>CM053773.1:41442246-41492578 GCA_028658325.1 Potorous gilbertii
GCCCAGCTAGTGTTTGGGGTCTGAGATTCAAATGCTGCTCGCCAGCCTCAGGGCTTTCAGCTGGGGTGGGGCTGCTATTCAGTGTGACATTAAGTTCAGGTGCTCAGGTGGGGGCAGGGCTGCCATACAGGGCTCAGTTCCTTCAGGGAGTTTATGCAAAGACCTTCAATAATGAATATGAGCTCCTGCCTGCTTTGGGAGCCCCTGTCCTCTGCTGCCTCTGCTGCTGCCTCCCGAGGAGGCCTGAGTTATGGAGACACCCCGCTCCCCTCTCAGCCAGCCAAACAGGCTCTTTCACTGACCTTTGGCATTTGTGGGTGGAGGGACCTGCATGGCCACTGGAGATCCTGTTCCTGAAGCCTGATTGGATCTGCTCCTCTCAGTGCTGTGTGGCCAAGGCAGGGCTGGGCTCTGCTCTGGGTCTGGTGCACGAAGGACCTTTGGGATCGGATTTTCAGGGCTCTCTGGAACAGAAATCTCCTCCACTCTATTGTTGTGTGGCTTCTGTTGCTCCAGAATTTGTTGGGAGTTCTTCTTTACAGGTATTTTATGGGCTGTGGGTTACGAACTAGCATATGTGAATCTTTCTACTCCACCATCCTGGCTCCTCTTTCATTGTTAGGCAATCTTATGGTATCTCTCTTATCAACTCATTATCTACTTTCCCCAATCACTTCAAAAACTTTTCATCTCTCCTCATTCCTCTCATATCTGCCTCTTCACCTCTCAGCTCAGTACTTTGTCTAATATTTTATAGAAAAAATTGAGGCCATTCGCTGTAAACTCCCTCTTTTTCCTTCTTCCTCCTCTCTTATCATTCAAATACTTTCTGCCACTTCCTCTTCCTTTACCCTAGCTTTACATGATGAGGTGGCCTTACTCCTTACCAAAGCTACCTCCTCTACCTGTTCAATTGATCACATTCCATCCTGTCTCCTCCAAGAGCTTGCTCACTCTGTCATCCCAATTTCACTTATTTTCTTTCACTTCTTTTCAATTTCTTCCTCTCTACTGGCTATCACCTATGAACATGCCCATGTCTTCCCTATCCTGAAAAAAACCTTCGCTTGTTCCTTCCCTTCCTGCCAACTATCATTCTATATCTCTTCTGTCCTTTGTAGCTAAATTCCTCTAAAAAGACCATCTACAATAAGTTAGCAGACAACAGACACCAGAATTTCAATTGGGTGATAGATAAAAATAAATAAATACCAGGAGAAGCTAGGGCAATGTGGATATACCTGAGGGCAGGAAAACAGAACTTCAGACTTCTTCTTCTTCTGGGTTAGGGCCAGCATGAATTAAAGAGAGAGAGAGAGAGAGAGAGAGAGAGAGAGAGAGAGAGAGAGAGAGAGTTATAAAAGTAAATGAAGAAAAAATAGAAATATAAATTGAAGGACAATTGAATTGATAAATAATATGAGAAGTAGGGGTTTTTTTTAGTTTTAGTAGTATTTTACTTTTCCCCCAGTTACAGGTCAAGAAAATTTTTTATACTCATTTTTACAACAAATTTATCTATTTTACATTTTGTAATACTCTCTCTCTATTTTTGGTCAGGAATTCTTCCCCTCCCCATAGATCTGACAGGTAGACTATTCTTTCCTCTTTGAATTTGCCAATGATGTCACTCTTTGTCTACATCATTCCCAGGTCAACCTAACTTTTCTAATAATCTATTTACCTTCTTAGTTTCTTTATTTTTGGTTGGATTTATTGGGTTCTGAGAGTGGACAGTTGAAGTCCATCACTAGTATAGTTTTGCTGTATATTTCTTCCTATAATCCACTTAACTTCCTTAAGAATTTGGATGCTGTATGCATATATCACTTGGTGCATATATGTTTAGTATTGATATAGTTTCATTGTCTATGATACCTTTTAGCAAGATGTAGTTTCCTTCCTAATCTCTTTTAATTAGATCTATTGTTGTTTTTAATACTTCTGAGATCAAGATTGCTACCCCTAATTTTTTTTTTTAGCTTCAGTTGAAGCATAATTAATTCTGCTCCAGCCCCTTACTTTTGCTCTGTGTGTGTCTCTGCTTCAAATTTATCTCTCGGAAATGACATATTGTAGGATTCTGGTTTTTGATCTGCTCTACTATTCACTTCTCTTTTATGGGACAGTTCATCCCATTCACACTCAAAGCTATAGTAGCTATCCTGGGGGAGCCTCATTTCTAATTCTGTGCTGAGGGGTGTGGTTTGAGGTTTTGTGCACCTGGAGTCTGGCAGCTTACCTTGTTCTGAGTTGTTGGTCCTAGTGGTGGTGCCTGATGTGTGCTAAGACTCATTGGAGTGTTTCTACTTTTCTCCAGGCCCACAATGAAGCCATGTGGAGGTCTGGCTACTGGAGGATGCCTGTTTGCCTGGGCTACTGGCTCAGAATATCTCCTGGTTTACTGAGGTGAGACTTGCTGCTGGATTGTTGGGACATCTTCTATCCCAGAATTCACTCCACCCCCCATCAGGTGAGATCTCTCTCATGGATCTTCCAAGTCTCTTGGGCTAAAAGATTGTTTTGTCCCATCTTTGTGCTGTTTCTGTCATTTGAAGACTTGCCCTGATGCACTGTTTTATCGTTGCTTGGAGGTGAATGTGGCAGAGTTATAGTGATTTACTGCTTACTCTACTATTTTGGCTATCAACAATCTTGATCCATCAAAAAAAATGAGTCTTTTAAAAAAACAAAAGAAAAGATGAATTAAAAAAAAAGTTAGTAAGCCATTATAACAAGAGGAGAAAGAAAGCAAATCAGCAAAATCATTAATACTAAAAGAGAGATCATAACAAATACAAAAGAAACTAACAGGAAGTATTATACATACCTATAGTGTGGCAAATTTGAGAATTTATAGGAAATAGGTTGTTATCTACAAAAATGTAAATTACCCACACTTAAACAATAGGAAATTCATAGTTTGAATAGACAAATCTCAGAGGAAGAGAGAAGATCTAAGATTTATACTGCAAAAAAACCAAACCAAAACAAAACAAAAAAACCCAAACAAAAATTCAACCCTTCTTTTCTGAAATGAGTTTTTTTAGGATAAACTATTTAGGATTTTGTCTGAAATAAATTTTCTTTTCTTAAAAAAATTATTTATTTTTAGTTTTCAACATTCATTTCCACAAGATTTTGAGTTCCAAATTTTCTTCCCATCTCTCCCCTTCCCCACCCCAAAACATCTTGCATTCTGATTATCCCTTCCCCCAATCTGCCCTCCCTTCTATCACACCCCACCCTTTCCCTATCCCTATCTTCTCTCTTTTCTTGTAAGGCACGATAGATTTCTATACCCCATTACCTGTACTTCTTATTTCCCAGTTGAATGCAAAAACAATTCTCAACATTCGTTCCTAAAACTTTGAGTTCCACCTTCTCTCCTTTCCTCCCTCCTCACCCATCCCCACTGAGAAGACAAGCAATTCAATATAGGCTATAAATGTGTAGTTTTGCAAAAGACTTCCATAATAGTCATGTTGTGAAAGACTAACTATATTTCCCTCCATCCTATCCTGCCCCCCTCTTTTGACCTTGTCCCTCCCATAAAATCTTACTTCTAATTACTCCCCCTCCCATTTGCCCTCCCTTCTATCATTCCTCCACCTTACTTATCCCCTTCTCCCCTACGTTCCTGTAGTGTGAGATACATTTTCATACCAAATTGAGTGTGCATATTATTCTTTACTTAAGCCAAATCTGATGAATTCCCCCCTCACCCTTTCCCCCTCCATTGGAAAAGCTTTTTCCTGCCTCTTTTATCAGAGATAATTTGCCCCATTCCATTTCTCCCTTTGTCCTCCCAGTATATTCCTCTCTCACCCCTTAATTTTAGTTTTGTAGATATCATCCCTTCTATTCAACTCACCCTGTGCCCTCTGTCTATACGTATATGAGTGTGCATGTGTGTGTAAAATCCCTCCAACTACTTAAATACTGAGAAAAATTTCAAGAGTTACAAATATTATCTTTTCATGTAGGAATGCAAATAGTTCAGCCTTAGAAAGTCCTTTATGATTTCTCTTTCCTGTTTACCTTTTCATACTTCTCTTGATTCTTGTGTTTTAAAGTCAAATTTTCCATTCAGCTCTGGTCTTTTCATCAAGAATGCTTGAAAGTTGTCTATTTCATTGAATGACCACTTTTTCCCTCTGAAGTATTGTACTCAGTTTTGCTGGATAGGTGATGCTTGATTTTAATCCTAGTTCCTCTGTCTTCTGGAATATCACATTCTAAATCCTGTGATCCCTTAATGTAGGAGTTGCCAGATCTTATGTTGTCCTGACTGTATTTCCACAATACTTGAATTGTTTCTTTCAGGTTGCTTCCAATATTTTCTCCTTGACCTGGGAGCTCTGGAATTTGGCTACAGTATTCCTAGGAGTTTTTCTTTGGGGATCTCTTTCAGGAGGCAATTGGTAGATTCTTTCAATATTTATTTTACTCTCTGGTTCTAGAATATCAGGGCAGTTTTCCTTGATAATTTCATGAAAGATTTTGTCTAGGTTTTTTTTTTGATCATGGCTTTCAAGTAGTCCCATAATTTTTATGTTATGTTATGTTTTTTCATTCCTTTGATTTTGTTTTGTAATTTCTTGGTTTCTCATAAAGTCATTAGCTCCCATCTAATTTTTAAAGAACCATTTTCTTTAGTGAATTTTTGAACATCTTTTTCCATTTCACTAATTCTGCTTTTTAAAGCATTCTTCTCCTCTTTAGTTTTTTGAACCTCTTTTGCCATTTGAGTTAATCTATTTTTAAAGGAGTCATTTTCTTCAGCATTTTTTGGGAAGCTATGTATTTAGCTTTAGCAAGCTATGTATTTGCTTTTCATGATTTTCTTGCATCACTCTCATTTCTCTTCCCAATTTTTCTACCACTTCTCTCTCTTACTTGATTCTCATAATTCTTTTTGAGCTCTTCCGAGGCTTGAGACCATCACATATTTATTTTGGAGGTTTTGGATGCAGAATCCTTGACTTTTATGTCTTCTTCTGATAGTATGCATTGTTCTTCCTCATCCTGAAAGGATGGAAGAAAATACCTATTCACCAAGAAAGTAATATTCTATAGACTTACTTTTTTTCCTTTTGGGAGGCATTTTCTCAGCCAATTATTTGACTTTTGAGTCCTTTGTCAAGTGGAGGGTATACTCTAGGGACCTGTAAATTCTTAGTTCCTCCAAGGTGCCACAATCAAGGGAGAGGAGTTTTCTCCTCTCCTGGCCTGTGCTCTAGTATGGAAGCCACTCCTAGCTTTTCTGCCCAGGATCTGTGAGTAGAATTCCCTCTCTAGAGCCTCCACCAGCTCCACCAGGCCAGCTGGTGCTTCTCACCCCAGGACCACCACTCAGAACTAAGATCCAGATCAGCAGCTTGATTCCCCCAGGGCCTTTAGCCTGAGGGCTTCAAAAATGGATGCTGCTGCTACCTGGGTCCAGGGCCAGACCCCGTTCCCTTCTCACCAAGGTGAAAGAGCTTTCTTACTGACCTTTGAAGCTGTCTTTGGCATTTGAGGGTTAAGGAATCTGGGAACCACAGCTACTGCTGGGTATACTGCCCCCTGAAGCCTGTTCTAGTCTTGATCCTGCTGTGGCCAAGGCTGGACTATATTCTGTGGGCTGTGCCAGCGCACTAGTCTTTCCTGTTGGCCTTCCAGGCTATTGTCGCTGGAAATATCTTTCACTCTTTTGTTTTGTGGCTTCTGCTGATCTAGAATTTGTTTAGAGTCATTTTTACAGGTATTTTATGGGCTTTGGGGGGAGAACTACAGCAGGTCCATCCTTCTACTCTGCCATCTTGGCTCTGTGCCCCCAGGATAAATTTTCATATTTCAGTTGACTGAAATGATTTTCTCTTTACCCTGGTTTACTCATAAATTTGTTTTATTTCCTTCCTTTTATTTTTCAAATATTTATATAATTTGTTCTTTAGAACACCAACACTGCATTTATACAACCTGGGCTTATTCTTGAGGTCATTTCTAAGAATTCATTCTCTTTTACTCATTTTTTGTCCCCTCCCAAGATATCCCCTGAGAACCTTGGAATTAGACTCATTTTTCCACTATCCAAGATTTTTACTGAGAGCATCAGAATATATAATTTATATTTTGTTCTCTATAGGAAAAGCAAAAGAGTCTTCAACTGCCATACAAGCATTCAGTTTAATAAGATACATCAAATACAGGGGAGACATTATTTCATTCAACAGTAAACACAATGCAAAAGACTGCTACCTGAACCCACAACCAGTCAAGCACCTATCTTCATCAAGACCAATTTAGTTATTCACACTTAGTTCTATTCTTTGACTGAAGACCTTCTCCACAAAGGGAATAACATTGATATTGGTAGTGAATTAACCCCTTACCTTTTTTTTTTTAATGTAGGATAGGTTTCATTTCACTCAAAAAATGCAAAGGACTGACATCAAGGTTCCAAATCAATCAAGACAGTTCATATTTTCTTCTCCAGTGAACTACTATTTTGCAGTGACCTATATATTCTATTTTTTTCTTCTTCAGGATTTTAACTTCATTCTGAACTTGAAAAACATCAACAAAAATGAACATTTTCACATATAAAGAACATTAAAAAAGATTGTACATAAAACTGTGAATTTCTATTATGTTCAGCTTTAATAAAAGTATAGCAATCTCTATTTGACAAGCTTGTTTTTGGAAACTATAATAATTCAGTGCATTAGTTCAAAATTAATCCTGTTTGTTTATGTCTGCTTCTGAACTTCATTCTGCATATTGAGACTATTCTCTGTTAGCACCTGTTCTTTACCTGCCCCTTGCCTCAAACTCTCACCTCATTTCTGCTTCTTAGCTTTTCATTCTTCCTTTAAGTCTCAGTTAAAGTTCAAGCTTTGTAAGAAGTTTTCCCCAATATCTCTTAATGCCTGGATCTTCCTTCTGTTGACTAGTTCCAATGTATCAGATATGTAGCTTGTTTGTACATAGTTGTTTGTGTGTTGTCTCCTCATAGAACTCTAATCTCATTGAGAAAAGGGGCTATCATTTATCTTGCTTTGTATCTCTATCACTTAGCATAATGCCTAGCACATAGTAGACTAGTTGACTGATTCCTCCTTAGTGGTATTCAAGTTTTTTTTTTTTAACAGTTATCCCTGTATGACTCTGTTTCTCTTTACATAAACTCTCTATCACTACAATGCCTCATTTGAAATTAATAATTAAGCTATGATAATCTGTTAAATTAATGAGGAAACAATACTTGATATTTGTAACAATGTTGAAAACACCAATAATATCATTGAAGTTTGAATTTTTATTCCAGAAGTCTGTCAGTGTTGAGAGAGAGAGAGAGAGAGAGAGAGAGAGAGAGAGAGAGAGAGAGAGTTAATAACTCATGGGTGAGATGGAGGTAGAGGTGGCTGTTAGAGAATGTGGTTTACAAGGACTTGTCTTGGGAAGCTACTGGACATTATGCCAGAAATTAAAGAACAGGTGGGCTAAGGAAGAAAATGGAAAAGAATCTGGAAATGTCATATCCATAATTGCGTGCAAAAGCAAAAATCAAACACAAACCAGAGAATATTGAGTAAAGGAGATCTAATTGAACAAGAAGTTGATTCAAACAAGGAAAACGTAAACCAGGTGATAAAACCACAAAGATCTCAGACAAACAAAACCAAGTTGTAAGGAATTCCAATTGTCAGGTACTGAGTTATACCATTTGGCTGTAGTTTTTTGATGATGTATCAGGGAGGGGTAGTTGAGGCACCTGATGCCACATTTTAAAGGACCACCATACATGAAATTGACATCTTATCTAGAAGCATAGTTAATAACCTATCTTAATGATGTAATGTCGGAACCAATCCAGGTTGGGTTCTTATCATAAATCAGAAAATATCAAGTTCTATCCTTCCTTATTTTGCAGATGAGGAAACTGATGTATATGGAGGCTAAATGACTTTCCTAAGGTCACTTAAGTAGTAACTATAAGTAGGTAGAATCTGAAGCCAGGTCCTCTCTTTCCAGACTCAATGCTTCATTATAATCCTATTGAAAGAAATAGGAAGAGCCCAGGGAGCAATGAACTTTATGAGGGAAACCTGTAAAGAAAGATTCTAGTGTCACTCATGCTATGGTCTTTTCAAACAAATCAATATTTAATAGAATTTATTCATTGTCTCTTTCCCCACCACCTAAAATCATGTTCAAGTCTCTACTATTCTAAAGGATCCTTTTCTTGATCTTACCGCTCCAATCAAGTGATTGTCTTACCCTTTTCCTTTCAATGCCAAAGAGCTGGAAAAACTAGTGTAAGTCACTGTTTCCATTTCCTCACTATCCATCTAGTCCAGGGGTTGGGAACCTGCAGCCTCGGGGCCACATATAGCCCTCTAGGTCCTCAAGTGAGACTCTTTGACTAAATTCAACACAGGTTCCCTACCCCTGATCTAGTCCTTAATAATTTATTGTATGGCTTCTAGTTCCACCATTCTAATGAAAGTGAATTCTTAAACTTTCCAGTCTCACTTCAGCCCTGGAATTCATATACTGGAAGGACCCTCCTCATCTACTACCTCTCCCATTGATTGGATGTCTTCTCTCAGAAGCACCATTTAAGGTGAGTGCCCAGACCAGCCATATCTCATTCCTTTTCATGCTGCACTCCAGACTTCCTCTACCATGCTCCCCTCTCACCCCAAGTAGGTCCTTTTGCCTCCTTCTCCATTTAGAATGTAACTCCTTGAAAGCAGGGGATTAATTTGTCAAAGTATGCTGCCTGGCATATAGAAGAACTTAAATGCTTGTTGATTTGACTTGATTTGATTAAATGCAATGTATCCTCATCCTCATCAGCCTCTGTGAGTTATTTAATGTTGATGAACTATCCTTATTTGGAACTATTCCCTTGACTTACATTACATTGCAGTATTCTGATTTTTCTTTTCCATCTCTCTCTTTTCCTTCTTTTCTCACTTAGGTTGCCATTCTCCAACTAGAAAATAATAAGAATATGACCAACATTCTCTCCTAGATTCCCAGACTCAAATTTTTGACACCATCTTTGGCTCTTCCTTTGTAGCTCTTGCACATCCAATCAGATATCAAGTTCTGTTAGTTCTTCTGTCATAATACTGCCCACAGAGATTCCTTAAATTCTATTTCCACTTCAACCATGCTAATTTTGACCTTCATTTCTTCTCCCCTATGTTGTTGGAACCCCTAAAACCAGCGTTTCTGATCAAAGGCTTTCTTCCATCTAAGCCATTTTGGTGATAAACATCTGCCATCCACATGATCTTT
This sequence comes from Potorous gilbertii, assembly GCA_028658325.1. NCBI lineage: Eukaryota > Metazoa > Chordata > Mammalia > Diprotodontia > Potoroidae > Potorous > Potorous gilbertii. The sequence continues at coordinate 41,451,541 of CM053773.1, forward strand.
CCTGTTTAGATGATCAGGTCACTCTCTTGACTTGTCTAGGATCTCAGAACTTTCGGTACAAAGTTCGGTACAAAGTTCAGCAGAGCATCATCAGCAAACAGGAAAGAATCTGTATAGGATGCAGTAGATTTGGAGTCAGAAATACCTGAATTGAATTCCTGTAACAGACTTACTGTGTGACCCTAGGCATGTCACTTAACCACTATCTGCCTCAGTTTCCTTATCTGTAAAGTGGAGATAACAATAACCCTTACTTCTGACAATCTGTGAGGATCAACTGAGATAATATTTGTAAAGTGTTTAGCATAGTGCCAAGAATATAGCATTTAATAAAGGCTTAAAAAGTATCAGCATGGACTTTGCACTGGATGTTCTCCATCACTATGCTGAAAATCATTGCCAAGTATACACTTACCTTGCTTGATGTTTCTTATCAGAGGATCTTGAACAGGTTTATTACTGTAGTATCTTTCATAGAATTTCAAATTAGACAATGAGTTTGACCCATTATTGAATTGAAGGAAGATAGTTGCCTGGATTGCCTTCAGGAGATTGCAATGCTTCTTTCATGATCCCAAGCTTCCCATGGAAACTAAAGTCCTCCCATTTTCTTAAAGCCAATATTCTACCAGTGTTGCAGTATGGCTTATCAGAAGCAGACTACAAGAACCTTTGTAGGAGTCAAAAGAATTATGAAGAGGATGGAAGTTGGTGAGGAGCTGTGAAGAGGCTACAGATCATGATAAATGAGGAACTTTGAAGAACAGCAATAGAAAATATCACCAAGGAAACGCATGATAGGAATGAAAAAGGACTGATTATGTGACAAGGGTGAGGACAGACGACAAGGAGAGAGCCAGAATGTCCTCTGGTTCTTTTGCGATATCAAGAGAAAGCTATACACACTTTCAGTGTGTTGGGTTAATTGTCCTGTGGAAAAATTAAGGGTTTCACAGGATGTCCTTGCCACAAATGGGTTGCAATCTGCATCTGTTAAGTAAACTTCCAAATCAATGAGATCCCAGATCCGTTTGAGTGTCTGAGAGTTCTTCCTTGTTATATTAAAAGATTCTTATTGGGAGAGAGATGTCATTGGGAATAACAATAATGTTAGAAATAAAGTTTTTATATAAAAACAAGACATGGCTACTACTTCAAAACAGTTTTAGAAACAGATATAGCAGCAGGGATGTATTGAAACTGGAGAACTTTCTAAAACAGTCAATTATTAAATTTTTAGTGTATTTACATGTCAGAAATGGACAAATGCTCCAAATTAGAACTTAATTTATTGTTTGGTTTTCTAGGATTGAGAAAATTTTAATTATACAGATTAAACTTAAACTGTACACATTTTTGGCGGGGACTGGAAAGCTGACTTCTAAACATTTAGTGGCACACCCCTGTGTATATGTCAAGCCAACAAGCTTTTATTAAGTCCCTACTACGTGCCAGGCACTGAACTAAGATTTGGAGATACAAAGGAGATACAAAGACCTGTCATCAAGGTACTAATGGAGGAGACAATGTGAAAAAAGTATAAATCAAAAATAAGAAAATAAACAAACAGGAGATGCTGAACATATATGCACACAAAATTGCTAATGGTGCAGTTTCAGATACCAGTGATTAAAAAGAGGGAAGATTTTTTTTGAGGTAGGTAGGGAGCTTCTGAACACCCTGAAATTGTAATACAACTGCCCATTCTACCAAAGCGTAAGAAACCAAAGAGCCATTGTTTTCTGTTCATGGAGGCTTGTTCACAGATGATGCTCTTGAACCCCGTTCTCATGTAGTAGAGATTTTGATTTAACAGAATTTAGCCTTCTAGGCCAGAGAGGAAGTGTTTATCTCCCTCTGTACTCCTACACTGGGGCCACTTCCATGTGACCTTTGAACACATATTCTAGCTGTTGCTTCTGTGTCTGTCTAATCTTTCTGGAGATAGCTATAATTTTGTGAGCTTTGAAAACTTAGAATAGTAGCACCAGAAGTCTGGGAGCTACATGTTGGGATTTCCCAGAGACTAAACATTGCAAGATGGCAGCTGAAGCTCCAGAGCAACTTGCTTGGTTGAGTCCAATGGACTGAAGATATGGACTGATCATTGGCTATGTTTCATTTGGAAGCGAATTTGGTAAGGGTAAATGTTTTGTAGAGACTGCCCTAAGTTTGAGCTCACTCTTCCCAAAGATGAAGGTGGTATAGGGAAAAGCGTACCCCAGAGATTGAGGAGGGAAAGGTTTGTAACTTCTATTTTTGCTACAGGTATACAAGTTAGGTAAAGGGGTATGGGGCATAGGTAATATAAGAAGGAATATGCCTCCCATTTATTGGAGAAAAAGGGTTGTCAATTCTGTTTTTTGCTATATTTATTCAATAAATATTCCTTTATAAAAAAAAAGAAACTCAAATGCTAAGATTCTGTAAACTGATGTCTTTGTGGGTGTTGGAAGCAAAAAATATGGTAAAGTAAAATGGTTCTAGGACCTCAAAGAAGCATCTAGGAGTTCTTGCCTCAGTGATTTGGAACAAATCTACAAAGTTTTTATGCTCATTTAAACATTCAGTGATTAAGCTCTGATAACACAAGATGTTCTGCTTTATACTTTTAATCAGCTGTAACAGAAATTGTCTTTTCAAATACTTTCCCTCTCTACTGACTTCCATTTAAGAATCAGAATCATAAGTACTATCACTATTTTTCCAAAGGCAAAAAAGAAAGTAAAATTTGATCCAGTTTAACCCATGCCACATTGTTCTGCCAACAATTGCCAAGTAGTTTTAATCAAAAAATAAAGTAGGGAGTAGGAGATAAAAGATACTCGGTATTTATTCCATATGCTAGCTTGAAATGCTCATGAAAAATGCTTAATACTTTTGAGAGATTAACAAAATTAAACGTTGCCACTTGGTTTGTGCAATATCAAAAGCAAGTTCCACATCTGGCAGGAGCATGTGTGTAATTCTAAAGAGTGTTTGACCTTTTAAATTAGTCATGGTTCCATCCAGGAAAAATTCTTTTACTAATAAAATTTTATGGGAAGCCATTGTGCAAAGTTAACTAAATTTATAGTAGTATATGGCATTTCCTGTTATTTGACAGATGGCACTCTAGAGTCTTGTGACATACACCTATGATTTAGTGCCTTTTCTTTTCAGAGAATGTCTTGACTAGCACTGTTTGTTGTGGGTTAAAAAATAATCGCATGAAGCATAAGGAAGAGTGTAATCTGAAAATCTCTCTCTCTCTCTCTCTCTGGAGATGGAGAATATAAGAGGAAGTGTGGGGGAAGTCACCAATGGAAAAATAGGAAAAGGGAAGAGAAGACACTTTATAGGGAGAAAATACTAAATGGAGCTGGGGGAACCTGGGAAATAAACTTCCAGGGAAACAAATGAAGCAGCTTAGGTAAGGTGTTTATGGAAACAAAGGGAAAGAATGATAAGAGGCAAGGCGTCAGTGAAGATTAGTGCAATGAGAACTGGAAAACTCAAAACGGAAGAATAGATGAGAGCCAAAAAGAGAAAAGAAAACACAAAAACATTACAGTGCAAAATCAATTTTTTGCCATCATGCTTTATTCTTTTTTCCTGGCATAAATGGAAGAGCTGAAAGGCAGGCATTGCCTCTGGTATTGAAAATCCATCACTGGTCTCTCAAGGTTCCTTCAGCTTCATCCCTAAGGTCTGCCAGTGGAAGTATTGCTAACAACATTTATGAAAACTAATTAAGGCTGACATTGAGACTTGGATTTTAATTAGTTCTGTAATTAATTTTGTATTCAAATACAAAAACTATGCCTATTTCCTTAAAGCTATCAAAACTGGGATTTCTTAGTCTGACAACACAGATTTCATTTGAGCATCACCTGGCAGCACTGAGCAAATTAGGCTTGTATCTGCATTTCCATTACCAAACATTGTTAAGGTTTCATAAGATGACTGTTAAAATCATCTTATGTGAACTACTGTTCTTCGTGCACATATATTTTTTAAATAATGACATTCAAAAGTTGGACCTGATGAAATAGAATGTTAAAAAAATACTTTTCAAACGTGTTTGACTTACATAATATGTTTCTATCATGTTAATATACATAATTCTCTTTAATTATTAATTCTACTACTCTATAGCTTTGCTAGAGCCTATTAGTGCTTTATGAAAAGTAGAATTTGAAGGGAGATTTTTGGAAAACTGTCAATTATTTTTAAGCTATAGAATTTCCAAGTTACTTTCCCTATTTTGGAGCAACTTATGAAGAGAGTGAGAGGCTATAATTGTAATTCAATGATTGAGAATTTCAACACAGCTGGAAAGTAATCTACCAAAGAAAGGACAGTATGAAGCTCATTTAATCTTAAATGACAGGGGACCTATTTCTCAAAGATTTATAGATTTAAAGCTGACGGAGATATTAGAGATGATCTAGTCCAAAATTTCTGAAAGTATGATCTGTGGACCCCCATGGGTCTCTGAGACTTCTTCAGGGGTCCATGAGGTGAAAATTATTTTCATAATAATACTACGATCTTATTTTTCTTTTGCTTTCTTATCCATTTGTTGATATGGTTTCACATTTCACATTATAGCTAACCTGAATTTGTCGAGTTGGGTACAGTAACAAAGAAGAATATCTACAATTATCTGAAAAGATTACTAAAATACTCTTCACTTTCCTAACTTGTCTGTGAGAGGCTGAATTTTCCTCATGTTCTTCAACTAAAACAAACAGGGTTCTGGGATGCAAGCTCAGGGGGTTTTGAACTTGAAACTTGGTGGGACTCTGCTATATTGTAATAAAATTAAACTTTGATTCTTTTTTTTTCCTCAGAGACTAAGAGAGTACAAGGGGATTACTTCCTGAAGTGTTAAGGGAATATTTTTATATTTGTCCTTGCTATACCTTCGAAGTAACTATTCTTTCATCAAAGCTAATCTGACTATTAAGTGCTTAAATGGAACTTGAGTTCTTGGTCCTCCAAAAGTGGAGGAATACAATTGAGGCTTGAGTCAATGATACTCTCCAGCTCTCTGAGTCAATGAGTCAAGATACTCTCCAACCCATTGGAAAAACCTAAGGAAGAAGTGAAATGTAATAGATCCAGCCTTCAGGTTCTGGGACCAGAGCATGACATGTTATGTTTATGTTATGTTATATTATGTTAGATGTTGTGTTATTCATGAACATGTATTTGCATTCATATGGCCACATATATACGCACATATACATAATGTATTATGTTTATGCAAATATAATATATATACCTGATATGTGCAAATTTCTCATGTGTGTGTTGGACACCAGTTTCATACTTTGGCCCCAACTTTTGAATATTAAGTTGTGATGTGGATGAATGAAGGGAATTTTTACACTCATAAAATTATATCCATACTTGAAGAAGTGAGTGTGTGTGTAGGCAGAATGGCATAGAAGATACAAACTTGACTTTGTAGTCAAGAATGCACATATATAAATATATATATAATACTTTATACAGTATTATATATATATATATATAAAATACTTTATACAGTATAGTTGGATGGACCAACTTCCATTTAAAACATGCATATATTATATATACATGTAATATATATTATATATTTTATAGTATGTTACATATAGTATAGCTGTGGGTATATACTTACTGAGAAGCTCTCTATGTATCCATCTGCATGTGTGTGCATACATACATTTTCAATGAGTCACTCTCCCCACCCACCCTCCAGTATACAACTTCCATAGATGGGTACTGGGAGGAAAAATGATTTGACCAGGATCTCTCAGCCAGTGTGTGTTATAGGCATAATTTAAACTCAGTTCTTGATTCTGAAGTCAGGTTTGTATCCCCTTTGCTATTCTACCTATATTTATATAAAAAACATATGCATATGTGTGTATATATCTATATGCATGTATATACAATATAAAATTATGTATTGTCATTATAAATATGCTATGTACCATGATATACATACATTCATAATACACACGTTTGTGTGCCTATCCTGATGAACACTGTTTAGTTCAAGCAACATAGAAGCATATAATCAAGAGATAGATGGAGAGAATATCTTCTACCCAATTTCTTTTAAAATTCTTAGATGTGATAGTGTCCATACATCATCATATCTTGCCTGTCTGAGAAATCTGAGAGTTATCCTTCTGTGAAAAAGTGCCGGATTTACTAAGTGACTCCCAATTTGTTTACTGCCTTAATCTCCTTTGTCCTGTTGTTATAAACAATTATTTAGGGAGCTACAAATAATGTATCTGCTCCAATGAAGCAGCAACTTGCTTGCCTGTGCAGTTAGTAGTAAATAAGTAAAGAGATATTAATCTAGGACTCTTTTTTATTTTCCTGGATAAACATGGAAGTTAAGGCATCTTTAAAGATAAAGCAACTAAAGAAAAATTTCATAATTCCTGTCTCCTCCTTCTATTTCTCTTTTGTATAGAAATTTTTCTCTGGAGGAAAAGTCCTAGTATATTTGAAGCAGGAACATGTTTATAAAGATTTTATTTGTAGAGTGCTTCAATACTTGAAAAGAACTATTCTCCATATTTTACAGGTGAGGAAACTGAGACTGAGAGGTTAAGTGACTTACTTGCTCAGGGTCACATAGCTATTAAATGTCTGAAGCAGGATTTGAACTCAGGTCTTCCTGATTCCAAGTCCAACACTTCATGCACTGTGCCACCTAGTAGCGTTTCATTTTCTTACCCAAGTGGTGTACATGTGATATAGTGATAAGCAAAGGTAGGATCTGAAGGCCATGGGGCCAGAGCATATTAAGTGGGTCACAAAAAATTTAGGTATTGGAATATATCCTTGGGTGCATTATTACACCAATCAATTTACCAAAACATTACTTTGTAGAACTACCCCCCCAAAAAAAAGACCCCAAACCCTATGCACCAAAATCCATTTTGAGAAAAAAAATTACAGAATTTCAAAGGAAAAAAGTGAAAAAAAGCAGGACTCAAAACTATATTATTATTCAGTAGTCATCAAAATTATTTGGACTGGTTAAAACAACATAAAAGTGGACGAATGCAACAGACCAGATAGGTAAGAAACTAAAGCAATGGAGTATGGCAGTCTGGTGCTAAATTAACCCCTCCTTCCCCAAATAAATTACTGAAGGAAACTTTTGGACAAGAGCTATTAAGAAACTGCAAAGAATTTAGGCAGCACTTCACTTCTACAACTCTAGAACATCTGGTTTGGAGGGAGGTCCTTCTTTTTATTCAAGGTGTGACCTTAAGTGTGACCAAATCTCATGTAATGGTTATGATTAATTTGAGGAGGTGTGTGGGTCCTGTTCACATTCAATTTTTATTAACTGATTCAATCAAGAAGTGTAATTATCCAAATAAATTAATTCCTTTTAAATGGGATGATCAAATGTAAGTCTTTACATAAGAAATGTAAGTCTTTACATAAGAAATTGACACAAATATCTTACAGCAATGGTCATTCTCTAGTAGATAAGGGGTTAAAGGACATGAAAAGTTTTTTAAAAATTGTTCATAAAATTTCTCCAAGCCACTAATAGCAGGAAAAATACAAATCAAAACTTTAAATTTCATTTCATATCCTATAAATTATAAAAATGGAAATAACGAATGAAGGAGGGGCTGTGGAAAGACAGGCACATTAATATGCAATTGTAAAACAGTGAATTGTTCTGAATGTTTGGATATCAATTAGGAATTTTATAAGAAAAGTGATCAACTGTTCATATCTTTTGAACAAGTGATCCCACTGCTGCTCCAAGATAGACAAAGACAGAAACGAAAGTCTATTATATATCAAAATAGTCACACAAGCACTCTTTGGAGTCGCAAGACCTGGGAAACAAACTGACTACCTATCAACTAGGAAAACACTGAAAACACTATGGAATATGGATGTAGTTAAATATTATTATGCAGTAACAAATAGTATCTATGATGAAATAAGAGAAACATAAGAATATCTACATGAACCAATAGAAGGTGAAATAAACAAAATGAAAAGAAACATGACTATAGTAATATGGTGAATCTAGTAAAACATAGTAAATGTAGTAAAAATATAAGTATAGTAAAAATAAGCATAGCAATATAGTAAATGAAAAGATCATTAAAATGCTGAATAACTGGAAAATTGATAAAAGTCCCAGTGAACAGTTAATGAAGCATATCTTCTTCCTAATTTTGGGGAAATAAGAGACTACTATGGCAGAATGCTACATACATTGTCAGAACCAGTCACTGTTATCAGATGTGATTGCTTTTTTTTCCTTTTTTTCATAAAGGAAAGTTCTATTTTGAGGGTTGTAGTTCAGTCATGTCCAACTCTTTGTGACCTCATCTGGGGTTCTCTTGGCAGAGATACTGGAGTAGCTTGCTATTTCCTTCTCCAATTCATTTTACAGATGAGGAAACTGAGGCAAACAGGGTTAAGTGACTTGCCCAGGGTCAAATAGCGAGTAAGTGTCTGAGGTCAGCTTTGGATGCATGAAGATGAGCTTTTCTGATTCTGAGCCCAGTGCTCTATCCACTGCTCCAGTTAAGTGGAATGAAGTGAGATTTTTTTCTTTCAGAAATTACTCTGATGTAAATATAAAAGGCAGATAGCAATAAGATTTTTTTGCCTGTATATCTTATTTCCCAGTGGCATGTAAAAACAATTTTTTAACATTTATTTTAACATTTAACATTTATTTTTAAATACTTTGAGTTAAAACTTCTCCCCTTTCTCCCTCCCTACTCATCCCCACTGAGAAGGCAAGCAATTCAATATAGGTTATACTTTCGTAGTTATGCAAAACACTTCCATAACAGTCATATTATAAAAGACTCAAACTGTTTGAGTCAAACACTCTGCAAAGTGTTTACTTCTAATTACCCTCTCCTCCCATTTGCCCTCCCTTCTATCATTACTCCCACCCACCCACTCCCCAACATTCCCCTACTTTCCTGCGGTGTAAGATAGATTTTCTTGCTAAATTGAGTGTGCATGTTATTCCCTTCTTAAACCAAACATGATGAGAGTAAGGTTCACTCTTTCTTTCTCACCTCCTCCCTCTTCCTCTACATTGAAAAAGCTTTTTTCTAGCCTCTTTTATGTGAGATAATTCACCCTGTTCTATCTCTCCCTTTCTCCTTCTCCCAATATATTCCTCTCATCCCTTGATTTTATTTTTTTTTAGATATCATCCCTTCCTATTCAATTCACCCTGTGCCTTCTGTCTATATGTGTATAATCCCTCAAACTACTCCTAATACTGAGAAAAATCTCAAGAGTTACAAATATGATCTTTCCATGTAGGAATATAAGCAGTTCAACTTTAGTAAGCTTCTTATGATTTTTCTTTCCTGTTTACCTTTTCATGCTTCTCTTGACTCTTGTGTTTGAAAGTCAAATTTTCTACTCAGCTCTGGTCTTTTCATCAAGAATGTTTGAAAGTCCTCTATTTATTTGAATAACCATTTCCCCCCTGAAGTTTATACCTAGTTTTGTTGGATAGATGATTCTTGGTTTTAATCCTAGCTCCTTTGACCTCTGAATATCATATTCCAAGTCCTGTGATCCCTTAATGTAGAAGCTGCTAGATCTTGTGTTCTCCTGACTGCATTTCCACAGTACTCAAATTGTTTCTTTCTGACTGCTTGCAATATTTTCTCCTTGACTTGAGAACTCTGGAATTTGGCTGCAATATTCCTAGGAGTTTACCTTTGGGGATCTCTTTTAGGAGGTCATTGGTACATTCTTTCAATATTTATTTAATCTCTGGTTCTACAATATCAAGGCAGTTTTCCCTGATAATTTCTTGAATGATGATATCTAGGCTCTTTTTTTTTGATCATGGCTTTCAGGTAATCCCATAATTTTCAAATTGTTTCTCCTGGATCTGTTTCTCACATCAGTTGTTTTTCTTATGAGATATTTCACATTATCTGCTGTTTTTTCTTACTTTGGTTTTGTTTTGCCTCCAATTCTTTACAAGTCACTTTTTACTCAACTTCTTATCATCTGGATTCATAAACTTACTATTGTATAATTGTCACTCTCAGGTCACTAATGAACTCCTTACAAAGTCTAATTACCTTTTCTTCAATGTTCATTCTCTTTGAATTCTCTGTTACATATGACATTATTGATGATTGCTTTCTTTTGGATTCTCTCTTCTCCCTTTGGCTATATAAATGCAACATTTTCCTAGTTTTCTTTCTCCTTCTCTTAACTAAATTTCTCTGTTTCCTTTTCTTGTCCACTTAAAAGGAGAAATTTGTGAAGTTATGTATTTGTCTCCAGCCTCTTTTCTCTTGATGCTCTTTTGTCTGGAAATCCCCTTCACTTCAACAGTTTCACCTACCATATCTTCAAATATGTCTCCACAACCTAAACCTCTACCTTTGACTCCTATCCCTGGAGAAAATGTTTTCTAAAGTTTTAGATCACTAAATCTAACTGACTATAGAACATCTCTACTGGGACACCCAGGTTTCCCAAACTCAACATGCACACTATTCAGCTTATTTTTCATACCCCCAAACTTGTCAACAATAAGACACTGAGGTGGTACAATGGATAGAATGCTAGGACTTGCAGTCAGTAAGATCTGAGTTCAAATACAGATTCAGACATTTACTACTTGTATTACCCTGAGAAAGTCACTGAACCTCTATTTACCCCAGTTTTTTCAACAGCTAATATTTATATAGTGTTTGCTCTGTACCAGGTAAACTATATCAAGTGCTTTTCAATTATTTCATTTGATCCTCACAACAACCATGAGAAGAGGGTGCTATTATTTTCTCCATTTTAGAGATGAGAAAATTGAAGCAGACTTGGTCAGTGTCACATAGCTAGTAAGTGTCTGAGGCTTGATCTGAATTCAGGTCTTCCTGAGAGTAGGCCAAATACTCTATCCACTGTACTACTTAACTGCACCTCTGGGTTATTTCAGTAATCTCCTACTTAAGTCTTCCCCATTTCTAATCTCTGCATACTCCAATCTGCCATCACCCCATTGATCTAACTCATGCATAGATTTCATTACTCCTCTGCTCCAAACTCTTCAGTGATTCCTTACTTCCTAAAAAGTAAAGGTGAAACTTCTTTCTCTGGCATTCAAGGCTGTTCACAATCCAACACCCCCTGTGTCTCCAGCTGTTTCTTGTTCCTCTCCCTCACATGTACTTTGTGATCCAGCCAAACTCAACTACTTAGGCATCTGTGTGTTTCAAGATTTTTGGCCCTTGATCAAAGTGTTTGCTTTCTCCTGAAAGCCTTCTGTCAGCTGTTGAATTTCTACCTATGTTTTAAATTCCAATTCCAACGCTACCTCTTCAAAAAAGACTGATCTCTTCGGGCAGAAATGGTTTTTTTTCCCTCCTTGGCTTTTGCATAGCAAAAGAAGCAATGAAGAAGACTAAAATTCCATCATTATGTTGGGGTTGGTGTAGTTTGTTCAACTGTGGCTGATCAGACCAGTTTGATGTTGGAAGGGTCTACCACTGGTTGGGCACAAATAGTCCACATGAACACCCTGGGGGAGAGATAGCTTTAAATTTGTGAATCTTGTGTTTCTTTTGAGCTACTGCAATTTTCTTCCCCCATAGAGCACAGTGTCTTCTTTGATGTGGGCACACCATGCTTGGTGATCCTTGACAGTGTCTACCATGTCACACAATCAATTCCAAAGTTCTTCAGAGAGACCTTGGAAATGTCCTTGTATTACTTCTTTCAGCCTCCATGTGAGTGCTTGCCCTCTGTGAGTTCTCTGTAGAGTAGCCTTTTAAGCAAAAGTACGTTTCACATTTGATCTATGTGGCCAGTCCATCAGAGTTGTTGTGCTCTCTGCCATAAGGTTTGAATGCTTTGCAGTTTAGCTCAAGAAAGGACCTCAGTGTCTGGGACTGTATCTTGTCATGTAATATCAGAAGCTTCCTAAGACTTTTCAAATGGAAGCGATTCAGTTTCCTTGTACATTGCTGGTTTACCGTTTGGGTTTCACAGGCATGACAATGAGGTCAGCACAACTGCTCTGTAGACCTTCAGTTTGGTTGGCAGTTTAATACCTCCTCTCTTTCACACTTTGGAGCCTATCAAATGCTGAGCTAGTTCTGGCAGTGTGTGTATCAGCCTTATCATCTGTTATCTATGTGTAAATCCCTGGGTATTATACTGCCAAGGTAAGTAAACTTATCCATAGTGTTCAACATTTCTCCATTTGCTGTAACTGATGGTTCCACATATGGATAGTGTGGTACTAGCTGGTGGAGCACCTGTGTTTTTTTGGCGTTAATTGTTAGGCCAAAATTAGCACAAGTAGCAGAGAATAGATCCACACTTGGTTGCATTTCAGCCTTGGAGGATGCATTGAGTGCACAATTACCTATTGACCAAAAAAATCATCTACCCACTCTCCCTACACTTTAATCTTGGCTTATAGTTTTTTCAAGTTAAATAATTAACCATCAGTGCAGTTGCTAACCTTAATGCCATTCCGTCTTTGTTGAAGGCATCTGACAAAATTGCTGAAGCAAGCACACAACCCTGCCTCACTCCATTGCTGACTGGGAAAGCACAAGGGTATTGTTCATTACTCAGAACCAGGGCTAGCATGACCTCATGAAACTGACATACAATACTGATGAACTTCTCTGAGCAGCCGAATTTTTCTATAATTTTCCATAAGCCCTCATGACTGATAGTATCAAAGGCCTTCATCAGATTATATACAGACCTCTCTTCTGCTCCTGGCATTTTTCCTGAAGTTGTTGGGCAGCAAACACCACTCCTTGGCCCTTTCTGAAGCCACTCTAACTCTCAGGTAGATGACCATCTTTCAGGTGATACATCAGCCTATTAAAGAAGACTCTGGCAAGAATCTTGCCAGCAATGATTTAGAAAGAGACCCCCGCCCCCTCCAAATCCCTCACGTGATTGTCATAGGGCATTCTATTTGCCTTTATAGAGATAAATAGAAGAGGCATCCTTATTCCTGGGGTATAAGCTCCTCTTGCTTAACTCAGACAATTTCAGGTAGCTTTTGTATGAGCAATTGGAATAAATGAATGAATGAATCTCAACTGGAATACAATCAACATCAGGTACTTTGCCACACTAGAGGAGCCTCATGGTATTAAAAACCTCTTCTTCAGTTGAAAATTTGTCTAGAGAGGGATATCTCAATCTGAGATATATGCTCAGTGACTTCAACATTGATTGATGATGATCTGCTGAGAACCCTATGGAAGTATTCAGTCCCTCTCTCCAGGATCATGTCCTTATCACTAATCAATGTGGCTCTATTTTTTTTTTTTTTTACCTCATCAGGGTTTGTCATGGTGGGAACATAAGCACTGATAGGTGCTTTCCTGCAAGTGGCCATTGCATTATCATGAGCCTGTCATTCACTCTTTTTAGTAGGCATACAAGCTTGTTGACTAGATTGGTTTTGATTGCAAAATCTGCACCAGCTTTGTGATGCTCCCTATCATTGTGGCCCCTCCAGAAAAGAAAAAAATCTACCTAGCCCTGAATTCAGTAAACTGTCCTTCATTTTCTGGTTATGTTTTGCTCAGGGCTACTAGTTGGATGCAATGCTTGCTGAATTCTCTGACAACAAGAGCTGTTCATCTTTCAGGTCTACTGGATTTTATGCTGTTCATAAGTGAGTACACATTCCATGTACCAATGGTGAGTAGAATCATCTTTGCAAAAGTTTTTGTACTTGTGTGTGTGTGTGTGTTTTGATTGCAGGATGGAATCTCTACCTGTCATGGTAAGTGAGCCAGGGTTGGGCAAAGCAGACAATTTTTACAGCAACTTTCCTAGCCCCCTTTTCATGCTCAGATACCCAGGGAGCTAGCGAATCTTACTGCTGCTTCAGTCTAAAGAGAAGATGACTTTGTGTCCTGGGCCACCTGTGTACATGATTGTGACTACAGTTCTCAGTGTATCTGCACCTGCTGCTTCGTTTCTTGGCTGTCACTTGTGAGTGGTGGTAAATGGTATAAAGTGGTAAAATGGTATGGATGATGTCTTTATATTTGTGCATAAATTGAATTTAAGTGAGGCATTGTTGTGTTAAGTCATTGGCCTCACTCTCTTTGCCAATCGAAGTCCATTGGCAAGACAAAAGTCAAGATGACTGGTGAGGGGATGCAGTGGATGACCTTGGCATCTTTGATGCCTGGCTAGGCTCTAAGTGTTCCACAGTGCCTGCTTCAACTGCCATCTTGGCTATTAGAGCAAACTGTTCATATCTGTCGATTCCACTGGGGAAGTCTTCACATGCTTAGGGTAGATACTCTCCTAACTCACCAAAGGGTCTGAGATCCCTCAGTTATCCTTAACCTTGTTTAGCCCATCTGCCAAAATAATTTATAGGGGGAGGGCAACTGCACATACTACAGCTTCTTGGAGCCATAGGTGAGGGGTGGGTGAATCAGATGGACACCAAAGGTAGATGAGCAGCTCTCACACCAGAGGTAATAGTCTTTCCTGAGCACCCCCCACATACACCCCACATACCTCATATGGACTAAATATGCTATTTTTGTACTGTGATTCTGTATGTGTCATGTCTTCCCTCCTCTACTCTAAACTCCATGAGGCAGGAATCATGTTTTATCTGAACTTTGTGTCTCCCACAATGTGCAGTGTAGTGTGGTGTTCTGTGTACAGTAAGTGTTGGATTTTCAATTGAGTTGTTTGCATCAATAAAAAGCCATCCCAACTTTTGAAAAAAAAAAAAACCAAAACAATAACTATCACTTACATAAAGCCAGGCCCTGTGCTAAGTGCTTTATATATCCCAGTCAAGGTGAGTCCATGGTTTCATCTTTGTATACAAAGAGACAAGTTACTTAACCTTTCTGAGCCTCAGTTTACTCATCTATAAAATTAGAGAGTTGAAGAAAATGGCTTTTAAGTTTCCTTCCAGCTCAAAATCTATCATTTTATGATCCTATTGCAGAATGTGTTAAGGTAAAGAATATCAACGGAAAAAAAGAACAGAAAGAAAACTCTTATTTTCTTCTCCTTGCTTTTTGATCAGTTAACAGCTAGATTGGATTCAGGATCTCTCTCTTACAAATTTATGGGCAATACAAAGAGAAAGAGGAACATATGTGAGTCTTTGAAGCCTAATTTCTAGATCACTATAATGTGTTTTCTTCTTGCCTGTAGTCCTCAGTACCTTATCTAAGGACAATCCTAGATGTTAAAAGACTCCTAAAATTAATACTTTCCCCCTATATCTCCATGGTTTTGAAAATAATGGAAGGGACGCAATTGCTTTCTGGAGTGTAGAGGATTATCAATTTAGCTCATTCAAGAAATTCCAGTGTTGGGAGAGTAGCATTCCTTTCTTTGTCAGTTCATTCCAAGTAATATTTTAATGGCTTCTGGGACTTTTTCCATATTTAATTAGTGCTAACAGTATATAACTAAGTAAATTACGCTTACATGATTAGAAATGGCATGGTGTCACCAATATCTATATCTATCTATATCTATAGATATAGATAGATATATAGATAGATATATAGATTAGATAGATAGATATATAGATAGATACATACATATATATAAAATTACTGCTGCTTCTTTTTAGGCTTACAACAACCCTAAGTACAGAAAAAGCGCACTGATACACAGACACACACCATCCCCCCACTGATCTCTCTTCCTGGTCGTACCACCACAATTATTACCACATGTGTGCTCAGAAACATAGTGGAATTCAACTAGCAAAATATTTGTCTTACGCTTTGAGGAACATATGTGACTATGGCATGACTTTGTAAAGACGGAGAACACTGAATGATTAAAAGACAAACACACAATACCACTAAGGCTGCTAGGAAAGCATAATTAGCCAGCTGGAACCTACTTCAAATACAGTACCATATTGACAAACTACAGAAGTTCAGACCTTCCTATTCCAAAGAAAACAGAACTCATAGACATTAAATCTGAAAAGTTCGGAAGATTTGAAATTGCTCTTTCCCCATTAGTCACATGATTTCCATGACCTCATCAACTTCACTTTCATTTGTTCATTTTTTTCCTTGAGATATTGCTCCATTGGTTTGATAGCAGGACCGACAACAGTTCTGTTACTTGCTCTCCTTCCTCACCCTCCACTAGCACTACTCTCAGCACAGATCTCAGCATTTATATACATATAACCATACTCTCCTCCTAGGTCAGGCAATTGCCTTGACAACCCTAAAAGATGAAAAAAAAAGGTAGAAAGGTCATTGAATTCTAGATTAAGGATCATAGAATTAGTGCTAGAAAGGACCTAGAAGGTGAACTTGGTGTCTTTGTTCTAATAAGGCAGGTAACTTTTGTACTAATATCTATTTTGTCCCATTCTAGGAACTCTGGCTTAGCTTATTCTTTAAAATTAGGCTTTTATTTTTTCCATGCATGCTCATGTATACAAAAGAAAAATGGAGCATTGAGGCAAATATCCATATGATTCAAGCCAAGGACCAGAGCTAGGATTCAAATACAGGTCCCCTCCCCCCAAATCCATTGTTCAACCCATTGTCTTAGTCTCCTTCTAAGTGACATGTTTCCCTGCTATCCTTATCTACCTCAACAGATACACTAAGGAAATAAGTGAGATATTAATTAAAATCTAAATCATCTATATTATTCAAACCATGACTAATAAGAAACCTTTTAAGCTTTTTTAATTAAAATCTATCCCTTCTCTGAAATGTTGAAAAGAGCATTATTCAAGATACTTGTGAGGAAGGACCTCCTAAATTGAAAATTAGGCAGTCCCCACTGTAGGGTCAAGAGAAATTGATCAGAAAACATGCATAGAGATTAGTGTCTCCAAACAAGTAGAGGATATTAGCGTATGAGAAACTGAAAGTTGGATGGGACCTTAGAGACAAAGTCCACCCTCTTAAACTACTCAGGAATCCCCTCTGCAACATTCCTTCCAGTGACTGTGAGTTACTATCTCAGAAAGCAGCATATTCCACCATACAACAGTTCTAATTGTTAGGAAATATTTCCCCAATATTGGTCCAAAATATGTCTCATTGGAACTTCCAAACATTAGCTCTGGTTTTGACCTCTGGAGTTATGCAGAATATGTCTAATCCTTCTTCCCTGTGACAGGGCTACAAATACTTGAAGACCATTATCATGCTCTACAACTTCCTTTTCCCCTAAATCTTTTCAGTCTGTCAATAAGCATATGTTATTCACTTACTATGTTTTACGCACTGTGCTAAGTTATGGGACTACAAAGAAAGGTAAAAATAGTTTCTGTTCACAAGGATTTCACAACCTAATGAGTGAGACTACATACACATAAAATATATATATGTAAATGGAAGGTAATCTCAGAAAATAAAAAGGTGGGGAGTGGAAAGGAGAGGGGAACCATGAAACTTAAATAAATCTCATTTTCATAATTCCCTAGAGCTAAAATAAAAATGAATGCTATTGAAGGAATTTTAATTTTGCTAGAGAATGACCTAAAATTTCATATTATTCTTTCAAAAATCATTTCCAAAGTTCCACTAAAAAAAATACCATCCATGACAAGAAATGAGGTATACTATTTAATTCTTAATAATACAATGTGGCTTAATGAAACAGAGAAGTGAATTTCCAGAGAAGAGATTAAAGTTTTGAAAAGAAGAATATTTATCTAGGGGATTAAAAGCCAAATAATTACAATGAGGTCAGAGAGCTCCAAAGAGGTAACATTCAGTCTGCTAAAGGGCCCTAACATAAAGAATTAGTTGTCAACAGAAATATTTTAATAAAAATGTTGCTGTAAAAAGGCGTGGATTTTGAGGAATTTTATTTTCCTTGTGAGCTTGGACTGAGTGTTATAGAAGCTGTGGTAAAATGAGATCTGGTTTTTATTTCAGGCCTTCTGAAAACCAGATTCCACTGACAAAATAATAGGTGGTGAGTGAATATTTGTAGAATTGTATTGAGATGTGGAACTCTTAGCAAAGTTCAAAGAGATATAGCAATGCAACATATTTTTCTTATTTCATGTGAATATTGACTTCAAGTGAAATAAGGACGCCTGTATTTCAAAATAGTGGTAGCCCTCTTGCTTTAAACTTTGAATCAATAGTGAAATGAAAGACACTGCTGAGATATGAATCACAATTAGGTCAAGTCAATTTTATTTTATTTTATTTTTTAATGATTCAGCCCATGAGCAGAGATAAAGTGAAAAATTAAAATGTACCAAGACAATGGAATCCAAGAGAAATGGCAAGATGCGACATGTTATGTCTGGAATTCTCAAACATGCCCTTAGGCTTATGGGAGACAGTGTCTCAGAAAAAATTGCCACATCAGATGATCAGCTTGGGAAATATCTGAATTGCCTTGTCATCATGGACTTGGATTTTGGGTAAACTGTCCTCTTTCCTCTATCCATACACCCCAAGGAAGTATGGCATACAATATAACTGATGAAGAAAATAGATATAAAAATTCCCTTAATTCTCTTCCAATTTTCTGGATTGTTTCCCACAAGTGGAGCAAACAGAAAGATGCTCAAATAGAGCAAAGCACCCTGGGAGATACATAATGTAGTTACATCCCTTCTGAGCTCTCAGACTTTACCTGAGTCAAATCCTCTCCCCAGGGTTAGCCAAATCTGTGGAAAGATGAATCTTGAAATCAACAGGATGCACCCTTTGTTCTCCTTAAATATCCAAAAGAGAAAGCAGTAAAATCACCATCTATGTTTGTCACTTGCTTGTGTGGCCCTTCTGGATTCCTCTAGCTATTATGTTATCATCCTCTTAGTATTTCTCTACCTCCCTCCATATAGAAGGTAATGGAAGGATTTTGGTTAGCTCTGGTGAAGTCTAAGTCACTCTAAGGAGAATTTATGGACATTTTCTCTTAATTTTCATGTGCAGTCAGCCCTGCAGATACAAACATGCACGTGTGCACACCCATACACACACACACACACACACACACACACATATTCTCTGCTCTTAAGGAGCAGAGTCTAATGGAAATCTTGGTGTTCAGAGGACATTCCCCTTATTTTTCTCCATAAGGGAGATGAGTATAACTGAAATAGAAACCTAGGATGTCACCTAGGTATATGCAAGTGGTTCCTGCTTTGGAAATTACAACTGTCTGAACTTACATAGTCTTAATCATGGAAATCTAGATACCATACCATATCAGCTACAAATAAACTACATACCTACTCATGTGACCTTTTGTCTTGCAGGAAAGGTGTTATACCATTTTTCTGCCAAAAATTGACTTTTCACAGTAACCAATTATGATAGAGTATTAAATTAAGGTAAGATACTGGCCTGTGTGTATAGTATTTTAGTCATTTTTAGCTTTATGCTTTCATAAACCAGTATTGGAGGCATTTATTATGGAATAATTATGAGGTTGCCCTTTATTGGGACATTTTCCTGAGGGATGAAGAGAACTGATTGTTGGGACATTTAAAATTCTTTAAGCATGAATTCTTAGTGGTCCACATATATAGTTCTATCAGAAATATAATATACTCATTTGATGTTAAAGATACATGTAATTTGGGAACCAGTTGCTAATAGCAAATGAATTTCAACAGAAGATATTTTGACTTGGGAAGAGTACTGGCTGGTTGAGATATTTAGGAAGGACTTAAATGACAAATTACAGGTATTTTTTCCTGTTAAGATTAATAGAGCTTACTTTTCAGCTCAGTTACTGTTTGGATAAGAGGAGAAGGTTGGAAACTTGTGTTAATGAACCTAAAAAAGAAGCAGTAGCTGGTGGGGATGTTTGGAGGGGAATTTAGTTTATGTTCCTTGGGTCCAGGACCACTTGTATTTGTCACTGAATTTCCAGGCTCTAGTACAGGACACCGGCGCTATGTTCCTGATACACAGTAGGTGCTTAACAAATGCTTATAGAATTAAATTGAACTTAATTTGTATAGAATGCATGATTTTCAAATGTTATCTTTAGATTCTATTTGATCAAATGTTCTTCCACTTCTGTACTTTTAAGTTATAAAATCTGACTTTTTTCGTAGCACCTCTGTCATTTTGGACATATTCTGTCTTGTGCTTTTTTAAAAAAAAATATTTATTTATTTTTAGTTTTCAACATTCACTTACATAAGATTTGGAGTTTTAAATTTTCTCCCCCTTCCTCTCTTCTTCCCTTCCCAAGATGATGTGCAATCTGATAGAGTATCTACTTATACATTCACATTAAACATATTTTCACATTAGTCATGATATAAGAAGAATTAGAACTCATGGGAGGAACCAGGAGAAAGAAGAAACAAAGCAAAGCAAGAAAAGAAAAGGAGAGCAAACAGTATACTTCCATCTGCATTCAGACTCCAAAGTTCTTTCTCTGGATATGGATAGCATTTTCTGTCATGAGTCTTTTGGAGCTGTCTTAGATCCTTGCATTGCTGAGAAGAGCTAAGTCTATCAAAGTCAGTCATTACACAAGGTAGCCCTTACCGGGTACAGTATTCTCCTGGTTCTGCTTATTATCAGTTCATGTAAGTCTTTCCAGGTTTTTCTGAAGTCCACCTGCTCATCATTTCTTATAGCATAATAGTTTTTCATTACATTCATATAACACAATATGTTCAGCCATTCCTCAATTGATAGACATCCCCTCATTTTCCAATTCTTTGCCACCACACAAAAAGAGCTGCCATTAATATGTCTGCACATGTGGGTACTTTTCCTTTTTTTGTGATCTTTTTGGGATACAGACCTAGAAGTGGTATTTTCTGGGTCAAAGGATATGTAAAGTTTTATAGCCCTTTGGGCATAGTTCCCAATTGCTCTCCAAATGGTTGGATCAGTTCACAACTCCACCAATAATGCATTAGTATTCCAATTTCCCCACATCTTCTCCAACATTTATCATTTTCCTGTTTTGTCATGTTAACCAATATGGTAGGTATGATATGGTACCTCAGGGTTGTTTTGATTTGCATTTCTCTAATCAATAGCGATTTGGAGAACTTTTTCATATAACTATAGATAGCTTTAATTCCTTTCTCTGAAAGCTGCCTGTTCATATCCTTTGACCATTTCTCATTTGGTGAATGATTTGTGTTCATATAAATTTGACTCAGTTCTCTATGTATTTTAGAAATGAGGCCTTTATCAGAGATATTGGCTGTAAAAATTGTTTCTGCTTCCTTTGTAATCTTGATTGCATTGGCTTTGTTTCTGCAAAAACTTTTCAGTGTATTAATTGTTTCCATAGTTTTTTGTTTGACCCACTCATTCTTTAGGATTAGACTATTTAGTTTCCAATTAATTTTTAGTCTATCTTTCCATGGCCCTTCATTACATGTAATTTTTATTGAATCATGATCTGAAAAGGATGCATCTAATATTTTTGACTTTCTGTACCGGATTGTAAGGTCAGTCTTGTGTTCTAAATTATCTTTTGTCATTTATTGATTTCTTCTTGGAGAAATACTAAATTCTGTCTAATTTCAACCTCTTACTCATCTTTTTTTAAAAATCTTATTTCTCTTCTGAACCACTCTAGGATTTTTTGTTGCTGTTTCTATAGGGTTTTTGGGGGGAAAGGAGGAGGTTTTGTAGAATTTATTGTCGCTTCCTTTTTTCTTGTTATTTTAGCACTGCTATCCTTCACTATGTAGTGTTTGTGCACTAAGTTGTAGATTTATCCAGATTGCACATTTTTCCTTCTTTATTCATGAATCCTGCTGCTGGTTTTTATGCTTGAGGGCTAGGATCATATCCAAATTTTCTGTCTTGGTCTTCCCTTCAGTCATTTCTCTTCTGTTTAAGTCAGCTTTCCAATAGACTCCTTCACTGGTCAGCTCCTTTGCTATCCATTGCTACCAATTTTCTTCCATTCAAGAAATGGGCTACTTCAATACCTTCTAGTATTGTAGTGACAGAGGACCAAATTGTATCCTTATGTAGAAACTCTATAGATAAATGATCACAGTTGGCTTAGGACTCATCTCTCTTGGAGAAGTCCTGTTACTACCAGCCAGCTTCGTACTGTTGAATTTCTTCCCATTCTCTCATTGCCTTATTTCTCCATCTTGGAGCTGGGCCAATTAAGTGCTCTCCTCTCATTAAAGGGTTGGGTAGGAATTAGATTAGATCATATCAAAACAGGATAGGAGCTAAATCTTGAAATGCAACTGCATCAGGTCAGTCTTACTGGTATGAATTTTCATCTCATTTGTATACATTTCATTCACTGATGCATATTGTAATCTCTCTATTTTTTTCATCTTAGGTGATTCTTGTCCATAATTTAAAAATATTAATCTTCCCTAGAGGATTTACCTCCCCAAACTGGTGGCACATATGTGTGTGTGTTTGTGTGTGTGTTTGTATGTGTGCGTGTGTTAGTATCTTAGTTACCAGTATGACATTTGAGCTTGCTACATAAATGAATCACCCTTTTTCCTGGACACGTGCATCTTGGGATATATTTTTTATGTTACATTTTGCATCCTGTCTCTTTCTACTTTGTATTATATTCCTAGTATTGTATTCATGTATTATATGTCATAGTATTGTACTCAAATAATCCTCTAGCGATTGTACCTAGGCATACTCCAAAAGGAAAGAAATAAAATCATAGGATCATATATCTAGAGTTGGAAAGGACTTCAGAGGTCATTTAGTCCAAAGTAAAGGAAACTGAGGCTCTATTAAACCAGAGGTTTAATTACCTGTCCCAAGGTCATGTAGGTAGTAAGGAGGTCTTTGATAGTATCAGTGCTTTGTTTTTCTTGTTTCTTTTTGACAAGATTTGAACATCATAGACCAAACATGTATTTCTTTCCTTCTGAATTCTCTTGAGGTCTTTGTGCAGACCCTGACTCATTTTCATACCTATTGAGCTATTCTCCTGGCCTCAACTTTGGCCTTTAAAAGGGAGGCCACACTCACAAGGATAGGTTGAATAAAACAATTTAGTTTAAAGTGATATTTCTTGTAAAAGTGATACTTATTGACACATAGAGGTCTCTGTGAAAACTCTTTGTTGAGTTAGCAGAGCTTTCTGCTAGAAAATGGAATCTTAGAAAGTAGAGCCTAACAATGAAGCTTCTAAACAGGTAGACAAAGAAAGTCTTGGTTACGAAACATCAAATAGCTAAAGAAAAAAGGGATATAGAAGGTCTTGAGCAAACAAAATTTCACATCATCTTAGACCTGTATTGTTATAATAGCCTTTTAACTGTTTTTTTGTCTTCAGTTTATCCCTACTGTAATTCAACCTACATGGTTGATAGAATAGTCTTCATCAAGCAATATTTTCTATTTTTTTCTGGCCTATTTCTTTATTGTTTTTTTACTAAATTATTTTCTTTGTTTTCAGTGTTCTATAATCATTTCCATATGTCTTAGATTTTTTTCCCCTCCTTCCCTTTCTTTCCCCCTCCCTCCCTATTTCCTCCCTGAGATGGTATACAGTCTTATATAGGTTCTACACATACATTCCTATTAAGTACATTTTCACCTTAGTCATGTTACACAGAAGAATTAAAATGAATGGGAAAAACCATAAGACAAAACAAGGCATAACGCAAAAGAAAATGGTCTGCTTCATTCTGGGATCCAGTTCCATAGTTCTTTCTCTGGATGTGGAAGGTGTTTTACCTTAAGAATCCACTGGGAATTTTTTAGGTCCTTGCTTTGCAATGAACACTAAGTCTACCAGAAAAATTCCTTGCACACTGTGGTTGTTACTGCGTACAAAGTTCTCCTGGTTCTGCTCTTTTCACTCAGCATCAATTCATATAAGTCCTTTCAGGCCTTTCTGAAGTCTTCCTGTTCATCATTTCTTATAACCCAATAGTATTCCATTACATTCATACACCACAATTAAGCAATATTTTCTTCAGGTCAGTCTCTGAATTTTAGAGTACGTGGTGGGTTTTTGGTATTTTTTTTTTCAATAAAATGTCAGGTCTGCTTCATGTTTCCCAGTCTTTGCAGATTGGTACTCCCCAATCTTCTTACTATGCTTCAGTAAAATTGATTGAATTTGTCAAGTCCCAGCTCTGTGACTGAATATGCTTTTCCCTCCACCTAGATTGCCTTCTTTGCTTCCATCACCCAAAGATTCTTGTTATTCATCTCTAAAATCCAGCTCCAAAACCCCACTCCTGGTGGGGAACCAGTGGCCTTGAGGCCACATGTGACTTTGAGGTCTCAGGTTCCTCATCCCTGACATAAACTCCTCTCTGTCAGACATCTTTCTGTTTAAACTCACCTGATTCATTTATATCTCTGCCTCATATGCCTTTAGAACTTGTATGTGTGTTCATTGCTACACAAATGTTTGTCACATTGAACATTGTAGTACATTTGAAGACAGGATTTCTTATGTTCTTGGTTCTGGCTTGGCAATCCAAATTGGGTGTTAGATATGCTTGACCTCCACTTTTTGATATTTTTGCTTCTTTATAGCTCCCTAAATCTGTGCTTCTGGCTCCAGCCTAGTAACTTAACACTAATTACTGACTACTACCTTGATTGACAGTTTCATACTGGTTTTGCTGACCCTACACTACTGTCTATGATATAATCAGGTCACAGAGAACCAGAGTGAAGGATCTAAGTGCCTTTCCCTGAGAGGCAGATCACCAGTACATGAAATAGAAATTGGTGCTTAGAACTGTGAGACCAGAGGCAGGAATCACCATCAAATTCGATTTGACTCCACAAGCATTTTTTAAATGCCTACCCTCTGTAGGCACTGTGCTGGGTAGACATTAGAGATACCAAAGACAAAAAAAGAAAAACTTCCTCTATTTTCAAGAAGTTAACATTCCTTTAAGGGATACAATATGTAAAGAGTTGACTATATATTGTATAGATCTTTTGAGAAGGGAGGGTACACTGATGACCAGAGGCACCAGGAAAGGTTCCCTGTTGAAAGTAGTCCCTGTGCTGAGCTTTTAAATGAGATAAACATTATAAGAGTTGTGTGTGTGTGTGTGTGTGTGTGTGTTTGTCCTTCGTTGCCAAAGAAGACCATGCCATGAGAGAAATGATGACGTCTTGCAGCCTGCCCTTGACTTTGTTTTGAGTGATGGAGGGCTGTGCAGGTCACCAGCCTCACTGAATCCAATGACCAGATATTCATCAGGATGACTGCAGATGACCCAGGATGAGGCAGTTGGGGTTAAGTGACTTGCCCAAGGCCACACAGCTAGTGAGTGTCAAGTGTCTGAAGTGAGATTTGAACTCAGGTCCTCCTGACTCCTGCACTGGTGCTCTCTCCACTGCACCACCTAACTGCCCCTTAGTATGGTGGATAGAGCACTGGACCTGGAGTCAGGAAGATGAGTCTTCCTGAGTTCAAATCTGGCCTCAGACCCTTACTAGCTGTGTGTCCCATGGCAAGTTACTTAACCGTGTTTGCCTCGGTTTCCTCCCCTGTAAAATGAGCTGAAGAAGGAAAGGCAAACCACTCCAACTCCAAGAATTAGAAGTGGGAAGGAAATGCATTCTAGGAATGGGATTTAAAGTCCACATATTTTTTTTTTTTTACTTTGGCCAGGTAGATTATCTGCTCTCCACTTTACATTCCCTGCCCTTTCTTATCTTTGCGCCTTTGCGCATGGTGTTTCAAGTAGAGCACCTCTCCTGACTTCCTCTCCCTTTCTCCTGCTTGCTGAATTTATAATTAGTCCTTAAAACCCAACAATTGCGGGAAGACTTTTCCAATCATCTCAGTCATCAATGATCTTCCCCTACATCCCAAATTTCATAGATCATTTTGTATCTGTCAAGTGAAAGAACTTAGGATCAGAGGACTTTTGTTTAAATTTAAGCTGTGCTATTTATTAGAACTTCCTTCTAAGGGATGCAGTAGAGATAACCGTCTATATACAAGATAACTGGAGTAAGTGACCTAACCTTTCTAAGCCTCCCTTTCCTTATCAGTAAATGTGGATGTTAATAACTTATTATCTACTTCCTAATGTTGGAGGAAAGCATTCTGCAAATCTCGATACTACTATGTAAATGTGCGTTAATATTTATAGTAACTTACAAATAGACCTTGATGTCAAGGTCAGGTATTATTTCTTACCTGAAACTTTTGCATCTCTATCGGCCATCGTCCTTCTACCTTTGTTTTATTATTATGTCTGTTATTGTGATTATTTTTCTTTAATTATGAGGCAGCTAGGTGACAGGAGGAGGGTGGGGGGACCTAGAACTCAGATCAAATATCATTTCCCACTGGTTATGTTACTCTCCCCAGGTCACTTAACTTCTCTTTGCTTCAGTTTCCTCAACTGTAAAAAGTGTATAATAATAGTGCCTACCTCCTAGGGATATTGATTGTAAGGATAAAATGAGATAATATTCATAAAGTGCTTTGTAAACTTTAAAGTACCATATCAATAGTATTACTAGTAGTATTCATATTTTACTACCAGACTGTAAGGTCCATGAAATCAGAGAATATTTCTTACATATAACTTTTGTATCCTTCCTAATAGCTAGTATAATTCTCACTGCTATACAATAGGAATTCAATAAATGTATGCTGAATTAATTGACTTGTATAAAGTCCAAGGGGAGCTGGGGGCACTGGGGATACAGTACCAGGCTTGGAGTCAGGAAGATTCATCTTCTTGAGTTCAAATCTGGCCTCAGACACTTTCTACCTGAGCCTGTTTGCCTCAGTTTCCTCACCTGTAAAATGAGCTGGAGAAGGAAATGGCAAACCATTCCAGTGTCTTTGCCAAGAAAATTCCAAATTGGGTAGTGGAGATTTGAACATGACTGAAATGACAGAACAACAAAGCAAAGTTCAAGAATTCTTATCCATGTTAGGAACTTTCATCAAGATAACTTATGGAAAACTAGATACTCTGAAGGAAGTCCTATAGAACCATTTGGGGAAGTACAGTGTGTAGTATAGTGAAAAGAGTGCTAGATTTGGAGTCAGAGGACCTGATTTTGAATCCCTAGTCTGTCATTTATTCCCTGCATGACTGGGCAAGTCATTCAACCTCTTTAGACTTCAGAGTTCTCATCTCTAAAGTCAAGGGTGTGGACTAAGTGACCTTTGACCCCTAAAGCTCTAAATCAAATAATTAGAAGAACCTGTAAATTAGGATCATCCATCCAAAGCCAGGCTTCCTGTTTGGAGCACGTATCAAGCCAGAAAAAGGTACATAAAAAATTAGGAAGTCAGAAAAACACAGGCAGGATGGTGCTATGGACGATGCCATTAAAATTTCAGAACATGGAAATTTCGTTGTAGAAAGAACTCTTAGCCTCAGTGGAACAGAAATGGATGAATAGGTTACTCTGCCATCATCCCATCATGGGTCTTGTAAGCCAGGGTTCTTTGAAAGATATTTAGGAAAATTTGTGACAATATTTATTTTTGAGAAGGGGAGAGAATATCCAGTTATAGTGAATATTATTTAACTAGTTAGTTTTTGAATATGAGGCTGCTCTTTTATGGGTCACCACAGCCCAAAACTTCACTCCTAAGTAGTCAACCTTCCAATGTGAGGTACTTCCAAAAATGACATGCTACTACATGTAGCATACAGTGTATACTAACAGATAAACAACTTTTGAGTCTTATGAAATCATGTATCTCTAATCAACTTAAAAACAAAGGAACCTTTATAAATAGTTCTCAGAAATAATCCTATGCAATTACAACGTCAACCATCCAGACAAAGCCAGGTCATTAGTCTTGTTTACTTAGAACTACCCGAAAGAAAACACCAGGGAGCCAAAAGGTTGCTAAAATGAGTCTCTGTACTTATTGAAGAAATAGCTATCAAAGAATATTTTCCTCATTTATGATTTGTAAAGATGTGGCACATGTCATTTTGGGGTGTGATCTCATTTATATGCCTGGTTTGTCTGGTTTAGCTCTTGTTTCTCTTTCCTTGCGTTGTTTCTATGTTACCCATTGTATTGCTTTCCAGGCTGATTCAGGTATCTGAAATATTTTAGTTTTGTTTGCTGCCTTTTGTAAAATGAAAATAGCTTTTCAATCTCTAAGTAATCATGACTAACTCTTTAAGAAACTGCCTTCTTGGGATTGCACTTAACGGTTCACCAAAATTTGAAGAGAAAGTCTATTAAAACTGCTGAAATTGATCAGTGCACCCAGGATGTTGAGAACCATAATGATAAGAAACTCATTAGGTTACTTTGAGTCATAGTTTTTCAAAATGTCTCTCAATGATTGCATACATTTCTTTATGAAGAGCCCGAAAAAGGGTTCAGCAGCCATCACACCAAAAGTTCTAGTCCTCCCTGAATACATCCTACATGCAAAAAGACTTTTATGGGGAACTCTCATGGGGCAGGCAATCAGATGGTGCCCGGAAGAAGTGATACAAGGACACTCTCAAGGTCTGTCTCAAGAACTTTGGATTTGATTGTGCAACATGGAAGACCTTGGCACAGGACTGCTCAGCATGGTGTGCCCCCATCGGAAAGGGTGCTGTGCTCTTTGAGCAAAGCAGAATTGAGACAGCACAAAGTAAACATAGGATGTGCAAACTTAGGATATCCACCTCAAATATTCACATAGACTATCTGTGCCTAGCCTGTGGTAGAGAATTCTGAGCTCATATTGGTCTGATCAGTAACAGTCGGACACATTGAAATTTCACTTTATCATGATGATGTCATTTTGGTCCTCCTTGAAGGTGAAGGACAACCAACCAACCGACCAACATTTAAACAAATGCCAATTATTTAAAAATACTGCACTAAATATAGATCATTTTGCTTAGAGCTTTTGTTATGGACTTTTTGAAACACTCAATGAATATGAGAGGCTAATATTGATTTACAGAACTAATTTGACTCACCAACACTTCACAATCCAGATTCTACCTTTAGTAAAGCAGGGAGGGGACATTTATGGAACTGAAGACATATTGTGTTGTATCTCCCCACTGATTCTGTGTTCATGAGGCAGAGAAGTTACAAATATATGGAGGTTTCCTTTTCCTCCCAAGAATTGACCTCATCCATCTTGTTGATGTCTAGAATTCAGTGGTGAATGACAATCCTTCTCTTTATCTCAAGGCATTTTTAAAAATCTGATGATATGAAAAAAGCCTCCAAATGGGGTAAGACCTTAAACCTCATCAATGATTTTTAAACTTGCTATGGATGAGCTTCCTAATTCTTTTTTTTTTTTTTTTTTTTGCTGGGAGTGAGTTTTGAAAGTAGAACAATGCATGAGGAAGAGGGAGGAGAACAAGGCAAGAAAAGAGAATTTAGAATCTCTGGAAAACTCAAACTCCCAGGGTCTCAGAGTTCAAAGGGATCTCAGAGAGTATCCAGAATCAATATAAGATTTCCCTCTACAGCATACCGAACAAGAAGCCCTTGTTTGAAGACCTCTGGTGAGGAAGATCTCCTGAACTCCTGGGGAATCCCATTACACTTTCGGATAGCTGTAATTGTTAGGAAGTTGCTCCTAATATCAAGCCCAAATCCTCCTCTCTACAGCTTCTGCCCATTGCTCCCGATTCTGGCCCTTGAGGTCAACTGGATTAAGAAGACTGGTCTCATTCTTCTGTAAAACAGCCCTTCAGATACTTGAACACAGTTATCATGTACCACTCCCCACCCCTCCAAGTCAGGCTAAATAGCCTCAGTTGTTTCAACTGATCTTTCACGGTTTGCTTTTGAGGACTTTCGCATGCATATTGCCCTACGACTCTAGGCTTATATCAACATCCATCCTGAAATGTGGCACCTAGAAAGGAATAAAATATTTCAAATGTGACGTGACCAGGACACAGTGCCGTGAGGTTATTCTCACACTCTCTTCCTTTCCCTCTTCTTCTCCTTCTCCTTCCCCTCGCTCTGCTCTCTGCCTCCTTCTGCCCCCTGCCCCCCAACACATTATACCTCTCTTAATGAATCCTGAGATATCGTTAGCTCTTGTGGTTGCCATGTCACACTTTTGACTTATAGTAAGCTTATAATTCACTCAAAACCTAAAGTTTATCCTACATGAACTGCATTCAAGCTTTGCACCTTCTGTCTTGTACATGGGAAGTTAACTTATTGAGCCCAAGTATAATACTTTCTTTTATGATCAGTCTTCTTGTCTTCACTGTAGCCTGACAAGATCTTTGTGGGTACTTAATCTTTCATCTAGTGCACCAGTGATCCCAGTATGCTTCATGTCATCTGCACCTTCTGTAAGTGTTTTATCCCAGAACTAATAAAACTATTTTCTCCCTTGCATTAGAGATCTTGCTGGCTCAAACAAGCTGACTCAATGAATAAAACATTGGACATGGAATTGGGGAACCTGATTCAAATCTGACCTCAAAAACTTCCAGGACAAGTCACTTAACCTCTGTCTGCTTCAGTTTCCTCAACTGTAAAATGGTGATAGGAGCTACTAGGTGATACAGTAGATAGAGTGCCAGGCCTATAGTCAGGAAGACTCATCTTCCTGAGTTCAAAACTTAGTAGTTGTGTGACCCTGGGTAAGTCAGTTTCCTCATCTGTAAAATGATTTGGAGAAGAAAGTGGCAAACATTTTCAGTAGCTTCACCAAGAAAACCCTAAATTGGGTCCCAAAGAGTCAGACATGACTGAATTACAACAAAAATGGATATTATAATAGTAATGCCTATTTTTCAGAGTTTCTGTGAGAGATTAAATGATATATTTGTAAAAGACTTAGCACAACGTCTGGCACAAAGTATGTGCTTAATAAATACCCATGTCCTTTCTTCTTTCTTGCTATTTAATAGAAATTTTCAGATAAAAAATTTTAATCCCTAATTTCTGTTAATTGCTATTTTATCTGACAGTTTCCATGAAGTCACAATATCAAGAAAGAGTGTGACTAAATGAAGCGTTTATTAGGAAATGGGTAGTTAAAAGTTGGAACTGTTACCAGGGACTTTAAAAATCCTTTTGTAGGGGGATCCTTGAGGCATCCCTCGACAGACTTCCTTCCAATTTGAATTTGAGCCATTTATGACTACTTTTTGGTTCTAGTTACTCAACCAGCTCCAATTACAATTTACCGTCCTGTTTTCTAAGCCATATCTCTCCATCCTATCCACAAGGATGGTATTAAAGGCTTTATCATATACTCTGCTGAATCTCTGACATTCCTCTGTTCTCTAATGAAAAAAGAAAGAATGAGAAGAAGGAAGGAAGGAGGGAAGGAACAGAATTCATCTTTCAATGCCTGTAGAATTTTGTCATCTTGTTCGGAACATACTGGAGTATAAAGAGAATAAAGGAACTTCTCAACTATTATTAAAGATAGATAGATGGTGACAACTTAACTAGTTGTGACGTGAGACATAAAAGTACTTGGAGAATGTTGATGATATATGCAGTCTGGGGACAGAAACGGGATCACTATTTTGTTCCTTTGGCATAAAAAATCCAGACACCATCCTGGCTTCTTTCATAGAGATATATTTTTCTAAATTATGTTTTGACAAGTAATATGAAGTAAAAGAAAACCACACTGTTATTATTTTAGAAAAATCACTCTTCTCTTTTTAAAAAAAAAACAGACCAGCTAGAACTGTCCCTGGGACCACTCATTTTCCTATTATTCTTATGCTTCTAATATTTTATGGACTATTATACAAGTTGATAAAATGACTGCTTTTATAGATGGATAAAAGTGTGAATGTGTAAGCTCATTATTTGTAGACTCGCTGGATATATCCTGAGTAAAACTTCAGTGGCAGCCTGGATAACAGGGATGATGTCTTCCGTGAGGTCTTTAAATATTGAGAATTTTCCATTCCACCCAGCATAAAGATTTTGAGTGTTGGATATGGTAACATCTATATAAAATGTCCTTGAATTTGTAGGTATCATTGTAATGACAGCCATTTGTTTGATGTTTCTTTATCAATATATTGTTGACTGAGATCATGTAGATGTTTCCATTGGAAGGTCTTTGGATTCCATTCTTGGATTTTAGTTTGTCCATGGACTATATCTGTGGGCATGTCCCTTTCGGTTGCATTTGACAAATCAGTTGGCCTACACCTGCAGTAACCTTGATTATTTCTAAGTGAAGCCACATCTATTTGTTCCAAAGGTATTTCTGCAAGTTTTCTCATAGTTATTATTATTTTCTAAATCTGTGATTTCAACAATATAAGGAAGTATGGAAGTTTCTTTTCCCCTAGTGTATATTGGGAATTCATAACTTATAGCGTTACAGAATTCTCTAGTGTTTTGTTTTGTTTTTTTTTGGTCACGTTCATATAGGCTTTACTATATAGGAGTTATTTAACCTATGGGTAGTTGGTATGAAGCACTAAGCAATCATTGACAATATAAAATAGTTGTTACTTTTAAGTCTAATACTCTCTCTTAGCATGATAGTACTTCTTTAAGCATCAAGGTACTATTGCCTTCTTCCTATTCCCTGAGTCCTTTCTTCTGACTCTAAATAAAATTCACTATTCCTTCTAGCAAGCCTATATATATATATATATATATATATATATATATATATATATATATATATATACATATATATATATATATGTATGTATATCTATATCTATATCTATATCTATCTATAGATAGATATAGATATAGATATACATATACATATATATATCCGCGATAGATTATATATGTTTGGACATTTCAGAAACTTGTATATTTTAGTGGTATTTTTCACTTTTTCTCCATTGTACTGAAGTCCCCTGAGTGAGAGGTGTAAAATGTGTCTTCTACTCAGTTTATATCTTCCCCCATCCCCTAGAATAGTACCGTAATCACCAGGTATACCTTGCTGGCTAGAATACTATATAAAATGCAAAAAAAAAAAAAATGTGGCAATCATACCATAGCTTTACTATAGCCAGAAAAAAAAGTAGGAGTTGAGTCCAAGAAAGCAATGCATTTCTTAACGTGAGTGACACCTTTTACCTACAATCCCTAGAGATTGGTCTCCTGGAATTGCTCCAGATTAGTCCTACTCATGTCTCTGGGGAATAGATCAAAAGGAGATTTGCTCCTGAGGTTGGAGGAGGTGAAGCAGCATTTACTCAAATACTCTGCTCATGTGGAAAGACAATACTAGTAGTCTTCCCTTGAAATGGTGCTTTTCAGCTTGAAATTCATCCTGAACTACAGAAAGGGTATTTTATGCAGAAGTACTAGAGATCTAGGGTTAACTGATTTTTCTTAGGCAGGATTTTTAGCTTGGAGCAGGGTGTTGAAACATGTTGATGTTCTGGGAGGATAACTTAATTTTGACATTTCTCAAGGAAGCTCAAATGCCTTCCCTGGCTTTTCACTCAAGGAAAGTCATTCATTTTACCGGTTTAGCTGACATCTAGACTATGCCTTAATGTATACAAAATCATCTTTCTAGGTTCCCTGGCTCATAACCTAGTTGTCTTCTGCATTCTCTCTCATGCTCCACATCCAATTAGTGTTCAAGTCCTGTCATTTCTACTTCTGTAGCATCTCTTATTAACTGTCTACTTTTCTGTGAATCTGCCGCCACATTGATGCAAGTTCTCATCACCTCACACATAGAATGCAATGGCATTTTGGTTTGATTCCTTATCCCGAGTGTCCCTCCACTTCAGTCCATCTTCCACTAAGCTGTTAAATTGATCTTCCCAAAACACAGCTCTGACCATATCATACCTTCGCCCAATTCCTTCCCCCAAATCCTACTCTCCCACTCAATAACTCCAATGGTTTCTGCTAGGATCAAATGTAAAATCCTTTGTTTGGCTTTTAAAGTCCTTTATGACCTGTTTCCACCCTAACTTTCTGGTCTTATTCTCTTCCACATACTTTGAGTTTCAGTGATCTTTTGATTCCTTGAACTAGACATTTCATCGCCTGACTACAAGTCATTCCTGAAATGCTCTTCTTCCTCTGACTGCTCATTTTTCTAGCTTCCTTTGAGTCTCAACTAATATCCTATCTTGTGTAAAAAGCCTTTACCAGGCTCTCTTAATTTTAATACTGTTCTTTTAAGATCACTCAATTTATCTTGTACATGGCTGTTTGTATACTGCCCTTTCCCCATTAAACTGTGAGATTCTTGAAATTAAGAATTTTTTTGTCTTTCTTTGTGTCCCCAGTACTTAGCATGGGGATACATGGTATATAAAAGACTCATTAAATGCTAGCTGACTGACTGATACAACTTAAATCATTTTATCCTGGTAACAACTCTTTGGAATAGGTGCTATTAAACTGAGCTTTATAAAAAATTAAAAGACTTGCCTAGAGTTACTTAGCAAGGAATCTTTAATGGAGCAGAATTTATCCTTTCAATGAGACAAGCAATTTAACTCGAATCCATTGTTGGATAAATCCGAAAAAGTAAGTTACTTAGCAAAGAACTCCCTAAATGACAAAAACTGCTGGAAAAAACTGGAAAGCAACCTGGCAAAAATTAGGTTTGAACCAACATCCTATGCCATACTTCACAATAGATTTCAAATAGCCTCAATATTGGTGATCAAACTTTCTACGAGGTCAAATGAGATGAATGCAAAGGAGAGAGCCAGACAAACATTTTCTAGTCAGGGAAGTTTTAGTGGAACAGGCAGCACGTGAGCTTTTAAAAAAATGCAAGATTCTAATGGGGAGAGATAAGGAAAGAAAGTGATGGATTCTGGGAACTGGGCCTCTGACCATTCCTGGTGACTCATATATGGCCCAGGTGGTGAACAAAAGTCCTGAACCCCTCCTATTTAATTAGGCCATATGTACTTTTAAGAGAGTGAATATCACTTTGGAGAAAGACATTCTTTTGAAAAGTGAACAATAATACCCTGCTAACCAAAATGAAAGAACAGCCATGGTCTGAAAAGCCTGAAACAAAGTTCTGCTTGAAAAGAAAGAGGGTTAGAATGCATATTCAATCTTAAAGCAAGTAGGTTGCTCTACAACAGTGTGTTCTGGGGAGCCCAAGACTTTTTTAGGGAGTCTAAGGGTCAAAACTATTTTCACAATAAACCTAAGATGTAATTTCAAATATGATAATATTGATAGACATAATCCACATAAACAAAAACTCTGGGGGTATTCTCAATGATTTTTAAGAGCATAAAGGGGCCCTGAAAACAAAAAAAAGTTTGTGAACCACTACTCTACAATGATCAAGTTGAGTTTCCTCAGTGAGTTTCCTAGTAATTCAGGTGGTGTATAGAGATATAAATAGGGCAATCTATCAATGGAAAAAATGAATAAAAATAGTTATAGAAGAACATAGCATAGTCAATCTTCCAATCAAAAGATATTTATTAAGGATTACCATAGGCAAAGCATTGTTTTAAATGTTGGAGTACAAAGAAAAAAGGTAAAGTCTTTTCCCTGAAGGAACTAACATTCTAATGGGATAGGGTGGAGTAAAATTAAATGTAAATATCTAGGTACATTGTTTATATAAACTTTCCTGTATATGTATTAAATACTATAATTTACAAATATCTAGGTATATATTACATGCACACATATTACATATAGGTACATACTATTATATATCTATCTAGATATAGATGGATGGATAATATATACATAAATATGAATAAATATACATGTATATATGTATGTGTGCATATTTGTGTGTATATGTGTATATATGCATGTGTGCATATATACTTTTATATATATGCATATATATATGTATACACACACACACACACACACACACACACAAACACAAACATATACACACATTTATTCTTTCCATTATACTGTTATCTCCTTTGGGGTTCCTCTGTCTATCTATCTATCTATCTATCTAATCTGAAAAGGAAAGGAATTAGTAGCTAGGGGGATTAGAAAAGCCCTCTTGCAGAAGGTGGAATTTTAACTGATTCTTGGAAGAAACCAGAGGAGCCAAGAGGTGGAGTTGTGGGAGAGCATTCTAGCATGGGAGATAGCCATGGCAAAAGCAAGGAGATAGGCGATGGAGATCATTAAATATGCAATCATATTTGTTTAGTTGTAAATGCCATCTTAATGACTATTTTTGTATTATACTAAAGACATTTTTCAGTTATGTTAAACTTATTTGCATTTATTGGTAAATAATTTGACATTTGTATAGTACTTTAGGCTAGAGAATGTTTAGAGGAGGTCTATCATAATAATAAAAGGTCTTAAGATAATGTCTTTGATATTTGGTGAAGGAGCTGGGATGCTTTAGCCTGGAGAAAAGAAGACTCATGGGAGCGGATGACAGTCATCTTCAAGTGTGAAAGGCTGCCATGCAGAAGAGGGATGAGAACTTTTTCTTGTTGTCCTTAGAGTATGAAGTTAAGAGCAATGGGTAGAGGTTTCAAAGAGACAAACATTTAACAGAAGGAAATACTTCCTCATGCCTATTGTTTTTGTTGGTCCTTCATTCTTGAAGAGGACCATGACATCAGGAAGTTGAGGCCATGAATTGACAGTGAATTGATTTAAGTGAGGCAGGGCTGTGCAAAGTCACTAGCCTCACTCTCTCCCCACTCCTAATATTTAGAGATGATCAAAAGTGGAAATAGGCTGCTTTAGGACATAGCGGGTTCTCTTTTACTGCAAGTCTTCAAGGAAAGCTAGATGATCTGGTCAGAAATGATTGCACAAGGAGTGAGTTCCAGGCATCAGGGACGGTTGTACAAAGATAGTATTGGGCGACAGAACATCATGAGTGAGGAGCTACAAGAAGGCCAATTTGACTGGACTCTAGAGTTCATGCAAGCTGATAATATCTGGAAATGTAGTCTGGAGCCTGGGAAGGGTTTTAGAAGCCATACGTAGGTTATTGAACAGGGGAATCATATGGTCAGAATTGTGTGTTAAGAATATAAATTTGGTAACTGTGTAGAGGACAGATTGGAGAGGAGAGAGATTTGAAACTGGGAGACCAACTAATTAGCCACTGCAATAGTCTAGGAGAGAGACAATGAGGGCACAAGTTCACATGTGGGTTGAGCGTAGCACACCTAGGGATGAGGATAGTTATGTCACTGGAGAGAAGGGGACCGTGAGCAGCTTGAGAGTAGAGGCTATGTTTTTGCCTTTTTTTGTATCTCTAACTCTTGGCATAAATAGTAGATGGTTAATAAAAACTAATTGATTTTTTGTGAGATATTGTGGAGATAGAATTGATAAGATTTGGCAACTGATTAGCCATGTGTCCTGAAGAGCTGAGAATGATTTGGGGGTTTGAAACCTGTCAGAATCAGTAAGAGACTGAGTTGAAAGGATGTTGGATAGATAGCCTGGGGAAAAATTGACTTAGGGGTACATGATAGCTCTTTTCAATCTTTTTAAGAGCTGTCATGGGGAAGAGAAATTATGTTTGTTCTCATTGACCCCAGAGGGCAGAACTACTAGCAATGAGTAAACGTTACAGAGACAGATTTTGGTTTGATATAAATTAAAAAATAAATAAATAATAAAATATGAATATAATATATTATAAATATATTAATATAAATATAAATACATTTATTAATATAAATGTATAAATATGATATAATAAAAATATAAATAATAAATAATGGCAACATCTATATAGCACTTTACACACATGGTCTCATTGTTCCTCTAATAGAGGACACTTGTTCATAATTGGAATTGTCAAAGTGAAATGAATTGCCTTCAGAGCTAGTGGGTTCCAAAATTCTTGATGTCTTCAAGACTACATCCGACACTGTATGACTAGAGGATTGCATTAGGGTTTGAGTTGGACTAGATGGCCCCTGGCATTCCTTCCTGTTCCACAGTGCTGTGATTCAAAGAGTGCTTCAAGGTTTCAGACTTCCTGTTCTTACCACTGTCTTTCCAGTCACCCTGATTTGGCCACCTTGAAGTCATTCTCAATTTCATAATCTCTCTTGTTCCATATATCCATTTAATTGTCATATTTGTCAATTTTACACGTACAGTATCTCCTCTGCAATCCAACTTCTCACCACTTTCATAGCTGCCACCCTGATTCTGGCCCTTATCACCTTTTTTCCTAGACAATTACAACAGTCTTCTACTGGGTTTCCTTTCCTTGTTTCTCCCCAGTTGTGGAGAGGTTCCAGCTCACAAGGGAGATGAAAATTAAAAAAACAAACAAGGAAAATGTGACAAGGAAGCAAATGCCTATTCTTTGAGAGTTCCCAGTATCTTGCCTACTTTTCTTCCAATGTAACATGTACTTGGGATGTCCATATTACATTTTGTTTAATACCAAATCATCAGCCACCCCATTAAAGCAAAACTGGTCTTATGCAATCAGTTCTAGAGTATTTGGATGCCAAATGTCTTCCCATTATAATTGATTGTGTAATGGCTGAAGTGGAGGTAGGTAAGTAACACAGTGGGTAGAGAGTCAGGTTAGTGTCAGAAAAGCCTGAGTCCAAATCTTGCTACAGATATTGATAAGTTGTGTGACCCTGGGCAAGTCACTTACATTCTCCCAACTTTAGTTTCCTCAAATGTAAAGTGGGGTAATAATAGTATTTTCCTCTAAAAAAGATAGTACATGTACAGTAGGGGTACATGTGCTAACCCCATCAGCTTGTCTGGCTGATGTAACTTCTCCATATCTCATTGGGGAGATGTTTGTTGATAAATTAAGGAAGTAACTTCAAGAGATTGCCAAAATGGAGAAACATCCTGTAAATGCTTCTAATTGACTAACCTTATGGTTGGGAAGAGCCTCTTTTAATTGACTGCATAATCAACTGTTACTATCTTCAAAAAGGCCTTGGTTAGCTTCAATAATGTCCATTCTGCCTCATTTATGTCAAGGAGTGCTGGGTGACTCTCATAGCAGCGAGGGACTGTCTGTGCACTTAGTAGGATCAAAGTTAACTATTATACCTGTTCCCCTAGAGACCAAGATGGAGAGAGAGGATACTTTAGTTTTTTTGGGAAATGTCTGTTTGCGTAGATCTTTGAAGTAAATATCCTTTTGTAAACTTGTCAAGCTGTTAAGTGGCCAAAAGAAACTGGGAGCATTAGTCATAGACTCTAACACTGTAGGGGAACACGGGTGGTATGGGCTCAAATCTAAGGCAATAGAGAAGAGAAATACTCTAGAAACTTTTCAGGGTTCCCTGGAACCAGTGGTGTAGTGGTAAAGATTTAACACCTGGCTCTCAAAAAAAAAAGTACAAATGACATAGTTTTCAAGTTTAATCTCTATTATTAACATTTCCTCTATTGCTTTCTTAAGTTTTGACAATCTAGGAAACAAGAAATAGAGCCCTGATTTGCAGCATTTGCCAATTTTCCAGGGGTAAGTGATCGCACTGCATTAGCTATAAGAAATGATTATAGCTCACCTCCACTTGGAACTTGGAGGTGCACAGGGACTAAATTTCAAAGAGTGGGGCCAGAGACTATACATTACACTTAAAAATGTTTTACAAACCTTAAAATGCTATATAAATGCTAGTTAGAGAAATGGTAGGACAAGAGCATCAAATAGCCTGGGCTTACCAAGTACCCACACTTTGAATGATTGTTTTACATGCACAAAAGAGACATGGGCATATACGATGGCTGAGTACAGAGGGTCACTCTGCACAATGTGACTGGTTGTGAGCTACTCCGAATGACGAAGCTGGGAAGTCCCTGGGATTCCCATCATGTATATTTTTATCTGTGGCAGAGGCTAAAATCCATCCTCCACAGAACTGACAGTGATATTCCATAAAGCAGAAGGCTAACTGTGTCATTCCCAGAGCAACTAGGTGGTACAACAGACTTGGATTCAGGCTGGCTTGAGTTCAGATCCTACCTCAGATACTTACTAGCTGTGTTGGCAAGTCATATCACCTCTAATTGTTTGTTGCCTCAACTGTAAAATGGACATAATGATAGCACCTACCTGTCAGGGTTGTGGTGAGGCTCCAATGCGATATTATTTGTATAGAGCTTAGCCCAGGGCTTAGCATTCCACTTTGCACCTGCTGCCTTGTTTGTGTCAACTCTATAAAATAAGATGCCCTGACACCCCATGGTGTTCCATCTCTCTCCCCACCCCAACCTGTTGCTCCCTCATCGCATTTCCTGACTTTTTTTGTGTATTGTCTCTCTCCCCACTCCCCCTTTAAATTATAAATATTCTCAGTGTAAAACATTCACTTTGGAGAAGTGGGAATAAATCTTCCAAGACCATTAAGTCTTGGAAAGTCATTTGCTTTATTGGAATGATGGAATAGTTCCAGGAAAGGAAAACCATTAGGCAAAAGAAAGCCACCAGAAAAGGAGAATAAAGTGGTACATCAGTGAAAAGAGTATTGGCTCTGAAGTCAGAGAACCTGGATTTGATTCCTTCCTCTAATGTGGCAGTTTGGGCAATTCACTCAGTTTCATCATTTGTAAAAAGAGGAGGCTGTGTTACATGGTGTCCATGGCCCTGTACTCTTTCCTTTCTAATCTATTCCTCATATCCTATCCAATGATTATATACCAGAATATTTAAGGAATTTGTAAGAGTCATTATTGAACCATTGCCAATAATCTTTGAGGAATTATGAAAAAAGAAAAAAAAATATCTGGGAGTTGTACATCAATCAGCAGAAAAAGACATCTGACCTTTATTTGGCAAGCAATAAGGAGTCACTGAAGATTTTTTTTGGTAAAAGGAGTGATATGACCAGTGATAATACAATTTGTGTGAGAAAGATTAGTCTGGGAATGGTATGGATTACAGAAGAGTGTAGAGACTGAATAGCCCTTTAAGAGACTATTGTAATAGTTCATGTAGGTGGTAATGGGGACCGTTACTAGAATGGTAGAAGAGGGAATATGGAGTGGGGATGGATATAAGAGATGTTGCAGAAACAAAATTGAGTGCATATCTAGAGAAAGAGATAGATTTATCTATATAAATATATGTGTAGATATATATATCAATATATATATATATATATATATATATATATATATATATATGCCGGGAGCTAAGTCTCAGGAGGAACCGCCCTTACCTCCCCCACCCCAACCTCCCTGTATGCACAGACCATTGTGAAACCTGTTTTTCA
>CM053773.1:41492678-41560084 GCA_028658325.1 Potorous gilbertii
TCTTCCTCTCTCTCTCTCTCTCTTTCTCCCTAGTAGATAGAGTTCTAGGCCTGGGGTCAGGAAGGTTTATCTTCCCAAGTTTAATCTGGCTTCAGATATTTAGATATGTGACCCTGGGCAGATCACTTAAGGCTATTTGGCTCAATTTCCTTATCTTCAAAATGAGCTGAAGAAGGAAATGACAAGGTTACCACTTTAGTGGTAAACCACTTTAGTATCTTTGCCAAGAAAACCCCAAATGAGGTCATGAAGAGTCAGACACAACTGGAAAA
Source organism: Potorous gilbertii (assembly GCA_028658325.1). Classification (NCBI taxonomy): domain Eukaryota; kingdom Metazoa; phylum Chordata; class Mammalia; order Diprotodontia; family Potoroidae; genus Potorous; species Potorous gilbertii. The sequence continues at coordinate 41,492,951 of CM053773.1, forward strand.
TGACTGATTAATAATATGTGTATGTATGTGTGTATCTCTGTGTCTCTCTATGTATATACATACATACACATACATATAGACACACATGTGTATGTATATATGCGCACATACATAGATACAGACATCTCTCTCTTTCTAGCTATCTAGCTATCTATCCATCTGTCTAGCAATCTATCCATCTATCTATCTATCTGGGCAAAGAGATTTAGACCTGTCCTTGCAGAACAGCCAAGTGCTCTTTGCCAAGTTACTTTGTGCTTACATTTTCCTTTTAAACATAGGACCATGGAATCATAAAGCTAGAAAGGACCTCAGAGGCTATGTTATCCAGCCTTCTCTGAAAATATGAAGAACAGAGAGATACAAGAGATGTGGTAAAAGCAGAACTGATATAACTGAGTGCTTATAATAGAAAATGGAGAAGGGAAGGGAGTAAACATTTACATAGTGTCTACTATGTGTCAGGAATTGTGCTAAGTGGGTTTTTTTTTCTCCCAATATCCTGTCTGATTCTCACAAGGATTCTCATTTTATAGTTGAGAAGACTGAGGTAAACAGAAATTAAGTCACTTGCCCAAGGTCACACAGTTGGTAAGTGTCTCAGGCAATATTTGTTCTCTGGTCTTCTTGACTGCAGGCCCAGTTATCAGCAACCTCAGAGGGAAGAGTTAAAAATAATCCCATATTTTGAACATGAGAAACAGAATGCTTCAATGGTGGTGCCTTTGATAGGAATACTGAGGTCTGAAAGAAGACTTGAGAAGAAATAACAAATTCAGTTTGGAGCCTCTTTAGTGTGGGCTGATACTGTGACCTCCAGGTGGAGATATCCTGCAGGCAGTTTGAGATTGAGAAAGAGAGATTAGATCTAGAGACAATAGATTTAGAATTTGCTGCAAGCAGGTGATAGTTGTAACCATGGGAATGATAGGAATTACCAAGGATATGTGGAGAGAGAGAAGAGGAGGTCCAAGGAGTTTGGTGGACATTTAATTTAAGAGTTAGAGGGAGAGAAAGGAATTAGCAAAGGGGAAAACAAGGCAGAGCATTTAGAGAAATGAGGATCACTGAACTGAAATGTCTTTGAAGCCAAGTGAAGTTCCTAGAAGAATGAAGTGGTAAGTAGTGTCAACGGTAGAGAGGTGAAGGAAACTAAAGCTAGAGAAAAAGATATTAAATTTGACATTAGGAGACCAGTAATAAGCTGAGGGTGCATATATACAGGCCCAGATGACTGCCATCTAACCTGGCAGATAGAAGAAGGATATCAGATGAGCTGTTCCATCTTTGATCTCTAGTAAATTGTGTGTTAGCTGATGGTGAATGATTTATCCTGTAATGGTCCGATGGTGAGGGGCATGAGAACCTTATAAAAAAAATGTATTGATACACTTGAAAAACCAACCAAATGTTATCATAAGTTCCCAATTATTCTTCCACAGTTGGATGGCACAGTGGATAGAGCACTGACTGGACTTGGAGTTATGATGATCCTGAGTTCAAATCTCCTTTCAGATACTTGCTTACTAACTATATGAACCTGCACAAGTCACTTAATCTGTCTGCCTCAGTTTCCTTATCTACAAATGGAGAGAATTGTTTTCAGGATCGATTGAGATAATATTGCAGAAGAGCTTTGCAGACCTTAAAGCACTAAATGAAGGCTAGTTAGGATTGTTCTACCACACGTAGACTCACCTTGGAAATAGAAAAGTAGTGAAACAAAATAAAGCAACAATTAACCATATCTGAAAATGTATGCTCATTTAGCACTGATAGTCACCACCTCCTTGCCAAGAGGACTGAAGGATGATTCACCATCATTTCTCTATGTCATGACCAGTTACTGCGTTGATTACTATTTGGAATTATTTCAATGTTTTTATAACCTTTATAGCATTGTGATTATCATATTATATCACTATTTATGTCATTGTTCTCCTAGTTCTTACGTCAATCTAGAATGTTAGACAATGATTCATTCCCAAGATTTTCTCAATTCTTTATATTCATCATTTCTTAGGGCACCATTCTTTCACATTTCTACACCACAATTTGTTCTCCAATTTAGGGGCATCAACTTTTGTTCCAGTTCTTGTCTAGTACAAAAAGGCATAAGGGATTTTTCCAGATGTTCCATGTAACTGCTTGGGAATATTGGTGGCTTTCTTCTGGCATGTTATCGATATGACTTTATTTAGTTTTGCAAAGTCTACATCTGAGCAAAGTACCCCATCAGAACCTCCCCAGGGTTCCTTCAATCCATTCAAATTCCCTGGGATACCAAGATAACTGAAACAATAGATTTAATTATGGAATTGTTGCCACAATAACAAATGACTTCTCCATGGTAGAAGACACCAATGAAGAGGGCCACTTTATCCCTTTAACCAGCTCCTGACCAAACCCAACACCACATGATATTTCCCTGGAGACATTTTCTGGTTACATACTATCCCTTTACACATACTTCGTTCCAATGTCTCAAGTTTTGTATCATTTTTTTGGCCCATGCCTTACCTCATTTTCTGGGTTGAAATATCTCTCTCTACCACTTATCAGCAAGGGTAATGTGGTTTAGGGGAAATAGTGAAGGCTTTGTAATTGGAGAACCTAGAGTCAAATTCTAGTTCTGGTCCCTGTGTGACCTCAGGTAGATTATTTAAACTCTTAATGACTCAGTTCTCTTCTCCATAAAACGAGGGAGTTGGACCAGTTGAACCTTGAGGTCCCTTGTAGCTCTAAGTCTATGAATCCATGAATTACAATATGATGTTCAGTAAGAGAGAGAGAATCAGCTCTGGAGCTCACTCCTGGACTCTATTTTTGTTTGTTCTATCAACAAAATGACTAGACCACCTTTGTGCCCTAAGACATGTTGAGATATAACAGTGCTATAATTTTATCACCCCTTTTCATGAGACCTGTAGTTGGTACTCCCAATTCCTTTCCCTCAGCTCATTTCAAATGCTCCTGTGCTAGGAGTTAGCTACGTAGAGGAATTAAAAATGACCCAAGATGACCAACAGATGATATTGTAATCCATCAAACCTGCACAAAATGGAAGGCAGATGACCATAGGAATCCAGGGGAAATTGGACACATAAGGAATTAAGTTTAACTGAGAACATGAAAACTGTGTGACAAGGTCCTCTCAAGGTTGTTGTAAGGACCAAATGAAATAATACTCATAAGAGCACTGTGCAAACCTCATAATGCTAGTGAGGATGATGGTGATAACCATTTGAGCAGTATTACCTGCCCCATTATCTAACTAGTAGGTCCTTTGTCCTGCTAACTGGAATCCCTGGTACAGTTGCTATATACTTGGTCTTTCATTACTTCTGCTATAAAAAGTGAGGCAGTCTTTTACGTTTCTGCAACATATACGTCCTATAGAGGTTCGACTACATGGTTACTGAGGTGCTTTCCAATACTCAAAATCTATGATATTCTGATGCCGGGATATTTTTGTTGCAGACCTCATAAAACTGAACCTATCAGTTGATATCATGCTGGAGATGAGGAGATGAGGTGGATGCTGAGTCAATTTACTTTCTTCTTTCAGGGTGACAATGTGGCTCATAGCGACACCCTTTCCCTAGTGTCCTAGACTTGCCGTTCTCACAACCCCTAGTTCTCACAACTGCCTGGGCAGCTCTAGATCTGCCTTGGAGCCCTGGATAACTGGAGGATAATGAAAGGGTAACTGGAATGTCTTGACCTATGTGATCTATCCTGGGGCTAGGGCTGGGCTGGGTCTGGGGCCTGCCAGGTAGGGGAACTGACTCTTCTTTAAGGTGTCATTTTAGGGCATGTGAAGGGAGGAAGTGGAGGGCTTTGCCAATAGCTCCAAAATAGAAGCAAAAGCTCAAGGAACAAGGCAATTGGAGATAGTACCCTGAGAGACCAGACAGGGAGGCTTATCCAACAGGAAGTGTAGAGAGCTAGAACATAAAGCAACAAGCACACTCTGAGACAGATGGGTTAAATTAGATACCATCACAAAGTAGAGGGTGGATGGACTAGGAAGGAAAAAGGTCTTGGCACGAAAGGGCAAGGATTACTGAAATTGGCAGCCCTAGGAACTGTACTTCATTCACTGAGTTACTTGCAAGGAGGGAAGGCTCTTTTAGAGTGATGGTCCCAGTGCTAGCCATATGTCTCATCATCTGCTTGATGAGTCCTAGGTGTTAATGCACACCTGAAGACTGTCAGGTAGGGTGATGGATAGAGTGTCAGGCCTTGAGAAAGGAAGATTTGAAGTTTTCTTGGCAAAGATACTAGAATGGTTTGGTATTTCCTTTTCAAGCTCATTTTATAGATGAGAAAACTAAGGCAAAGAAGTTAGGTGACTTATCCATGGTCACATAGCCTAGTAAGTGTCTGAGGCCAGATTTGAACTCATAAAAATGAGTCTTTCAGATTCAGGGCCTGGTGCTCTATCCATTGTACCACTTAGCTTCCCTCTGCATATATGTATATTTATGTACGTATGTGTATACATATATATTTTCACATGCATCCCTATACAAACAGTATTTGCCATTTGAAATCTCTTATTTCAAGACCACCCATGACTCTTTATTGCTCTTATTTTGGGTATCTTATTACAGGGTTTGTATCTTGTAGGCCACATAACTTCATGTCCACTAGAAACAAATTACAACCCAGAGGAGTTATACAATTTAGTACATGATATTTTATATAATATTTGTATATGCATATATTGCATACCAGAAGTGCCAGACATGCAGCCCTATCTTAAGAGGCCCATGACACTCCTGAGTTTGTCCTGAACCTGATTAAAATATAATTGGAAAATAATTAATGAAATAAATTAAAATATAATAGAACATAGGTAATGTTAATATGTGGTTTTCTAAGTCAATATGGCAGCCACAGGTATCCTTATATAAAATAGTCCTAAAATAGTCTACACCATTGCTGTAGGCCTATATGGAGCAACATATATAGATGTCAACAATTTATTTCTACTCCCCCTCCCCACGAAGAATTTAGGTTTTATACGCACCCTTGAATCAGTGCTAACTGGGTCAATCTCAATTTACAAAATCTATTTTTGATTAGATTTACATATTTGCATAAGCCAGGAAATTTCTATTAAATTCTGCATGTTTGATAGTGCTATACTTTACAAATAGTCTTTATTTTGTAAAGGAAATTTGCATGAACATTATTTGGAAATATAGTCTAGCGGTAACTTTCTTTTGCCTCAGATCAAAAGTGCCTGAGAGAACTGACTTTAAAGAACCGGACAATGAATCTTAATCCCTGAACTATTGGCCCTTCTAATAAATTTGGTATCTGTGGACAAACTCTCACCATATTTGGGATGGCCAAATTCTTGTATTTTTTAAATTTAAATACAAGTCTTTTAAAGATTTGCATGTCCACAAGTGAAATAGTAAAACATGCTAAGAAAGCACTAGAAACTATTTATTCTAGTTGCCTTTTCACTTATGGTAAGTTATGTTATCATACAGATATGGTATCATTGCTAGGAGTGGGAAAAAGTTGCTGACACATTCTCAGAAAAATAATGGGAGAATCAGTTCTATTTTGAACCTTTCTAAAGTCTGCACCAGCATTGTTCTGTAACCTGATTAAGGTCATAGGATCACAGAGAACATAGTTCTAGGGTTCCACTTTAGAGATGAGGAAAGTGATTTCAAAATCATGCTTCAAAAGACTAGTTAAGTTCCCACCAATGTGAAAATTTGGGACTGATAGGTGTCTCTGGGTCAGTTGGTCGATAGGTTGGTTGTTGTCCTTAGTCCTTGAAGAGAACCAAAATGACATCACCATGATAAACTCAAGTGTCAGTGTGTCCATCTGTGGCTGATCAGACCAATATGAGCTCAGAATGCTCTATCACAGATTGGGCACAGATAGTCTGTGTGAACATTTGGGATGAATACTCCAAATATTGCTACGATTATTTTGTGCTGTCTCAATTCTGCTTTGCTCATAGAGCACAGCACCCTTTCTGATGTGGGCACACCATGCTGAGTGGTCCTGTGCCAGTGTCTCCCATGTTGCACAATCAAATCCAAAGTTCTTGAGAGAGACCTTGAGAGTGTCCTTGTGTCTCTTCTTCTGACCACCATGTGATTGCCTGCCCCATGCAAGTTCTCCATAAAATATTCTTTTTGATAGCGTACATTTTACATTTGAACAACGTGGCCAGCCCATCAGAACTGTGCTCTCTGAAGCATAGGTTGAATGTTTTGCAGTTCAGCTAAGGAAAAGTATAGCTTGATCAGAATGGGTGCCATGACACCATTTCTCAAAAACCTTGCAAACACTGTATAGCTTGCTTTCTGCTTTGTGCCATTGTGGATTTGCATAGCTACTAAAATAGACTCCCCCTCTGTGCAGGACTGTTAAATAGAGCAAGCCTACATATGACAGAGACTTAGCTAGATTACCAAATGCTCTAATGATTATGACCCGCGTTGCATTGGAATGACTGTATACCTAAGTGCCATCATCCCATCACCCATGAAATCTTTCTTGGTTAATGCTACTTACATGGTCTCCTCTCCTAGGGAATCACTGTTCACTTAAACTGAAGCAAGTCCACTACATTAAAAGAAACCACAAGCTCCCATTCTAAAGTAAACAAGTATTCTGTTTTTAGATTACTTTGTTAGGGTTTTTTGAGCTTTGGGGAAGGTTAGCATCTGTACTTGAAGGAGATGAAGCCATTGTACTAATAACTTTCAAATTGTGCTAATAACTTTAATGAACCTTTCTAAGCATCCTTATGCTCTACTGACATTTAGAGAGAATTGAAGCAATAGAGGAAAAAGAGAAAGGAAGGAACTGAATTTGAACAAAAGAATCTAAGGACTTTTCTTTTAAAATCAAGGGGGCTGGTTTTTGTGAATAATAACAGTCATCAACAATAATTGATTTTTATCTCCTTGGATCTTCCCAACAACCCCATAAGGTAGGTACTATTAATATTCCCATTTTATAGATGAAAAAACTGAAGCTGCCCAGCATCACATGGCTAACAAGTATACAAGGTAAACTTCAAACACAAGTCTTTCCAACTCCAACCCTAGCACTCTAGCAACTAGAAAAAATAATTTTTAGTGCTTTCTTAGCAAGTTTTGCTATTTCACTTGTGGACATGCAAATAATTGCCTTTCTTTTTCTTTTCTCATTTTGTAGTTAATTTTTTTAATTACAAAAAATAAGAAAAGAAAAAAAAAGCATTACCATGTACACAGCAGACCATAAGAAAAGATTCAATATAAAACAATAAATTTCCATTTAAAGAAAATCTATATAAATTTTACACATTGTTTTCAAAGCTGTCCAGTTTTTCTTTGCTTCCTTGTTGGTTTTCTTTTGTTTTCTGCTTTGCATTGCCTTTCTTTTTCAAAGTAGAGAGAAGGGACTTCCCTCTTCTGGGGCCATCCTAATTTTTTAGACTTACTTCTAACATATATCTATTCCTTGCCAATATTATTTAAATACATACTTTAATTCATTCAGGGAACAAGGAGACAAAGATCTTTTTTAAAGTTTTCTGGGACTTGCCTATAAAGAGGGTTCATTCCTACATCTCTCAGAACTGAGATTAAACTTCTTAATAAGTAATGTTTAACACTCTACTTTTTTGTGGTAGTTATGTTACTGGCCTGTATTTATCAGAATATTGGTCCTACATATAAATATAGATTTCTTAGGATAGCAACAGTGTATAGTTTGTATTTGTATCTAATAATTTTTGGTTTAGAAGCAGACTGAGCCTGAATTAGTTTGATTTCTTCTACAATTTTCAGTGGTTAGTACTTTAGCTAATTAAGACTTTAAGATGATTTCTGACTGAAGGCTAAATTTTAGCAAATTCTTATATTGGTGATGAATAGTAATGACAAAACATATGAGGAGGACGGTCATCATATCTCTATAATAACGTTCTTCTACCTATAAATTTCCTACAAAGAAAATTATTGTTTAGCTAATTGCCAAAAGCTAAATATAGAGCAACTGTTTCTGGGGTTATTCAGAGCCCTTTATCCAAGAAGTGTCTACATCTTGACATCAACTCAATTATTAAGGCAGAATCATGCCAATAACAAAATCAATTTTTTATACAATTATAGAATTTTATTGATGGTGTTTTCAAATAAAGAGAACTTAATATATAAATCTATACTTAAATGCTCCATCAAAATATCTTAATTAGTGACTCAAATCATTAAAAATTAATCCACATATGGTATATTGCAGCTAAGTGTATTATAATAGCTATGCTGAGGAAGCTAACTATATTTGGTGTTCAAAGGAAATTAAAACAGTGCAAAAATTCACCTAACGTGAGATTGCATTTTCATTTTTTAGTATCATAGATTTGTAGCTGGAGAAGGTTCCAGAAATCTTACTTTATAGATGAGGAAAGTGAGACTAGAGAAAAAAAGAGACTTGCTCAAAGTATTAACTGGAAAATTCCAGATTTGAATCCAGGAATTCTGTTCCTAAATTCAGTGCTCTTATCTTTTCAGATTGACTTGGGAAAATCAAAGCCTCATAGGGTGAAGAGAGATTTCATTGTGTTTTAATTTACACTTAAGATTAGCCAGTCTTTAAGACTAATGTTGGACATTAACTGGTTAATGTTAGATATTAACTATAACAAATGTGCTGAGCACATTTGCTTCCACATGTACCTTCTCCTTTCCCTCTTACAAAATGAATATATCCTATTTCCTTATGCTGAAAAAAGTATTGTTAATATTGACAATATTTTTCCACTGATATTTTCCAAAAATTTAACAGAATTCATACTACCAACATGTAAAAAAAAAATCAGAGTTCAGGAATTATAAAAAGATTATAATTATAAAATTATTATAATTATAAAAAATTATAATTATAAAAATTATAAAAGAATCATATTTATTTTAAAAACACATGGTTGATTGTCTTCGTCTTTGAAGAGGACCAAAATGACATCACCATTGTAAGGTGAAATTTCAGTGTCTGACTGTGGCTGATCAGACCAATATAAACTCGAAATGCTCTACTACAGGTTGGGCACAGATAGTCCGTGTGAATATTCGGGATGAATATCCCAAATTTGCACACCCTGCGTTTATTTTCTGCTCTCTCAATTCTACTTTGCTCAAAGAGCACAGCACTTGTTCTTATGTGGGCATGTCATGCTGAGTAGTCCTGTGCCAGTGTCTCCCATGTTGCACAGTCAAATCCAAAGTTCTTGAGAGACACCCTGAGGGTGTCCTTGTATCGTTGCTTCTGGCCACCATGTGATCGCCTGCCCCACGCAAGTTCTCCACAAAATAGTCTTTTTGGCAAGCGTATATTTGGCATTCGAACAATGTGGTCAGCCCATCGGAGTTGCTCTCTCTGAAGCATAATTTGAATACTTGGCAGTTCAGCTCGAGCAAGGACTTCAGTGTCTGCTACCTTATCCAGCCAGGTGATCCTCAGAATCTTCCTAAGACAGTTCAAATGGAAACAACTCAGTTTCCTGGCATGGCACTGGTAGACTGTCCATGTTTCACAAGCATATAACAATGAGGTCAGCACAAGGGCTCTGTAGACCTTCAATTTGGTAGTCAAATACCTCTTCTCTCCCAAACTTTTCTTCAGAACCTCCCAAACACTGAGCTAGCTTTGGCAATACATGCAGGCCTTTGACACTGTTAGTCGTGAGGGCTTATGGAAAAGTATGTCAAAATTTGGTTGCCTGTAGAAGTTAATCAATACTGTACGTCAATTTCATGATGGCATGTTTGGCCAGGTTCTGGATAATGGACAAAGCTCTCATACCTTCCCGGTCATCAATGGAGTGAAACAGGGGCTGTGTGCTTGCTCCCATGCTTTTTAGCATGATGTTTTCAGCCATGTTAACAAATGCTTTCAATGAGGATGAACATGGCATCAAGGTCAACTACCACCTTGATGGTTAAGTTCTTCAATTTGAAAAGGCTACAAGCTAAGACCAAAGCAGAGGGAATGTTGGTGCATGATTTTCTCCTTGCAGATGTTTCTTTATCCTTCATTGCTGAAGAAGACCATGCCATCAGAGAAATAATGACATGACTTGCACTTGAATTTTGTTCTGAGTGAGGGAGGGCTGTGCAGGTCACCAGCTTCACTTGTCTTCCAGAGCCATCTGAATCCAGTGACCAGATATTCATCAGGATGACTGGAAAAGACCGAGGGTGAGATAAATGGGGTTAAATGACTTGCCCAAGATCACACAGCTAGTGAGTGTCAAGTGTCTGAGGGTGAGATTTGAACTCAGTTCCTCCTGACTCTTGCACTGGTGCTCTATGCACTGCACCATCTAGCTGGCCCTTCTTTGCAGATGATTGTGCACTCAATGCAGCCTCTGAAGTTGAGATGCAACAAAGTATGGATCAATTCTCTGCTGCCTGTGCTAATTTTGGCCTAATAATTAACACCAAAAAAACACAAGTGCTCCATCAGCCACCACCACACCATCCATATGTGGAACCATCGGTTACAACAAAGGGAGAAGTTTGAAAACACATACAAAGTGGGAGAAGACCTCTAACAAAGTATGCTTTCTAAAATGTATAAATTCAGGAAATGTCATTTTAATACTTTATCAAAGCAATGTAAAAATGTATATTAGTATTCAGTTTGTTATTTTTAATAGTCCATGTTCAAATATTTCATATGCATTTTTTTTTTGTATTTACAAGGGTGCCCGTTCTGACCTGTCTCCAGTCAGGTATCTTTTATTATATTTTGCAGATATTAAAAACACAATTTCTTATCATCATTTGGGATAATAGTATTTGAATCTTGGAATTCTCAAATAAAATTAAGTACATATGTTAAGTAAATAGCTCAAAGTTATGATTTTACAAGTGGTGGATTAGTCTAAGATATGGAAGTATAAAACAAAAACCAAGTTTTTGGATACAATTCTACATATTCTAGAAGAAAAGCCAAATACACAGAGACCTGTTTGTAATGTTTTTATTTCTGTTTCTATCAGTTTCAGACACAACCACAGTTCCACAATGCTTTGACTCCCTGCTTTTCCCTCACCTCTCATATACAGTTGCCTTGTCCTGTCAATTCCCCCTCTTCTTTTGCATCCTAGCGCCCGTAATTTGCTTCAGTCCCTCCTTCCCTTTCGTTCCCCCAATTACCTGTTTCTAGGGCTAGTAAAATAGCCTCTGGAGTTGGGGTCTTTAGATTTAGCTAGGGACAAGGTGTGCTGGCAAAATCGGGGGGACTGGCCCTTTCCCTTTAGGATATTCTAATCTACCTTTCTAGGCACATCTGGAGTTTAGTGGTTTCTTTTCACCTATAGAATAAAAACCTAGCTTCCCAGTTTGATATGTGAGGCTTTATACAATCTCATCCTAGCCTATTTTTCTTACTCTGTTTTACATGAATCCCTTTTACATACTTCATATTGGGTCAAACTGGATCATTTGCCACTCCCCTAACTGACCTCACCTCTTTTTTCTTCCTTTTATTTGCTCTCTAATTCCTCTTATAATGCACTTTCCTGCTATGTGGCTCCTACTATTGACAGCACTGCCCTTTTAAAAACTGAAAGGTATGGATGGGATACATAGCTATCTCACCAAAAAGGTCCCCCACCTCGGACAAAGTGACCATCTCCAGTGTTGTTAGGCAGTGAAAAGTATACTAAAGGCAAACTTGCCATCATGTAATTGCAAACATTTGCCTTTGCAAATCTTTTGTTCTCTGTGGAATAACTTATCCCAAACTCTTAACTTCCACAATTTGTTTTCCTCCACAATGGTGTGATATTCTGATTTCTTGGTTTGGATCATCAGCTTTCTGCTCTGTCTCCCACTTTGCTTTATTCACAGATGGCTGGCCCCTTCCCTGACCCTGAGCAATGTAGTTCTTCCCATCATCCTCATACTCAGTGGTTAACCTTTTCCTAATTTATGCAGCTGACTTGGACATGATAGTCACTCGCCTCTGCCTTTTTAAATCTCCTTCCTGTTCCAGATACCAGTGCTCCTAAGGGAAAGTTATTTCATGAAATCATGCTTAGCTCCAGCTGGCAGAAGTAATCTCTTCCAGTCACATTCTTTCACAAGAATTGTCTTGTACTATATATATATATATATATATATATATATATATATATATATATATATATATAATTATTATATTGTAATATATATTTCTTACATTTATATAATTATATTGTATATGATATGAGTATCTTATTATCAGATCTGAAACTGTAGTTTCATCAGTGTGGGGAACTCTCTAGAATGTCAACTACCTCCCTTGACCAACAGCTCATCTGTAGCTTAAAATCTCAGGGAATGGAGTTAATTTGGGGCCCTGAGAAGTTAGATCATTTGCCCATGGTCACAGAGCAAATATGTGTCAGAGACTGGATTTAAATCTAGGTCTTTGTGGCCAAGCTGTAGACACTATAGCTGCTTCTTATTCCAATTCAACAAGCACTTACTATCTGCAGAGTGCAAATTCTAATTTGCATAAAAATAATTTGTACATATGCCCTATCTCCCCTACTAAGCTGTAGGCTCATCTTGTACATTTAACATCTCTTAAAGTACTTTGCACTAATAAACACTACTTCACTAATGATTGTTGAATTAAATTTGTTGAATTGAATGCTTCCTGCAACATGTTACTAATTACCACTGAAAATAATTAAGCCTTATTGAAAGTATTTTCTAGGCTATATGTGCATATATATAAATTCGCACATATGCACACACACATGTCAATCTATAGCTTATCACTTTTGTGGATCAGTGATCTCATCAATATGGGAACTCCTTCTGAATTGGCAGATGGCAACTCATTTATATCTTCTCATCCTATGTAACTCTTATCCATAAAACCTCCTTTGTGTGTGTGTGTACATGTGTGTGTGAGTGTGTGTGTAAAGTTCCACTCAGTGTGCAAGAGGTTTTCCTCTATGTTCTTTGTCACTGTGATGGTACCACATTATATATGTGTGTACACACACATACACACAAGCCAGAAGTTTAAACTCACAACCAACTGCAACCTGCAAAACACCTGACCAGATAAAAATTGGAGAAAGTTAAAATATATAAAAATGCAATATGGCATAGTGTTTTATAGTGCTTAAAGTTTTAAAAAATAATATTTAATTTTCCTTCAATTACATTAAAATAATTTTTAACATTTTAAAAAAAGTTTTGTTTCAAATTCTATCCTTCCTTCCCTTCTTCCTTCTCTTTCCCTATCCCTTAGACAGTAAGAAATCTGATATGGATTATACATGTACATTCATATAAAACATAAACATACTATTCCTTTTGTACAAGGAGACCTGAACAAAAAAAAAGTGAAAAATAGTATGCTTTAGAAGGTTTTCAGACAACATCAATAAATCAATAGGAAGCCTGCAAAGATCTATTTCTATTTGAGTTTGACACTATTGATGTACACACAATATGCTGATATACATTAGTGCAGATCACACATTATGCTATGTATTATATCTATCTATCTATCTATCTATATATATATATATATATATCCTATACACACACACACACACACACACGTATAAAATATTACAGAATCTAAGAGTGAGAAAGGACCTCAGAGGTCATCTAATTCTTTTTATACAACTTGAGCAAGAATCCCTTCTACACCATTTCCACCATTTTCAGGCACTACTTCCCAAGAAGCCATTCCATTTTGGTTAATTTGAATTATCAAGATGTTTTTCCATATGTACACCAAGACTAAATCTGCCTCTCTGAAGTTTCCATCTATCCTTCTTTGGACTAAACAGAATTATCTAATCCCTCTTCTGCATGTTAGTGCTGCAGATACTTGAAGACAATGAGCATGTTTCCCAAAATGTTTTCTCTTCCCCAGACTAAACACTTTCAATTTCTTCAACCAAGTCCTTGTAAGGCATATTTTCTAGTCTTCTCATTATCTTTTCAACAATCCTCTTCTAAACGTGTTTAGGCTTGACTGTCTCTTCCTTAAAATACGATAGCCATAAAAGAACATAGTATGTCATTTAAGAGAGGTAATTAGGTGGCTCAGATACTTACTAGCTGTGCAACCCTGGGCAAGTCAGTTTGACTCAGTTTCCTCATCTATAAAATGAGCTAGAGAAAGAAATGTCAAACCACTCCAGTATTTTTTGCCAAGTAAAACCCAGAGCGGATCATGAAAAGTCAGACATGACTGAAACAACTGAAGCACAACAGTAAAAATATCATGTAAGACTATGGAGTAAAACAGAATTATTCTCTCCCAGTTTAGCATTGTTTTATTGATGCCATGTTAAACTGTTGATTCATCGGTTCATAGAATCATAGCTTTAGACCTGGAAGGGACTCTTAAAGTCAATTGAATCTTCCTCTTTTTTTTTTTTAATTTTTTTTCCAGATAAGGAAATTGAGGTTGCAAGAAGTTAAATAACTTGCAGATCACACATTATGGTATGTGTATCACACAGATGGTACATTTCTGAGGCTGGAGCTGAAATCAGGTTCTCATATTCACAGAAACTGCTACATAGATTTGTCTTCCCCTGTATTTGCAAAGTTGATATTTTGGGACCAAGTTAGAAAACATTTCATTTACTCTTATTATTCAGTTTGGTCCACTGAGATGTGGTTGGAGCTGAACTTGATCACTTAATGTATGACATATCTGTCCTTGCTGTCTGTCATTTGAAGACTTGATCTATATCCCTTCTATGTCTTAAAACAAATTATTTGTAAAATGATGAACAATAAGGAGTCATTTACAGACACCTGAAGCATTCCTCTAGAGACATCTCTTCAAGTTCTCATTTACCTATAAATGACTACTCCTTGGCTTCTGTCATTCAATCAATTCTAAATCTACCCAACCTGGTATGCTCTCATCTAGACGAGGGGTGCAGAGTCTGCAGCGTCAAAGCCCCTTAAGGCCTCAAGTGGGGCCCTTTGACTGAATAAGGGCCACACTTGAAGACTTAGAGGGTCACATATGGCCTTGAGGCTACAGGTTTCCCACCCCTGGTCTAGACTATAAATCTCCAACTTGTTCACAAGCATAACATGAAAGACTTTAACCAAAACATATCGTCACACACACATAGATACATACATGCATACACACGCAGAGAAGCAGCAGCAGCATTGGAAAGTGCAACCCCCTCCTCCAACTCAATCCAGATAGTTCAATTCAATTATACAAACATATGATAAGCCTATTCAAATTTATATTGGGGATACAAAAGTAAAAAAATAAAATGATCCTTTCCTTTTGAAGAACTTACATTAGGTGGCACAGTGGATAGGATGCTGGGCATGGAGTTCAAATCTGGCCTTAGACACTTATTAACTGTGTGACCCCGGGCAAGTTACTTAACCCTGTTTGCCTCAGTTTCTTTACTCTAGACCTAGGCTTTGTCTACTGTACCTCCAGCTGCCCACATACTAAGCACCCAAATGCTTGTTAAGTGAATATCCTTAATTCATCTTACTTTCATTTCAGAACCAATTATGGAGCTGTCATCTATAAATTTATCTAGCTGTTTAAAAATCGATTCATATTTTAAGCCTATACCTCCTCTTGGCATGATAAGTTCTGTATTGCCTGCTGTGTGACATAGTAATAATTCCTTTTACTAGTTCTAAATTACCTCTTTCAAGGTGCCCTCCAAGATAGATAATCAACAGCCTGAGATAGGTAGTTGTTACCCACTTGCAGGTAGGGAGTTCAAAGGGATCTTCTAAAATTCTATCTCCATGATTTTGAGATAACCTAACATACAAGGTTTTTTAAATGTAAAAAAGCATAATCCAAATATGAAGTAGGGTTTTTCCCTCTACCCTTCCCTCTTTGAACCTAGGAGGACACTAGCTAAACAGAGGCAGACCAGTTGTTTTTCTCTCTGTCCTTTTTCCTCCTCTCTACTTCTCTTGTCTCCTTCCTTACAGACAGAGAGCATGACTTTTATGCCTTCAATTTCATCATAATGTTAGCATGAAATTCTGAAGTGTGTCATATATACTTTCAATTTCACCGTAATGTCCAAGAGGTGTGTCATAAACATTTATTGAATGAAGGGATAGAGAGGGTGTTGGAGTTGAGCCAGAACTATTACTAGCTGTGTGTACTGTATTCTTGCCCATCACATACTATGTCCCATTTCAGTCACTGGCAGAGCTGAATTGTTCCTACATTATGATAATTTTCCCTCAGTGCAGAACACTATGTGCTCTCGCAGCATGGGAGGACAGAATGGTAAGCCTGATTCATTTGGAGCATTTACTTAATTCAATACAGGAAGGATCTGTGATTTCTCCAATGTGGGAACTCTGCTTCCCACATATATTTTGGGGGCACAATTTGAGGAGTACAGTATGAAATGCTGTCAAACTGTTCAAGGCTCTGACTGCTTTGCCTTGCTACTGAAAACTTTGGGGGACAAGTTTCACTGTGGTGTATAGTTTCCAATAATAAGGACTTTAGGACACAGACAAACTAAAGAAAAAGGAAGCTGTGTGACAGACAAGGTCAAAGCCCCAGGCTGACCACAGTCTGAGATGTCTTTAGGAGAGTAAAACTGTGGCTAGAAGCTGACCTGAAAGATGGCAATTATAGAAGGAGGAGAAGGAGGAAGACTCGAAGGATTTATTCAACTTCAGACTGAAGTAGTGATAGATTTTCTGAGCTTCAGGATAATAGAGAAGGTAAGAGTCAGAGATACTTTAAAAAAAAATAGAATTAGACCCCAAAATTACATACCCTGAAAATATGACCATATTGTTTGAAAACATAATGAACTTCAAAGACGTTCAAGACCTTGAAGACACTATTTACAAAAATTCACAACTAAAGTAGGCATTCTAAGGTATGGAAGAGGTAATTCAAACTGGATAAATAAATGACTGATTAAGGATAATTAAAATAATATAAACCTATGAATAATTATAGTAAAAGATTTTGCCCATGGGTGTAAATAAATAAGGCATAACTTTTGTAAAAGTAATAGAAATGATCAAATTATAGCATGGAATAAAATTTGTTATGATAATGTTTAACAAAATTAAAAGATCCTTATTTACCATTAAGATATATTTAATACAAATGATTGCAGTAAAAAGGAAAGGAAAAACTAGCCCAAATACCAAAGACAAGAATTCTTTATATATAGTAAAAATTGGGCTAAACATCAGAGAAGCAAAAGACAATAATTTAAAACTTGTAACTATAACTTGTTTTATGAACTAGCTATAGAAAATCAAGCTTATCATACATAGCTTTAGAGATACAAATGATCTTAGTAGCCATGGAGTCCAAGACCCTCTTTTAACAGATAAGGAAACTGATACTCAGGGTAAGTGTGTCTGATGCAGAATTTGAGCCTAGATCTTCTTGACTGCAAATCTAGTACCCTATCCATTAGGCCAAGATGCCTTTCTCAGAAACCAAATAGGTACCAACCAACTGAGGAAGGGATAAAAAAACAAACGAACTATGGCATATGAATCTAGTGGAATAGTACTATGCAGTTAGAAATGAAACTATTAAAAACCATTAGAAATTCCAAGAAACATGATATTGCAGGCCAGGGTTAATCTGGCTGATGGAGTACCTCAGATTGGAAATTGGAACAAAATGAAACATTCATAGAAGATTTGACAGTTAACTAATGGAGATTTGCTTAGCTGTAGTAGGAGAAGGCTATTTTACAAGGATAGGGAGCAAAGTTCCCTGATTCAACTGAGGACAACTCTATTGCCCTATCACGGGCAGGTGCTATAGTTCTCCCTGCCTCTTTGTATTTGGGCATCAGGAAGCAAAACTAGAGCTTTTAATCCCTTGAGCCAATGAAATCTGGAAGACGATTTCAATACATTCTAAGAACTAACCCAGTACCCATGGGGAGAGAGAAGGGAGGAAACAGTAAGAGAAACTCTTTCTACCACACCTGGAAAGAGCTGCACAAGCAGAGACAGATCCAAAAAGACAGAATCAAGAGAGCAATATACCAAGTGACAACCGCAAAGTAAGTAAGTCTAATGATCACTGAAAAGGAAGTAAACTGTGATTGATGGAAAAACCAGTTTTTGGTTTCAGAGAACAGATAGTGAAACATAGCTCACCTCAAGACAGAGAGGTAGGGGATTACTAAGGCAGAATGTCGCCTATGTTGTCAGAAAGGGTAACTTTATCAAATGTTTTTGTTCAATTGTCTTTCCTCATCACATGGGAGACTTTTTGCCAGAGGGGGAGTATTAAAATGAGAATGACATGAAAAAAATGATCTCAACAAAATATATTTACATATGTTAATATGGAAAAAGAGGATATGAAAACTTGCCCCTACATTATATTGTACAAATAAATACAAATGCAGGAAAGTAGTAGTGGCAGTAATTCTATATAATAAAATAAATTTTTTTTAAAAAAACTGAAAGACAAAAAACAGGCCTTATGTAAGAATTGGAAAAATAATTAAAAATGTAGAACAATTTTCAATTTATATGCAGTCAGTTGGAAAGCATTTATTAAATTGTGCTAAGTGCTAGGGATGTAAAGAAATGCAAAAACACTATCCTAGTCCTCAAGGAACTTGAATTCTAATGAGAGAGATAACATGCCAATACTTAAATAAATAAAAATATAAACAGAGTAGGTGGAAGTAAACTCTATCAGAAGACACTGTGAGGGGATAGGATGTGGGGACCTGGAAAGACCTTCTACGGAAAGTGTATTGAAGGAAGCTGAGGCAGAGTTCTATGTGACAGTTAAAATAATAAATAAAAAATTAACAATGATATAAGAAGAAATAAACAAACATATAGTAATAGTATGGGACAGATAGGTGCTATAATAGATAGAGTGCCAGGCCTAGAGTTGGAGGAGTCAGAGAGACACAGACAGAGAAACAGAGAGAGACAGAGAGGGAAACTTTGTTCAGATTGATTCACAGCTGAATATTTTAAAACTTTCCAAGAATTAATTATTCCAAGAATAATTAATATTAACCCCAACATAATTTTTCCCATTTTAAAAATTGATGTTTGAAAAAAAAGCAATCATTTCAAAATATGTTCTTCCCTCCCATTGGACTCCTCCCAAGAACAGAGAAAAACAATTAAACAAAAGCAAACAAACCTGTCAACATTCACTATATTCTATACCAATAGTCCTCCACCTCTCTACCAACAGTGGTAATTTATGTTACATTCTCTGTGTTGTATCAGAATTCATCTGTTGTCTAGTAGTACTGTTTTGTGTATATTGTTTTCCTGATTCTGCTTTCTTTGAGGAGGAGGGAATATGTATTCTATGATGCCTACTATGTTCTAAGCACTTTTACAAATATGAGAGGTATAATTATCCCCATTTTTTACAGTTGAGGAAACTGAGGGAAACTGTGTTTAAGGGCCTTGGCCAGGATAACACAGTTACCGTCTGAGGATGGATTTTAGCTAATGTTTTTCTGACTTTTATCTCTCTATCCACTGTGCCACCAGATGCCAGCTTTCTTTGCTACATATCACTTCATAGACCTCCTTCCATGTTTCTCTGAGATCATTGCATTTGTCATATCCAATAATGCAATAATATTTCATTACACTCATATATCACAATTTGTTCAGACAGTCTTCAATTGATATAGGTCCACTTTGTTTCTATTTTTTACTAACAAAATGAATGTTGCTATCAATATTTTGTTACATGTGAAATCTTCCTTCACTTTTTGAGCATATGCCTAATAACAAAGTCATTGCCTTGAAAAATATAAATCTCTAAATGATGTTTCACACATAGTTTCAAAATTTTCCAAAATGGATAGACCAGTTTATAATGCTGCCAATAGTATTACATAGATATTTGAATAATATAGACAAAGATAAAGAAATTATAAAACAAAACTGAAAGAATGAAAACTAGAAGACCACATGAAATATCTCATTGGAAAAACAACTGCCCTGGAAAATAGATCCAGGAGAGAGAATTTAAAAATTATTGGACTACATGAAAGCCATGATCAAAAAAGGGCTTAGACATCATCTTTCAAGAAATTATCGAGGAAAATTATCCTAATATTCTAGAACCATAGAGTAAAATAGAAATTGAAAGAAACTACTGATCATCTCCTGAAAGAGATCCTAAAAGGAAAACTCCTAAGAGAAAGACAGAACATTATACAATACTTTCTATTAAGCAAATATAATGTTGGCCTTTGATTCTGACATGTGATTACATTGGTTTAGAGAATATCTAGTGTGGAAACTTCCTCTACTCCTGAAGACTGGTAACTCATCTGCAGCTTATAGATTGGAAAATTGCATATGACACTGAAAGTTTAATGGACATGACCATGGTAAGGCTGCTTTTGTTTGTTAGTATCAGTACTTGAAGTCAGATCTTTTTGACCAAAAAATATGGTCTATAATCTCCTATAAACCTTATTAAAACCCATTAAAAATAGAATTATAAACCATTATACACCATTTCCCCTAATAAACAGAAATATAAAATATAAGCTAATAGAACATAGAAATACACATATATGTCTATCTGTCATCATCATCCATCCATCCACTCACTCATTATCACCAAGTTGTGTTTATAACAGGCATGTAAAGAATGGCTCAACATGAGAAAAACTCATAACATAAAAAGTACAAACAAAAACTCCCTAGATCTACATTCTCTATCAATAAAACTTTAAAAATATTTTGATAAAGCCTACCATTCATTCATTGTAAAAACAGTAGAAAGAATAGTCAGATAGGGATATTTCCTCAACATAATGAAAATTATATATAGTATATATCAAAGACCAACAAAATATTCAGTAGAATGTTATCAGAAACAGTTACAAATCAAGAATGTTCATTTTCAATGTTTTTTGGGTGTTTTTGGTAGGGGAGACATAGTATTAAAAATGCTAGCAGCTGCAGTGTCAGGATCAAAACACATTAGAAGGATTTACATTGGAAATGAAAAGGTCAACATATATTATTTGCTGGTATTATGATTATACATGCAAAAAATTAATAGTAAGAATGAATATATTCAACAGACAGAGGATAAAAGATTGACCCACAGAATCTTTTGCTTTTTTATTTACTAGCAATAAAGACCAAGAAAAACATCATAAAACATAAACTATATCTACAGTATCAACAAAACCCAGCAAAGCTTTGTGAATTAAAGTTCCTTGATATACCTATACGAGGACATCCATAAAACAATAGTGACTAAAATAAAGCAAGACTGAAATAATTGGAGAAACATTCAACTTTCATGATGGGTTAAATTAATTTAGCAAAGATCACTCTAATTCCAAAATTAATTTAAACATTTAATGAAATACCAATAAAAATACCAAGGAGTCTTTCTGTGCAACTGGATAATTTTAATGAAATTTACATCGAAAATTGGATGGGCAAGGAAATCTAAGATATGCTTTAAAAAGTTTATGAAAATTATTTTGGACTTTAAAATATATTACCAAATGGTTATTATAAAACTATCCGATAGGGGACAAAATATAGAGAAATTTATCAATTGAAAAGAGTAAATATGTATGTGAGCCAAACCAACATATCCAAAAGATAAGTGTTTAGTAAGCCTATTGGGAAAATAAACTTCAGGAAAGATATTCATTCAACTGGAGCTGGGATCTCATTGATTTGCATGTTTCCCACTATGACGCTCTTTGTCGCCTCTCATAGCCTGCCCCTCTTATGCGACTCTTGTTCACGCTCTCCTCAAAGTTGACCCCAGAGGGACCCCAAGTATTGGAATATTTCTGACAGAGGAGCATTCTGGCTACCCAAATGCCTACTCTTCACTAGCTTGTGACCAGACTATCTTCTCTATAATATATTGCCTTAATACCATTTCTTTTCAAAGTCCTCCTTGAAACTTTCTACTTTTTTTGCAAGTCTTTTCCTACCTACCCACCATGCGTTCCTCCATTGCTTGCTGTGTGATACTCATTTTCAGGTCTTTGGAGGCATTTGAATTCCATGATTTGTTGCCATACAGTAGAGTGTAGGTATTCAAAAGATGTATCTTTGTTTCTAGGAGAAACCTGAGATCAGTAAAGAAGTTTTGCAGTGTCCTAAAAGTAAACTTGCCCTCACCCCACAACTCTGGAACCAATGTGCCCATTTGTACCGTCTGTTGCTAATATACATAGTTAACAATTACACAATGTGTATTATGTGCCAGATCTATGATAAGTGCTTTAGAATTATCTCATTTCATCTTCATGACAATTCAGGGAGGAAGTTGCTGTTATCATCCTCATCTTACAGTGGAGAAAACCAAGGCAAACAGAATTTAAGGGACTTCCTCAGAGTCACACTGCTAGTAAGTGTCTAAGGTAAAATTTGAATTCAAGTCTTTCTGATTCTAGGCCCAGGCCTCTATCTACTACACTACCTAGCTTCCCATATACCAGCATACCTCACAGATATTGCAGGTTTGGTTCTAAATCACCATAATGAAGTGAATATTGCAATAAAATAGATCAGATGGTGTAAAAGCAAGGACCCCAACATACACAGGAGGGCCTCCTATCACAGATTCTTTGATCTATTTTTCTAAAAGGAGAGCAACTTGAGGGATCAACAATCACTTTAATGAAAAACATGTATCATTCACCTAGTTCAGGGGGAAAAGTCAACAGAGAAAATACCAAGAAATTCAAATCAACAGACAAGGCTTCCAACTGTCTGACAGATCAACAGAGACAGATAAATATCTGACCATATATAAATAGTTACCAGAGAGAAGGAAGCACCAACATCTGGGTTTTCAAAGCTGGGGGGCTCCTTAGTGACTGCCCAGAGTCTCATCTGACCCAACAAACACTTCTAATGAGTAGGCCACAAAGTAAAACCTCACCTCAGGCTATTTATTTACACTTTTCAGAGCCAGAGGGCATCACAACCTTTGAGAACCAATGCCTCATTAACAAAAGGTGTGGGTCATCCTACAAATCTCATCTAATCAAACTCTCCTTAATGAGCAGGCCCATTAATGGATGGGGAAGATCTTTAATCTCATTGGCATTACAAATGAAAGTTATGTTTACATCATATTATAGTCTATTAAATGTCCAATAGTATTTTGTCTAAAAAACCCCCAATATATGTATCTTATTTAAAACTATTGCTAAAAATATGCTAACCATCATTTGAGCCTTTAATGAGTATTAATATTTTTGCCAGTGGAGAGTCTTGCCTCAGTGTTGATGACTGCTGACTGATCAGAATGATAGTTGCTAAAGGTTGGGATGGCTGTGGCAATTGCTTAAAGTAAAGGCAACAATGAAGTTTGTCATATTTATAGGCCCTTCTTTTCATTTGAACATTTAGGAGCCATTGTAGGATTATTAATTGGCCTAAGTTCAACATTGTTGTGTCTTAGGAAGGTCAATGGAGCAGTCAGAATGCACAGAACATTTATTGATTAAGTTTATATGGGTGAAGTTCATGGTACCCCACCCCAAAACAATTACAAAGATCATTGATCACCATGACAGAAATAATAGTAATGAAAAAGTTTTAAATAGTGCAAGAATTATTAAAATGTGACACAGAGACATGGCATCGATGGACTTGCTTGATGCAAAGTTGCCACAAATCTTCAATTAGTAAAAGTAAAATATCTGTAAATCACAATAAAACGTGCCTGTATGTGCTGATGAACATTCAAATTTTCTAAATTGGAGAGATTCATAATCTAACAAAAGTACTTAGGAAAATTTACAAAAATCTTGACATCTAAATTGTTGTTTGCCTTTCATTTTCAGAGAGGATCTGTGCTATCATGGGGTGATGTCTTGACTTGTGTATGAATTGGATTTAAACGAGGCCGAGTTGCACAAAGTCATCGGCCTCTCTCTTTCTTCCATAGCCATTGAGGTCCAGTGGCAAGACAAAGGTCAAGACAACGGGTGATGATCTGAGATGAAGTGGATGACCTTGGGACCTTTGATGTCTAACCAAGATCTAACTGTCCCACAGAACCTGCTTCAGCTGTCTTTGTGGCTCTTGGAAAAAATTGTTGTCATCTGCACATTCTGCTGGGGAAGGCCTCCATGTGCTTGGGGTAGACATCACAATAACTCATCCACAGGTTTGAGACCTGTTGGTTACCCTCAACTTATTTTAGGTCATCTGCTGAGACAGTTTACCAGGATGTGGCCACTGCACATGCTACAGCTTCTTGGAGTCACAGGTGAGAGTAGGGTGAATCAAGTGAACACCAAAGGTAGATGAGCAGCCCTGAAAAGGTTGTGGTAAACTCTCACACCAGAGGTGCTAGTCTTCCCTGAACATCCCATACTCCCCAACTAAACTACATCTAAACTATATAGGGACTGAACCTGTGATTTTATTGGTATAAGGAACATCCAAGTGTGGAAATTGTATACCTTCAGGTTATCTTCTTCTCTGCAACTTAAAATCTTAGAGACTTGTCTGTCTAGCATAGGTAAAAATATAATACAACAGAGATAAAATCAATTTGTGGTTTTCTAAGTCAATGTGCTTCCTGAAGGGATCCTTTTCCATTTGAGTTTGACATCACTGGCTTAGAACACTGTGAATTTAAGTGACTTATACAGGATAACCGAGCCTATATCAAGCAAAAGTGGTACTATGCCATGCTGTTTCATGTGTGTGTACATATATGTGTGTATATATTATGTGTATATATATATATGTATGTATGTATGCATATATGAGGGTAGCTAGGTGGCACAGTGGATAGAGTGCCCGAACTGGAGTCAAGAACACCTGAGTTCAAATTTGGCCTCAGACACTTACTAGATGTGTGACCCTGGACAAGTGAGTCACTTAACCCTGTTTGCTTTAGTTTCCTCATCTCTAAAATGATCTAGAGAAGGAAATGGCACACTACTCCAATATCTTCACCAAGAAAATTCCAAATGGAGTCATTAAGAGTTGGACACGATTGAAAACGACTGAACAACAAAAATGTATACATGAACTTTTAGTTCGTGTCACAAACATATGTATTTATACAAGTTAGAAACTCGTGTTTATACGTGTTATATGTATGTATATGTATTCCTATATGCACATATATCCCTTTGTATGAATATATGTATATATGAGATGTGAACTGCTATTTTTCACCAGGAAACAATTAACAATATTAATATTAATCACTTGAAAAACACTGAGACTCAGTAATCAAAGGAACATAAATTAAAAACAATTCTGAGGTGCTTGTTCATTCATTTCAATCATGGCTGACTCTTTGTGACCCTATTTGGGGTTTCTTGGCAAACATACTAGAGTGGTTTGCCATTTCCTTCTCTAGCTCATCTTATAGATAAGGAAATTGAGGCAAACAGAGTTAAATGACTTGCCCAAGGTCATACAACCAAGTAATTGTCTGAAATCAGATTTGAACTGAGATCTTCCTGCCTTCAGGCCTGGCACTCTAACTTCTACTCCGAGAGACTATCTTAACATCTATTGAACTGACAAAAAGCTAAAAGCAAGGAAACTCAGTGCTGATGGAGTTTTTGGAGGAATAGGTGCATTTACTTGAGGGTATAATTGCAAACCAATAGTGTTTTTGGGAAGAAATTTGGCAATATATAATAAAAATACATAGTGAAAAAACACATAGAAAAATTGTCTTCTTTATAGCATTTTTTGACAAGTAGTCATCTATCTCTTATTTAGAGGGATGTAGATCTTGAGTGATGGGAATCCCACTACCTTCTGAGGCTGTGCATTGTACTTTGGGATACTTCCAATTTTAACTGTAGTACATAAGATCTGGCTCACTATCCTAACCCTACAACTGCAAAGTTAATTCCCCAGATTAAGATAACTGCTACTCCTTTCTTAGTACCAGGGGTGATCCTGAGGCTCTAATAATACCTATCACTCGTGAGCTCTCACCTGGCTTGTTTTCTCCCAATATTTTTTAAACAATTAATCTTTCCCCAATATCAATTAACCATCTAACATAAATTAACTTTTTTAAAAATTAAAATTATTTATTTTTAGTTTACAGCAGGCTTTTGAGTTCCAAATTTTCTCCCCCTTCCTCCTCTCCCCACTCCTTGAGACAGCAAGCAATCGGATATAGGTTCTACATATACATTCACTATAAACATATTTTCACATTAGCGATGTTGCAAAGAAGAAATATAATTATTGAAATGAACTACAAGAAAGAAGAAACAAAACTAAACAAAACAAAAAAGAGGAAGAGCAAATAGTATGCTTCCATCTGCATTCAGACTGTAATTCTTTCTCTGAATGTGAACAGCATTTTTCCATTGTGTGTCTTTTGGAGTTTCTTAGAACCTTGTATTGCTGAGAAGAGTTGTCTATCAAAGTTAGTCATTGGACAATACAGCTGTAACTCTGTACAAAGTTCTCCTGGTTCTGCTCCCCTCACTCAGCATCAGGTCATATAAATCTTTCCAGGTTTTTCTGAACTCCATCTGCTCATTATTTCTTACAGCACAATAGTATTGCATTACATTCATATACCATAACTTGTTTAGCCATATTCCAATGGATGGGCATCCCCTCAGTTTCCAATTCTTTGTCACCACCAAAAGAGCTATAATGTTTTTGGACATGTGGATCTTTTTCCTGTTTTTATGATCTTTTTACAATACAGACTTGTGGTATTTCTGGATCAAAGAGTATGCACATTTTTATAGCTCTTTGGGCATAGTTCCAAATTGCTCTCCAAAATGGCTGGATCAGTACCGAACTGCACCAATAATGCATTAGTGTTTCAATTCTCCCACATCTTCTCCAGCATTTATAGTTTTCTTATTTTGTCATGTTAGCTAATCTGACAGGTGTGGTGTGGTACCTGAGAGTTGTTTTGATTTGCATTTCTGTAATCAATAGTGATTTAGAGCAATAAATTAGCTTTTAAAAAGGGATATTTACTGAGATTTAGCAAGGACCAAAGATCAACAACATCTTAAACCATAAGCACATACTCCTCTCTACACACTTCAATCCCTCAGGAGAGAGGACTCAAATTTAATCTGAGTGTCAAGAAGTCTTCTCCTATGCTTTGAGGAAGAATCTGGACCTGAGGTTGACATTACCAATCTAAGAGGAAATCTGTAGGATTCATAAGGTCCTAGAGTTAGAGATGGAAAGTGCTTCGTTCAACTTAGTTCTTTCCTTTTATGGATGAGGTCTCAGAGATGTTGAGCAAGCATGCCCTTCTTCAGATATGAGTTGGATGAGAAGGTCCTCAAGACCCCTCTGACTTCAGATCTCTACCTCTGCGCACCATATGTTACACTAAGTGTTGGAATACAGGGACAAAAATTAAACAACTAATTTCTAATATGGAAATACAGAATTATAGAATTTGAAACCTAGAAGGAACCTACTCAAAAAGATTCCATGTTACAATGTAAGTGGTCATTGGGCCTCTGCTTGAAGGCCTCCAAGGAGGGGGGAAGTTGCCCCTTCAACTGTAGGATCACTCTAATTGTTAGAAAGTTTTCCTGGCATCAAGTTTAGAAGTACCTGTTTGCAATTTGCACCCATGGCTTCTGGTTTTACCCTTTAAGGTCAAACAAAACTAATCTAATTTCTACTCTTTGTGATAACAGAATTAGAAGTAAAATTCTTAGAGGGTTATCATATGTATTTGATAGCTCATCTATCTGAATACATATCCTCCCTTAAGCCTTCTCTTATCTTGGTCAAACATTTCAGTTCACTCAATCTGTCCTCATATATTTTAACTCAAAGCTCTTCTCCATCTTGACTGTCTTTTTATGGGCATTGTTATTATATTGTGGCTCATAGAGGTGAACATAATATTTCAGATGATTCAGATTATGCTTCTCAATGTAGTTCAAGATGACATTAGCTATTTTGGTTGCCACTCATATTGCTAAATTATATTAGGCTTGAAGTCCACTGAAATGCTCAGATTTCTTCCCTCCCAGATAAACTGCTGTTTAATCATGTATTTGAGAGAAAGCATTTAGATCATGTAACTAGCTCAAGGACATGAAACCAATATGTGTCAGAAGTAGAAACTGAACTCATGTCTTCCTGGCTTTGAGGCCAGTTCTCTAGTCACCATATCATAAAGCATGTCACTATTAGTTTAATAATCCTGACTACAAAAGGAAATGAGTATCCTGTAAAAGATTAGAATAGCTGGGCATTGAACTGCTCACCACTCCAAGTTCAATTCTCTTCCAAGAGGATTCTAAAGCAGGGTGAGTGCAAAGCTAAATTGACAA
This sequence comes from Potorous gilbertii, assembly GCA_028658325.1. Taxonomy (NCBI): domain Eukaryota; kingdom Metazoa; phylum Chordata; class Mammalia; order Diprotodontia; family Potoroidae; genus Potorous; species Potorous gilbertii. The sequence continues at coordinate 41,521,266 of CM053773.1, forward strand.
GACTCTTGAACCCTGATGGAAAAGTGGAACCAATTAAAGAGGAAAGAGAATGTTGAGTATTTATAGGCTACTATTGTTTATATGCTTTATCTATCTGTTTACAAACTCTTGTGAGTCCTTCGTGCCTTTTGAATCTTCTAGGGAATAAAATAAAGAATTTCTCCTACTCCGCATTCATTTGTTACTTCAAGTGCTTGTACAGGAGCTAGGAAACTTATTACTTAAGTTTTTGAAAACCTAGACATGAGTTATATATAAGCTATATTCAAAAATTCCCCAGAATTCTAGAGGGGAGCATGATGAACCCAAGATAGATGTTGGAACTTATGGGTATCTTAAGGCTATCCCCAAGTTAAATTTCAGCCTGCATCAGCTTAAAGCTATGGGGGTCCCGAACCATAGGGAATGGTTTCAACCTTTCTATTCACCTTTCTGAGTTTTTAAGTTTTGAGGGGATTTTTTTTGTCAAGTTTGCTTTCTTGGTTTAAAATTGTAAGTTGTGGAATAGAGGAAAGTGAAGATGAGTAGAAAATAAGGTGTCTGACAAATTTAGACAAGTTCTTCACAACATTTCTGGAAACATCGAAAAAGCTCTTATTTAGGACAACTTTTGGCTAAAATGACTTGGAATCTTCTTGAAAATGAACTTATTTAGAGATGTCCTGAGACTCTGTTTAGAAAACATGATGCAGTAGAAAGCACAAAGGCTTAGACTAAAAAAAAAAAATTGGGTTTGCTCTCAGCTTTGCCACCAGGGTCAAACTGTTTAATTTATCTAAGCCTCAATTCCTGCATCTGTAAAATGGGGTTAATAACTGTTCTATCCACCTCAAGGGAAATGCTTTTAAAACATTAAAATACCATCTAAATATATTGATTTAGTAAATATTTATTAAGTGTCTTTCATGTGTAACCCACCATGTTAGGTACTTTATAATCTAGTCTATGAGTTATTAAGAGGCAGTGTGGTGGATCTCTAGTGGATAGAGAATTAGCCTTGGCACCAGAGAGACCGGAATTCAAATGTGCTTTTGACACATACAGGCTTTGTTGTCTTGGGCAACCTCCTGTCTCATAGTGCCTCAAGCAACACTTTAAGACTATAAAGTGTAGAAGAATTGGGAGTTTCCTACACTAATGAAATGACCAAAAAAGTTTTATTAATGTTACATTTTTATTCTCCATTTGAAATGTTCTTCAAAGACTGTGATTTGTCAAGAGTTGTCATACAGTATTTCTGGAATACTGTTAAATGATGGATCTTTCAATGTGGGAATTTGTTTTGCTGGATTATGCATATCATATAAGGAATTTTAAAGAATTGTTCATTTGGGAGAGAGAAATAACAAATGCGTGTAAAAAAATTTTTTTAAACCCAGAAAAGAAATTAAAAAATGGACCTTTGTTTCAGGAGAAACTTGAAGGTAAACACTCCATAATTTCCCTTAAGCAATTAAATCTGCTCTCTTTCTTGTTTAAATTTGGACCCACATCTTTACACACCCACTGTCCGATGGTCTAGATGTAGAATGCCACAATCTCCAGGTGAGAGGTCACAGAGGATAGCTTTTTATCTCCTTCAATGTCATGTACACACGTGTTTAATAAAAATTGGTTGAATTGGATTGTAAATTGCCCAACGTCACACCGCAAGTCAATGACAGAACCAAGACAATGAATGACTCAGGGTCCTTGACTTCTGGGCCAGCATTTTTTCTATCATGCCTTACTGCCTCCTTAAGCCAATCCTAAAAGCACTTGGTTTTCTCAAGAACATCAAGCACATTCTTTACCATTTCATTTGGGTTACATTTCTGGCTAAACCCTCTTTTCAAAGATAGTATCAAATCTAAACTTTGTCCTAGTCTGAATTAGTGAGGTCTAGTTCCTTTTAGTGAGGTCTGACAATGATAAGATTTTTCAGCTACTGCTGACCTATTGTTATTTGGTTCCCACCATGGCCCCGACCCCACCCTAAGTCTTATGTCTTGTTATTAAATATTATTTGGAAGAACTATATCATAGTTCAACCCAAGAACTAAATCCATAAATGACCTGCTCTGAATATTTAGCATATATTTTCAGAATTAGTAATCAAAGGCAAACTCAGAGTGTTTAAAATAATCTATTATTTCTTCTAGCGATGGAACTTGTATTTTGTCCCTTTTCAATAAAAGGCCAAAAGTTGAGTCATAAGTCAAGCTAAGATTCTCTGGTGTTTGGAAATAAGACATATCAAGAGAGTAAAACAAAGCAATGTGAGTAGCATTGAGAAATAAAGAGGGTGGGCAGGCGGGTGTGAGCTGCCTGTAATAGGGGTGGATATTTATCTTTTATTAAACAAAACAAATTACGTTGGCCACTGAGAGGCAGATTTTGGCATTCCAACTATGTCAGCCTTTGACCTGCTTTCTTTCCCCCTCAGGGAATTCTATCCCCAGACTTCAGATGTGTGGTTTTACAAGCTACCTGGCTGAGAGCTCCTGCTGCCTACTGGCAGTAGTACTAGTGTGGGGCTGTTTTCTCCTGACATTTTGTCCTGAAGGGTGTGGTTCCTCCTGCCTCTCCACCCACTGTTTCCTGCCAGTGCTTCTCTCCTTGATGGCAATCTTGAAGCATATATCCCTCTCTCCCTCCCTCACTTCCACCCACTGCTTTTTTCCCACAACCCAGAATTGCTCTCCTCTTCAGCTGGGGCTAAACAAATGGGTGGAACCTTCTGAAATGTTTAAAGTGGCAGAGCTCCCCTATGCCTAATACAAGGCATAGTTGTATGTGGGTTCTCACTTCTCCAGGCCTCCCCCAAGTAGTCAGGTCTTTGTGATTCCCTCCAAGGGCTTCAGTGCTCTCTTTCTAAACTCAAGAACCAAATGCACCCAGGTAAAATCTCTATCTCAAGTCATATTCAATGACAGGGACGTTTTGCCAAGACTGAAAACAAGCAGTTTTCCCACCTGCTACCTCATTTTTTCCTGGCTCCAGTCATACCTGCCATCTCCCTCTTCCTCCTTGTAGTATATCTTTGATATTCAACTCTTATCCCCTCCAACTTCATGGTTTGACTTTCAAAGCTTAATTTTCAATAAGGCAAATAAATAAATAAAAGCTTATTTATTATTCTGTCATGGCTTTATCATCATGGCATGAAAAACTGAATAATGAAGGTGCAAAAACCCATTTTATGAGCCTATTGCAAGCTTTCTTATATAATTAATATCCATCATTAGGTGAAAGCCATATCATTTCCAATTTGATGCATCTTTCTTTGGGATTTCTTGATGACTCCAAGGTATTTTATGTCAGGGCACCTATTGCTTGTAATCAAGTTTTATTAGATAAATGGGCATCTAGTCCCCTTTTTGTTTTCAGTGTCTACTCGTCTTATTCCCAAAGGACCACTATCAGAACTAACATAAGACATTTATTACCACTTCATGGTGAATAATTGTTCTCTCTCTGTCTCTCTCTCCCTCCTTTTCTCTGTCTCTCTTTCTTTGTCTCTGTTTCTCTGTCCCTGTCTCTCCCTGCCTTTCTGTATCTGTCTCTGTCACTCTCTCTGACTTTCTGTATGTGTCTCTGTGACTCTCTCTTTATCTCTTCTCTGCCTGTCTCTCTGTTTCTCTTTGTCTCTTTCTTTCTGTCTCTGTTTCTCTATCTTTTTGTATCTGTTTCTATCTCCTCTCTGTCCCTCTGCTCTTTCTCTCTGTCTGTCTCCCTTCAAATATCTTCCTCTCAAATGATTTTCTTATAAATTGCAAGAGTATATATCTCCTTCCTTCAACCCCTTTCCCAGCTCTAAACCCACAAGGGTAGCCTCAGTTCCCATTGATGTAGGACAGTCCTTTTGTGACTTGTTTAAATCTCATTGTCTGAAATGTAGGTTGTTCCTTTCATTTTTTTCCCTTTCCCCTGAAATACACCCACAAAGATAGGTCAAACAGTCCATACGGTGACAAATGTCACATTGCTTGAAAGTCTGCCCCCCTGTCTTCATCCAGGGTATCTCAAAGATGCTTGAAGCTGCTACTGGTTCCATAGACATCAGAACAATGAATTGTATCCTGAATCCTGGTGAACTTAAGGGTGCCTGTCATTGTTTACAAAAGGGCCTAGGAGAGAATATATGTGGATTGTTAAAAAAAAAAAAAAAAAGAAAGTAAGAAAAAACAGAACTTCTCAGTTTGTGGGCCAAGGACTTCTGGGGGGCCATGGGGTTATTGCAGAGTTCAAGGATCCACATATGCACCAAGTATTATGATTTTGATCTTTATTTAGCACTAATTCAGAGTAGTTCAGGAAAACAAATAGGCGAACATATTCAGTATACTGAATGAATAACATTTTAATTCGATAAGCATCTACTAGGAAGATGGTGGAGTGCAAGCTGAGACTTAGCTGAATTCTTTCAACATTCCTCTTCAAAAAACTTTAAAATAATGCCTAAAATCAAATTTTGGAGAGGCAGAACCAATAAAAGGTCAGAGGGAGACATTTTTCTAGCCTAAGATAACTTAGGAGGTTTGCAGGAGAGGTGTAGGGGGTGAAAGGGGGATGGAAAGGGGGAAGGGAGAGGGGGCAGTCCCAGAGTAAGGGAGGAATACCAGGGGTGGACCTTGGAGGCAGCTATGCAGCATTGGTGGCAGCAGCAGCTTCAGGAGTTCTCAGCCCCGGAATGGTAAGGGGTTGGACAACTGGTTAGAAAGATATTTCAGAAAGAAAGAACTTCAGAAAGAAGTTATAGGGGATCCTTTGCTGGCACTGTTGGCATCTGGTACTGATTGGCAACTCCATCGCCCATAAGCTGTTTGTAGTTCCCTGGCAGAAAAGAGCACTTGTGATCATCACAAGGGAGGAGGGGCCCTCATAGTTCCAGGGCCAAGAGGAACACTAGTACTTGTGATTGTAGAGGAGCAGGGGTATTTCCTGGGTAAAGATCAGAGTGCAAACCTGTATCTCTCCCAGGATAACATCACTTTGGAAGCATTTAAAATTTGTAGACCCCCCCTGAACTAGCTTTGAAAACAGCAGAACAAGAAATCATGAAGCCTGGAACAGTGTCTTCCCCACATCCAGGAAAGCAGAGACTAACTTTAAGTGAAGACTAACTTTAAGTGAAGAAATGGTCTAGGAAAATTAGCAAACATCAAAAAAAGAACTTGACCATAAAAAACTGCTATAGTGGCAGGGAAGACCAAAACGTAAACTTAGAAGAAAACAACAGTGTGAAAAGAGCTATGAGCAAAGTCTCAAAGAAAAATGTTTATTGGACCCATGGGCAGCAAGAATTTCTGGAAGAGTTAAAAAAAAAAAAAGAGAGACACCCTAGTGCTAGAGGAAAAATTGAGAAAAGAAATAAAAGTAATAGCAGAATTGGCCAAATGGAAAAAGAGGTTCAAAAGCTCACTGAAGAAAATTCCTTAGGAATTAGAATTAGGCAAGTGAAAGCTAATGACTCCATGAGACTTAAAGAAGTAATAAAGTCAAAAGAATGAAAAAATAGAAGAAAAAAACAACTGACCAAGAAAACAGATCATGAAGAGATATCTGAAAAATTATTAAACTGCCTGAAACCCATTATCAAGAAAAGAGCCTAGGCATCATATTTCAAGTTATTATCAAGGAAAACTGTTCCAGTATCTTAGACACAGGGGGTAAAATAGAAATGGAAAAAACCCATTTATCATTTTCTGAAAGAGAACTCCAAATGAAAAATCCCAGGAATATTATAGTCAAATTCCAGAGCTTCCAGGTCAAGGAGACAATATGGAAAGCAGCCAGAAAAAAAAGTTTCAAATATTGTGGAGCCATAGTCAGGATCACATGAGATCTATCACCTTCCCCATTAAAGGAACAGAAAGCTTAGAATATGATATTCTGGAAGGCAAAAGAACTAGGATTACAGACAAAAATAACATTCCCAGAAAAACTGAGCATAATCTATCAGGGGGAAAATAATGAACATTTAACTAAATAGGGAACTTTCAAATATTCCTGATGGAAAGACCAAAACTGAATAGAAAATTTGACATTCAAATAGAAGAGTCAAGAGAATCATAAAGGTAAACAGGAAATGAAAATCATAAAGGACTGAATAAAGTTAAACTACCTTTCTATGGAAAGATGATACATGTAATTATTAAAAACTTTATCATTATTAAGGCAGTTGGAAGGAGTCTACACGGACAGAGAGCACACGTTTGAGTTGATTATGCTGAGATAATCTCAAAAAAAAAAGTGGTAAAATAGAGGGATACCCTGGGAGAAAGAGAAAGGACAAGACTGAGGAAATTTTTTTCATGTAGAAGTGGTGCATAAGGGAGAGCTTTTATAGTGAAGGGGAAAATATGAAGCAGCAGGTGATGCTTGAATCTCACTCTCATTGGAATTGGTTTAAAAAGGGAAGAATATATATGCACAGTCAAGTGTATAAATTCATCTTATTCAACAGGGAAATAGGAGAAGGGTAACAGATATGGGGGAATGATTAAAAAAAGGGCAGATTAAGGAAGTCGGAACAGACTTTTGAGAAAGGGCAGGATAAAAAGAGAGAAGGATGAATAGGAGAAAATAAGATGGAAGAAAATACACAGTGATCATATGAAATGAGTTAACCCATAAAATGAAAATAAGTTAACTCACAAAACAGAAATGGATAGCAGAATGGATTAGAAACCAAAATTCAACAATATATCATATATAAGAAATACACTTGAAACAGAAAGACACACACAGAGATAAGTAAAGAGCTGGAACAGAATCTGAAGTAAAAATGGCAGGGGTATCAATCATGATCTCAGACAAAGTAAACGATAATTAAGAGATAATCAGGGAAACTGCATTTTGTTAAAAAGGAACCATAGACAAGGAAGTAAAAAAAAAATTACAGCAAGTTTCTCTGATAAAGACCTTGTTTCTCAAATATATAGAGATCTGACTCAAATTTAGAAAAGAGCCATTTCCTAACTGATAAATGGTCAAAGGATGTGAACAGTCAGTTTTCAGAAGAAGAAATCAAAGCTATCTATAGTCATGTGAAAAAATGCTCTATATCAGTATTGATCAGAGAAAGTAAAATTAAAACAATTCTGAGGTACTACCTCATACCAATCAGAAATGACAAATGTTGGAGGGGATGAGGGAAAACAAATACATTAATTAATTGTTGGTGGAGTAAGTGAACTTGTTCACCCATTCTGGAGAACAGTCTGGAAATATGCCCAATGGGCTATAAAACTGTATACCTGTTGATCTAGCAATGCCACTACTAGGTCTGTACCTCAAACAGATCAAAGAAAAAGGAAAAGGACCTATATGTACAAAAATATTTATAGCAGCTCTTTTTTTGTGGTGGCAAAGAATCAGAAATTAAGGGGATGCTCATTAATTGGGAAACGGTTGAACAAGTTGTGGCATATGATGGTGATGGAGTACTGTTGTGTTGTGGGAAATGACAAGTGAGGGGTGGTTTCAGAAAAAATATAGCAAGACCTATATGAACTGTTGCAAAGTAAGAAGAACTGGGAGATCATTGTGCATAGTAACCCTGATGTTTAATGGTTATCAACTGTGAAAATCTTGGCTACTCTGATTAATACAATGATCCCATACAATTTCAAAGGACTCATGATGAAAAAAAGCTATCCCCCTCCAGAGAGAGAACTGATGAACTCTGAGTGCAAATCAAAGTCTTCCTTCCTTCCTTCCTTCCAACATCCAGTCAAAGCCAAGTCTAGCCATCTAACTGCTTTCGATGCGAAGGGTGACCCATTATTATGTTCTGAATCACAGAAAGATGATTAAGTTCATTGGAAAAACTAGAAGTCTCTAATAGTAAGTGACTTATGACACACCCACACTCTTCATTTCACAATTTCCCTATTTATACAACTCCAGAAACTTCTCTGTTCTTCACTAGAAGTTTTTCTGATGCAAATTATAATATCTAAATAGCCCCATGGTGATGCAACTTTTTAATTAATTGCTGGGTGGAATGTCAGTTAGTCATTTGCAGGAAGTATCTGTGAAAGAACTTCCTGCCACTCTGAGATAGAAGGTGTTTAGCAAGCATAGAGTTAAATTGGTTTCAATTGTACTTTCCAACCCCTGCATACATCAGGGACCTCCTTCCTCAGTTAACTTATCAGTTTTAAAAGGCGTTTCTGAGGGCAGCACACCTAAAAGCCTCTGGGCCCCTTGAAACTGAAATGTAAACCCAAAAAATTAGTATTCCTACTAGTATCTGATAACCAAGAAGCAGAAAGTAAGATAGAAAAGGGAGGTTGTCACCCCTTGAATCAATCCCTGGGGAATAAGGAAATTCACCTAACACACCTGACTACTTGTCTTTAGATCTTACCCTAAGAAAGACTAAGATGGTTATTTATAAAATGCAGCATTAGAGAACTTAACCAGGGATGGGAAATCCCCACCCTTTGTTCTGTCAAAACTTCTCTGGAGGAGCTCAAACTTATACTGTAGTCAAGCCAGGATGAATTTTCCTCTGTTTGTGAAAGCCTTGGAAAGACCTGCTTACTAAAGACTCACAAAGACCTCTTCCAGTCCTATACTTCTACAAAAGTAATAGTGTCAGGCTCCCATCATTATATCCTGTAATGCTTTCTAGCTTATAAAATGCTTTCTTTCCCTACTTGAATGCTGGGAGGTAGGTAGTTCAAATATTATGGTCTTCATTTTGCAGATGAAGAAACTGAGACAAAAAGGTTAAGTGTAAGAACTCCTGGATTAAGTTCTTGACTTCTAGTCTTTACTTGATGGATTTAACACACAACTACTAAAATAGCTATGGGCAGCTAGATAGTGCTGTAGATGTAGTGCCACGCCTGGAGTGAGAAAGACTCACTCTTGTGCTAGATCAGATACTTACTGGCTGTGTGACCCAGGGCAAGTCATTTAACCATGTTTGCCTCAGTTTCCTCATCTGTAAAATGAGCTGGAGAAGGAAATGGCAAACCGCTCTAATAGCTTTGCTAAGAAAACTCCAAGTGGGGTCATGAAGAGTAGGATATGGCTGAAACAACTGAACCACATACCCAAATAATATTCCTATAGCACAAGTATGATGATACTATATTATGAAATTTCAGTGGTTTTCTATTGACTCTAAAATGAAATATAAATATTTCAGTTTGACATTTAAGGTTCTTCATAATTTGGCATCATCCAACCTTTCCAGGCTTATTGCATAGTACTTCCCTGCACACTCCACATTCCAGCCAAACTGGTTTATTTTCTCTCCCCTAAGCTCAACATTCCACCTCCGTATCTTTGCATTGCATCTGGAATCTGCTCCCTAGTCAGTTTTCCCTGTTAGGATCCATAACTTTCTTCAAGACTCAGCTTATGGGCACTCTCCTTTTCCTGATACTCCTAGACGTTAGTTTTCTCTTTCTTCTGTAATTATCTGTAATGCCACATACCTAGGTTTATCTGTTTATCCATTGCATTTGCCTTGTAGAATATAAGATCCTTGAGAGCAGAGTATTCTGCCTTTTTATCACCTGTGCCCACCACTCTGCTTTGTATATAGTAGATATGTAATAAATACTTGTTGGATTGGATCACAAAATTATAGAAATTCAGAGTTGGAAGGGATCTTGGTAGCCATCTGGTTTAACTATCTCTGAAAAAGAATATTCTTTTTCATGGGTCAGCCAGATAAGTGGCTAGAGTGCTGACCCTGGAGTCAAGAAGACCAATCTTCCTAGGTTCAAATCTGGTCTAAAATACTTACTAGTTTACTAGCTTGGTAAATCATTTAACCCTGTTTGCCTCAGTTTCCTTATCTGTAAAATGAGCTAGAGAAGGAAATGGCAAACCACTCCAGTGTCTTTGCAAAGAAAGCCCCAAATGGGGTCACAAAGAGTCAGACATGACTGAAAAACAACAAGTGATCCTCTAGACTTTTTTTGATGATCTCTAGTGAGGAAAAACTCAATTATTCTGAGGAATCCTATTCCACTTTGGGATTGAGACAATTTAAGAAATTTTTGCCTTACATAAAATCTAGAATCACCTCTGCCACTTCTACCAATTATTCCTTGCTCTGCTGTATCAGGCCGAACTGAAGAAGTCTAATCTCTTTCAATATACCAATATTCCAAATACTTGAAGACAGCTATCATGTCTCTTCTGAACCTTCTCTTCTCCAGGCTGAATATCCATTTTCTTTTCAATGATCCTCATATGACAGAGAATCATGGCTCTTCCTAACTGTGGTTGCTTTCCTCTGGACACTTGCCAGCTTATTAGTATCCTTCCTAAAATGTGGTGCCCATAACTGCTCAGAATACTTTGGATGTGGTCTGACTGGGGCAGAATCCAACAGGACTCTTACTCAATTATTCCGGATAGTGATGTCTCTCTTCACGCAACCCAAGACCTCATGGCTTTATCAGCTGCCACATCACACTGTTGTCTCATATTAAGCTTACAGTTCACAGAAATCTGCCACACTTCTGTCTAACCACATCTCCTGTGTTTTGTTCTTGTGAAGTTGAATTCATAGTTTCAATCAAGACAGATTGCAAATGTTTGAAAAGAGAGGGGAAGATTAAGAAATGGAGTTAATGGGTATAGATGACTTTTCTGGGAGTTTGGACAAGAATGAGAGAAGAGAGAGAGTATAATATTTTGACAAAATGCCAAGGCCAAGTAAAATTAAAGAGATCCAAGGGCATGGTACCAGGGACCCTAGGGCAGGCTTTGGACTTTTCAAGGAAGAAATTAGAACAAAAGAGCACCAATATCTCCCTTTAATGATAAAAGATTGGAGGCTCAGCTAGGTTAAGGTCACAAAGCTGATAAATGGCAGTCTGGACTGGAGCACACATCTTCCGACCCTGAGTTGTGTCTCTTTTACAATGTTGTTTATGATTAATATGTTTGCTCTGGACTTACTATATGTTTATCTTAAGCTTAGTGCAATCACTTCCTTTTCCATTTTTCTCACAACCTGAAGTCTTTCTCTAAAAAGCCAAGTCTTTTAAGTTTCTGGTGATGTTATTTAGTTTGTTATTAAGCTATCAAGGCTAAGGACCAAAAGCGTGTGTCAGAGGAAGGGAGGCACATAGTCCTCGCTAACTCGCTGCCTTCTTTTTCTTTCTTCAGAGTGTGTTGTGATTGAACCATTCACTGTGTAAATACTATGTTTAAAAATATGCTTAAAGGATTCATTAGGAAAAATAACTGAAATTTACATCATGTTTTGAAATCTATAAAGTGCTTTACATATATTACCTTATTTACATCTCACTAAAGGTGTGAGAGATGAGGTCCCCATGATAGCTTCCATCATCCACAATTTACAGATGGACCTACTAAGAGGTAGAAGAGTCAAGTATTCACACACTTAACTATTAAGTATCAGAGGCAGGATTTGAATCCAGGTCTTCTTGACTTCATTTCCATTTCTCTATCCACTAATGTCATGCTGAAGTATAGGATTGTACACATGAATTCTTAATGAATGTTTGTTGAATTTAAAGAAAAGAAATTTGGAGAAAAGAAAAAAAATCCTTCTTTCAGCAGAAGACTACACAATATTGGAAAAAGTTGAAAGTTAAAAGGTTTGAAACAGCAATTTGATCAGTTTTGTAAGTATTCAGGTGCTTGCCCTGCTTCCGTTTTTGTGTGCACGTGCACACGCACATGCGTGGGCTCATGAGCATGCACATGTGAGTACATGTTGGCTGGGAAAGCAAAGGGAGTGACTGAAATAGCCAGCAGAGAGAATAAGGGCACCCCAAGGAAAGGTAGGTTACCCAACTGTCATAAAGATGGGGAAGATCAAGAAGTACCAGCAGAATTTCTCTTTCATTTTTGATATGATCAGGAGCAATAGGGAAAGATCAGATGATGGAGGTGCTAAAAAGATGCCAGCCTTTGGGTGGTAATGAGAAGTCATCATCTTCAAGGCACAGGATAAAACACTGGAAATTCAAATTATTTTTGTTATTAAGTCATTTTTCAGTCGTGTCTGACTTTTTGTGACCTCATTTGGGTTTTCTTGGCAAAGACACTGGAATAGTTTGCCATTTCCTTCTCCAGCTCATTTTGCAGATGAGGAAAAGAAGGCAAACAGCATTAAGTGACTTGCCCAGGGTCACACTATTTAGGGGGAGGATTAACCCACTAACATTGAAAACACATTTTTGGCTTCTTTTCTACTTTCTGCCTCCCTCCCACCTCCAGGGTAAACCTCATCAAACAAATTTCAAGGCCATCTGGTATAAGCTCAGCCTAGAAATCTGGAATGGGCAAAAAAATTGACAATAGGCCCTGACTAGAAGATCCAAGCAACATTGAACTTGAGTCTGGGCTTCAATTCTGACTTTGCTATTTACTAGCTCATGTGACTGGTTACTAAACTTTTCTAAACTTTAGCTTTTTCATCTATAAAATGAGGATACTAATATTATTCCTACCATTATTTGACAAAATCCCCTTCCAAATATTAGACCATTATGGAAATATGAGTTATTATTGTTAAGTTAATCAGTAATCAAAACCACTGTGAATTAGTTGAGGAGTTATAGGATTTACATCTAACTTGCTCAATGTCTTTAAATGTTATTTCTAATTGCATTTTCCTTTACTACTATTTATTCAATTCATTTAGCCCCCAAGTATAGGAACTCCAATATTTCAAGGATCTGTGATTTTGTTGGTATAGGTCAGAGATTCTTAACCTGGGGACCATCAACATGACCTTTCTTTTTCTTCACATTTTGATAATTGTATTTTGATATAATTAATTATCTTTGTATACCCATTTACATTAAAACATTATTCTGAGAGAGGTCTATAGGCTTCACCAGACTATCAAAGGGGTCCATGAAACATGAAGATCAACTATATTCCCTCCATAGATATAGATCAGAGCTGTTATGTAACTTCAGTAGATGGCCTTCAAGTTACTTGGGCTATAAAATCAACACCCTGTGACTAGTCTTGTGATGAACATTTTAAAAGTTCACTGTATCAGTCCTTGGACAGCTGTCAACAGACCCATATTCCTGGTCTTTCCAGTTTCGGAGAAACTGCCAGGGCTTGTGCTCTTTTGGCATGGTCTTCCAGAGCCCAAGGTCACCTTCACAGCTTGCTGAGACATAGAGAGTACAGAACATATCTCCACACATGTGTCAGGTGTTACTCAATAGCACCCATTGAATGCGAATGCATAAATGTAAGCAATTACTGTTTCATTGGCTTTCATTAACATAGAGTTATGCTTTTATAAACATAACATATAATTAAATAAGTAGGAATAAACAAACATACTATGAAGCTGGAATTCTTAACATTGGGTCTGTGAACTTGTTCTTTTTCTAAAAAATATTTTGATAGTTATATTTTAATATAATTAATTTCCCTTTGTAATTCTATGCATTTTACTTTATGCTTTTAAAAACATCATTCTGAGAAGGGATCCAGAGATTTCATCAGATTGCCAAAGGGGACCTTGACAACTGTTGCCAAAAGTCAAAGTCTATATATTTGGGGAAGAGTGTAAAAATTGAACTTGTCTAAGTACCACCACCACCACGTGGCAGCTCTTAGAATTGCAAGTCTGGTGGCTTGGGAGGAAATAATCAATTTAGGACACTAGATTCAAGAAGGCATTAGGGTGCCCTGAGAGAGAGAGACCCATATTACAGGGAAGTCAAATCATCACCACCCATGACCACTATCACCCCTCAGACCATCCTAGAGATAGTCTAGGACTCGGAACTCAAGAGCTTGGAAATAACACTATTCCCCAAATCACCAGTCCTTTTCCCATAGTCATCATTAAGGGGAGAAATCTTTAGGGAGAAGGGGTCCCTCTTTCACATCACTACCAACACAGTTCCTTACCAGCTAACAGATTGATAGGCAGAGGGAGTGGCAGCACCCCCCAAGACACCCATCTTGCTTCCAGTCTAGCTCTTGCTGTCATCAACTTGAGAAGTTATGTGGAGAAGGGGACAGACATTCCTGCCAAATGTCAATTCATTGCCACTCTCAAGGCAGATAGCCCAGCCTAGATGAAGCAGTGAGGTACCCTGAGGAAGAAATAGAGACAGCATATGCTGGGAGGTATTGGGAAGTGGCCTTCCCAAAGTCACACAAGTAATAAATGGCAGAGCTGAGATCTGAACTCATACCCCCTAGCTTCATGCTCAGTGATCTTTCTGTTGTACTATACTGCTACCAAGTTTTCATGGATGGACTTTGCAAATCCAACATATCTGAGTAATAGCAAAATGTAACAGATACAGTCATAGCCCAAGTAGCCAACACTTTATTGAGGGACTGGGATTTGTATACACAAATATTTTTGTTGAATATTTCCCAATTACATGTAAAATTTTTTAGCATTTACTTTTAAAAAAAATATTGAGTTACAAGTTATCCCCACTGCCTCCCAAAGGGAAGCAATATATCTATTATACATATGAAATCATGCAAAATATATTTCCATATTAACCAGTTGCCAAAGAAAACATACAAAACACCCCAAGAAAAACAAAGAAAAAAGTAAACTTCAATCTGTACTCAGGTTCATCTCTAGGTTCCTCTCTCTAGAGGAAGATAGCATTTTTCATCATGGGTCCTTCAGAATTGTTTTGGATCATTGTCTTAATTGGAGTAATGAAGTCTTTCACAGTTGATCCTCTATACAATATTGCCATTGACTATGCACAATGTTCTCCTGGTTCTGCTCACTTCCCTTTGTATCAGTTCATGTAACTCTTCCCAGGTTTTTCTAAAAGACTTCTGATTGTCATATCTAATAGTACAACAGTATTCCATTACAACCATATACCTCAACTTGATCAGCTATTCCCTGAAGGGCATCTCTTCAATTTCCAATTCTTTGTTACCCAAAAAGAGCTGCTGCAAATATTTTTGTACATATAAATCCTTTCCCCTTTGATCTATTTGGGATACAGCCCTAGTAGTGGTATTGCTGGGTCCAAGAGTATGCACAGTTTAATAGCCCTTTGGGCATAGTTCCTAATTTTTCTCCAGATTACTTCACAGTTCCTCCAACAGTGAGGGATGAGAGCTCTGTGTATTTTGAGGGTTTTACTAATGGATTCATTACTGTGACAACACTAAAAAAACAGGCTGAGGATGTTTATATGTTCACCCACTAGTCTCTTTTTAATCTCTTAGAATCCTTAGATTTCTTCCAGGTCAGCTCAATTTCTACCTCTTGCCAGTCTATAGTGGTTAGTACCACCCCCTTCCCTTCTTCCCATTATTTGGTATTTACTTGGTTCATCTCTTGTATGAACTCCACTGTACACATGCTAAGTATTGTAGGTCCTTGAGAGGAGGGACTGCTTGCTTTTTGACTTTGTATCCCCACTGGCTAGCATATCTTCAATATTTCAATCAATGCTTGTTGAATCAGACAATCCATTAATAAACATTTATCAAGCACTCACCATGTGCTAGTTACTGGGCTAAACTCTTGGGGATACAAGAAGATGCAATCCCTTCCCTCAAGTAGCTTAGAATGCAATGTACTGAATGGCTACTCCCCTTTATTGCTAAAGAGCTTGCTTCCAGACTGACTTGGAGTTGGACTGCTCCCATCCAACTTTGCTGTAGTCTGCATTCAGGTTTCTCAGTTCCCATTTTCTCTTTTCAGTTGCCCCACTCAGATTTTTGTTAGATTTTTGTTGTCCTATTTTGGGTATTGCTTTGAGTTTATGTTTCATTTGTATTTATCCTTTTATTTTGATACTTCAGGTTCCCCAGAGGTGTAAGTAATATCAAGTTACATTAACACAAACACACAGACAACCCAGAGATAGACTCAGACAGAGAGACAAAGACAAAGACAGATCCAGAGAGAGAGAGATAGAAAGAGACAGAGATAGGATAAAACAAGGCTCAAGAAATTAGGAATTGGATAGGCTTTGAGGAGGAAGGAGAGAGAAGGGAGGACCCAGAATCAGCTTGTGAAAAAAAATGAACAGAGAACAAGCAGTGACTTAAAAGATGAAGAAAAAACAGCCAATGTTGAGTTCAGTGGAAGAAAACACAAACTTATTATCCATGTGAAAAAGTTAAATTCTCATTTAAAAAAATGTAAGAATGGATGAGAAAACAATCAACTAACTTGTGGCTTATCAGAAACACATTTAAAGAAGGTGGACTCCAAGAATAGAAAAGAAGGGACAGAATGAAATCCATTATGACTTGGGCAACTAAAAAAATCAGGCTTTCCAATCATTTCAGTTAAGGAAACGATAAAGATGAATGATGTCAAGAGAGGTAAAAAGGGAAACTATTATCTTAAAGAGAGCGTAGAAAATGAAGTATGTGTCATCTACACTTGTGAGAAAGAGAGAGAGGTATCAGGCTGTAGCGACGGGGATAGCCTTGGAACCAGAAGGACCTGGATTCCCATCCTGTTCATGATATACTATCTGTGTAATTCTTGACATGAAAATAAATCTCTCCATGACAAGGCAATTCTGTAAATTACTGAGTAGCTGCTTTGCATCATAGGAGAGAGTATACACATTGGCAGGTTTTTTGCACCAATGAGGACCTCATGGATCCAGACAAAAAAGCAAAGCCAAAAGAAAACGACAAAAAAATAATTACCATCTTCTCCTATGTCTACCTTCATGCTGAAGTTACCAAGTATCAACATTTTTGTTGACTTGATTTGAAAGATCATATTATCCTCTGTGACAGAAAATGGCATAGGAGTTGCAATCATCTTCAAGATTATTTTTTATTTATGTCATCATGGGTGCTGCAAAAGTTAACAATGAAATTGTTTCTTTTTGATTTAGAATTCTACATGAAACCAATTCCTTTATTGGTTTTTCTTAGGAGAACCAAATATCTGTTCTATTTAGCTATAGCTTTCTTTTATTTTTCTGGTTTTATTTACATTGAGAATATCATTATTGATCGAATTAAGTTCCTCCATTAGTATATTAATATATTGACCACTGGACAGAGATCTCATCTTTACAGTACCAATGACTGTTAATATTTATAGATGGTCTAACTCTTAATGTCTTTTGACCCTTCTTCTACCAGTTTAACAATATCACTAGGGGGGTAAAAGAGGACCAGAGAACTGAAGATCTTTTTAATACTTTTTTTTTATCTCAGAGGTTGCTATCACTGAAGAACTCATCACCTACATTGTACTGGTGATGAGCTTCTATATATTTACCTGGCCTGGTTCTTAAACAATAGATGTGAACTATCACCAGAACCATGCTCTAAGGCATGTACTTTGTACTGTAGAGCCTGCCAGAGGTTGCACTCTATTAGTACAGCCTTGAAGAATTCAGGGTCACCTCCATACTATAATGAGGCATTGAGTAGAATTTTTGTAGAGGTGTTCCAGAACACCTAGTACAATGCCAAGCAAACAATGGTAGCCGCAAAAAGAGATTATTCTAGGTAGATGAGTAGACTGTGAAATTATAATTAAATTCCATGGCAGACAGTAGGGTGGTTCAAACAATTCCATTCATAGGAACTATAGCATTGGCCATGCCATTTTGGGGTCTTGTTTGTGTGTCTATATAAGACCATCTATAAATCTATCTGTCCATGAAAGTGAGTGTAATGGGCACTGAAGAATGAATATATACTTAGAAAATTATAATTAGTTCAGTTTAAAGATACAAGAAACTACGGACCTTGAGGAGGAAATGATGGGGATACAGAAAATTTGTTTGAGAAACCATCAAGAGGTCTCACCAGTGGTAAGAGGTATATCTTAGTAGACAACCTACCACTTCCAAAAAGATATTGTAACTTTGGAACAGGGGCAAGTAGGTGATAAAATCCCGTGGTTCTTGGAACTGAATACATTATTCCGGATGTCATATGACCAGAGATGACTCTCTTTCCCCACACACTCCCTGTGCCCAACATGTCCATTGTTCAAAAGTCTACACCAATTTCTTCTTTCTGTTCTTTTGTTGTTATTGTTTAGTCATTATCAGTAATGCCTGACTCTTCTTGATCCAATTTGGGGTCTTCATGGCAAAGATATTGGATTGCTTTGTCAATGCCTTTTATAGATGAAGAAACTGAGGCAAAGAAGGTAAATGACTTACCCAGGGCTACTAAGTGTCTGAGGCTGGATTTGAACTCAGATCTTCCCAACTCCAGGCCCAGCACTCTATCCACTGCACTACCAGGCTGCCTGTCACTACAGTATACCGTGTACCTAATCTCTTCCAGTGATCCACCACTCTTTGTGTTCTAGAATCTGACTCTTTGGGCTTACAGGGCAGCAGTTCTTGTCTGTTGCAGATATCAGAGAAAAAGATTAGATTATACTTTTGTATCTCTTCAGGGAAACAACCACTTGGTCTGTAGTGGGAACAATATCCTAGGCCCTGTTTACTCTATGCATAAGAAGCATCTATTATGTACTCACTATGTGCCAAACATTGAGGTTAAAAAAAAAAAGACAAATAGCAGTCTCTGAGTTCAAGGATCTTGTTGTCTAAGTTAAGCTAGTTTTTCTTTAAAAGGTGTTGGAATTGTCCTTGAGATATAATTGGCCCAATGGACTAAGGTTCATGCTACTGATGCAGCTTCCTGGGTACTTATATACAAAATATTCAGGGAAGGAGGGACTGGGACCCTTTCTTAGACTTTAGGTCTTGACCATTAATCTGAACAAGATTGAGAAGCTGTGCTCAATATGCTTTATCTGGAATGAATATTCCTTACTTCTTCTGGACATCTTTTCCATTTTGTGGCTAAATAAACATTTTATTAGCTGTTAGGTGGATTGCCTATGTTTCAATTCATTCCAATTTCAGACCAAAATGACCAAGAGAGTGACCTGAATAAGGGTTACTCTTGTACATCCTCTTTGGGGAAGTAAAGATGGGATCTAAATCAGAATTCAGATGAAATTTTGAATTGGGAGCCAGAATTGAGTCAAGGATTGTAGTTTATTTAGAAGGCCAAAGCCCAAAGTATGCCACAGGAGGTGGAAGCCAGAGTTCACAATTTACATTTCAAACCAGAGAGATCCACACAGAAAACAGGAAGAACACTTTGTGGGGGGGTCAGCAAATAACTCTGCCTGAAGGATTCTTCCTCCTGGAATGTTCATTCACTTTTTCATCTCAGTGATGTACATGTTTCAGGTCTCTTTTGCCTTGTTCTTATCTGTGATCCTGAGGAAGAGATGCCTAGGAGGAAATCCTCAAACATCGGCAAGTGTTGGTCTTGTAGGAACTATACAAGAAACACTATATTGAATTGAATGGCTGTATATAGTATTAGCAAATAGAATGCCATACATAACATCATCAATCTATGTCCATCTCTCTTTTGTGTAAATTGTGTAAAGTACACTAGACTGCACGCTAATCTAAGTCAATTATTATTGAAATTGCATGTCATTGATCATGAAGGTTACTAGTAAAGAGATTAGATATTCAGGGGTAGTCTTAGTTGTAGGTGGAGAAAGTAATTCTACATATTATGATATGGGGATGCTAGAAAGGTTCTTACCCTTTCAAAAATTTCCTAACATACTCACCTTAAATTCTACCCTGGACACTTTATAACTTTAGTCTGAGGACTTGATATTGTTAAATATAGATAGTACTCTGGAAGTAAGAACATTGAGGAGTAAGAACTCCTCTCATTCATTTACAGTATAGTGCAATTGAGTCTTTATTGAAATTTAAGTTCTGATAGGAGTAAAATAGAAGGGCACTGAATATTTGAAAGGGAAAGAATGGAATACACCATGAAGGGAAAAAGGTCAAAAGTCAGAAGTCAGAAGTTAGGAGAGACCAACTTCGTGTGCTTCATAGTTTTGCCCGGAATCAATCTATTTGTGTATGTATAACAATGTAGATTCAGTATCACTACTAAACTCCACCCCTTAACAAACCAATTCCTACCATACCACCAAAAGAACAAAGAGAAATAAACTGGGAGCTAAAGATAAGTGTATAAGTAGCCTACATTTGTTCAGACTGTTCATGCAATAGATGGTTTCAGAAATAGTCGGGGAAGGTATGTAAATTTTAAGAGATAAAAAGGAATTTAATAATTAATCAAAATTCTTTTTTTGTGGTAAAACTACATAGTATTTTACACATCTATTTTTTAAAAACCTAAATTTACATTCTAAAATTAGAATATGATATCAAAAATATATTTCAAATCTAAATATAAGTTAATAAAAGGATAAGAATATTTCTTTTTGGGGATGAGGTTAGAAACTTCAGATTACATGTATTTAAGAGTTCATAGGATAAATCAGGGAGTAAACCTGTCATTAAATGGTCTAGGGAACTCCTAGTGAGGAAACTTCCTCTATCAATGTAAATTATGAATTTAAAAGTTCAATCTGAAGTTAACATGCTTGCCAAACTTCATTAAAACAATATCCATGATCTAAGAAAATCTATTTAGCATTTGGAAAATCAAGTAGCTCTTAAAACTCTCTCCTAGAGTTCCACAAACAAGCTGATTTGAAGCATGGAAAAAAATCAGCAATTCTCTTCCTCATCTTTCTAACAAATTGTTTAATCAACCAATAAGTCATTAAAAATATATTGAGTCTCCTATGTGACAGGCAGTAAGGATACAAAGATAAAAATGAAACAATCTCTGCCCTAATGGAACTCACATTTTACCTGAGGTACATATAAGTGAATCTGAACTGTGTCCCAAACACAAAGTAAAGTAGTTCTAGCCTTATGCCTATGAGGACACAACTTCCCATGATAACAATACAGAAAACATCAGAGCATGTATGGAAACCAGCTCTTATTCTTACTAGGCTCTGTGACAATGGGCAAGCCACTTGATCTGTGTAGACCTCATTTTCCTCATCTGGATAATTAAATGGACTTCGATGATCTCTGAGATCCCATATAGCTCTATAGCTCTGATATCTTGATGATTAATAAGTAACGAGGGTTAAGAAAAGTGCAATTTATCTCAAGGACAGACAATTGAATAGGTCTTGTAGGCCCCAGAGAATGGAGGGGAAGGATTGTAGAATAGTTCATAGCTATTTCATGATTCGACAAGGTGTTTTTTTTTTTTATGAGAGCACATAGAATTATCGATTTAGAGCTTTTGGGTTTTTTGGTTCTAATTTTAATTAATTAAATTTAATTTCACTAATGAATGAATGAATTATATATTGTTTATACATTTATTAATTAAACTAATTAATTCATTAAATTGATCATATATCATTTATTAATTTGTCAAATTAATTATGCACTATTTATTGATTGGTTTATGAAACAAATGGATTTATTAAATTAATAAATAAAACTAATCAAATTTGATTAATAAATAAATTACAATTTAATTTTAAGTAAATTAATTTTTTTGATGAGGTAAGTATTCACATGAAAAAAGGATGAGAGGAAAAAATGTGTTATTATAAGTGGGCAAAGATTACAAATGAAGACATTGGAAGAGAATTATCTAGGATTGTTTTATGGTGAGAGGCAAAAGAAAGAATAATAAAAGGAAATGAGAAAAAACCAATAGCAGGAGAATGTACAAATGAATGAATGAAAAAAATTGTCAAGTGCTTTCTAAAAGCGATATGTGGATTCTTTCAATGGGCACTTTTTTTTTTGGTATTCAGAAATTCTGGGTAGTTTTCTTGTATTGTTTCTGGCATTATGCTGTTCATGTTTTTTGAATTGTTATGTTCTTCTGGGAGACTTATAACACTTAAATTGTTTCTATGCATCCTGTCTTCAAGATCAGTATATTTTGCTTGTATAGAAGTCATGTTTGCTTTTAACATTACTGCTTTTTGCTTTTCTTTGTTCAGATTGTCTTCCACTTCTGTGTATTGGCATTTCCGATCCACTGTTGGATCCTTTCTTTCTTTAGAGAAGTTCAGTACTGTGGATTCAAACTTTTCTATTGGGACAGTTATTTTTGCTATATAAGCCATAATTCTGCTTTCACAATTATTATGTCTTTCTTAAATCATTCAGGAACATTTTGCCATGGTTCCATGCTTATCTGAGAATTTACAGGCTCCTCTACTTCATCAGGTTTTGATTAATTTTCCTTTGTTTTATAATATTGTTCAGATGACTGGACTTATTTAGATGATCTAGAGACCATCTTTCTTTGTATTAATAATATCCTTTTTGATTTCTCTGCTTGTGTTCATGGCCTTTGACTGAATTTTCTTCCTCTTGAAAGTTTTGGTAGTTTCAGTCTTTTTTTCCCCTTATATCTCCCTATTGTTCCCTTTCTGACTTCTTCCTCTTCGATGCTGGTTTCCTCAGGGGCTGGGTCTCAAAGCTGTCTCAAAGCCTTATCCCACTCTGTGCAATTCATATTTCATTTAATCTTAATGCATGGTGGCTAGTAGGAGAAGAGGTACTGGGGGAGCAGATTAGAGGTTTGAGATTCATCTTCTTTACTCTTAGTTCGTAGGGTTGTTATCTCATAAGAGTCATTGGCATCTTAAACCATTGCTACAACTGAAATCTCTATTTTTAGTCCAGTATTCTAATTTTGTAGATGTTTGAGAAGTCATACAGATTGGAGAAATCATTTAGCTCTCCATTTTGTTGATCATGTGACTTGGAAATCTATGAAGCACTTTTTATGTGAGAAACTGTATGCTTTTAGGACTTGGGGATACAAATAGAAAAATAAGATAGTCCCAACTCTCAAGGAGTTCACATTCTAATAGAAGGAAAAGAAGTAGAAAAACATGAGGTTGTGTATATACACCTATGAATGCATGTATACATATGTGTATATATATCAACAATGAGGACTTTGGCAATGAGAAAATGAAGAAAATAAACTTTTTTTGAGAAAGTCGATTAAAATAAGAAAAATAGTTATTCCTTTTCTTCCTCACATCCCACAACAATAGTGGATAACAAATAATAAAGCTTTAGAGGAGACAATTTACCGGTCACCACAGACTGGTTTATAAGGCAGTGTCAAACCACCATTACTGCATAGCTTGAACACTTTTCAAGCAGGAAAGTTTATGAAACATAACTTGAAATGTGGAAAATTCTACCAGTAAAGGCACCTGAGAATGCTACTTTTAACTTGTACTTTTTTTCAAGACAAATTATCTTATGGCAGCTAAAATATTAAAGCTGTATTATTATAAAAGATTTTCTTTTTCACCAAGTAAAATTCAAATGGCATTGTGCCATTTAAAATACATGCTTAATAATAAAATTTTAACAGCTAAGAAAAATCCCAGCACTATAAAACATTAAAAAAAATCTCCCCAGGAGAAAAAAAGAACATAGAGGAGGACTCTAAGGGGTCCATGGATAGATGTCAGGGGGTTTGTGAACTTGACTGGGAAAAAAATAAAACTTTATTTTCACTTTATTTTTAAAGGGAAATTTAGGATATCCTTCTATTCTAATTTGTTTAAAAAATATTTTGGGAAGGTGTCTGTAGGCTTCAACCAAACCATTAAAGGGGTCTATTAGAAAAAAAAAAGTTTAAGAATTCTTGCTCTACAATTTCAAAGTTACAACCCTAGAGAAAAATGGAAAAGCATATTAATAAGGGGAAAAGGAACTTTTGAGAAGCAACGTTTAGAAAAAGGAACAAGGCTTCAGGTCTAGAGTTGAAGAGTGAGTCATTTTTTTGAAAGTAGAAAAATATGTGTGACATTAGAGGTACTTGCAGAGAAGATGGCCCCAAAATAGCAGAGCACATTTAGCACAATTGGTAGCTTCCTTTCACTTCAGAGGAACGCTGTTACAGGCTGATAGGCAGAGCCTGGCACAGATGAATTCAAAGCTCTCTCTTCTTGATTTTTGTTTGAAAGGCCAAGAATAAGAAAAGGGAAAGAGATGACATTTAGAATCAAGATGACATCAGTGTCTTCAATGATTCATAGACAAGGACAAATCCTCCACGTGTGTATTCCATCTGCTGTCTGCATCAAAGCTTTCTTCAATGACAAAAAGCAACCAGGTCACTTGAGAAAGTAGTACTCTCTTTCTCCATCTCTCCTTCCCTCTCAACTGTCTAACTCTACTATTATCTATCTTGTCTCAGGCACTGACCACTCCACTCACCCATGTCACCACCCTTGCTCACCATCCACTTTATTCTCAGTTTTATATTAGTGATGCATATTATCATTTCTACCTGAATGACTCTCATATTTATATCTCCAGCCCTGGACCTTGTCAGGCTTTAGAACCACTTTTTAAACCATCTACTTCATTTTCAAACACCCTATTATCTTAAATTTATTCCATCCCCAAATGAGCTAACAAACTTTCCTGCAGAAAGTTCTCTTTCTGACTTGACTGACTGTCATTAGCAATTCTATTTTCACTATTTGTTAGGTTGCCAATCTACCCTGTGAGTGACCTGGGTGAGAGAGGGAGACCTAGACTTTTTATTTTTTCCTTCAAGAAACCTAGTCTTAAAAACAAACAAACAAAACTTGGGATGGAACACCCCAGAAAAATGACCCCAGGTTTGAGGTACTCTATGAGTCAGCCACTCCTGAAAAACGTTACTCAAAAGCATTTACTCTAACTAGCCATCCAGAAGACACAGTGGCTCCCAAGAGACTCTCCTGTTGACATGCAAATGAAGTCATGCAAGAGTAAAAGCTAAAAAGGGAACATCCCTGTCCTCCACCCTTTAGGTCTGCATTCCTGCTGGATGACACCAGCAATAAAAAAAAAATCCCAGCCTTTTCCCCCACCCCAAATCCTGGTAGCACAAAACCTTGCTGTCTTCTTACAACAGGACTCCATTTTTTGGTATTTCCTTGCTTTCTTAGCCACCCTCTTGGGGTGGGGTGGGGAGGGTGGGGAAGGGGAGAAGAATATAGTGCTTTTCCTCCAAGTCCTCTTTTCTCCACTCTTTTTTTTCAACCACTTACCATTTGGTTTTCCATCTCACTATTCAACTGCAATGGCTTTTTGCAAAAAAGGTTGCTAAGGATTTTCTTTATTGTTAAATATTTGACACTGCCTCCAATTCCTATCCTTAACGCTTTCTCCTCCTTCAGTTTTTAATCTTCTCTCTTGGTTTTTCTCCAACCTGTCTGAACACTCCACTTCAGTTTAGTTTCCTGGATTATCTTTCAGTATTCCCCTCCCCACCACCTCCCAGGACCCCTCCAAACATGCCAATCTTTGTGGTTCACTTTTGCTTTTAGATAAAATCCAAACTCCTTACTTAAGATTTAAAGCCCTTCAAATGTGACTTCAGCCAAATTACATCCTTTCATATCCTTTGGTTCTAACTACTGTGACCAGGTTTCCGTTCCTCATATATGACATTTTCATCTCCTGTCTCCATATCTTTGCATAGCCTAGAATGGACACTCTCTCCTTGCCTATGCTTCTTAGGATTCCTGGCTTTCTTTATGATTCAGTTCAGGTGCTGACTCTGACAAAAAGCCTTTCAGTTACTCTTATTAGACCTATGTTTTCTGTTTATAGTTTGTACCCGCCTAATAAAATGTAAACTCCTAAAAATTAAGGACTTTTTTTGGGGTCAGATCCTTGTATCTCTCACCGACAAACAGTGAGTGCTTAATAAATGCTTTTCATAGTGAAATGAAAATTGTGAGGTGACTTAAGGAGGTGACATCATCCTTCTGCTCCAGGGATTACTCTTTTCCTGACTATCCCTGCTACCTTCTACCCAAGCTTCTTTGTCAGCTCTTACTCAGAGGTGAAATAATTCCTGTTCTTGCCTTTCTGTAAGTCTTTCCTTCTCCAGGCTAAATATTCCCAAGCATGGCATGGTCTCTATTCCTCTCACTTTTGTGGCAACTGCTTTCTAGATATGTTCTGACTTACCTAAAATGTGGCACCCAGAACTAGAGGTAGGACTATTGATGTGACCTTTGCAGCTGAGGTAGAAGATGTAGAGACATTGAGTAACTTGTCCAAGGTCACCCACGTAGAAGAAGATGCATGGTTTGAAGCCAGATATCCTGATTCTAAATCCAGTGTTCTTTCCATTACATCTATAGGTCTCCTCATTTCTCCCCTAACCACTTTACCTTCCCTGGATATCTTTCTTGCCTGAACCATTATACCGAGGAGTTTTTGGATATAGCTAATTAGCATTTAATTATGTCCTTTCATTTGCTGATTTTTTTTTCTTGTGGATACCTATCTATGTCGTAAGCACCTTAAGAACAGGAACTAATTTAAATTTATTAACCTGATCTTTAGTAGCACTATACTAGGCCCAAGATATGTGTTTAATAAACAACATTTATCGATTGATTTTGTTGCCATTCAGTCCTTTTCGTCATGCTCTATTCTTTGTGATTCCATCTGGGGTTTTCTTGGCAGAGATACTGCAGTAGTTTGCCATTTTCTTCTCCAGCTAATTTTACAGATGAGGGAACTGAGGCAAAAAGGGTTAAATGACTTGCCTGGGGTCACAAAGCTAGTAAGTAAGTGTCTGAGGTCAGATTTGAACCTATGAAAGTGAATCTTCCTAACTCTGGGTCTGGCACTCTATCCACTGAGCCACCTACATGTCCATCAACTAATTAACTAAATTAAATATCCCTCTAAAACTTTCTTTCACCAAGGTCACAATTTTAATAGTGTAATACCTTCAGGAATTTGTATTTAGATAGCTCTTCTCATACTTTGCAAAATTACAAGAAAATCTTAGATGGTGTCCAGTTCACTCCCACTAACCATAGATGTTCCACAGGGCTTTGTCCTGAGTCCTTGTCTATCTTCTCTTCATACTATTTCTCTTGGGGATATTATTTTTCATGGATTCAATTATCATCTCTATGCAGATGATTCTCAGATCTATTTACCAAGCCCTAATGTCTCTACTGACCTCTCCTCTCACATCTCCAACTGACTATTGGACATCTGGAACTGGGAGTTCCATAGACATCTTAAACTCATTATGTCCAGAACTGAACTCATTATCTCTCCATCCATACAAATCCTCCCCCTTCTAATGTCACTATTACTGTAGACCAGTAGTGCCAAACTCAAACAGAAATCAGTTCTTGTGGGTTACATATTAGAAAACCATAGATTAACATTTTCCCCCCCAATTTTGTTAAACATTTCTTAATTACATTTTAATCTAGTTCTGGTAGCAATTGGGAATTTGGTGGGCAGGCTACACATTTGACCCCTTTGCTACATAGGATAGCACTAGTCACCCAAGCTCACAACTAAAGGTTATCCTTGACTTCTCATGGTCTGTCTCTCACACCCACCCCTTCAAATTCAATCAACTGGCAAGTCCTGTTGTTCCTACCTTTGATATCTCTCTGCATCTTGGTGCTGGTGCCTGGACCATCATGATGGCTTATAAATTGGTCTCCTTGACTCAAGTCTTTCTCCAATCCAGTCTACTCCTGTCAAATTGATCTTCCTTTATAAAGTGCAAGTCTCACAATGTTACCCTCTTAATCAATACACTCCAATTACTCCATTCAATAATTCAAATATTTAATAAATTCAAATATTCAAATAATTAAAAATCCAATAACTCCAGTGGCTTCCTATTACCTTTAAGTTAAAATATTAAGTCCTCAATTAGCTTTAAAGCCCTTCATAACCCATTTTCTGCCCTCCCTCCCACACACTCGAAGTCCTTTTACATCTTACTTCCTCTTTCCACCAAAACCATCCAGTGACTCTGGCCTCATTGCTGATAGAAGAGCAGGCATTTTTATTTGCTGTCTCCATGCCTAGAATTCTCTGCTTTCTCATCTGTACCTTCTGACTTTCCTGATTTCCTTCAAGTCTCAACTAAAATCCTGACTTGTTCCAGAAGCCTTTCCTGGTCTTCCTTAATCTTAGTGCACTCCCTCTGAAGACAGGAAACTTGTGAAGTTGTAGAAAGGATACTTAGAGCCTGATAGATTGTCAGGGGAAAAAAAGTGAAAATACTCCTTGCTCTCAAGGAGTCTACATCTAAATGGAAGAGGCAATTTGTACATATCTAGTTATATACAAAATACAAAGTAGAATGAAATTCACCTTAGAGAAGAAGACACTAGCATATGGGGAGAACCAAGAAAGGTCATCTGTTGAAGGTGGCCCTTGAATTGAGTCTAAGAGAAAGCCAGGGAATCTAAAATTCCAAGACAAGGAAGAAGAGTAGGAGTTAGCCAGTGCAGATGCACGGAGATGAAAGATCAAGCATGATTGTGAAAACCAGCAAATAAGTCAGTATGCCCCCTAGACTGAGCTCTGCAAGTTCTTGACGAGGATTGGGATTTGATCAACAATAGACTGCAGCTGTACTCAGCCACAACCAGCCAGTTGGAAAGTTCTGTTGAAATGGAAGGATAAAACTACAAGCATCCCTTTAGTCTGGGAATTCCTGCCCTGGTTACTCCTTTGCAGCTTTCAGACTACATCAGAAGCTGGAACTGAGACCCTGCTCTGCTCCTGGAATCCGAGTCACATTGCAGCTACTTGTTTCTAAACCCCTCAGTACAGAACCAGGACCAATGGTATTCTTTATCTTGGATTGCCACTCCTAGGTGTAGGTTCCCTCCTCAGTTCATCCAAGACCTGTGACATGGATCTGGGTGATGAGTGACAAAACTGCCATTTGGCATCAGTTCCTGCACTTTGAATGAGGTGTGCCACTATGGGTCTGGTGCACTGCCTCACTTTGGGGTGCTGTTAGTGGAGAGTTTCCAAACAGACTCTGTCCCCAATGTCCACAGAACTCTGTCTGTCTCCCAATATTGACATGGGATGAAAAAATAATTCACCGTGATTTCTTTCTTAGATTTCCCCATTATGATTTAGTCTGATCCATTTTCCAGATCTTTTTGCAGGGGAGCTGGCTGGCTTTCTTCTTGCCACTCCGCCATCTTGGGTCTACCTTCTCTTCTTTCATAGAAGTAAACCATCTGAACTGAGGAAGCCTTCATTTTTGTCACTGATTTCCCTGAGGTACATGCCTAGCAGAAGAATCTCTTGGTCAAAAGAATATGAACATTCTGGTCACATTTTTTTCTCATAACTCCAAATTCCTTTTCAAAATGTTTGGACCAATTCACAGCTCCACTAACAATGCATTCGAGTGTACTTCTCCCACAACTCTTCCAATACTGAACCTTCTGATCTTTTGTCATCTTTCCCAGTTTCTGGTATCTAACCTCAGAATTGTTTTAATGTACATTTCTCTCATTAATGACTTGGAACAATTTTTTACATAGTTTTTAGTAGTTTGCAGTTCTTGTGAGAACTGTTTATTTATATCCTTTGGATACTTATCTACTGTGGAATGGTTTTATATCTATCTTTCTCCTTATTTTGCTGGAACCATATTCTCACACCATTTTCCATTCACTTTGAAATTATGTCATCTACATATGGATTTCTTCCTATTATTGTAATTCTAACTCCTGTACTAGAGACCCTGGGCTTTGATAGGTGAACTTTCACTTTATACTGCACAGAACTAAGTCACTATAGTCACTTTTCCGCCATCTCCAAACCTTTAGATCCTGCTCTCCTTTCCATTTCTACAGGTTATCTCTCTCCCTATTATAATGTAGACTCATTGAGAAGGGCAGTTGTCTTACTTGCTTGCCTTTGTATTTTCTGCATTTAGCACAGTGGAAGCCCTTTATAAAAGTTTTTTTCCCCATAGATTCATTCATTCATTGTTACAATACTAATGATGCTTTCCTGTCCCTTGGTTCCTATGTCTAGTTGTATGTGCGTTTGTCCTTTGTTGCCGAAGAAGACCATGCCATCAGACAAATAATGACATGACTTGCACTTGTCTTTGTTTCAAGTGAGGGAGGGCTTATGTCTAGTTAGTGGCTGAGTCTTGTAATCAAAGACTCACAAAATCTCTCTATCCTGGTCCAGGCTCTAATTGTCTCTTGTCTAGATTATTGTATTAATCTCCTGCTCAGTCCCCCTGTTTGACTGTTTCCAGACTCCTTTTTCAGTCCATCCTCCACACATTTGCCAAATTGAAATTCCTAAATCATGGCTCTGACCATGTCACCCAGTCTAGGATTAAAAAAAATCTCTAATGGCTCCCTAGAATTTAATACAAATTCCCGAGCTTGGCATTTCTAGCCCTCCACTATGTGACTCCTACTAACCTCTTTAACTTTATTTCATATTACAATTCATAGAAACATTTAAAGATGGAAAGAATCTTAGAGGTCATCAGGTCTAACCTCCTAATTTCCTGGTCTGGCAACCTACGCTCAGCAAGGTGATCTAACTAGTCTCAGGTTGCCCAGGTGTTGAGTGTCAGAACCAGTATTTGAATCTATGTCTTATGACTCCAAAGCCCATGTCCTTGTCACTGTACCATGTTGATTTCCTTAATGTACTCTCTGTTTTAGTCAAACTGGCTTGCAGGCATTCCTCATAAGCACTTCTCCATCTCCTACTTCTGGTAGTGTAGGGCATAGGCCCTGGGAAACCCCTCCTCCTTCAGACTTTCCTTGAACTTGCTCTCATGGCCAAGTCTCTGACATAGATCCATCCCAGTAATCCTTTCGACTGGCCTTCCATTGTGACTTTCACCCAAATCTCCAATTCTGTATTACCTCTTACCTAACCCAGCCCTTCATTGTCTGGATGCCCCGCTCCCTACATTCCATCTAGACCCCTTTTCTGTTCTCACAGTCTTCTGTATAAAACATACATCTTACCTCCATTAAAGTGCTCAGATTCCTTAAGAGTCTAGCCAAAGCTCAGATTCAGTCTGGTCCGCTTGCCGATACAAATAACACAATGGTATGAATTCTTAAAATCTTGTCCACTTTGACTGGTGTTCTAATAGACCTGGTCTTTGGCAGAAGGAAGGCTTGGATTGAATTCATTTGAGGCAGGACCTGCCTCACTATTTCGGGATCTCAGAACTCCTTGACCTCAACACTTCATGCTTTTGCATAAGTGGTCTCTCATTTGTAGAATGTACTCCCTGCTAATTTCTATCTCATTGAATTGTTTGCTTCCTTCAAAGTCCAACACAGCCTTCCTCCCCAATTACTTTGTGATATCGGCATTTATTTACTTATGTACATGCTGTATTTTTTCTTATCATCACTCCAAGGATATAAGCTACTCAATAGAGGAGATCATTTTTGTCATTGTTTTCCCAGTGCCTAGCACAGTGTTTGGCATAGAGTACAGGAGGCACTTAATAAATGTTTGTTGAATTGAATCAGATTAGGATATGATTACATTAAAGACAGATTTTCTTGCATCTGGTGTTCACATAAATATATAACTTCCAGAGCAAGTTGTAGGAAAATAAATGATTTGATATTAAAATACTCACTCAACCTTCTTTGTTTTCCCCTCGAATTTTACTTCCCATGTCCTTAATAAAGCAATAGGAAAATGTGAAGGACAAAACAATATTATAGAAAAAGCACTAGACTTGGTTGTTTTCCCCTCGAATTTTACTTCCCACATCCTTAATAAAGCAATAGGAAAATGTGAAGGACAAAACAATATTATAGAAAAAGCACCAGACTTGGTTGTACCAGATCTGTGTGCAAAGGCTGGCTTCCACTCTTACAGCCTCAGTTTCTTCATCTTTAAAAAAAATACCACTTTTATTACTTGTATGATTGCAGAATTTTCTTGGGAAAAGTGCTTTATAAACCTTAATGTTCTGTTGTACCTACTAGTTATTATTCACCTAAATTCAAGAAACTAAAATAATCTGTAATGCTATGAGCATCAAATGAGATTGTGTAGTGAATGTTTTACATATCTTAAATTGATAACGCTAACATATAAATGTGTCAGTTTTTATTAGTGTAAGCTGTTATTATTGCTACCAAAAAATAGTAGCTGGCATTATATAACATTTTAAGGTTTACAAAATGTTTTACAAATGTTAGTTACTTTTAACTTCGCAGAAATTGAGATTACATGACTTATTCAGGATCAAGCATATAATAAGTATAGGAGGTTGGATTTGAACTCAAGTCTTCCTGACTAGGCCCAGAGTCTTATTCTCTTTGCCATCTACTATTAATCAGTAAGAGGATACAGCTGGATGTCATTTTATAATCTCTTTTGAGAGTTTTTCACTTGAATTCTGAAATGCAATGTTATATTTGATAGGAATGAAAGGCGTACATTATGAAGCACAAGATTCCTGTAGAATGAAACAGAAATTTTTTGCTATTTTCTTTATTATTATTAAAATGTGGATCATGTCCTTCAGTCAATGAGCTCTCATTGAAGCTTCAATGGAAGGGAAAGATGAAATAACATAACTGATAGCTATAATTAATTTTATACTAAGCTTCTTTGATGAAATTAATATTGTCAGATGGAAATGTAATTTAAGCAAAATATGTTCATGTGCTCATGTAAGCTGAGTTACACATTTAAACTTTAAGAAAAAATCACTCTTGCGTTTCACAGAACCACTTACAGAATGATTTAGCTTAATTGTTTGTACAGCTTTCAAGACATTATAGCTCTTTCTATGGTGGGGTGAATGGGAGACACACCAAAGGTCACTTTCATAACATGGTTGTATTATTTAAAAAAAAAAAAACTTATCAAAGTAGAAGACCTCTAATCCCAAAGGAAAATCTCGGTTGCCATGTATGTTGCTAATAAACTGAAAAGAATTTTGCATTTGTGAAAAAAAGAAAAAACTTGCATGTTGCAACCCAAATTTAATCTAAATTAAAATGTCTTATTGACTTGCTTAGTCAACTTCAAAATATATTGACCTGAAGGGTCAGTGAATGTTAGTGAAAAGCACATGTCAATATTGATTGCACGCTTGAATTCTTTGTCTTTTTGTGACACTTCAAATTTTGCAACTATTTAGAAAAATGGAGAAACTGAAAAATATGTCAGTAAGCTCACTGATTTCAGATATATTTTACCACATGTTCAGAAATACCTATAAACATGGAAAGAGTGACATTGATTAGTAGTATAAATAGAAATGAAATTTGAATGACAATTTCAACTTGCCTTTTTTTAAACCAAACACTATGTTCCATAAAATGGAAATCATACATTTAAAGATCGAGTCACAAATCCTTTTGTGACTCCCTCTAAGCACTCTTATAAAATAAGCACTCTTATTAATAAATACTTGTTATCTTACAACATTTTGAGCCAAGGGCTAGTTCAGGAGAGAACGGGAATTCCAATCAGCTTGATATCAAAGGAGTGATTAAGTAAATATTTTCCACACTATGCTACAGGAAACCATGGCCATCATCTGCCTCTTATACTTTCCAGAACAAATTGAACTGTACACAATTAGTTTGTTCAAGTTGAGAATAAAGCTTTATGTATGCTACTATAAATATTGTGACCAGATATACAAAGCATGGAGCAACATAGCAAAATCTGGCAATATTAAAAGTAATTTTATCAATGAAGAAAAATAATACTAATAAATAACTAGTATTTATGTTGTACTTTATGGTACAATATAACTTAGGCCAGGGGTGGGGAACCTGCAGCCTTAAGGCCACATGTGGCTCTGTAGGTCCTCAAGTACAGATGTTTGACATAGTCTAAACAAGATTTGTTCTGTGAAGTTTGGATTCAGTCAAAAGACTGCACTTGAGAACCTAGAGGACCATATGTTGCCTTGAAGCTGCAGGTTCCCTACCCCTGGCTTAGGCTAACAAATATGACCCATCTCCTCTAATTTGGCAGGCTAGACTGATCCAATTAAATTGTCTGATTAAAGTTTGACTTGGACATTGACATCAAGGCTCAGTCCTGGAGCAGCTAGGGTGAGAGCCATCCTAGGTTTGAGTTAGTCGAAAAACAGTTATCAAGTACCTACCATCATGTTAGGTAGGCATCAAGGAAAAATACAAAGAAATCTAAAACATGGTACCTGTTTTCAGGAGCAAGTGATATAATTGGAAAGATGTCAAGCTCATGTGGAATGTTAATAACAATGTAAGGTAATTGTTACATTGTTACAATGTAACAATGTAACAATGTAAGTTAAGAGGCAACTCGGTGATACACAAAGTAAATATCATAGGAATCCAAGAAGGAGGAGATCATTTTGATGTTAGTTTCATGGAGGAGTTCAATCCAGTTTAGCAAAAACTTATTCAGCATTTATTGTGCTTAGAGTTGTTCTGAATTGTAGGGAGAAATAGGAAGAAGACGTTAAAATCTTGCCTTTGACTAGTACTGACTTGGTGGCAGCTGCCTTGAGCTCTTTCTTTTTGACTGCTTGCTCACAGTATTTTTACTTTGAACTGGAAGTTCTGATTTTTGGTTATGACATTAATGGGAGTTTTCATTTTACTTTGTAAGTAAATTTTAGAATCCCTTCGAGTGGGAAAAGTTTAAAATTGTTTTCATGATTACTGTATCATAATGTCACATCTACTGGCAGGATGAACCAGGAGCCCAAATGAATATAGGATCATAGCTTTCTACAATAGTAGAAAGGGCACCTAGGTTTGTGTCCCGGCTCTAAAACTGAATAGTTGTGTGTTAATATATGTGTAAAGTTGAACCATATGTGTGTGTGTGTCTGTATGTACACATATATGTATACATACAAACTCTAACCCTTAGTTTTGTTCCCTTTTATATAAAATGGAGATTAATAGTAATAACATCTTTTTCTGCCTTTACAAGCACATTTAAGATATGTGTTGTACATTTAGAGTCTCCTAATCTCACTTGGTATAGCATCCGGTTTCCAGAACAAGGCTCCTATTTTCCCCTCAGGATTCTAGAGATAACTCTGAATGACTGACGGGTGTCATTCCAGTCCTGTCACTCATGAGCACCCTCTGGTATGCTTCCTTAATATCATTCAATCAGTATCTCCCCAATGTCAGCTGATATCTCCTCAATATCAAATAGCCTATTTGGGCTTTTCTTGACAAAGACATTGGAGTGGTTTGCCATTTCCTTCTGCAGTTCATTTTACATATGAGGAAACTCATAAGCAAAGACAGTTAAGTGACTTGTTCAGGGTCACCCAGCTAGTAAGTATCTGAAGTCATATTTGAACTCAATTCTCCTTGACTTCAGGGCCAGTGATCTATCCACTGCACCACCTAACTGCCTTCATCTGTAAAATGAGCTGGAGAAGGAAATGGCAAATGACCCCAGTATCTTTGTCAAGAAAACCCCAAACGGGGTCATGAAGAGGTAGACATAACTCAATAGGAACAACAGGAAGAAGTAGAATTTGAACCCAGCCCCTCTGATTTGATAAGCCAGTCTCTAGCTACTGTACCATGCTGACTTCTCTCTATATTAGCAGAGGAGGATTTTTTTGGGGGGGAGCATGGTGTTACATATTGTGATGCTTGTTCCCCATTTAGAAACGTCACCTCTTGTATTCACCCTTTATTTAAGACTTTGCTCAAGTGTCCTCTGATGACTCCAGCTCATACTGCTCTGTCCCTCAGATGGCTGTTGTAAGGACCGAATGACATCATGCATATAATGTTCTTGGTAAGCTATAAACCATTATACAAATGTCAGCTCGCATTATATATTCTTGAAAATATTCCTACTGTTTTAGTGTGTATTTCCTTCCTAGAGTCGATCTTTGCTTGGCCCTGAGCTGTTATGCATGGTGGGGAAAGAATATTATTCTTTTTGCTCATGTCTTCCTCAAGCAGGGTCCCCTGCGGGGTTGACGTGGCCCAATCCCTAGGAGTTAGAAATTTGCCTTCAGTTTTAGTCAGTTTCAGCTCAACTTTGAACCCACCAGGCCCACTAGAGGGCCACAAGCACTGCAGGGAGAGCCCAGAGCCGGCTGTTCTCCAGGCAGATGGAGAGAGTATTAGGGCTGACTCTACTGCCTAACGCATCCCTGGCTTTCTAATGTGAGTCCCAGTTTTCTCTTTCTAGGGGGATCTGTACCAGGGAACCTGCTACAAGTTCAGAAGCAGGAGCAGCTTGCACAGTGTTTAAACTGATGCAGTAAAATTCATCACATGCTAGCTTTCAGTATAGTGGAAAAGACTCAGAAAACAGTGACCATCTCAGACTATGTCTAATTTTGCAAAATGTGAAGTCTTCAAACTTGTCACCTTACCTCCAGACTGTCTCTTCCATCCTGCATGCCCTTATGGAATAGTCATTTTAAAGCACTGATTTAATTATATCCCTCATTGTTGTTTAGTCATGTCTAACTCCACTTGGGGTTTTCTTGGCAGGGATACTGGAGTAGTTTGCCATTTCCTTTTCCAGCTCATTTTTCAGATAAGAAAACTGAGGCAAACAGGGTTAAATGACTTGCCCAGCATCACTCATATAGTGTCTGAAGACAGATTTGAACTCAGGAAGATGAGTCTTGATTTCAGGCCTGGAACTCTAGCCACTGCATCACCTAGTGCCCTACTCCAAATGTTTATGTTATAAAAAGAATTAGATTTTGAGTTATAAGACTCCAATCGTTTCAAGTAACAATTCTCTTGCATACTTCTTGTGTGACATCCGATGAGGGACAACCTTTCTCTTTTCTTTCTCTGTAAAATGAAAGAGTTTGGACTCAGTGACCTCTAAGGTACCATCCAGCTCAAAATTTTGTGAGCCTTTGACTTCTTATTACCAAGTTCAAATTTGTTATTGTGGCATTCAAGGGCTCCTATAATCTAGTCAAACTCCACCTATACACCATTACTATCCATTACCCGCCCCCTGCAAAAATTCTTGTCAGGTTATTTCCCCCACTATCCATGCACTTAACAGTATTTTATTTTTTTCAATTACATGTAAAGATAGTGCTCAACATTCACTTTTATAAGACTTTGAGTTAGCCTCCCTAAGACAGCAAGCAGTCTAATGTAGGCTCTATATGTACAATCAAATTAAACATATTTGCATATTAGTCATGTTGTAAAAGAAAAATCAGAACAAAAAGGAAAAGCCATGAGAAAGAAAAAAAAGAAAGAGAAAATAGTATGTTTTGATCTGCATTTAGACTTTATAGATCTTTCTCTGGATGTGAATAGCATTTTCCATTTTTAATCTTTTGGAATTGTCTTAGATCACTGTGTTGCTGAGAAGAGTTAAGTCAGTCAAAGGTGGTCATTGTACAGTGCTGCTATCAGTATGTACAATGTTCCCTTGGTTCTGCTCACTTCACTCAGCATCAGTTCATGCAAGTCTTTCTAGGTTTTTCTGAAATCTGTTGTCAGGCTATTTAACAGTTAATCATCTTCTCAGACCAGTCTCATTTCTGCCTCCATGGTTTTGTATTGTCTACTAGGCTCCTTGTCCCCAATATGGAAACCTTACCTCTGGCATTCACCCTCTATTTGAGATTCCACTCATCTCCTCTGATGGCTGGCTCATGTTGATCTCCTTCTCTGGTCTTATTTCACTTATTATCTCACCCAGAAAATTTAGTGTCCAGGGCTTTCAGATGTATTATGAGCCAAGTTCAGAGTCATGTGGAAGGAGATTGAGTTGGTATTTACTTAGAAAATTGGTCAGTGAGTTCAATGATCCCAAATTGCTAGCCACTATAAAAAAAAAAACACCTCTTTTTCATTCAACTATTCTTCCTATATAACTGTGAATCTTGGATCAGCATCATCTCAGAAGAATTAAAATTACAAATAACCCTGAAAGACAATGGAGATGCAGATGAATGAATGAAAAAGCATACATTAAGCACTTACCTAAGTACTAGGGTAGATAAATATAAAAGTGAAGATGTGAGATAATTTTTAAGGACTTTATATTCCAATGGAGAGAGGGCAACATCTGTAGGAAATGGTGGCCAGGGAGAAGTATTTTGATTTGGAATTCTTTGGAATGGTGGGTGGAGATGTACATATCTTTTTCAGTAGTAGAGGCAGTATTGATTTAATTCTGGTTCCAGATTTGCAAATCAGAAATGGCAGGGAGGCAGCAGCAGAGGGTATGCTTGAAACGTCAAGGCAGCTGGCAAGAGGAGTTTGGTAAATAAAGTAAAACATGGTGGAGGCTGCTTAAATATAGTGGGTCTCAGGAGACACTCATCAATTAGGACAACCAGGGCTCCAGGGGAGTTCTGAAGCTGAAAGACTTAAGTCCTCCAGGGCCTGTTGTCGGATCCTGGCAGCAAAGCAGCTGCTGAGAACACGGTGGGTGTAAGCACATTGTCAGTGATGGCTTTTCTGAGAACTGGCATAAATAGTGTTTCCCGAAGCACACAAATCTTTGGAGCAATATAATATTTAAACTGTCTGATGATAAACACTCTGTCCTTCAAAGTCTCACAACCACGAACTAGAGGGGGAGAAATGGTAGTCAGAAGTGGGAGAAAAATGACAGCGAGGAAAAGGAGCTTTGTTTATATTTTTAGAAAGTTTTAAAAATTATCTGTGTTTTAAAAAAAAGTCTTTAAAAGGATCTTTTGTTGGAAAAGTTTTATAAAACTATATTACAGACTTTCTCAAGTGGGGCATTCTATGCCCCAACCTTCATCTTCATATTTGGGAACTTTAATATTCATGATGGCCTCCCAGTTCATCAACTTCCTCAGTAGAATAAGCCCTGGATTTAGAATCAGGAGGACTTAGATTTGGACTCTACTTGACCACGTACTACCTGAGTGATCTTGACAAGTCACTTAACCTCTATTGGCTTCAGTTTCCTTAACTTTATTTTTTTTTTATAAATTTATTTATTTAACGTTTTACATTCATTTTTCACAAGATTTTGGGTTCCAAAATTTCCTCCCCATTTGTCCCCTTCCCCCTTCCCAATACACTGGACATTCTAATTACCCATATCACCAATCTGCCCTCTCTTCTATCATCCCTCCCTTCCCTTACCCCATCTTCTTTTTTGTCC
This sequence comes from Potorous gilbertii, assembly GCA_028658325.1. Classification (NCBI taxonomy): domain Eukaryota; kingdom Metazoa; phylum Chordata; class Mammalia; order Diprotodontia; family Potoroidae; genus Potorous; species Potorous gilbertii. The sequence goes on from CM053773.1 coordinate 41,560,061, forward strand.
TGTGGGGCCAGATAACTTTCTATT
>CM053773.1:41560584-41628596 GCA_028658325.1 Potorous gilbertii
CAAATGGGGAGAAAATTTGGAACCCCAAATTTTGTGAAAATGAATGTAAAAAGTTAAATAAATAAATAAATTTATATAATAAACAAACAAACAAAAAGAGTAAGTAAGGAGCAGGAGGGCAGCAGTGACACCAGCCTGAAGCCCCACACAAAGGTAACTAGCAGGAGAAGGGTTGGCAGGTTGGTCCTGACTACTCTTTATCCTGCTGACTGCCAAGAATCAGAGGGCGCAGCACCAGCCAGTTTTGGCATGATCTGCAAACTGTAGGTTTTATGTTTTAGCAGCAGCACTGGAAGGAGGATGAGGGAAAGGGGAATGGGGCAAAGGAAGATTGGGGAAAGACTGAATTATAGGGGTACTGCTTCTGGGAAAGAAGTTACAGAATGGATTCTTGCTTGAGTAAACAAATGGCTGAACTAAAACAAGAGTTCTCAAACTTCGTGGTCTCAGGACCACTTTACACTCAAATTACTGATTGCCCCCAAAGAGTTTTGGTTTATGTGGGTTATATATATACATTGATATTTACCATATTAGAAATTAAAATGCCTTAAGTATTATTATGGAAAGAAGTTTGACCTCATGGACCCCTAGAAAAGGTCTGGGGAACTCCCAAGGATCCCTGGACCACACTTTGAGAAGCACTGTACTACAGGTTCTCTGATGTCCTTTTGAATTGTAGGATTCGATAATTCTAATATCATCTAAGCACCCATAACATACAAAGTTTCTTTAATTTCCATCTAGCTACACTCTTGGATTTCACTGTTGTGTCTTTGGAAACTCATCTTCCTGCAACATCACTTCATCAGTATCCTCTTACCCTTGGGGCCTCTCCCTTTAACTTGCATATGCCCTGGATTTAAGAGAGGTAGAGTTGCTCCAAGTTATCTACCTTCTTCTCTCTTCCAGAGTCATCAAAGTCCAGGACAAAAGTCATGACACATAGATAAGATATGTCTCAGGATGCAGTACATGACTCTAGAGTCTTCAATGCTTGACCAAGCTCTAAGCCCTCCACAGCACGTGCTTCAGGCACTTTCATGGTTGTCAGAACAAACTACTCTCCTCCACTCATTCTGCCAAGGGAAGTCTTCACATGCTTGGGTAGACATTCTCTAACTCACTGATGGTTTGAGACCTACTCTTAACCTGGTTTAGCCAAGACGATTTTATCCAGGCAGGTGTGGCCACGGCACATGCTACAGCTTCTTGCAGACAGAAGTGAGAGGTGGGAGATAGGTGGACATCAAAGATAAATGAGCAGCTCAGAAAAGGGCTTAGGCAAGCCCTCACTCCATAACTGCTGGTCCTCCTTGAACACCCAAACACCCCCGTTTGTAGGTAGGTAGGTGTGCACTGAGTGAAAATAACATAGTAAGGATTTGATCGTAAGAGAGGCAAACCAGTAGTCTTAAGCAGGGAAAGATTCCTCAAAGCAAATGACTTTGTTTTTATATCAACATAGTGTAATTTAAGAAAAACAAAGTTCTCCATTGAAAAGATTTTCGATATTGGGGAATTCTAATAGCCTTTTTGTAAAAATGTTTTACCTAAATTCAAGTCTTCAATATTTGAAATCCCTGAAAAAATATATCACAAAATTAAAAAAAAAATTTTTTTTAAATCACCATTTTAAAAAACATTCTACCATTCTACCAAAAAACAATTACCATTCTAAAAAACACTACTAGGTACCAGGTGAATTCTTGTTACATGGGACAGCTCTTGCCTTTAAACTTATATTCTACAAGGTCCATGACATTATTTGCCAAGTTGCTTTATATTAATTTAAAATATTCATGAATAAGAAGCAGGAAAGGGATTTCAATTGGATTTTTTTTTAACATACTGTGCTTTCATTTCTCTTCCCTTCTATTCTCTCTCACTGATTTCTGCCAATTATTGAACCTAAAGAGGTTTCCTTTTCAATTTTTCCTTCTTATCAACATATAAGACAAGGACAAAATTCTTTTCTCCACTTCATCAAATAGACACTTAGAACTCTAAACTCTGACAGCTTTGCTATAATGATGCCCTTTCACTAAGAATGCCGATGTTTTGCATGCCATGTACAGGTTCTCCAAAGATCCAAAGCATGCTCTTTTAAGTCTAAACTAAGGTTCAGAGACCCGAAGTGACCTATAGATGGCACACAACAGAAGAACTATCCTAATAGGGGAGAAAGGAAAAGACAAGAGAAAATAAGTTCCAAGTGTCTCCAGGCCCTGACTCTTTTTTAAAATATTCTTCTCCAGCTTCTGAGAGAGAGAGCCCTGCCTACAGTGGATGATCAAGGCTGGGTGAATTGTCATTCTTATACTCTCCCGTGATGCAGTATGCATCTGTGCAGGGTGCTCTGAATGTGGCAGCTGCTTAAGAGCGTGCCCCACCCTCCCATCCCATCCCCGAAATGAATGGAATATCTGTTTCAGATAGAAGGAAGGTAAGATCTCCTTCTTCTTTAGGAAGTTACTACATTTTAAAAAATTGTTTTAAATCTGACTCAAAATGTATTAGCTGGAAGGGTCTGTATAATTACCGACCAAGATAATTGTATGTTTTTGTAAAAGTTTTTCTATTTTTACCATTTTCCCTCAAATATGTAGTCAATAAGAAGATGTATCCCTTTCTAACTTAATATCTGTGCCCATATTCCACCAGAGAAAAGTAATAATATCATTAATATTTTGATATTCTGATGGATCGGTGATCCTATCAACATAGGTAAACCTTGCAGTGGGTATAGACCATAACCAACCTACACCTTGTCAGCCTGTGAGGGACTTGTCTCCATCTCATCCCATAAATCCTTCATTACAGATCTAGCCAACATACTCCAAAACCTCCTCAAGAAATCAGGGGTTCTTAAGCTGGGTTTCTTGAACTTGGATTCTTAAGCATTTTTTTTTATAACTATTTCAATAGAGTTTCCTTAGAAACCTTTTATAATTTATTTTTATGCACTGAAAAACATTCTCATGAGAAGGGACCCATGGGCTTCACCACATTTCCAAGGGGGTCTGTGACATAAAATAAGGTAAAGAACTCCTGTTCTAGATTTTCTGACTTTATACAGAGACACCTGTTCCATGTAGATTCCTTATTGCTTATGTTTCACTCTTGCTATGGTACTTCCTGACCACAGTGCCTGACACCTACTAGATGCTTAAAAAATGCTAGCTAACTGACTGATGGATGGACTGGGCTGACTCACCTCCTTTTCCAGGTATATAACTCTCCACATTAAACATACAGACATCAAAAGCACAAATTTCAGGGTGGGGTTTAGGGGGTAGGGGAATGGTACGCTAGAGTTTTGATTTGAAAATATAATATTAATTAGGTCATAAACTGATCAATATTTTGCATCTCCAAATTAAATTTAAGTTAGTATCAGGCATATGAACCACAAAGTTTTAATGAAATTCCAATTTATTGAGGTCACAGATCTATCTTGTTCCAACATACGCTACACCAGCGTTTAAGATGTGGCAGATATTTATACCTAGCAAAAAAATGTAATTTAGTAAAATAACTCTTAAGTGCTCTGTTAGATGGGATGTGGCCCAGCAATGTGCTTAAGAACTGCTACCTCATGCCAATTTCCTCATCATATGATTTAACTTCCGCCAATGTTCCAATCTAATTCTTTACACACACACACACACACACACACACACACACACCCTTTTCTATCTGATGAATTGTTATTACTCTTGTATCATATGAAAGTCTAAAGAAACTAATATTGGCATTGTACTTTAAGTTCAAGACCGTTTTCAATTAAACTAAATTATTACAGAACAAGATAAAACCATTCTACTCCTCCCATTCAACTTATGAGTGGGACTTGAGTGTATTCATCATGCACGATTTTTTGAAATAATGCTATTCATTGATGTGGTTCTCCAGCGGCTCAGCCAAGGTATCTTTAAATGTATTGCTCATCAGTGTGACTCAAATGTATTAGCTGATTCATGGTCCAATTTAACTCAGATGTAATGATGAGAACGTAACAAAGAATCAACTATTTCCCCATGGAAGGCCATACTGCCCTGTATGAACTTCATACAACTCAATGAATTCTTAAACAGGAGCAACATGAAGTTTTCATTAAGCCTTCAGAAAAAAAAAGTATAGAAAATAGTTTCAAGGGCCTCTTCGGTCATATACACACACAAAATGGAGAGAGAGAGAGAGAGAGAGAGAGAGAGAGAGAGAGAAGCGCACTACTCTTCACTGCTTAATGGATACTCTGGCTCTTTCCTCTTTAGAGAAAAAAAATCCCCAATTTAAAAAAAAAAAACAACTAAACCAGCATTGTGTCTTCTCTTCAACCATCTTTCCTATTTGAGTGGAAAACATCATTTACTAAACAAGAATTAAAGAGTGCTAAGACTATCCTGATTTACCACAGCTTAGCTAAGGCTGGCCAGTTACCACACATTAACATTTGTCTCTGTAAATTCTCTTAAAAGATGAATTAAAAATTTCGACTCCTTGTTATGGAGGAAATGAGGCTCAAAAGAAATAGCTTCTTCTACTTTAAAAATGCAACTCATGCCATTTAGACCTAAGGAAGGGCACAGATTTGCCATTTATATATTTTTCAATATAGAGTATTGCAAGTTCCTCAGACAAATAACTATATAGATAGAAATAATTACGAAGGTACTTTTATATTTCCAAGCTATGAAATACTAAATAGCAATGTGATTTCTGCTGCTGCCTGGGATTTCCACCCTTCCCTTTCCCAATCTGATCCCGTTGTCTCACATTATCCCAGAGCCTTGTCCAAGGCAAGGTATAAGATGGCAGGATGAACAATGATGCAGGAAAAGGAAGCAAATCCTAATTCCACTCAGAACTCCCCATTGCTAATCTGATGCACCTCCCCACCCCCACCATCGCCAGTGCTTATTAGGGAGTAAAGGAAGGAGCAAAACTTGAGTTGAAAGGAAAACATTGTTGTTCTCTTTCTTTAAAGAAAAAAGGGGGGGGGGGAATTATAATATCAGTACATCATGAAAACTATTAAGGTCATTTAATACCGGAAAGATTCTGGGGCTGTTCATTAATAGATTAACCTTAATCTGATTAAAATTACAAGATTAACTCCAATCTTGAATTCCTAAGTGCCTTCTGGACATTTCAGTCTGCTTCTCAAGCTCAAAAGAGAGCTCATATCACTTTTCTCTGTAAACCTGCCCCTTCTCCAACCTTCTCCTTTCTTCAAACTATTTCTATTTTCCAAGTGATACAGGTTCTCAACATTTGAATAATCCTCAGCTCTTCCTTCTCCTTCACCCTGGCATATCCAATCAGGTAACAAGTCCTGTCGTATCTATTGCTCACATTGGACCCCTTGTTTTCACTTACAAGACCATCACCCTAGCTCAGATGCTCCTCACTTCTTAGCTGGTTGGTGTAATAACTTCTAATCTGTTTCTCTGCTTTCAATGTCTCCTCTCACCAATCCAGTCTCCAAGAAGTTGCCAAAAATAAACTTCATAGGGTATGGGTTTGACAAGAACACTATTCCCTTTCTCAACAACCAATGGTGGTTCCATATTGCCTCTTGATTAAATATAAGTTCCTTAGCTTGACATTCAAAGTGCTCCACAATCTGGATCCAGTATAATTTTATTTCACACCACAGAGGAATGATATCTCACACACATTTAACTTACTGAATTCAATTATATACTGCATATGAGAGAGAAGGAAGAAGGGGAAGATGGAGGGGAAGAAGGGAAGTTGTAGATGGTGAAATAAGAAGAAAACAGAGAGGTAGGATAGTGGACTTAAAGAAAGTGGAAGAAGACAGGTCATGGTAAAGCAGGAAGTGATGAAAAGAGAGGGAAGAGACAGAAAGAGGGATATAGAATAGGAAGGGAAGAGAGAGGGGCAAAGGTGCTTTGATTCTGTCCCAATTACAGCATACTATATAAACAAGTCTAAATTCCTTAAAAGCTATTCATTCTCAGTTGCCTGGGATTGTACAGTCCAAATATAATCAGGATAAACAGTTCTAATAATATAATTCATAGGATTATAGGATCATTCATAGAATTGGAACTGGAAGGTATGCCATCAAGTCCAAGTTACTCATTTTACAGATGAGAAGACCAAGGCACATAAAGGTAAGTGAATGTGCACCTACTAAATGTCGGAACTCTGGTCTTAATGACACTACATTCAGTGCCCTTTGCCTTGAGTTACATCCAAAAATCAGAAAAGCAAATCTTTTGCTCTTACATTTAAATTTCTGTTATTGCTGACGATAGTATTCAGAAATACAAAGTGCTAACCATAAAATTCTGTTCTTTATACAGTGATGGTAAACCTTTAATGTTTTATAATTGGAAATTTGGTGGAAAAAATCCTGTAAATGTAATTCAAAAGTATATATGCTGTATCTTGGTACAACTATAGTACATGAGGTATTCTTTTTTTAGCTCTTGTGAAAAACACAAAACTACCAGTGCAGATGATATGTAAACTGGGTAGGGCAAAACTCAATTTTTATCAACAAGAATCTCAGAAAGAAAATTTGAGAGTTGGAAAGGATCTTAGAAATTGGGACTAAATTTATCATTTTAGAGATAAGGACCAATTAAAGTCAAAGTTCAAACAGGGTTGTATGAGAAGAAAATTCTAGACTCACTGACAGAATGGTAACAGACTGCCACTAACAACAGAAAAAAATTAATATTTAATACTTTTAGAAACATGCAAAGGTTTATGAGATTACTATACAAGGGCATATTGGAGATAGCTCCAATCAGCTTGCAAGAGCTTTTGTTAAAATTTCAGCATTAACATTTATTTATACTTTGAAGATCAGCAAATACCACAAATTAGGGCATGATTATTTTGTTGAGCTAGACTTAAGTGATGGGGAAAATGTAGATTAAACTTAAAAGTTTTGTTTTTCCTGAAGAGAGATCATGAAACCAGTACACTAATGGTTACTCTAGTCACTGTGTATACTTTGAGATACTACTGAGAATTTGGGGAAGAAGTGAAAATAAAATGAAATAGGACATAAGATATGATAGTAATATTACATATAGTATATATACATATATATAGGCATATATATAAAGTTAAAGTTTTTTTATAGCTGGAAGCCAACTATTATCAAATGAGATAATATTTGTGCCTGGCTCATAGTAGGCATTCTATAAATGCTAGCTATAATGCTGATGAAGTTGTAGTATCTTCTGTTATCCACAGAATCACCACAATTAGAGAGGATTGAGTTGAATCTCTTTCTCTGAGGGAGCTGTAACCCCAAAAGGTTAAAGTGTGATCTGTTCAAGGGTTACAGTTAGTGGCACAGGACACACCAGAAGCCAGATCTCCTGTGCTCTTCTGACTACATCATTTGCTCCCTGTATTTAAATGGACATTATCTTGGAAAGAAACCAGAGGTCAGTCATGATAAGAGAAGGAGCTACAGAAGAAGCTACTGTATTTCCTCGACAATAAATCTACTTTGGGGATTGTTGCTGTCAATGGACTTTATTCCAGAAACAAAACTGTCTTTGTAGGCCATAGAAAGGAGATGAACGAAAGTAGTTGCAGAAGATAAAATATTCTCTTAGTCTCTAACAAAAATGGAGAGCTGAAATACTCATGTGCTGCTTATTGCAAGTGAGTTTGTGTTTAATAGCATTTTCACAAGCTAATTTTTAAAAGAAATATCTAGCAGGTATGCCATTTTACAAACATAGAAAGGACTCCTTTCTTTAGGGAAATCTGGGAACAAGTAGCCCTTTACAATTGAAAGTTAATTTTAAAAATGTTCCCTAGATTCCCATATTTGGTTGATTAAAACTATTTTTGGTTGCAAGACTTTTTGTTGTTTGTCTTTCATTTTCAAAAAGGACCAAAACATCACAGCGTGATGTCTTGACTTACGCATGCATTGGACTTAAATGAGACAGAGTTGTACAAGTCATCTGCTTCATTTTCTCTTCTAGAGTCATCAAAATCCAGTGACAGGACAAAAATCAAAACAACTGGAGATATCCCAGAATGCAGTGGGTGACCTTGGCGTCTTCGATGCCTGACCAACCCCACAGCACCTCCTTCAGCTGTGTTCATGGTCACTGGATCAAAATATTCTCATCTGTCCATTCCACCAAGGGAAGGCTTTTTTTAATTCATAGACTTTGCCAATAATTTCTGCATGAAAGATTTAACTGATATAACTATTAATACTAATTCTTTGTAAGTTTCACTTCTTTGAAAACAGCTAATTATAAAGTTTCCAAGTTTATTACTTGTTAAGTAAATAATTCATCTGCAAAATATTTATTAAAGATTTAGGATTTTAAGTCTTGTAATTTTTCCTTACTTTCATAAATTATAATATATTAATAATCACTAACACTTATCCAGAGCTTTAACATTTGCAAAATTGTTTAAATTTAATATCCCATTTGCTCCTTACAACAGAAAGCCTGTGAAATAAAAATGCTACTATTACCTTCATTTTATTATAGACAAGCAAGGCTGAAGAGGTTCATTTTTTTGCCCAATTCATTGCTGCTACGCGACTGGAACAGGATTCAAACTCAGATCTTCCTGATTCCAAGTCCAGCACTCTCTAGCCACTATATATCACAACATTTCCAAATGACTCAAAAGTGTTTTCCTAATTTCCTTCATTTGTCAATGTTCTGCGCCATCCTCTAAACTCAGAAATTACCTTTATTTTATTTATATATTGTATTTAGTTATCTGTGTACATGTTTCTCCTCAGTAGAATATAAGCCTCTTGAGGGTAGGAACTGTTTCATTTTTCTCTTTATATCCCCACTGCCCACAAGGTCTGGCATATACAGTATAAAATTACTAAATACTGATTGTGGAACCAAACTTATCTTTCTCAACAAGGGGCAACTTGATGAGCTGAATATCCGATGTACTTGGGTCGACCCAAATCATCTTCAGTGGAAAAAAAGAGCTTGGCCAAGTGAATGGCACATTTCAGTGTGTACCGATGAGTAAGGGAGGCTTATTTTAGAAAATTAAGTCATCTATAAGCAACACCCCTTTATGTGTGAGCAAGCTCCTTATTATGATAGTTTAATGAATGATTGCTGGCATTCTAACTTCTAAATAGACTCATTCCTCTTGAAGAAATGCCTTTTCCTTCATTCATGATTACTAAGGAAACTGATTTCATCTGGGCAACCAAATATATGACTTTTGGGCTTGCTTCAAGGAAAAGAAAAAGAATGAATCACTGTGAAGCTGGTCAGGTCAGTCATTTGCTCCATTTCCAAAAAAAGTCACAGTACCCAAAAAACCTTTCATGAGAAAGTGAGACCTTTCAAGATTCAGCAATAATTATATATTATGGACCTCAAAGGTCAAATTCAAATATTCATTATACTGCTCAAAATAATACCCCTTGTTTGTTTTCTGAATACTAACACACATGAGGTCAGTTCTGCTTTTTCATACTATAGTGTAAACATTTACAAATAGAAAGGAACACAGTTATACAGGTGCTCTTGTATATATTAAAAATCATTCAATTTTTGGCCATCACCATAAAGGAGTGACTGTTTTTCACTTCTCTGCTAACAAAGGAAAAGCACCTATCTGACTCATGTCTTTCTTCCTTCCTGGTGAGTCCAATTCATTAACCTTTTACTCCCCACCCCATCCCTTTGAAGTTATTTCATATATACATACACACATATGCATGCATGTAAGTATAAACACATATGTGTACGTATATATGTCTGTATATGTGTGTATGTATATACCCTTATGCGTGTATATGTGTGCATATATATGTAGATATGTATGCATATGTATATCCTTAAACTCCCCTAAGTTTTTCACTATTACAGTAAGCTTTGGCAGTTGCATGGTATAAACACCTTATTTGCTGGGAGATGATAGAGCGATGCAACTGGCCAGGTTGTGTTTGAAAGTAGGGCAGTGATAGTGTACAGACAGAGATGTTAAAATCGCCATCTCAGAACACTGGGGAATTTTTAAAAATTTAGTATTTTATTTTTCCCCAGCTACATGTAAAAACAATTTTAATATTCATTTTTAAAACTCTTGAATCCCAAATTCTCTCCTTCTCTCTCCGCTGACATAGGTTATACATGTGTAGTCACACAAAACATATCCATGTCAGGTTGTGAAAGAAAACATAGACCAAAAAAAAAACTCTCAAAAAAAGAAAGCAAAAGAATATATGCTTCAATCTATATTCAGACACTATCAGTTCTTTCTCATACTGGAGAGTTAAAAAAAAATCTTCAGTGATGGAAAAAACCTTTTATGATGTATGATGTAATATGTATGTACAGAGATTGTTTTTTGTTTTCTTTTTTAATCCAACAACTTTTTCTGATGTAAAAGTAAAAATTTGTGGGGATGACCTTAGCCATGCATTCAGACTTAAGCTTTAAGAGCTTAAAACTTAAAATATGAGGATCTAAATTGGTTTAGGAATGCCATATCCAAATTATCTTAGTCAAGAGTCAGAGAAAAAGGTAGATGTATTGCTGTATTTTCCACTCAAGCTGGAAGGCACTAAATTGTACGTGAGGTAGTACTGAAGGAACTATTCAGAACCCTACGTTCTTGTCCTGATTCTGACCTCGGACAAGCTATTTAAACAGTGTGTTTTAGTTTCCTCAGGGGCAAAATGAGGGGGTTGGATCAGATGATCTCTAGGGTCCCACTTAGCTCAAATTCTATATTCTAGGTAGTAAAAAAATATCAAATAACTTCTATTTATGGAACCCACTGTCTGTTCATTAAATTGGTTTCCAAATGCTTTCTCCCAAAGCTTATCTTTAGACCCTTGTAAAAAGATTATGTAAAGTTGCTCTCTCATCTTCCATGAACTTAAGGATTGACACAAGCCCATTCTGACAGCCCTGGAGCACAGGGTCTCATTTAAAAGTGCAATGTTCCATGGCTAACTTGCTAGATTTAAAAACAAGAAGCATTAAACAACATTGATATGGGAGGTCACTAGTGTTATAATAACAATAGTAGATTTAAGAAAAAATCAGAAGAAAAAAGGGTAAGTTTAATTTTAAAGGAGCTAATGCACTTGAAGTAGCAATGTGAAATAATGACTGATAGAGTGCTGAACATGGCCAGGATGCTGTGGGTTCAAATCTTGTCTCAGACATTTTGCAGTTCTGTGACTTGGGCAACCCATTTAATCTCTCGGTTTTGCTCCCCTATAAAATGAAAGGGTTGGGCTTAGTGACCTCTAGGGTCCTTTTTACTTCTAAACTCAATAAACATTTTTTAAGAGCCCATTATCAATCACCGGGAATACAACAACAACAAAAAAAAATGGCAAAAGACTGTCCCTACCTCAAAGAGTTTGCAATTTAATGGGACAGACAATTTGCAAACATACATACATATACAAAGCAATTTATATACAGGATAAATAGGAAATAATGGAAGGAAGGGGTTATGGAAGGCTTCCTCTACAAGGTAGAATTTTAGGTGGAACTTGAAGTCAAAAAGGTCAGTAGTTGGTACAGAAGAAAGAGTATTCCAGGTATGGGTGGGCAGCCAAACTGAATGCCCAGAGTCAAGGGATAGAGAGCCTTGTTTGTGGAACAACCAGGAGGCCAGTGTTACTGGATTAAAGAGTATATGTCAGTTATTATTTATAGTTTATCTATAGTTTAAGTACATGTCAGTTATTATCTATAGTTTATTTACAGTTTAAGAATACATGGGCAGTATGGCATACTGGAGAGAGGTCTAGTCTTAAGAATCAAGAGAATGGAGTTCTACTCCTGTGTCAGATATGTGATATAGCTACTGTACTTAACAGCGGTACAATTACGGGAAAGTCGCTTGATTTTTCTCACCCAGGCCACTCTCTAAGATAAGCTGCCCAATCTGAAATGTTGGGAAAACAATCTCCCTGTACTGATGAAATCAAATCTGGATTCCTCACTCCCTCCCCTTTCCCACCTGTGGCAGGGGAAAGATGAAATGACTGAGGAAACAAAGGTTCAATCTTCTAAGCATAACAATTTATTAACCAATGCATGACAATTGCTCAAGAGACAGGGACCAGACCTCCTCAGTTTAGGCCTGGACCCCAAATACAAGGGGAGGCAGACTTTTTTATAAATTAAAAACAATCAAGTAAGGACAATGAAATAAAAGGAAAACAAGACAGCATGAGGTAATCTGACATTTAACTAGAGGAAAGATTCCCAAGTTGGGAGGGGGAGAGCAAAAAAGATGAAATTTCCTGACTGCAGAAAAAGAGGTGTCCCACTCCTCACAAGTGTCTGTCAATAATCGAAGGAACATGCAAATGATAACTGATGGACCGGTAGGGGGCCAGTTTTCAAATAAGACATATGGACTGCTTGGGATGTACAATTACATCATTTGTATTCCTGGGATCAAACTGGGTTTGATTGGGTTGCTGGTCAACATAACCTAGATTCTTAGTTAAGGGTCTCATAGCAACAGATAGAGGTGATCCAGCTTCCCAGTCACACAAAGCTAGATCCAAACAATGCAATAAAATTTTCTCACCATTCCCACAACTGAATAAAGTTTTCTCACAAAACAGAAATTGGACTCAAGCCATAACTGAAAAGAAAGGGAACTGAGCTAGTAGCTCTACAGCTGAGTCACAAAGTGGAGTGAGTGCGGTTCACTCAATTTTCACTATCACTTACTGTTCCAATCCCCCTAATTCCCTAAATTTCCTCACACCACAAACTCAAAAACTCAACTTTATAAATTAATCTAACATGGACACTAAAAAGAGATGGCAAAACCCTAAAAGAAAATATATTTCAAGGTGGATGCTGGTTGCTTTTCTATTACAGCTAGCCAGATGTGTATGGTAAAAAGGGTGGGAAGGATGGCATAGTGAATGTTGGTCAGTTAAGTGTTAGCTATTTATTGTATTAAGCCATTACAATGCTCACACACACCCACTTTTAGGTACTCAATAAACACTTGTTACGTCATAGACATTCCAGTAACTACCTGTGCTATAAACTAAATATGTCTGTGAATGGCTGAAACATGACCTCTCAGACATTTAAGAATGTATACTTGAAACAACAATGTCTAAGTCTGTTGACACTCCTGAAAACCAGCAAAATCCAGTTTTACTTTGCACTGTTTTTGTTGTACATCCCACCTTTCCCCTTGACTATTTCTAGATTGTGTATGGCTTTTTTGGAGGCTGATAACTATTACCTGTATGCCCCTAAAGGAATGCAGGTAAATTCTCACATTTTCAATGTCCTATAGTCCTAGAAAAGAGGCTTCAACATAAAATTGTGTGAAAATCTAATTTTTTTTATAGAAATGTCATAAAATATAATTCTGTTGTATTATCAATAATACACTGGCCACATTTTCAATCAACAGCCTAATGCTCAAGATTTTAAAGCAATAACCACAAATACCACAATTAATCAGCAATAAATGATACATTTAGGATCATAGATATACAGTTGGAAAGGTATACAGAGCTTATTATTTAGTCCAACCAGGAATAATGTACTGGCAAATATTTAACAACCTGCTCTCTTGGGGATGGGGGTGGTGGAATATGTACACATAACACACTTTTATGTTTAATGTCCATGATTAACACTTTCTCCATCATTTTCTTAAGTCTGGACAATCAACGGAACAATAAATTAGGCCCTTATCTGTCAGTGTTTACCAATTCCCTAAGTGTAAATGTCCTCACCAAATATTTAACCATCACCTCTCTGGTTCCAGCATAGCCCTGTCTCCAAGACTTCTTTTATAAACAAGGTAAAAATGGCAAAAGCTGAATTTGAACCTAGATTCTGTCTCCAAATCTCACCTTCTTTCTACTATACTACAATGAATACGTGTAAGTTAATCAGTTAACAACACAACAGACAAACATTAAACATTAAACATGGAGTTAGATGATTTGGGTTCAAATTCAGGATATGACATCCTAATGCCTGTGTGACCTGAGGCAGGATATTTTACTTCCCTGGGCTGCTATTGCCCTTATCTATAAAAAGAAAATAAAATGCTCCCCAAATCTCCATTACAGGTTGTTGAGAGGTAAAGACTTTCTAACCTTAAGGATATAACACAACTGTCAGTTAACAATGAGCGAGCAAGTATTTATCAAGCACTTACAATGTACCAGGTACCCTGGGGGTCAATGGGGATACAAAGACAGGCAAGGACATAGTTCTGGATATCAAGCAGCTGGGATGAGTCATCAGCCTTCCTTGCTGGAAGGAGTTTTGGAGTTGATAAAGCGCTAGGAAGGGCCCGAGTTCAAATATGGCGTCAGACACTTAGGAGCTATGACACCCTGGAAAATCACTTACCCTGAATGCCTGTATGTCCTAATCTGTAAAACAGGGACGATAACAACAGCGTCTACCTCCCAGGATTCTTAGGAGGCTCAAATGAGGGAATACCGTTGTTAATGACCCCATTTGGGGTTTTCTTGGTAAAGATACTGAAGGGGTTTACCATTTCCTTCTCCAGATAATTTTACAGATGAGGAAACTGAGGCAAACAGAGATTAAGTGACTTGCCCAGGATCACATAGCTAATGAGTCGTATCTGAGGCTAGATTTGAATTCAGATCCCTCCAGGATCTTTCCTCCCTCCCCCCTCCCTAAGAAAGTAAGCAATCGCATATAGTTTACATATGTGCAATCATGTAAAACATTTTTTCCATGTTCTCCATTTTGTGAGGGAAGGAAGGAAGGGTATGCTTTGGTTTGAATTCACACTACATCAGTTCTCTCTCTGGAAGCAGAGAGCATGTTTCATCATGAGTCCTTTGGGACTGTCTTAAATCAATGTATTACCAAGAATAGTTAAATCATTCATAGTTGTTCATTGCACAATATTGCTTTTACTGTGTACAATGCTGGTTCTGTTCATCTCACTCTGGATCAGTTCATGTAAGTATTTACAGGATTTTCTGATAGTAGGTCCTTAAGTAAACTTTTTGCCCATGACTGACAATGATATAAACCCCTTCTTTCCATCTACCAGAAGAAAGGGAAAGCATAAGATTGTGATTTGTTCAAAACACACTGAAATCCAACCAATATTTATACCTATTGTGTGCAAAGAACAGAGGGAAATCAAAAGATGAAGAGATGGTTTCTGCCCTCAAAGAGCTTAAAGTTTGGTAAACAGAAAAGGTCTTGTATCCTACAAGTCACAAAACCCAAAGGAAGGAATCTCATGCTTTGTCCTGAACTGACAGCATACCATATCTGTTATGCATTTGCCCTAATTGTGTATTTTTATAAAGTTTTCTCTATTTTAAATAGAAATCATTTTGCTGTCAGCATTCCATGAATATTTTTTTCAAAATCTACATAGTTCACAGAATTATCCATAAATAACTCCTGATGCTACCTATTCCAACAGTTGTGTATTATACAAACTTTACTTATGAAGGCACAGGCCTTTCTTTCCACTTCTCTATCCTTTTCCCCTTTCCACCAATACTCTCAGCTCTCCCTGAGAAGACCCACACAGCTTCACAACTGGTATCTGTGCCTTCACTTTCTTCCAGCCCCCCTCAAAACCAGATGTTCTACCTTGCAGTGGGATCTACCCAAGATACACAGAGAAATATGAAACAGAACAAAATTCTTCTCCCTTAGGGGTCATCATTTCTGTTCCAAGCCTGGTTAGCAGAAGCAAATTCCTGAAATGTGAATTTTCAGTTAAGTAGGGATACAGTCAACTCTTGATTAGTTACACATGGCAAATCCATTTGAAGAACTTCTGAAAAGAATTCTGAATATCAAATTGACTTTCCCCCCATGTTTGTGGCATGGTCAAAGGAGTTTGGGATTTAGAATTGAAGACCTCAGACACCAACTAGTTAGGTCACTCTGGAAAAATCTACAAACTTTACAAGTTTCAGTTTTCTCGGTCGTAGAAATTTGCATTTTTGTCTTTGTATCTCAGTGCCTAGCACAGTGCCTTGTACATGGGAGGCACTTAATAAATGCTGTTTGATTGATTTGTAAAATGAGAATATTTGTTCTACCTCCCAGAGTAGTTTGTGAGGGAAATACTTTGTAAATCCTAAAGCATCTTCCAGGTGTGACTTATTTCTTTCTTTCAGTTTTTACCTGCTTAAGGGACTATAAATGATTTTTGTTATCTGACCTAAATTAACAAAATTAAGAAAAAGTAAATCAGCTACAAAGTGTATACATCAAAAAGCCAATTAAAATGATTTTTAGGTTGTTCACTGTTTTGGATTACCTACAGCACTATAACTCAACATATTTTACAGTGGACAGTTAGAGGCTGAAATACCACTTTTGAACAACTGTATCTCATTAACCTAATTTATCAAATTAATCACAAACTATTTGACCATTGGCAAAATTTGGGAAATGATTGTCTTAATTAAGGAATAGTTTCAGGATTCTTATTTGGGAACTGTACACAAATATTTCTCCCTATAAAAGTACTTCTTTAACAAGAAATTTTTAAAAATTACACTGTCTGAACACCTACACATTAAAAAATGTATATCATCAATTTCCATATCCTGTTTAAGCCAAGTACCTTGGAAACTGCATAAATTGTTTGCTTTGTGTTTTTGTAACAGTTTATAAAACACACTATGCTTATGTCATTGAAACTTGACTTTAAGATGTTAATTCTGACTGGTAGAAACCAAAGCTGAATTCTTCCATCTCCTTATTTTTGAGGGGAAGAGTGGCCCATACCTATAATTTCATCAATGGAACATTCCCTCCGCCCCCAGCATGGAAACTTCCTCAACCAACGCAGACTGGCAATTCACCTCTAACTTAACATTCTTGCCATTAATGGACCACTGGAAGATTAGATGATATGCCTATGTAGTCACACGGCTAACATTTGTCAGAGGCAGGACTTGAACCCATTTTCCTGACTCCAAACTCAGCCCTCTTATATTAACCAGAGTCTTTAGTACTGAAGCGTATTTCTACTGACTTTACGGCAAGTCAAAATATCATTCCATCTTTGCATTTATAAGGAAAAGGATTTAAAATAAATCAATCCATAAATATTTATTAAGGGCCTAGTACTCACAGCCCTGCACTATGCATAGTGTAAGAGATACAAAGGAAGGCAAATGGCAGTCCTGCCTTCAAGGAGATTATAATTTAACGGAAAAGACAACATGCAAACAATTACATACAAACAAGACAGATAAAGGATACAGTAAAGATAATCAATAGGGGAAAGGAACTAATATTGGGGAGGAAGTTAAGAAAGGCTTCTCCTAGAAAATGAGATTTTAGCTGGAACAACTGAACATTTATTTAGCACCAACTATTTGCCAAGCAATATCCTTCTCCAAAACCATTTTGTACCTACACAAACACTTCTGTCTTCACATGGAAAGCTTTCAACCCTGAGAACTTCTAAAGGAAATCCTTGTGGGTACTAACAACCCAATTAGGCCGTTTTAAGATCAAATTTCCCTGCAGCTCTCATGAAAATGGCATGCTAATTGTAATTTAAATGAGAACTCATTTCTAAGTGGCAGGTTCAGGTTACCAGAAGAAACTGCATCACATCCTGAATATATATTTATTTAGCTTTAGCTTTAAAAAAAGTGTTTTTCTAGTTAGGCTAGTTTAGAAACAGATTACCTCCTTTAAGATCATTTTCTCCTATTAGAGCATGTGTTGATTTAGATTATTTTTAAAGAATAAGAGACTATGATCATGATTTAAGAGAATCTATAAAATAAACTTCAAGCCTATCAAAGTAAGATCTATATGCATAGAGATTCAGATGTACAGAATTTACTACTAAAGTTAGAAAAATGGTGGTGCCACAGATCTTAGGGTCTTAAGAGAACAGATAACCATGAAAATATCAATAATCATAGCAGCTAGCATTTATGTGGCACCCACTTGACAATTATATCTCCTTTGTTCATCACAACAACCCTGGAAGGTAGGTGCTACTATGACCTCCACCTTACAGATTAGGAAACGAGGCAAGCCATGGTTAAGTGACCTGCTCAAAGTCGCAAAGTTAATAAATGTCTGAGGCCAGATTTGAACTCCAAGTCCAAGATCTTCAAAAGATCACTGATCTAGGGCTAGAAAGGACATTAGATGGCATCTAGTCTAATGTTAAGGCAGCTAGGTGGCAAAGTGAATAGACAGCATTGGCCTACAGTCAAGAAGACTCCACTTTGTGGGTTCAAATCCAGCCTCAGACACTTACTAACTAGGTGATGGTAGGCAAGATGCTTAACCCTGTTTGCCTTAGTTTCCTCATCAGTAAAATGAGCTGGAGAAGGAAATATTCTAGGATATTTGCCAAGAAAACCCCCAAAGGAGGCCACAAACAGTCAGACATGATTGAAAAATGAGTGACAACGAAGTCTAACGTTCCTATTTCACTGATGAGGAAATTGAGACCCAGAAAGATTTAAGTGATTCTTGGCAGATTACATGGGTTCAAAATATCAAAACTAGAATGTGAACTCAGGTCTTTGTCACTGTTTTCTCCACATAATACATGCATGCAGGAGGAGCTTGTCAGATGCTTGTTAGACTCTCTTCCTTTTCATTTTCCATTTTACCCAAATTCCCCTAGGAAATACCCTTTGGGTATACCTCACTCTTATACATTTACCCTCAGCTATATTAAGTCACATCTTTCAACAAAACTCTCTTTTAGCTAAGAAATATATTTTAAAATCAGGTTTGAAATCATTAACAGCCATACCATCACCCATTATCATTGCTGGGACATGCTTCCCTCCTCCTTCAATTACTCTGAGTAAATTTTGCATTTAGTTTTATGTTTACATATTATTTTCCCCAACAGAATGAATGTAAGCTCCTTGAGGACAGGGATGGTGGTTTATTTTTGTCTGTAAGTCCCTTGCACCTAGGGACATACCAGACATATAACATAGGTGCTTCATAAAAGGGGTGAATTTCAGGTCTATACAGGGAGGGAGAAAGGAAGAGAGAGAGGGAGGAAGGAAAAAAAGGAAGGAAGGAAGGAAAGAATTTATTCCAGTTTATTTTTTCTGTGTTTATTTCTAGTTTGGGAACAGTATGTCTTGGTTATTGAGATCAGATAGCTCGAAAATTTGCTAGGGTCACAGGAAGCTATGATTATGCAAAATCTCCCCCATTCATTTGCACAACAAAGTATAGTTATAATATCATAAAATGAGATTAGCTGAAGGAAATGAAGATGTTTATCCTGGAGAAAAGGAGACTAACTGGGACTGGAAGGGGAGAGGGGGAAATAGCGATCCTCAAGTGTTTGAAGGGATGTCAAGTAAAAGGATAATGAATTAGACTTGTTTTGCTTGGGCCAGAAAAGTAGAACTCTAAGCAATGGGTAGATGCTGGACAGAGACAGATTTTTGGCTCCATAATAGGAAAAAAAAATTCTAACAAATTAGGTTCCTTAGGAGGTAATGAGTGGTCAGACATTGAAATTTTATAAGAAAAGGCTACATGACTGATAATCAGGGATGTTGCAAAGAGGATTTTTGTTTAGGTAGATGATCTAAAACCTCTTAATAACTGACGATTATGTGATGTGAAACTTTAGTTAATATGATTATGTTAAGATTTAACAATAGTTATAGAATGAAGAACAGTGATTGAAAATATACATTTCCTGAATGCCCCAAACCTAGCATTCTTTTTGCATCTGTCCAAATAGCAGCATGACATGCCAAAATGTTATTCTCCATTAGTTACATATACGCTAATGGTGGTTACTGATAGGGCTACTCCCCTCCCACGATGTAACTCATCTATCTATCTATTCTCATCTGATTTCACTCTTGTCCATGGACTTCCATAAATCTGATGGAGAACTCTTTCTAGTTCTTTTAACATCACATGGGTACCAATGAGGCAATCATAGGATTAAATACCATAGCTTATTTCAAATCAAATGTAACATACTGATATAATACAGCATTAAAATGATTTCAATCCCTGACTTGCTCTTTAGGGTTTCAAATTTTAATAGGATCATAGTTTGTGTTCATTCATATTCATCATTTCTTACAGTACATATTACATATTACAGTAGATTCATGTACCACAATTCATTTAAGCATTCCCCAACAGAGGGGCATCTACTTTGTTTCTAATTCTTTGGCATTTTGACCCTAAGGAGAGCTTAAATAAAGCCCCTCATTTCACAAAATAGCAAATTGAGGTCCAGAAAAATTCAGTGATTTACTAAGGATAAATGAAAAGCAAAATAATAGCCCCAATTTGAAACCAGGTCTCCAACTCCATATCAGGGGTTTTTAGGTGCTCAGAAAACAAAACAAAACAAAACAAAAAAACTAAACTAAACTAAAGCCTATACTCAGAGTCAATAAGCAGGGAAATATGCAGATTACTGTTATTAATAATGTCACCCCAAGGTAAGGCACGAAAGAAAACCTAACAAGAAAACCCTGCACCTGCCTTTAACTCCCTGATTATTCATTTACTCTAGCAAAGTACTTTTCTTACAAAAGAGTGTCAAACAGAACTTAGCTTTGTAAAAATGTGCTCATGATTTAATTTATTCAATAGTGCTTTCTACTTTCAATATAACCTTTCTGGCAGATATTTATGCATCTGCCCTACATGGTTGTTTGCACACAACATGTGATGCGATTTGTGCCTTTCTGCTGTGATTTATTTATAAATTTTCCTTTATTCTACTAAAAGCAATAATGCTAAGACAAGACTCTCATATGAAATTTATCTAACTATATAATCTAACTAATTTATTATTAGTTAATTCTCCCTGATCCCAGCATCATCCTGGTTGCCATACCTAAGGCTATCCTAGTTCTTTCATCTGCCTACACACTCTCCCCACAGACTACAGGACAAAATTCAAACTCCTACATCAGATGTTCAAGGTCATCTACAATCTTTCCCCTCTACCTCAAGTCCTCCTCTCTCACTATACTCATGACTCCCGTGGCTATACGAGAACATCTTTGCCTTCATGTTCTTTGTGACCACACTGCTCCTCCTCCTTGGAATTTCCTCTTCTTTTTGCCCACTCCCAACCTACACGCAAAGTCCTATACTTCTTTCATTTATTCATTTTCATTTACTTTTCAAAAAATAAATTTTTATTGATTCCTTTTCTCTTTTTTATTTTTTACCAAATTTCTTTTTATTTTTTCCCCCAAGATCACTTCTTTAAATAGTGTTTAAATTTACTCCTTTACAACTTTCACCATGACTCTAAATTCCATCCTCTCCAGCTAAGCCAAGAAAATCTAATCCATCCTTCACATGACTGTTTTTCAAGTATGCAAAGATAGCAATCATGTCTTCCTGAAGTGATTTCTTCTCCAGGCTAAACTTCTTTGGTTCCTTCTAATGATACAGGTATGCCCTTTTAACCCTCTTTCCTGCTCTACTCTCAATGTTATCTAGTTTATCACTGTCTTTTCCTAAAGAAAGTCAGCAGGAAGTCAAAAATTGATTAGGATGGCCCCTCATAACATCCTGTATCTTTCTTATGGCCCTTTTATGTTCTTATCATCACACATCCCAAATTGTCCAATAACCATTTTGAAAGAATTATAACTCACACTAAAGACATATCTTGACAGTAGTTAATATATCAAGAGTAGCTAATTTCAAAGATAATTATAGAAGACAGGTAAAATACAGAATAGAAACGTAGACCTTTGTTTAATCAATGAAAAGCTTTTCTATGTTCTTCTGTCAACATCTGTTTCATATAGTCCTTACGGGTAGGCAATTCCTTAAGACTTTAAATTTAGAACAGTTGTGCCTCTGCATTGGTAGAGGAATTTTTCTCATTGGGACTGAAATCAAAAGTCTGCACCATTTTAATAAAGATGAAAAAAAGAGCTGCTTCTCTATTTCAAGATGTTAAAATCCCCATACTACCCTAATAATAATATAACATGGAACCAGTAAGCAAACCATTTTAATCTGTAAATATGCCTAGAGAGTAATGGGCATGGTTGTTTCTCTTTTGTCCCTCATTCTCAAAGAGGGCAATGAGATCAGGAAAACAAAACAAAAATTCAGTATTCACACTGCTCGTTGTGATCTCTATCGACATGATCACAATGATCCAGATGACAGCCCAATCACTAAGCATCTCACAGGTGTGCGGTCCTTGTCTTCCAAGAGTTTACAACATGAAGATACAAAAACAGGTCTCATAAGACAGCTTCAGAGTAAATGAAGATCTTTATCATGTGCTCATCTGGTTATAATCCAAAAGATAAGTTGCTACTTTCAATATTTCAGAATTACTTTTATGAGTCATTGAAGCATACAACTTGAATAAGATTTAGTGTTTATGTGACCTGAGATTTTAGCAGAAGCAATTTGGAATAGGAGAAAGAATTCTGGACTTGGAATTCTATCTCTGGAGCTTCAGACTGACCACGAAAAAGTGACAAACTCAGAGTCTCCATTTTCCCCTCTGTAAAATGGTGAAAAATTAAACCTACTTGACAGGGCTATCAAATGATATAATTCAAGGTTTCCTTGTTCCAGTACTTTAACCCTTGAGGCACCTGGATACAAATCAGGGGGAAGGGGAAGTGAGGAGAGACCTACTCTGACAGAATATATTTGATCTTGTCCAGAAAAGACCCTAATATAGCATATTCTGCTTCCACAGTCTAACACTGAAGAGGGAAGTATGTTTCTTCATTGATTTTTTTTTTTAGACTGGGGTTGGTTATTAAAATTGATCTTAATATAGCTGCCTTTTAAAGTGTTTCTCTTTCATTATTTTAGTTTTTGAATATATATTGTCCTCATACTGGTTACTTGACTCCATATTAGTTGATACAAGTCTTTCTGTAATTCACTAAATTTCTCCAGACACTGATGTAAAGGCACACTAGTGTTCATCACATTCATATACCCGAATTTTGTTCAACTACTATCTAATGGATGAGCACTCATGCTGTTTCCAGTTTTCAGTTTACGTAGGGAAGCTTTGAATGGAAAAAAGGAGCATGAATTACATTTCTTTAGGTCTATTCAGTCCTATGAAATATTATTCTTGGAAAAAAATACTGCCTAAGAGAATGAAGACTCTTGTAAATGGAATGCCATTCCAACATTTGATACTTTTATTAATTTTATGAAATTTATTTATTTTCAGTTCTCAACATTCACTTCCACAAGAATTTGAATTCAAAATTTTGTCCCCATCTCTCCCCACCCCCCACCCCAGGACAGCATGTACCCCATCCACCCTTTCCTCCAGTCTGTCCTTCCTTCTGTTACCCACACTTTTTCCATACCCCTTCCCCTCTATTCCCCCATAGGGCAAAATAGATTTCTATACTTCATTGCCTGTATATCTTAATTTCCAGCTGCATGCTAAAACAATTTTAAACTTTCATTCTTAAAGCTTTGAGTTCCATATTCTCTCCTGTCCTCCCTCCCTCTCTACCCTCATTGAGAAAACAAGCAATTCAATATAGGTCATATGTGTGTAACAATGCAAAGCACTTCCGAAACAGTTATGTTGTAAAAGACTAACCACATTTCCCCCTGCCCTACCCTGCCCTCTATTTATTCCATTCTCTCTCTCTCTCTCTCGACCTCTTCTCCCACAATAGTGTTTGCTTCTGATTATCCCTTTCCCCAATTTGCTGTCCCTTTTATTATGTTCCCTCTCCTATCCTCTTCCCCTTTGCGTTCCTGCAGGGTAAAATAGATTTCCATATTCAACTGAGCGTGTGTTATTCTCTCCTTAAGCCAAATCCTATGAGAGTAAAGCTCAATTATTTCCTTTCATCTACCCCCACCTCCCCTCCATTGTAAAAACTTTTTTCTTCCCTCTTGTATGTGAGATATTTGCTATATTCTACCTTTCCCTTTCTTTTACTCCTACTACATTCACTTGAGTAAATTTTATTTTTTAGGTATTCTCCCTTCATTTTCAGTTCATCTTATGCCCTCTGTCTATGTGCGTGTGTGTGTGTATACACACACATATACATACACACATACACACATGTACATAAATAATGTACACATACATACCCATACACACACTCACATATATACATATGTATGTATGTATTCTTTCTAATGACCCTAAAACTGAAAAAGGTCTCACAAGTTACAACCAAGAAACTATGAAAGAGAGAGAGACAAAAAGAAAAAGAGTCACAGAATACACATTTATTAAGGGCTTACTATGTGGCAGGCATTGTGTATAAATACACAAATACAGGTACAAATACAAACAAACAAGATAGTTCTTACCTTCAAGGAGCTTACTCTAATGTAAAGACACATCAAAGAAAGCCAGAAATAGGGGAGGGGGGTGAGGCACAGAGCTGGCCTCAGGGGAGATACAAGGAAGAAATTAAGAGAATGAGTTAAACCAGGAGTGGAAACAACAAGGCTTGGTGAACAAATAAAATGAACTGGAATCCCACATGTGGGACAATTGATTCAGTGTCTTGTTTTAAAAACTAATGATAAATATTGTTTTTACATGTAATTGGAGGAAAATAAAACACTAAATAAAGGCTTAAAATTTAAAAAATAGAAATAAATAATTGTTAAAAAAAAAAGATATCACATCTAGGAATGACACTCTGTAATGGGCTAAGGAGGAGGCTGCAGAATCATCACACCTGGAGATCTTTCATGTATAAGAAAAACCATGGATATTTATCCTGGTTGGGTTAGTCATTCAGCAGCCTGAAGGGATTACATATTTTGTAACGTCCCTCCTAAATGTACTTTCATCACAAGCCTCTGCCATAGGTAGTGCAAGTACTACCAACTCTATCTTAAAAGACAAGAAAATTAGCAGGCAGAAATAAAGTAGTGGAGTTGGAGACATAGCAAAAAAAGATATGCACAACCATAAAAACAGGATTAGGAGTAGAATCTCTTAGGTAAAGAATATGCTCATGTACATATGTATATGTATACATCAATACCTATATATAAGTATATTTATGGTCAATTGTAGTCTTGGGGTGATGGGTAAGGGGGAGGAAGGAGGAAAAAAGAACAAAGTAAAACTTGTATAGCAGAGAAAAAAAGAAAAACTACAAGAAAGGAACAAAACGTACAGTATTTAATATATAGGCTTTCTTGAAAGAAGTTATTTCTATATATTCTGAATCCTTTCCTATGTTCTGCTATGCACATGACATGTATTTTCTTTTTCATTTTACATTTAAGTTTATCATGTTTCTTTTTCTTTTCTTATTATGTATTCAAGTTTTAATATTTGTCAAAAATTTAAATAAAAAAGACAAGGAAATTGAGGTTTGAAGATAGGAAGTCCCTCAATTCCTGTGCCCAAGGTCACACAGCTAATAAGTAAATATCTGTGCCATAACTTGAAGTATATGTTTTGTTATCATTTTATGTTTATTATCATCTTTATTTTCATTATATTTTCCCCTAAATCCACCCCTTTTCTTCCCTTACTATCAAGGCTTCCACAATTCCCCCAGTCACGTGGACGTGCCTTCCTCAGTTCCGTACTCTAACTCACGCCACGTAGAGTGAGCAATCTTTTGCCAAATCATGTTATTTCTTGCCTGCCACAAAGCCAAAACCCTAGGTCAGGCTTTTAGCACCTCTCACTTGGATTACTGCAATAACTTTTTAATTGGTTTCCCTGCCTCAGATGTCTTCCCCCTCCAATCCACTCTCCCCTCAGCTGCCAAAGGATGTTTTCCCAAAGCACAGGTGTAACTCTGAACTCCAGTGGTACCCTGTAACACCCAGTATCATCTAATTTAGCAAAACTTCCTTTTCAGTCTTGTTTTACATTACTTTCCTCCATGCACCCTAGGATGTAACATCACCACCCTATTGCTATTGCTCATATGTAACATTCCTCCTCCTGCTTCATGCCTTTGCACTGGTTCTTATATCTAGATGCCCTCCCTCCTCCTTACCTTTGCTTTCACCTCTGCAGGAGTATTTCTTTACTCTCCTAACTGCCAGTGCCTTTCCTCTGAAATTACCTTCCATGTATTACATGTAAACCTTGTATGTACATAGTTATTTATATGCTGTCTCCTCCAGTTGAATATGAGTTTCTTAAAAGAAATGACCCTATGTTTGCACTGTATCCTCAGCATGACACGACATAGTAGGTACTTAATAAAAGTTTGTAGACTGACTAGCTATACATAAAGACCACTCTAAACTACAAAATTCTATGTAAACATATATTACTGTATTTATTTAGGAATTTATAATAAGTAAAATATTATAATAACTGAAATTATTTGACCTTTATAGAAATAATTTGTTTTTGTTAACAAATATATGCTTGGGGAAATTATATGTAAATGAATCTTCCCCACATTAGTGTGATCATTTTGGGGATATGTTATCTTACGTCCAAATTGATTTGCAATTAACAGTGGTTCCTAAGATTTAAAATTTACCCCCCACCTCCACCTTTGGTCACAAGTCACTGACAAACAGTTGGATTCTGCCATGTGGCCTTAGAATCTCACTTCCCCTCTCTGGGACCCAATTTCCTCATCAATAAAATTAATAGCAACTAGTAATAATTGCCAAGCATTTGACAATCTCATTTGATCCTCTAGATAATTTCTAAATTCCTTTTACTGCAAATAGCTATCCATTAGCAATTCAATTCAACAAACATTTATTGACTGAGCCTGATAGGTACTAAGCCCTCTTCTAGGCACTGAGGATACAGAGACAAAAATAAAAGTCTTCTCCCACAAAAAGCTTAATTAATATTCTATTGGGAGGAAACATGATGTATTAAGATAAATAATTAAAGTAAATTCAGAGAGACTTCTAGGCTTCATGACTAACAAGATAGAGGACTAGACATTTTCTCCAGTCCTCAATGACTCTCAAAAACTCCCCTAAAAGAGGAATTATGCACCAGAAGAAAAGCAATGACAGTTGTCACTGCAAGCCATGACACCAAGAAGCTTAATATGAATTAATGAGTTAACAGCAGCCGCTATGGATATGACAGGCACTATACTGGGTGAAGGGGACAGAAAGAAAAGCCAAAAAAAGGCACTTCTCTCAAGAAGCACATGTATTCTGCATTTATGTTGCATGAACATAGTTGTTGGCATGCTGTTTCCTCTGTTAGAATATAAACTCCTTGAGGATAAGAACCATGTTTTTACCCTTTTTTGTATCCCTAGAATTTAGCATAGGGCCTGATACATACTAAGTGTTTAATAAATGCTTGTTAATAGACTACTTTAGCAGGGTTCGATGCTATGGCATTTGGAGAGGTCAAGAGGGATGAGGACTGATGAAGGACTTGACTCAATAATTCTGAGATCCCTGGTAACTCTGGAGAAAGCCATTTTGATCTTCCTGACCCTCTGGGAGACAATGAGGTAAGTATTATGGGTTTATCATTCTTATTTTCTAGGATTGAGACGCTTAGGCTTCCTTTTACCCTGTATATAAGTATCTCAAAAGTTTTAGTTCAGTTCTAAGTTTTAACAGTTTAAAACTGCACTGAAACATTTGGAACACCCTGTATGTACCTTGTTTGTACATAATTGTTTACATGTTGTCTCCCTCAATAGATTGTGAGCTCTTATAGGCCAGGAACACACATACATAGAGACATATGTATACATAGATACACACATACACATAATAAGAGACATAAATATAAACATCTATGTCTATGTCTGGCAGCCCAGTGGCTCAGCGGATAGAGCACTGGGTCTGGAATCAGGAAAACTTGAGTTAAAATCCAGGTTCAGCTATTTCCGAGTTACATGACCCTGGGCAAGTCTAGCCTCTAATTACCTGACAAAATGGAACCCCTGGAGAAGGAAATAGAAAACTACTCCAAGATCCTTGCCAAGGAAACCCCAGATGGGGTCACAAAGGATCAGTCATGACTGAAACAACCAAAGCACAAAACGATAGATAGATAGATAGATAGACAGACACAGACAAAAAGAAATAAATCTATATACACACATACATATGTGTATGTGCTTGCTTGTTTCAGTAATCCAAACCTTTGTGACCTCATTTTGGATTTTCTTGGCAAAAATCTTGAAGGGGTTTGCCTTTTACTTCTCCAGCTCATTTTATAGACGAAGAAACTGAGGCATGAGGTTTTAGTGATTCGCCAGGAACACAGCTTATGTCTGAGACCAGATCTGAACTCAGAAAGATGTCTTCCTGACTCCTGGCCCAGTGCTCTATCCATTGTGTCGCCTAGCAGCCTGTGGGTACATGGTGTTTTTTGGAGAAGGGTGCTTTCTTTGCATCCCCAGCATTTAGCCCAGGGCCTGGTACACAGTAGACACTTACTACATGCTTCCAGACTGGAAGAGGTTATGTGAATTGCCTGCATTTCCATATTAGAATGTTGCAGTCAAAATCCAATCATTACCCACAGAAAGGTATATGACCCTGGATTCCAAATATAAATCAAAAACATTTATTATAGGTAGTAGCACTCCACCCACTGCTGAAATGTCTGAGGAGAAACAGAATATTTCACAGCCAACGCCGGAAACAGACACCACCAAACCTGGAACACACAGAGAAAATGGTCTGGAGGCAGATAGCAATTACCCACTTGGAATATGCCCAGGGGTTAACCCTAACCCCCACACCCACATGAAAAGGGTCCAAGGATCCATACCTCCCAGGAGCAAAGGGCCTCCTAGTGCGCTGCTGGAGGTCATGATGCAGTTACAAGTCAGTGCCACCCAATGAGTCACTCAGAAGTGACCAAGTCCCACCCAAGGTGGCTTCCACACCTAGTCTTTGTCTCACCACCAAAGAGAGCTGCAAAACAGCCCTCCAGTGTGGTGCTGCAACACAAGAGCAGCCGGGAAGACTGGTTCAACTGGCAAAGCCAGCTGTCTAGCCAGAGGCTGGCATGGGATCTCCCTACCAGGAAATGGGGGCAGGGAGGTGGGAGGTCAAAATTGCGGCATGGGGAATTTATCCCACAGGGCTTTCGGAGAAGAGAACAGGGCTGGGCCCCTCTCCAAGGAAGGAACACTGTGCTTTGCAGTTCTTTCAGGCAGTTCTTGAACTACCCAAAGCAGTTTCACTGTTTATTCTCCCCTTTCTCCTAATTGTTGCCTCCACCCACCCACTTTTCAAAGGACAAGTGGGTTTGATTGTTATATCAGAGGGAATATTTTTGATGCCATTTCCCAGAATTAGTCAGATAACATGTTTCCCCTTAAATCTGAGTCTTTTGCCCTTTTTCGTATGTGTCGTGAACTTCTCTAGTAATGTGATGAAGCCTTTGGTTTAAGGTGACAAAAATAAAATACATAAGATTACAAAAGGAATAAATGATACTCAAATTCAGTTATCAAAATATATATATATATATATATATATATATATATATATATATATATATATATATATATATAGGAAAAAAAATTCATAGATTCTAGGTTAAGAATACCAGTGCTCTAGTAGATGTTTAAAATGATGAATTTTGACTTCATTCATTCATATATATATATATATATATAAAAAATAGGTTTTATACTTCTTGCCTTTTTAATGGGTGGGAAAGGGAAGAGAGAGAGAGAATTTGGAATTGAAAATAAAATATACATTTTTTTAAAATTATGAATTCATCTGATGTTTGAACAAAATAAAGGAATCGGAAATTTACTGTTCAACTAGAAAACTGAACATTAAGCAGCTAAGTGAGCTAAGTGAAGATCATGTGCCTAATTAAAGTTTCATTGGGAGAATTATAAATTTGTCTATTTCTTTTCATTCATTGTTTTAATACTAAACACTAGTCCTCTGGGCAGCATCAGCAGATAGTGACATGGCCTAATTATATAAACTAGAATGAGTTTAGGGGGGGCCACATCTATATCTTCCCTTTTTAAGCATGGTGCTAGTTTCTCACGACAGGTGTTTTAACCCAACTACTACCATCTTGTTGGCACATGGTACAAGATTAATGGGCCATGAAAATCCTGAGCACAGCCCTGGAGGGAGCTCAGAAGTGAAAGTCCAAGGTCACTGATGGCAGCCACAGCTTTCTTTGGGGTGAGGAATCAAAGGGGACAGGAATGACAACATGCCTTTCCTGCTGGGCATTTTGCTTCCTGTCCTGTTTGGCTGAGTTCCCTGAGGGGAACAATAGGCCACTGAGGCCCTCCAATTCCTCCCCTGTTCTCCACTTACAGAAGCAAACAGAGAACAGAACTGATAGGAACTTTGCTATGGAAGGGGAAGACAACTTATTCTAGACAACTGGCCCACCATTTTCACCAAAGGTGATTTTGGCTTTTCCAAAATAAGGAAATATATGTGCATGTTTGTTTCTAGGAGGAATGTAAGTAATCCTGTTAAAAACAATAAAAAGAGACCTCAACTGGCAGCTAACATTTAAATAAAACTTGACATTCATCATCTCACTTGATCCTTACCACAATCCCATATAAATAAAATATAGCAACTGGTTTTGTAGTAAAAACAGTTGGTTATAGATGAAAATGTTAAGTGACCTGCTCAAGGTCATAAAACTGGTAAGTAGCAGAATTCAAATCTGGCCTCTGGATTCCCAAACCAGCTGCCTTCTGACCGAATAATGATGCAGGGAAGCCCAATCAGTCAATATTTATTATGCCTGCTAAGTGTCAAGCACAGATAGGGCTGGGGATACAAGTTCCATTTTCATTCAAATACAAAAGTACAATGACACTTGTATTGAGATCCCATTTCACTAAAAGGAAGGGTCTATAATAAAATTCTTTTCATATTTTATCTCTTGGGGATTTCATAAACTGGCTTACAGTAATGGTAATACCCGACAAATGTGTCAACATGAAGACACCTCAGCAAAAGCCACACCAATTCACAGAATGTGAGCGCTTGCCAGTGAACCCTATGCTACACAGAGTTTTGTACCATGCCATGCCTAATTTCTCTAAGTTATTCCAATTTCTTTGCAGATAAGAAGTCACTGATTTGTCATATACACTTTTACTTGACATTTGCCTTTTGGTTAGGAAGTTATGAGAAAAAATTCAGGCAATTTTGTTTTCCTGCTTAATTTCTCAAAATAGACTCTGAGAAATGAAAAGTGAAGTATCTTCCAAGTACTTACCCAGTTTCACCTGGCTAGCAAGTGTCTGAGGTCAGATTTGAACTCAGGAAAAAGCCTACCTTTAAAGTAGCCTACACAAAAATTCAATTTGCCACGGAAATGTACTACAATACAAATACTGCCTTGCAAGTTTCTCTGGTCATTGTTGTTCTTCAGTTGTTTCCAGTCATGTCCAACTCTTCATGACCCTATTTGGGGTTTCCTTGGCAAAGACACTGGAATGCTTTGCCATTTCCTTCTCCAGTTCATTTTACAGATGAGGAAACTGAGATAAACAGGGTTCAGTAACATACCCAAGGTCACACAGCAAGTAAATGTCTGAGGCCAGATATGAACTCAGGAAGATGAGTCTTACTGTCTACAGGACTAGCACTCTATGCACTGTACCACCTAGCTACCCCAACTGAACATTACGCATTCCTATACAACTTGCCAGTGACTCAATTCTTATGGCCCTGTACTACCCCCATTACTAAATTATCTGAACTTCAAAAATATATAAACTTGGCGATTTTTCTATCTCCTAGTTTCATGCAGTCCAGATTCTCCCTGATGAATGCCAATTTAAAAAATGGTTTAATTTGTTAATCTTATTCACAAAGCTGTGGCTAGTGATTATTAGCAAAGTGAGAAATCCAAAATAAGCTATGCATACAATGTATATTGTTTATGAAACATATAATTATGGTTTTCGTTTTGCCAATAACCTTGATTGGTAGCTTTCAGCACTTCAGACCTATAATGTGATGTGGCTGCTTATTAAACAATACTGATAGGAACAGATTAGGTTCCCAGGGCTTTAGTTTCCATGGAGAGGAAACAGAACTCAGTGGTCACACTACACATTTCCTATTGGGTACTTCAAGCATAGTATGCATTGAGAGAAGGAAATTTTAAAGTAGAGGCTAGACAAGTGACACTATGTTTAAAGCTAAGTGAGGTCACAGCAAATGAAGTCCATTCCTGGGCAGCTAGCCAACATTTTGCATTTTATGTTCAGGAATGACAACCCATTCCACCCCCTTGTTTTTGGGTATTAATTATAGTATTTTCTTAAATTCTTCAGGTGAGTTTTTGTTCAATAAATTTTTAAAATTTATTGTTAATTTCAAATTTGACAAACCAACAAAAATGAGCATTTCCATATACAAAGAAAGGAAGAAAACAAAGATTGTACATGGACCTGCTCATTTTCATTCTATACAACTTTTTTTTTTAAGAAGAGTTTTTTAGAAGCAAGATTAAATTATCTCAGGTGGGTGACTTATCCCACTAAGTAAGTGACATACATGCTTCATGTCCATCATAGTAAAGTTCAGGCTCTTTACATCTGGTAGACTCAGTCAAACCTGAATTATGCTCAGAATGAGAAGGATGGCAGTGCTGCTCAATGGTACTCTATTCCAAATCCTTCTTATGGAGGAGGATGACAGTAAGCACTCAACAAGCATTAATAAAAAACCTTCTATAGACCAAGCACTGTGCTACAAAGAAAGACTCTCAAAGGAGCTCTCAGTTAATAGGGGAGAAAACAAGGGGAAAAAAACTGTGCAAACAAGATCTTCACAACAGAAATGGAATTATCTCAGAGGAAAGGCACTAGTATTAAAAGAGATCAGAAAAGACTTTTTATAGAAGAAAGTGAGATTTTCTCAGGGCCTGAATATAGTCTGTAAGTGGAAGTCTTGGTGTAGGCAGAAGGAAGGTGGAGAAGTAGAAAGGCTGAAACAAAAGCATAAAAGCTTATGAATCCCCCAAATCAGCAATATCCTAAAGGACGTTTCCGTGCAGGAAAATTTCCAAGATGATAAAGCAACTGGTGATTTTAAAAATGACTTCATTTTGAACATGTTCTTAAAGAAAATACTAAATACATAAAAGTCCAGTCTAAAGCCAGAAACTTTCAGTTTTGCTTACATAAGCAAAAGTATCCAAAATTCAAGCCGAGTTAAGCCATAACAACAGATAACTGCTCATCTTTTGTTTCCCTCAGTGACACAATAGGTAAAAGTCAACCACACAAAACAAGTTTGAAGAGGAAAAGGGTGGGTGGAAACATGCACAAACACACATTTTTGCATTAGCTTAGTTATAAACAACTCACTGAGCAGGATGTAGATAATATAAGGACTAAAAATGGATCAACAGACTACACTTTTAGTTTTAATGATAATACCTACAAGTCGATTTTTTCTATAAATGTGAATCAATGGCCACAGATACTGAGAAGCACATAGCTGGGTCTGTACTTTAATCAGCATTCATTAAGTCCTTTCCAATAACAGGAGATTGATTTAGACATTGGCCAATGCTGTAAGCTGAACAGAATACACTAATCTACATCTTAAGGAAAATGGAGGGACAGAACAAAAGGATGAGTAGTGCCCTATTTAGAAGATTTAATTTAATATTAATTCCTTTAATATGTTCCATATTTCAAACATTACAGACACAGAAATTGAGTTTGGGTTTTAAGATTGGGTTGCTTTCTAGAAAACAAATTCTAAAAACCAAACCCAAAGGAAAAGTAAATTCATGATATTGTAAGATTTGGAGCCAGATCTATTATCTTCAGCAAAGAGGTGTTTGTTGAAGAGTTATCTGCTAGCTTGGTTCTCTGCTAAGTCCTTTGATTCCCTCAATGTCTCCTCTATGTCATCTCTTTCGATAGGATTTCAACAACTGAAATCTAAGAGAATTTAAATTTGTTCTAGATACAAGTGCTAGGCCATTGTAGATGAAATGCTAATCTGAATGAGGAAAAAATGGCTTTGCTACAAAGAGTTTCTTTGGATTTCCTCTTTGAGGATGATAGCAGCAAATATTCCTCACAGGGTCACCCAAGGGGTTAAAGAAGCAAGAATAAATTGAGAAAAGACTAGAATCCAGAGGTGTGGAGTTAACACAGAAATCACTGAAATACAGGTCTTTAAGGGAAAAATAATTCATTTCCCCCCTATATGTTTGTGCCTACAGATCACGAGCTGCTCAGTCCTCAGATTTTCCAGCTGGAGGTCAAAGGGACGTTGGTGACCCTCTAGACCAACTCTCTTGCAATGCAGATGAAAAAAGTGGGGACCAAGGGTTATGTGGCTTGTGGAGGGTGACATGAGCCGTAAAGCAGCAGGGACAGGTTCTGAACCGAGATTCTATCATTCTAGAAGCTCTTTCCATTATACCACATTAAGGACAACTGTTTCTTTTCACCGGTTCCTTGAGAAACCTGAAGTTTATATGATCCTCTGTTCTAGGTAATGCACTTTTTTCTTAGTATTTTTTCCCCTTAAGAGTCGATCCATTTAGCTTATCACTTTCCTCTAGAACCGTTATTTTCTAGCAGAGGCAGCTAGGTGGCACAAGAGATAGAGTGCTGAACCTGGAATCCAGAAAAACTGGGTTCAACTCTCCCTCAGACTTGACTAGCTGTTAGTTACTCTGGGAAAATCACTTAACCTCTATCTCAGTTTCCTCATTTGTAAAATGGGGATAACAGTGCCAATCTCCCAGGTTTGTTGTAAAGATAAGACAACATTTGTAAAGCACTTAAGTGAATGCTTAAGCACTATATTAAAGCTAGCTGTTCTTATTAACACAATTTTCTTCTAGTTTTCTGAAGAATCCTGGCCCTGTCCTGAGGTCAATATCCTCTCTAGGTGGAGGGCTACAAGAGTAGATCTATGAGAGTTTCATCTGTAAGCAAAGAAAATCTCAAAGACCATTTTGCTTAGGCTAATAAAGCTTTCATTAAAAGCACCATATACACATATAAGAAAACCAGACGGGATTAATAGGTAGAGAAATGTGAAAATCAGTGATTTCGTAAATTCAATCAAGATGTTTGATGCCTACTTTTGTGTCTTCTCTTAGTCATACCTCATAGTGTGTCTCCTGTTGGAGATTCTAGAACACTTCAAGGCTATTTCTTATTTCCATTTTGTGTTGGAAATAAACATTAGAAGATTAGGCCACTAGGCTAAGGGCCTACAAAGACATAACTCCTAAAGCATCTCTAGCTCGCTCTTCCGCCCCCTCAAGCATTCTCCCTTCCTTTCAAACCATTTCAGACAGGCTCAAATTTTCAGTTCCAAATGGAGATCATTTAGGGAGTCAAGTTATTTAGCTGCAAAGTCTACACTGAAGCAGACAGGTGGGGCTTGACAATACTCAAGTGAGGTTCCTTTCATCTGTTTATTCTAAGCATCTGTAGAAACTCATTATTTTAATTCAACTTGAGAAGACAATGGGACCGGAAATAATTTTAAAGATATAAGTTGAGAGATTGCCTTGGTGCCACCATTTGATAATTACAAAGTGAGAAACTGGATTATTGGCAAACCTGTACAACTGCACAATGTTCATTCACAACTAGCTCCAATACCAACCATTTGAAAAATGGCTTGTTGTATCTAGAAAACCAATTTCTTTGAACAACAATTAAAAAAAATTCACAACCAGCTCAAATACTGTCCATTTGGAAAATGATTTGTTGTACTGGAAAACCAACTCCTTTGATATCAATTCTTTGGGAGAGGAGGAGGGCAGATACCTTTCCCTCAAAAGTGAGGTTTCTGGTCTTGTTTAATTCTGGCAGTGGGGGAAACTGATAACTAATATTAATTGTGTAAGGCTTAAATATAAGTGCTAAAAATGATATGCAAAAATCAAACATGGCATAAAGAACAGAGTGCTGGACTTGGGAATCGGGAAGACCTAGAGTCAAACTACACCTCAGACATTTACAGCTCTATGATCCCTATGTGCAAGTCACTTAATCTGGCTTGACCTCAATTCCTCTTCCATAATAAAGGGGTCTGACTAGACAGTCTCTAAGGTCCATTCTGACTCTAAATTCATGATTCTGTGATTCTCACTCTCTCTACCCAGAATACCCTGATCTCCAAGGAAACAGACATGAAACACTATTCCATAACCATTTTCTGAGGGAGACACTCATTCACACAAACAGATACACAGAAATAAGAGATACATTGAAAAACAGATATGCCACTATAGGAGAAGAGATCTTCAATTCCTCATTTTTATAAGTATTCAAAAACAGGAACCTAACAGTAACTCTCAACAATAACTTGCCTTCTGTGAGAAGAGGTAAGCAGCTAAATGAGGTCACTAGTGGCAAGTTAACCCTGCTCATCATTAATCTGTACAAGCAGCTCTTGTCAATAGGAAACCTCTGAAGGTTTCTAAGGGCTGACATGGTCGCAACCATGCTTTAAAAAAATCCATCTGACTAGTGTGAGGAATCAGTTGGAAGGAGGAGGCTGTCTGCATCTCTCTTGGGAATGTATCATTCTATTTTGTATTATCAGTCTGTCAATATGCATTCATTAAATACATACAAATATTTAAAAAAAATGAAAGAGCTTATATTCCATTTGGAGAAACAACACATACACATACAAGGTGTCCCAAAAGTCTCAGTACAGCTTTAAGCTTTGAGAGGACCTTCAGAATACTATATGCATATATCTCTCTGCATGTATACTATGCATGTATGTATATATGCAAACATATATGTATGTATATAATAGATTTCATATGTATATGAGTGACTAATGAATGAATATATGAATATATGCATATATAGCTATATCTATATATTTCCCATGTCTGTTTTAAATTTTGTTCTGTGCATCTATATATGTATGTATGTATATATATACATACATGTATATATGTGCTGTGTATACTGCATATATTCATGATATATATGAAGAAAGTACATCTTGGGGGCTGGGGGTGTGTGTGTGATATATGTAATATCTTTGTGTGCTATGGAGGTAAAGCAACAAAATATAAAGCTGATGGATCCAAAAAAATTAGCAATACCCTATGGAACATTTCTGTGTAGGAAATACTCCAAAATGATAAAGAAGCAACTTGCAATTTAATCAGTGATTAATTTTGAACATGTTCTTGAAGAAAATATTGAATATATTGAGGACACACACACATAATAAATACATGGTACTTGGAGAGGGAAGGCACTAGAAGCTGTAGGCTCAGAAAAAGCTTAGTGCAAGGAGATGATGTTTAAGCTTCTTCTTGAGGCATGATGAGACATTCTCTGAGGTGGAGGTGAGGAGGGCTATCCCTATATGACTTACTTCTCCTATAAAAAAATGTTTTTATTGTCTGTCTTTCATTTTTGAAGAAAACCAATAACATCACAGGGTGATAGCTTGACTTGAGAATGAACTAGATTTAAGTGAGGCAGAGGTGCACAGTATTCTGCTTTACTCTGTCTTCTGGAGTCATCAAAAGTCAAGACTGGTGATGGCCCAGGAGCACTGAATGACCGTGGCTTCTTCAATGTCTGACCAAGCTCTAAGCACTCCAAGTGACTGCTTCAGCAACTTTCATGGCTGGTGTAATAATAAAGTTTTCTTATCTGCTCATTCTGCTATGGGAAGTCTTCACATGCTTGGGGTAGAAAGCCCCCTAACTGATTGACTGGTTAACCATCAGTTAACCTCAACCATCTGCTAAAACAGTTCACCAGGGTGTGGTTACTGCATGTGTTACAGATTCCTCAAGTCAGTGGTGAAAGCTGAGTGTCAGGTGGACACCAAAGGTGGATGAGTTTTTTTTTAATTACATAAAAATGTAATAAGCTTCACTGGAGAGGGACTGTGTCCTAATTAATTAGAGCTCCCACAGTGCCTAGTTCTTTCCGCATCTAAGAGTTCCACAAGTGAATGAAAATAGAGGCAGGGATATTGGCCTAAATTAGGATGATGACTTTGAAAATTAAAAGGAAGGAAAAGATAAATGTTTTGGAGGTCAAATCTTTAAGAATTGGAAGCTGAATGGATGCAGGGAAATTTAAGAAAATTAAGATATTTGAAGATTAAAACATGAATGTTAAAATACTAAAACTTTTTTAAAAAATATAGTGATATTCCTTGTTTTTGAGTTTAAGTAACTAGGAAAATAGTGAATGGTGTTGAAAGGAAGAGCCAATTAGGGAGGAAAGATGGGAAGATGTATTTATTTAGACTTGAAACGCTAGGCTCTGGGGCAATGAGAAATATGAATCCAAGACACAGAGGAATGAGATATTTCAAATGTACTTTACATGTAATATACCTGCACTTGCTTTAAAGTTCTGTAGACTAAAATTCTATTTAGCTGACCTTACTCTTGACAGGATACTAACAAGGCAAGCCTAACAGACAAGTTCCATGATTAATACACCAGTTCCGACAAGTTGAAGTTATCATACAGTGAACATCCCACAAAATCAATATGGAAGAGTGTATGAATCATCCTCTCTGCCTTAAATACCACTGAAGTTCATCTGCCACACACAGTTTATCCTTTCTTTTCTGTCTCAGAGCATGCTGGGAGAGTCACTCTAACAGGTAAGCACTTTACCAGTAACTGAGTATACAACTTCACTGTTTGGTGAGTCATAAAAGCCAGATGACTCCAACCCTCAAGAAATATTATTATTAGGGAATGATATTCCCAACAGTGAAGTAGTTCCTTAAAGAAGTCTACCCCTGTGAGCCCTCTGGGAACCCATCATTAAGTCCATTCTGTGTGAAGAAGAAACTACTGAGGTTACCTTTAGCTCAAAGTAATATATGAGAGCAAAAAAGTTAACCCTTTAAAACTCCAATTAGTTACTCAGATAAAATGAACAAGAAAGGTGAATTCTCAGGTTAAACAAGCCATTTCTGCCAATGAGATAAATACTCCACAAGTGGTATAGGTCACAGCCAACTTGTTCATAGGCTCCAATTTTAATGATATTATCCAACGAATTGAACTCAACTTGAGCTGGATTAGCCCCTTTTTACAGCCCTTGAGGAGGTGCATTGCGCTAGCATTACATGAAGAGAAATCAAGGGGAAATGGCAAATTCAAGGTTCGTATTTACTCTCTGTGCTATCACAGTTATTTTAGACCTTTAGGTCCTAGATTTTGCCATTTGTTGACTAAGTATTCTCTGTTGGCACTGAGAGAACAAACGAGGACAGTGTAAAAGACAAAGTCATAAACGACAGGCTGTCTTGGAAATATGGCATATTCCATTAGCCTCTGAAAGAAAATATACAGAGGGGATGTGCAGGTAAATTTTGTCCCCATTAGGTTTAAATAAAAAAATGAATATGTATTTATTTAATCTCTCACCTCCCCTTCCCTATAAAAAAAAGGAAGAAAATAAAAGTTGTAACAAATATGTATAGTCTAGTAAAATAATTCTCACATTGGCCGTGTCCAAAAATGCGTCTCCTTCTGCATATTTACTCCATCAACTCTCAAGAAAACAGTATCATTGTTCATCAGGGACCTTCTAGAATCACGACAAATCAGAGTTCTTAGGTGTTTGAAAGTTGTTTGTTTTTACAATGTTGCTATAGTATAAACTCTTTTCCTGGTTCTACTCACCTTACACTTCAGCTGTTCATACAAGTCTTTCCAGGTTTCTTAGGGACTATTCATTTGTTTCTTTCTTTCTGCATCATAGCGTTCCATTACGATTTATCCACCATAATTTGTTTGACCATTCCCCAATGAATGGGAACTCCCTTTGCCACCACAAAAAGAGCTGCTATGAATATTTTTGTATACAGGTCCTTTTCTTTTTTGGGGGGGGGATGGGGTGGGGGGAATCTCTTTGAGCTGCAGACTAAGTGTCCAACAGACAGTAAAAATGAGGAAAACTTCTATCACACAAGGTGAAACTCAAACTTATGTTTTTGTTGTATTCATTCTTCAATCTGACTTAAGAGTCTGGGCTCTGTCATTTACTAACTTGTGACCCCAGGCAAGTCACAATTAGTCTAGTTGCACCTATATTTTCCTCAAAAGTGAATTAGGGCTATTAACATTTATATTACAAACATTTCCAGCTGCTTAGCTCAGTGACTAGCACAAAGTAGGTGCTTGATAAATGCCTGTTGTTAAAGGACTTCACAGGATCAAATGAGTGGATATGTATCAATCAAAAAGCATTTATTAAGCACCTCCTATGTTACATGCACTATGTTAAGGATTGGGGATACAAACTATTAAGTGCTGTACAAACATCGACTATTGCTGTTATGATTTAGTAGATCTGTAAACTTCAAGAAATTCCATTAATTCAAACATTTATTAAGCACCTACCATACATGGTATAGTAATAGAATTGAATTCCAGCTCTCAGAGTTTACAATACAGGCATGCAAATAAATAAAAATTCTACTAATATGAAATGTGTTATTAAAACAATTGTTCCCTATAGATAAGAGATCACCAGCCTTATGTTTAGATCTTTAAGAAAGTGTTGGTATTTGCCTTTTACTAAATAAACTTTGTATCATGTAATAGGCAAAGCGTTGTTCAACACTAGTAGTTACTTTTGAAAACGGATGATTCATGCTAATTAAACTCACAACCCAAGAGAATAAAATTAGCTTGTTTCAACATTTCCTTTTGTTCTGTAATTACAATCCAAGGTTATGTTAGATGCTGCATTACTATAATTTTGCCCGAGAGACAGACATTGCATATCCCACGTTTTAAAAACAGCCACCGCCCGCCTTAAGAACCCAGGTGCTTGCTAAAGAGCCCCATGGATTGTGCAAGAAGGGGGAAAACAACTTTTTTTTTTTTACCATCACAGTACTTATGTGTCATTTACCCTCTTAAGACATGAAGCAGCTTCATAGAGACTTAAAATACTGAAGAATACAGCAGCTAGGAAAGAAAGGGACTTTTGTTGCTGTTTAGTAGTATCTGACTTTTCATAATATCATTTGGAGTTCCCTTGGCAGATACTAGAGTGGTTTGCTCTTTCCTTCTCCAGATCGTTTGACAGATGAGGAAACTGAGGAAACAGTATTAAGTAACTTGCCTTGTCACACAGCTACTAAGTGTCAGAACTAGATTTGAACTCAGGTCTTCCTGACTCCAGGTCCAC
Organism: Potorous gilbertii; assembly: GCA_028658325.1. Classification (NCBI taxonomy): domain Eukaryota; kingdom Metazoa; phylum Chordata; class Mammalia; order Diprotodontia; family Potoroidae; genus Potorous; species Potorous gilbertii. The sequence continues at coordinate 41,601,677 of CM053773.1, forward strand.
CGCTATTCAATTAAGATTCAATATAATGCCAACCATATACTATGGTGCTAGGTATAGAAGGGAATAAATGAGTTTGAAGGACAAACAGGACATGGTTCTTGTACTCCAAGAGCTAACAATTCAGAAGGGTTACTCATTCACTTCAGCTAAGGAGAAAAACATTAGGCTCAAAATAGCTAAAGGAAAGAGAATCAATATCAGAAGCACCAGAATTTATAAAGAAATTGAAATTTCTTAAAATAATGATTTTTAAAAATTTGATTATTGAAGGAAATGAAATCCCCTCTGCCTAATTCTTCCCACCCTCAAGTGAGCAGTCTTAGATGCCTACAAAGGGCTGTTGACAGGAGTGATGGCAAAATTTGGAAATCTGACTTCCATTCCAGACTTGTAAAAGCAAACCTCTGCATTTTTGGTAGCCAAACTTCTCTGGAAGGTTTGGATACACTTCATTTACAATACCTTTTATCTAAATTGAAGAATAAAATTACGGAGCAAGAGAGTAATCACTTTCCTAGTTGTCAATGCCAATTTTTCTAAAGTGGTTTCTCTGTGGGTAGCAAAATATGCTACGCTGACTGAACAGATTCTTGCTTTTGGTATCAATTACTTGTCACACTAAGAAACTTTTTATCCAAACTTCAAAAGTTGTTTTGCCAGAATGGAGAGAAATTTTCCATCTTTCTCAGGGCACAGTTAGTGACTTGAGGATACATTTCAATTACAGGACTCTACGTCAGTACTCACTTCCCAGTGCAATCTCAAGTTTAGTTTAGGTCTCCCAAAGCCATGTGGCTCAGTCCTTGAGTTTGAGTAAATGGTTTTTAATCATAAATGGAATTTTAGGAAAGCCTCGTTGATTTTAAAGTCTAGCAGTGTCTGAATTGGCCAAAAAAAAATGAAATTAAAAAGTCTTTTAAAATGGACACAGTTTAATTATTCTGAAGTGTACACCATGATTATGATAAATCTCCTTAAATTTTGGAAGCAGCTAGGTAGTACAATGTATAGAGTGTCAGACCTAGAGTCAGGAAGACTCATCTCCCTGAGTTCAAATCCAGTCTGGGACACCTACTAGGTATGTGACCATCGGCAAGTCACTTAATCCTATTTGCCTTAATTTTCTCATTTGTAAAAGGAGCTAGAAGAGGAAATAGCACTTCAGTGTTTTTACCAAGAAAACCCCAAATGGAGTCATGAAGAGTCAGAAACAACTGAAATTGAATAAGATACATAAAGATACATACAGTATCTCTTTTTCTTCTCACAATAGCCTGGAGTTGTGTTAACACTCAAGATTATCTCCATTTTACAGATGAGGAAACCGAGGCTAAAAGAGAATATGGAACTTGCCAAGTGTCAGACACAGAGTGTGTGAACTTTGTTCTCCTTTCTTAAATCTTTGCAATCCACCACACACTAGGTTGCCTCTGTAATAATATGAATCAACTGCTAACAAAAAAATTTAGGCTGGGAGGCAGAAGTGGCTGAGTCTGCATGAATGGGCAGAGATTTACTTGTAATTAGCAAAATTTTAAAAAAATGAATATTTGAAGTTTTTAGAAACAGTAGATTCTCATAGGTGGTTTAAAAATATCCATCAATTGTAGGAGGTTATTTATTTATTTGCTTATCAAACCCTCTCTTCAATAACATAAGAGAAAAAGGTAAACTTCTATCTACCCAGAGGATCCCGAATTTGCAGGGTTGAATCAATGAATTTCTCTCTGTTGTCAATGATTACAAAAGTAATACAGCAGCTGTGTACAGGTGGTGAAAACAATACTTGATGTGTTCATCAATAATAACAATAGTTTACAACTATATAGGCCTTTGTGGTTAGGAAAGCACTCACTATACCTTATCATGTTTGAGCCTGCCAGAAGCCCTAAGAGATAAACAATGAAAGTATTATGATGCTGTTTGATAAATGAGAATTTGCTCAGATATTTTAAATGACTTGGTCAATTTTTAACAGCTAATAAATAATCAAGTCAGGGCTAGAATCTCTGTCTCCTCACTTCAAGTCTCACTGTTCTTTCTACCATATATCATGGCCTCTGATTTTGTTCTGGAGTCTCACTTTAGTATTATCTCTTGGCAACTGAAATGTGGATCTTCCCCAAAGCAGGGGGACAACCCTGATGGATCTCCACAGATCTCTTCTGAGTTCTGTATTCTCTAACTCTTATTAGCAAAGCAATCTTTTGGTTATAGATTTCAAGATGCTTATACTTTTCATTTAACTCAATACAAACATTTTTGAAACACCTACTGAGCACAAAGTACCCTGCTGGGCAATGGTGATATAACCAAAGAAACAAAACAGCGCAGAATACAACTGTAGATAGGTAAGACAATACAAGGCAATCTGAAGAGGGTGGGAAGTCTGGAAGGGATGTTTGATGGAAGGCTACACAGAACAGGTGGCATCTGAACCGAACCTTGAAGAAAGGTAAGATTCAGAGCTGTGGGATGGAGGAAGTGTCTGCTTTTCCAAAGATCATTTTTCTGAAGTGGTTTGAGAGTTGAAATCACTAAGGCCTGAGTTCAAATCCTACCTCAGATACTTAATAGCTCTGTGACTCCAGGCAAATCACCTCAGTTTCCTTATCTGGGAATAGCACCCTCCCTTATTAGTTGTCATAAGGATCAAATCAAATTATGTATAAAGCACTTTGTGAAACTTAAAAGTGCTATATAAATGTTAGCTACTGCTGTTGTGTTAGGCACTGAGGACACTCAGAAGATAAGACAGTTCCTGCTCTTTGACAGTTTACATTCTACTATGAGGAAACGAGTCCACAGAATTAGATAGATAAAAACAAAGTAATTTTAAAGGCACCTAGGTGGCACAGTGGATAGAGAGCTACTGGGCTTGGTCGGAATCTCAAAGGCCTAAGTTCAAATTCTGAATTAGATGCTGGCTATATAAGCATAAATTCCTTAACTTCTCTCTGCCTCAGTTTCCTTATCTGTAAAATGGGGGGGGGGTTGACCTCAATGGCCTCTAAGAATTCTGCCTTCCTCTATGTCTATGAGCCTATGAGTCATTCGCATATGGGGAATATATGATACATACAAATTTGTAAAAGGTAGTGACATGAAATAAGGTAGGAAAGGTGGGTTATAAGCAAACCATGAGGGACATCAAATTACAGGCTGAGGAATTGGTTTATATTTTATCCCAAAGACAACACAGAGTCACTGAAGCGTTTCAAGCTGAGCAGTTCATAAGCCAAGTGCTAGGAATAAGCCATAATCCTTTCCGTGTCTGACATTCCATCTGGCAGAGAATAATGTTCAAAAGCCAGTCACTAATCATTATCAGGTGTGGCCATTTAACCCCTCTATCAGCTTCTTCCTTCTCATCAGGAGCTTTTAAACACCCAGTGGCACATAGCCTCACATTAAGCTAGCTAGGTTAAAATGAGGGAGTCTCTGACCTTCAGAAACTGATAAATGAGGACAACTGAAAGATTAAAAAAAGCTTACCAGAGAGACATTTCAGGAATTAAATATTTGCTTGGAAGTGTATTAGACAGCTTATAAAAAAAAGGCAAAGCTGCTTTCTGGTCAGGCCATTTGTTGTTTCATCCAAAATAGATGAAATAAGCTCTAAAATTCAGTATTACAATTTCCCCCCTTCATTCCATCGCATAGTTGTAATTAATGTTGGAGTGTTTTGTTTTGTTTTTTAGAGAAACAGTTGTTGAATGGAGTCAAAGTTTTTCTTACAGGCATATTTGGAAGAGAATCTTAAAAAGAAAGGAGAGATGAACTTAAGAGTATGTGATACTATGGTCTCTTGTGGAAATTTTTGCCTACTAGGAAAGGTCTCAAGGAACTTAAAAGGTTTCCTGAGTTTACTACCTAATTGTGTTGTGTAAAGATGATGTGAATGGCAGCTTTGAAGGAAGCTGGCTACCTTCCCAACTGAATCAAAAAAACAGGAGCTTCTGAGACTTCTGATTATAAGGGTTCACACTTAAAAGGAGTAAATAAATTCACCGCTATTGATGTTGCCAAAGGTCCCACAAGGTATGAAGTTCCAACTTGGAAAACCTCAAAAATAAGATATGTTATATAAATTTCTTTTATAGAAAAATCAGACTTTACAGTCATTCCAAAAGGCTAACAAATTCTTAGGAGAGTCATGAGTTTTACCCAAAGCTAGAGACATTCTTATTATTTCACTTTCCAGCTGTCACTTCAGCCATTAAAACTGAATTTTGAAATGGAGTGTGGTCAAAATAAATGTGGATTTAACTAGAGAAAAGTAGGCCTTTTGGAACTATGCCATATCAAACTGGTATTTTTTTTTCTATTGTAGCATCATGGAATTATATATTTAAACCTAGAAAAGATCTTACAGCTCATCACATCAAACTCTATTTTACAGATAAGGAAAACAAGGTCCAGAGAGGTTGGGAGAACAATCCAATATCAAATGGGCACAACTGGAATTAGAACTTAGAGTATCTGACCCCCAAATCCAGAATCCTTTCCATTATATTGAACTTTGTAACAATAATGAACCATTGTTTGGTTTATCTTAAAATAAAGGTAGCAAGGTATGTTGGAAAGAGCATTAGGCCTGGATGCAGGATTCAAACCCAGGTCCTCCTAACTCTGACACTAATTATATAATCCTGGAAAATTCACTTACTGAGCTTAAGTTACTTCATCTGAAAGACTTCACAGGGCTTTTGTGAAGATAAAAGGAGAATGTAACATGGAACATTTTGCAAGACCTTAGAATGATACAGAGTTACTTTTTTAAACCACGAAACTACACTTGCAATACTACAATTAAACATATTTAATGATTTTGCTAAATTAATACATTTTAATCTATATTTCTGGGGCTTTTTGTATCACCATAGTTTCTCCCACTATCCTTTATCAGCCTCCAGAGAGCCATTCTGTACTCTAAATAATATTTTTAAAGAAAAAAATGGTAACAGTAATAAGGGAGGGGAACAGGTCAGCAAACCAATCACTGCATGGTAAAAGTCTTAAAATACATGCAACGTACCACTTCTACACTCGTCTTACCTCTGCCAAGGAGTGGAATGGGGAGGTGGGGAAGGGAGACATCTCACAGCTCTTCTTTTGGAGCCAGGCTTGCTCTTTTCAATTTTGTTAATACTCAGTTTTGATCATTTGTTGGTTCTTTCCATTTACATTGTCATAGTCATTTGTGCTCTTTTCTTGGCTCTGCTTACTTTCACTCTGCATCAGATCATGTAAATCTTCTCTGCTTCTCTGCATTCATTATATTCATAGTTTCTATTTCACTATATTCACATACCAAATTGTCAATCAGTGGGCACCAACTTTGTTTCCAATTCTTTGCTAATGTTCAGAGATTTTTTTCCACAATAAATAAAATAAGTATTTGTTATTTCTTATATTTATTTTTATTATTATGTTTTTATTTTATTATAAACATTATATATTTTATTATGTATATCATATATAATAGATATGTATTATAATACAATATTATATTTATTATATCTTAGAGGAAAATTTAATACTGTGCACAGTATAAAAGGGCAAATATTTGCTGAGTGCTTACTATATGAATTGTCCTGCTCAAATGTGTGGGTTTATTTCTGCCATTTAATTTTAAAATTTCAAAAATATATAATACCCAATCCCTCTCCCCTCAAATTTATACAAATACAACAATGAAGTGAAAAATATCTAAGAATGCAATACCACAAAAGTGCCATCTGAGTAGTGTGGACAATGAATGCTAAGGTACCGTGAGGAAAGAAAAATCATTAGGAATTGTCAGGGTGAGGAGAAAAAGAGGATTTAGGAAAAGACTTTGCACAGAGGAGGTGAGATGACCTTGGTGCTGAGCATAGTAAGCAGAGCGGGAAAGAGGAAGAAGTATCCATTTGAGGAAAGGAGAATGACAGAAGCAAATACAGGGGCAAGAATGTACCCATCTGAATACCCTCAGTGGAGAATGCTTAAAGCCCTCTGCAATAAGATTCCTTTCTACTGCTCCAATCTTATTTCATATTATTCCCTTTTATACACTCCCTATTTCAAGCAAACTGCATTTTTCTCTGAATATGACAGTTCATCCCGTCTTTATACCTTTGTTCAGGTACACAGGTAGTAAAAATGTGCTCCCTTCTTACCTGTACATCTTAAAACCCACACCTTCCCTCAGTGCTCAGCTGAAATGCCATTCCCACAAGAGGCCTTTTCTGAATTCCACCCCACTCCACCAAGTAGTATTCATTCTCTCTTTTTTACACTCACTTTGCATGATTTTATGTTTACTTATTTGTGTCAGATGCTACATATCTCCTTATTGCCATGGCCAGGAGGAGGAACAAGGGAATAGGCCTTTACATAGCACCTAATATGTGGCAGATGTCTGTGCTACAGGCCTTACAAATATTATTCCATTATAATTTCTAGCTGCATCCAGAGAAAGAACTCATAAATAAAAGTATGTATAGAATAGTTTTGTGTGTGTGTGTGTGTGTGTGTGTGTGTGTATGTGTGTACATACATACACATATTTGTATCTAATGGTAGCTATCTTGCGGCGAGGCAGGGAAGAAAAAATTACATTATAACTACTATATATTTAGAAGGAATAGCAAATTGTATATAATATATTTGCAGTTTCATATATAATCATTTTTTCTAAATTCCACTATGTTATCGAAATGCTTGTTTTATTTCTTAAGTTCAGAATAAAATAGATAAAAATTTTAAAAATAATAATTTCTCATGACATGGTAGAAAATGCTACAGCATTAGAGGAATGAAGTTCAAATCCCTCCTTGGCCACTTACTTACTAACTGTATATATCTATATAACCTTAGACAACTCACTAAACCTTTCTGAGATTCTGTTTCCTCATCTGGAAAATGAGAGGGTTGTACTAAGTGGACTCTAAGGTCCCTTTTACCTGTAAATCTCGGATTCTGTGTCTCCCTGAGACCTCTAAAGACGATAACTTATTTGGGATGCAGGACTATTTCAGTTTTTGTCTTTGTATCTTCAGTACTTAGCACAATGCCTCCCAGGGAAAAAGCATTTAATAAATGTTTGTTGAAATGAATTAAATCTTAGCTGGAGAAGAATGCAAGGGAGTGGTGGGGTGGAGAAACAAAGGGGGATGAAGGCACTTGAGATATCAGAGCAAGAGAGTGATGGAATGAAAGCAGTGTTTAAGAAACAATCTGGTAATGTTGCATGCTAGATACATTGAGCTGGGGGAAGACTACTTACTATAGGGTGCTTTCTGCTACTTTCTGTGACCCAACCAATTATAGTTATCAAAAAACATTAACACCAATTCTCAGAGGAGTCATGTGTCTTTAGCCAAAATAATTCTTCTCAGGTTTAACACAGGAGCTTGGAGACCTTTGAAAAACAGCATGCGTTTTCTCTGTAGCTTCAAACACTATCTTGAAAGGGAGAACAGTCAGGGCTAATGACAATGCTTCATTTACAGCTGCTGGTAAGATGGATGTGCCAGTTTCAGTCGATGCCCAAACTTGCAGCCAATGCACTTCCTGCAGTCTCATTTTCTCTACTGATTTTTGAAACCCCCTCCTAAGCCTGGGAGAAATATTCCTAAGGAACAAGTTCCAAGCTAAAAATCTGCTTATTTCCTCCTGGGCAGATGATGCCCTGAAAAGGCAAGTGTGAGACTCTGATTGATCCAGGACCAGCTAAGAAGCAAGTGGACCCATCTCAAAGCCCAAGAGATAGGTGGAAGAAAGCGGCAGGTGAAGGACACAGGTACAGTTACAAGTCATAGAGCCATACAGTGAAGCAAAGAGTGTTAGCATGATCTAGTTTGGAACAGTTACAAATTGTTTAAGGTTGGATTTTTTTTCTTGGAAAATATCACAGAAAATTGGATTTTATAAACCCAGACACCTTTAGTAAGGAAGAAAAGGAAGCAACAACAACAAAAACAATAATTCTCAGTCACTTGATTATAGGCTACCCCTGGATATGTTACACTACATGAAATCTTTGCAAGGAAAATATATAAGTACAGGCAGAAAATTACTACATTAAAATATTGAATGCAAAAGGTTTCTTTTTTTACCTTTGTTTACTTCTAAATTGAGTTTCAATTATATTTTTACTGCTTTTTGAATCTTTGTCAATTTTCTGAGTATTTTATTACTAAGAGTACAAGCACAACCAATATTCAGATTTTGCCTAAGTTATATGTGGGGGTAGGGGGGTGGGCAGGGATGTGACTGATATTGACATACCTGAGAACAAGTTTCAGAAGACTGCAGAATCACAAATTTAGATCAAGAAGAGACACAAAAAAATCAATGAACCCAAGACCCCTATTCTTCCAGAAGAGGGACTAAGTCTCAGAGATGTTAAATGAGGGGAAGACTGGCAAAACTGAAATTTAAGCCCAGGTCCTTTAAATCCAAATGCAAAATTTTGAATAAACTGGTACCAAAAATTTAAAGTGAGATCGGATTAAGTATCATGACCATTTTACAAACAGATCACCCCTCTTAGTGGGAACTTTTCAGAGATGTCCAAGGACACAGAGTTCGATGGGAGGAGCACAAAGTGATCTGGTCATCGTGTAGAACAGGGGCATCATTGTCATGTTGTTCAGTAAAACAAGATGGCCAGTATAAAGCAGTGTGTGCCATCATGCCAAGAGAGTCACAGTTATATCCAAAGACATCTAGTTGGGTAGCAAGATACATAGAGAAGGGGCTCAAGTGAAGGTAATTTGGTTGTGTTATGTAAATTAGCTTCAATTTGTGACAGTTTTCATAAACAATTGTTTATAAGATGTTGCATTTGTACTTATAATCATTTCAGCTTCACTAAGAATGAAGTGGAAAGTGACTGTTCACAGATCTCAGGGACATGAGTGAGTATTGCTGCTTTGGTGTGCCAGGTTGCTACCATAAAGAAAGGATGAGGCATATTTCTTGGTTCTCATGATGCATGATTCTGTATTTTAATGATTTGTTGGATAACTAAAATTATAAGACACTGGAATTTATATAAATGTGTACAGATTATTTTACAACAAAATTGGTTATGACTTGACCCAAGTGTTTGGCAACTCGGAATATAGGTTTGATTATGCATCAGAGGGTGATAGGTAACATTGTTTGGTTCAGTCATTTCAGTGGTGTCCGACTCCTCATGACCTCATTTGGGGTTTTCTTGGCAAAGATATTGCAGTGGTTGCATCTCCTTTTTCATCTCTTTTTACAGATGAAGAAACAGTGGCAAACAGGTTAGGTGAGGGGCCCAGGGTAACATTGCTGAGGCTGGATTTGAACTCAGATCTTCCTGACTCCAGGCCTGGCACTTTATCCACTGTGCCACCTAGTTGCCCACAGATAAATAGATACAACTTTCCAAAAAACAAACAGCAGCTAAATAATTCACTATAAGCATTTCTAATAATTTATAATAGTTATTTCATATGTTCCCATATCAGTTTTAAAATTAAACATTTTACCGTTGTTCTTAAAACATATCCAGAGGAAGAAGAGGGATAAGATTATGAACTCTAAATTCAGTTTTCTTTCCACTAAACCAAAATGCTCATTTTATGGATTTCAATATAGAAACTGACAGGTGGCTCAGTGGATAAAGCTCAGGTCACAGGACCTGAGTTTAAATTCCATTTCAGACACTTACTAGCTATTTAACCCTGGGGAAAAGTCTCTTAACCTCTGCCTGCCTCAGTGTCCTCAACTGTATGAGTACATAGCACCTAGCTCCCAAAGTCGCTGAGAAGCTAAAGTTAGATAATAATTGTAAAGTGCTTAGTGCTGGCCTGGCACACAAGGAGGCACTTAATAAATACTTGTTTCCTTCTTTCCTTTAGCAGAGAGAGGAGTTCAGTGGGTGACCAGCTCCAAGTGATAGAGCTAGGAACAGAACCCAGCTCTCCTGACTTCCAAGAGAATGATCTTTCCATCAAAATGAACTGCTTCCTCTATTATTTTCAAGACCATAGAAACTAAGAAAATTGACTATGCTTTCAACATTTTCAGTTACAACACCTAATGAAACTCCCAAATTAGCTACCTACATGCCTTATTTGGGGGTTGAGGGCTTGAAATAAAAAACTAATTCCATCAAAAGCTCTGACTGTAATCCTCCAATGTCAACAGGCATCTCAAAGGAAGAGTTCTCACAGATCCTCCTTCCTTCTCTCACTCTGGAACAAAAAATTAAGCACTCATTCCTTACCCTAATTATTCTCATAGAAGCAAAAAGTGTCATACCTGCATAATGTACCGGGATTTCTATCTTTGGCCCAATGACATAGTGACCTTCCTCCAGGCTGTGAGCAGTGATGGTTGTCCACTGCCGGCAGGAATGAATCAGAAGGTAGTCATTCTCTCGAAGACCTTCCACAGACTCTCCTAGAAAATGAGCATTTTATGTCAGATGCACAGAAATAACACTTGTTCAGTTCCATGTTTTATAGTAAAATCTCACTAACTAGAACTTCGTTGAATTCAGACATTGATCATTTGAACCTAACCAGATCTGAAATTTATCTCCTTTATGTCATGGAGAAAAAATTAGCCTTGAAAACTTTATTGATTAAGATTGTAAAGAATATATTTGTTCTACTTGAAAACACATCTTACTTTAGAACAGAAGTATTAAACTCCTGAGTGCTGACCAAACCAGACTGAAATGTCATTGGGAAATACTTAACAAAATAAATAAAAAATACAATACAATACAGGTAATATTAATATGTAGCTTTCTATGTCAACATGAAGCTGCTTTTACGTAAAGGTTTGAATGCCCCATTTCTACTGGAGTTTTGACACCACTGATCTGGCATGCTGCTTATATTTCATATATATCTATATCTATATCTATCTATCTATATATATATATATATATATATATATATATATATATATATATATATATCTGTGTATAAGCAGTGTATGTATATATGTGTATATATACATAATAAATGTATATATACATATACTCTATATTCTTGAAATAATAAATATATATGAAAATATTTTTTATTTATTCTGACTGGGTCTTACCAGGTTCATAGGTTTTAGACAAAAAATTTAGAGATCATCTATTGTCTAATACCTTCTGCTTTTACAGATGGGGAAATTGAGGCTATAAACGATTTGCCCACAAAAGGATTCGAACTCTAGTTGTCTGATTGCACACAATGATACCCTAATAACTCCTGCCAATCACTCAATTTATTTCACTTTATATCTCAATATGTTCAATAGAAATCTTTATAATTCTCCTCCAAATCAACCTTCTCTATTTCTATTGAAAATACCACATCTTTCCACACATCCAGGTTCAGAACTTTGGAATCATGAGTATTTCCACCCTACTTAACCTCCAACATCTCATAAATCCATCCCGTTTTCTCTGCTCACACAGTAACTACTCTGGTTCAGCCTCTCCTCACCTCACCCCTACACCAGCAAATGACCTTTGAAATGGTTTCTAGTCTCCATGCTCTCCAATCCATTCCCTAAAAAGCTGCCAAAAGCACAGATACAATTACATCACTTCCCTACTCAAAAAATTTGCAGTGGTTCTTTCTTATTCTCTGGGAAGAAGAGACCTTTAATTCCTCTGTTCAACATTTAAGCTCTCCATAATCTGCCTTCCATTAAACATTTCCAGACTCTTCACATCATTCCCCTTTATATACTCTAAATTCCACTCAAACTGACTTACTGGCATATTTTCCAAACTAATTCCATTTCCTGTGCTTTTGCCATTCTGGTTTTAAATTTAATTTTTTTCAATGAATGAAAACCTGACTTTTCTCCCTCCCAATCCTGTTACAAACACATAATAAGCAAAACAAATTTCTTCACTGGCAAGCTGTCGCTCTCTCCATATGTATGTGCATACATATGTATACACATGTATATATGTGTATGTATGCATGTAAATATCTCATCCTGTACTCTGAGTCTATTACCTATCAGGAGATGGGTAGCCTGTTCCTTTTGTTATTCTACAGGCTAACTCCCTTATGCTTGGTAAGAGGGATGCCTTTCTCACTTCTGCTCCTTAGAATCCCTATATTCCTTCAAAGCTCAGCTCAGGTACCACTTTCCTCCATTTAACCTTTTCTGTCTCCACTCTGATTAAATAGACATTTATTAAGCACCTACTATGTATGTGTCAGGCCCCTCCTGGACCACTGTCTTGTTGTGGAAGGATGTGCTTGTATATATCAATGAGATCATGAGTTTCATTGTAACTCATTGTAACATTCTGGTTTACCCAGAAAGGACAGGTCATAGTGGAGAGGTCTGAAAAAAAGGTGATCCACTAAAAGCAGAAGTGGCAAACCATTCCAGGGTCTTTGCCAAGAAAATCCCATGGAAAGTGGTCTAGGGAGTCACAAAGAGTCAGACACAACTGAACAACAAAAGATGTGCCAGCACGGATGATACAAAAAGAAAAAAAATAATCCTTTCCATCAAGGAGTTTACAATCTGATTGGGAGGACAATATGCAAATAAATATATACATTTTAGATACATATAAACAGAATAAACAGGAAATGATTACAAGAGGGAAAGCATGGGAATTAGGGAAGGCTTCCTGTAGAAGGTGGGATTTTAGTTTGGGCTTTAAGGAAGCCAGGAGGGTCACTAGTAAAAGCAGAGAAGGGAGTGTTCCAGGCATAAGTGGACAGTCAGAAAAAAATGCCTGGTTCTGTCCTCTCTCCCTCATCAGATTAATTTTGATTTCGGTAGATAAATTCAGATAAATATATTTAGTGGCGCATATGTTACATCCTGGTAGTAAAACTGATGTCTCTGGAAGGCAGATACTCCTTCATATTTTCCTCTGGTTTCTAGGAGCTTGGCACATTCCATATTAGGCACCTAGTCATTATCTGTTGAACTGAATTAATAACTATGAAGTTACTTTACACTACATTGTCTTCTCCACTATAATTAGGTCATGCACACAAAGAGCTATGTAAACCTCGAGGCATATATAACATTATGAGCTATCACTAATTATTATTAACCACTTTTACTAAATGCCGACATCTTTTTTAAACCAAAGGTCAAAAACGTTTTGAATAAAGAGTCAAGAACACAGTTTCTGCAATTTAAAAATATTCTGAAATAATCTACTCCACTAACGTTTATATATGTTTAAAAAAAATTGTAATTAGAGAAGACAAATTGTCTTACATAGCAAATATCAACTTTCTTTACAAAGGTTTTAAGTTGAACTTTTTCACAGTCTTAACTTTTTTTTCACTGTGAAAAAGATCTAGTCTGAGGACCTGGGGACAAAATCCTACTTCTAAAACTTATAAACTGCATGAACTTGGGTAACTCCTTTATCTTTTCTGAGCCTCAGTGTCTTCATTTGTAAATTGAGGGGGTTCAACTAGATGACCTGTGAGGTCCTTTTCAGCTTTAAATTTGTGATCCTGTGAAGTAGTCTGGGTGCTAGACTAGAGCACAAGGCTTGGAGTGGGGAAGACTGAGTTCAAATTCAGCTTCATTTACTAGCCAAGTCACTGAATCCTGTGTGCCTCAGTTTCCTCATCTGTAAAATGAGCTGGAGAAGGAAATGGCAAACCACTTTAGTATCTTTGCCAAGGAAACTCTAAATGGAGTCAAGAGTCCAGCACAACCAAAAAGCAGCTGAATGAGTTGTTGATATTTACATAGGCATGCACACATATGCAAACACACACATACACACACATACTCTCTCTCTCTGATATAAAGAATAATTTCTCTGTCCTCTAACATTTGAGATAATGGATTATCAATTGATTTATCAATGTAAAAATAGCCACCAAAGCCAAAAAACATCTTATTTTTTTCTCCAAGTTAGATACATATTCTACAACAGAGTTCACTGAGTTTTGAAAAAGCACTCTTAAAAAGGGCTCAGCAGCCCTGACACCAGAGGTACCAGTCTTACTTGAACACACCCTACATCCCATTTTCAGGGCTGCTTTCTACCTGTGGTGTCTACATGATCCACCCAACTCTCCTGATAAACCTAAACAAGGTTGAGGGTAACAGAGGGTTCTCAAACCTGTCAATGAGTTGGGGGCAGTGTTTACCCCAAGTATATGAAGACTTCCCCCAGTGGAATGGATAGATGAGAACAATTTGTTCCAATGGCCATGAAGATATATGTTTTATGATCAAAACTAATCTAGTCAACAAGCTTGTATGCTTACCAAAAGGAGAGAATGACAGGCTCATGGCAATGCAACTTCCATTTGCAAGAAAACACCATGCCGCCATCATCACTTCCTATGCTTCCACCTTCATGGAACATGATGAATTCAAAGAAAAAACTTATGAAGACCTGGAGACCCTTATCATCAATGTGCTGAAAGAAGACAAGCTTATAATTTTGGGTGACTTCAACTCTAGAATAGACTCAGAACATGGCAAGGAGTCCTTGGGAGGAATGGTCATTTACTACTGAAGATTTATGTATCCCATGACCTTCTCTTCAACAACACTGTCTTTCATTTGCCTAAATGCAGTAAAACTTCGTGGATGCCCCCTTGCACAAACATTAGCATTTAACAGACTATGGGACTGTAAGGAGACGAGACAGACAACATGTAAGAATGATGGAGGCAATATGTAGAGCAAAATGACAGATTAATCATAGAATTATCCTAAGCTAAATTGCATTCAACAAAAATGGTTGCCCCAAGGCAAAATGACTACCATAAAATTTATTGTCAACAGATAAGGGAGCTTTTCCAAGTAGGAACAGTTTCTTGCTAACTTGGAGGGAAAGTTGAGCCAATACATAGTTGGCAACAGTTGAGCAGAAAAGGATGGGCATCTCTCAGAGATTTGTTGTACAGCACTGCATTTATTCATCTGCTGTGCCAGAACACTCACAACCATCAAGACTGGTTTTATGAAAATGATAGGAAAATTCAATAGCTGCTAAGTGAAAAACAAGAATTCCACAGGGTTTACCAGCAGGACACTTCATCCATTTCTAAGAATGCAGCATTTAACTCTTTCAAAAGTAAAATACCAGCAAAGCTTAGAGAAATCAAGGATTCTTGGATCAGTAAGAAGGCAGATGAAATTCAATTTTACCCTGATAGTAACAACCCAAAGCACTTTTATGACAACCTGAAGGCTATCTATGGGCCAAAGACCCATGGAGCATCTCAACTAGTGAGTGCTGATGGAGCCACATTGATAAGGACATAAACCTGGAGAAATGGTCTAAACAATTCCATAGTAATCTCAAAAGATCATAGACAATCAGTGCCAAAGTCACTGACCATTTCTTCAGACTGAAATCAATCTGTCTCGGGGGGAAGACCCAAGATGACACAGTAGAAGGATGCACATACACTAGCTCTTACCCCACAGCCCATAAAATATCTGCAAAGAAGAACTCCCAACAAATTCTAGAGTAGCAGAAGCCACAGAACAACGGAGTGAAGGAGATTTCTATCCCAGAGTGACCCAAAAGACCATCGGGAAAGGTCTGTCCCACTGGATGCAGAACAGAACCCAGCCCAGCCTTGGCCACACAGCACCAAAAGGAGCAGATCTGAGCAGGCTTCAGGGACAGAATCTCCAGTGGCAGTGCAGATTCCTCAACCCACAGGGGCCAAAAGTCAGTGAAAGGGTCTCAGGCCTCCTCAGGCAGCAGCAGATAGGGCTCCCGAAGCAGGCAGTAGCCCACATCCATTGCTGAAGGTCTCATCGTAAATCCCCTGAGGGAACTGAGCCCTGTGTGGTAGCCCTGCCCCCTCTTGAGCAATTGATCTTAATCTCACACTGAATAGCAGTCCTGCCCCTAAGGCTTTAGAGCACTCATCTGAATCTCAGCCCCCAGTGCTGGCTTGGCAGAACTGGAGGCAAGGTGGTTGTGGAGAGGAAACTCAGAAGTCAAGTAACTGGCTGGGAAAATGGCCAAAAAAGGGAAAAAAATAAAACTATAGAAGGTTACTTTCTTGGGGAACAGGTGTCTCACCCCATCCTTTCTGATGAGGAAGAACAAGTCATACTGTCAGAGGAAGTCAAGGCCTCTGCTTCCAGGGCCTCCAAAGGGAAGTTAAACTGGGTTTAGGCAATAGAAGAGCTTGAAAAGCAAGTTAGCAGCTTACTAAAGGAGAACCAAAAAAAATGCTGAGGAAAATAACAGCATTAAAAAGAGGCAAACTCAATTCAAAAAAGAGGTCCAAAAAGCCAATGAGGAGAAGGAGGTTTTAAAAAGTGTAATTACCCAAATGGAGGAGAAGTTTCAAAAGCTCATTGAACAAAATAATTGGTTGAAAGAGAGAATTGAGCTCAGGGAAATGAATAACTATGAGTTAAAACAAGCAGTTAGTAAACAAAGCCAAAAATTTGAAAAAAATAGAAGAAACATCTCATTGGAAAAAGAACTGACCTGGAAAATAAATCCAGGAGAAACAATTTAAAAATAATGGAACTACCTGAAAGCTATGATCAAAAAAAGAGCCTAGACATTATCTTCCATGAAATTATCAAGGAAAACTGCCCTGATGTATAGAAAGACATGTAAGCCACTTAAGACTTGCCTCAAAAGATATTCCTCAGCCAAAGTGAAATTATAATCATATTTGAAACCTGGTTATTAGAACTTGCCATTTGTAGATGCTATGGGACTATTAAGTAACTGTTCTTCTGAGTCTAACTCCAGGTATGGATAGCAAGCAAGGTGATCTGAGCCTCCAATCCATGGTGCCAGTAAGCGGGTGAAATGCTGGTATGAACTTCAAAAGATGATCTCATGGGAAGTATGGGAGAGCAGCTGTTCAGCCTGGACTGAAGTAGGATTCTCCTGACTCAATTTCCCCACTGACACCTGGCAGACTTTAAACCTGACTGAATGCAAATTGACAATCTACTCCTGTCTGGAACTGACATGAAGTTAGGGAGATATTGTATCCCTGCAATGTCCCTACTCTTGGTGGCAATTTCCTATAGTCAAAAGGTTTGTAAGCTTAATATCAGATCTATTAAATTATAGATTATTGGTAGGGGAACATCCGAGGTTAAGTCTCAAACTAAGCTATTAGGCATAGGACTTTAGATCAACAACAATAAATCAGGGTCATTTAATTCTGAGTAATACTGTGGAGACAATTAGGTCAAGAGCTTGTGAAGTGAGCAACATAAATATTATTTGTGTCTCAGTTGGTTAATGTTTAAAAAAAAATTCTTTTGTGGTCCATATTGTAAATGTTTTAAAAAGAAGTATCACCTGACCAAAAGTTTGAATTGTTTTATCTGTTATAAACTGTGCTAAAAATGAAAAATGAAATTAAAAAAACTAAACAAACAAACAAAAAAAGAAATCAATCCATCTCTAGATAAATTTCCAACTGATGAAGAGGTTTTGAGTGCCACTGGGCTCCTCTCAGGTGGTAAAGCACCTGGTACTAATTCTATTCCAGCCAAAATTTTCAAGGTGGGAGGTCCATTGCTCATACAAAAGCTGACTGAAATTTTCCAGGTTATATGGCATGGGAGCCACTGGCACAGGACCACTCAGAATGGTGTGCCCTCATCAGAGAAGGTGCTGTATGCTCTATGAGCAAAGTAGAATTGAAGTGGCTCAAAAGAAACATGAGATGTGCAGGTTTAGAGAATCTACCCGAAATACTACTTGTATTGGACTACTTGTGTCCAACCAGTAGTAGAGCACTTTGATCCTGTATTGGTCTGATCTGCCATAGTCAGAAACACTGTAACTTGACTCTAACATAGTGGTGTCATTTTCGTCCTCTTTGAGAATGAATGACAACGACCATCATGGATTTTTAAAATAACAGTAAAAAATTTAAAACAATGACAGATTTATTCACTTTTAAATGAGGGAGTGATAAAAGGAAAACAGATACTCAACTATCTAAAGTTTAACAACTTTAAGAGCTCGCTAACCTCTGGAAAAGAGAGACCACTCCAAAGAACAAGACTCAATGGCACACTATGTTTAAGATTTCTGAATAAAATATTTTTTTAAATGTTGAGCTTTACAGATACTCATCTGTACGAACAAATTCTCATTTACATAAATATAAGAAATACTCACTTTAAAAACCATTGTACCAAAAATTGACTTAATTTTGTTACACAGTATACTCTCTAAAGACCAAGTATGTGAAGGATTATTTAACAGAGTTAAAGAAAACAAAAGCTCAATGTCAAAAGTTTCTGATATCTGGGGCTATAATTACCTTCACTAGGAAGATGCCAAAAAACCTCCACTAAATGGTGGTAAAGAAGGAAAGTAACTAATGCCTGTCAGACTAATGCCAAAACTCCTCTTTTATAGCTCATGTTCTCAGGAAAGAGTGACAGTCTAAATGGTAAACACCAAAGATGTGATTTGCAAGAAATGTTTCAATATCATTATTTTAAGAAATTTAATTATGCTTTAAATCAGGGTTTCTTACCCTGTGGTCTAGGACCTTTTCAAGTATTTTGATATATCTATTTTAATATAACTGATTTTCTTTAAAGCCTAATGTATTTTATTTTAATGCATTTTAATATATTACTCTGAGGAGTCTATAGACTTCATCAGACAGTGATGGAAGCCTATGAGAGGAGAAAAAACGGTTAAAAAATATTGCTTAAAATAATTAGTTCCCTTGGGGCATTTAAAGAGGCCATTCTGTAAATACTATTGGAAAGTGGAAAATGTTTCTGTGATGTAAATAAGCTATTCCAAAAGAGCAGCTTTGTTCACTTGGACCATTTTATGTTATGAGTTTTCTTTCAGTAAGTCTGTGCACATGCCTGTGTGTGTGTGTGTGTGTGTGTGTGTGTATCTATGTTGGGAAGGGTGGAGGAGTTTATACGATACGTGCAAAGTTTCAGATAAATATAAACAACTCAATGAAATGACAGAGCAAAACATTAACTGCAGCCTAGATTTTCTCCAATCTAGCTATGATTTTAGGATGCCTTTCTCTTTGGTCTAGCACTCATCCTTTGCCATTAGGATCATAAGATCATGATATCAGAGCTGGACAGGTCCTCAGAGGTCATGTAATCCAGTCATAATTTTACAGATAAGGAAACTGACAGATGACATAGTAGATACTGGACCCAGTGTTGGGAGGAAAACACACACACACACACACACACACACAAACATTTATTCACTCACTGAGGGAATTTGTTTTGTATAACTGGACATATTTGTCACAAGCAATTTGTTTTCCTTTTCTTTTTCAATAGGGTGGAGGGTAGGAAGGGGAAAAAAATAGATGCTTTTTTCCTTTAAATATGGAGGTAAGGATATGCTGCAGATGTGGAACGTTGCATGAATGTTCTCAGATGAAATCATCATAATATTACATTTACTAATTTATTTTGTTACAAAATACTTCTCATGGAGTGGCTGGAGATGTAAAAGGTTGCAATATAAAAATAAAACATCTATAAAACTTTCAAAAAAGAAGTCAAGTGCTAATATTTTAATAATAATTACTACAAAGTGTCTTGCCCAAGGCTATACAAGTAGTAAACGGCAAATGTAGCATTCAAACCCAAGTCCTTTCACTCTAAATCTATCACTCTTTCAACTATATTATGTAGCCATTACATGGTAGGAATGTACAGAGTGAAAATTCCCTTTAATAACACAACCATAGTGCACATTAAATCTTCTGCAAAAGAAGTCACATAATGCAATTCAAAATTCAATATAAATCAATTTTTCATGATTTCTACTACTGTTTCAAAATGGATCCAAGTTCCATTAGCAAAGAACATGAATGACTGGTTAGAGAAATGTCCCTGATCCTTCCCCTTTAAAGTTAAAAACAAGGAAAATGATCACAGGATAACTAACTTGCAATTCTATACAATAAAGGGGACCCTAGAAAAGTATATAAAGGCGAATTTCCATTTAAAATGGAATCTTCATCAGATTACACTAATCACTAAAATGAAGTCAGAGGCTCTTATAAGCAAACCTGTGAAAATTAAGCAGATGGTGGATGAAAAAGCCAAGTGTCACTTTCTCCTATCTTTACTATGGACCATTTGTTAAATTAATCTGACTCCGAAAGCAGAGCCTATATCAGGCCCATTCTTAAACTATTCAAAAAGACTAATCCCTAGATACTGAAATAAAGATCATGCATGCTTTGGTGAGTCAGTTTTGTATTCTTGGCAACTTAGGAAGGAGGTCTGTGTGACGTAAGAGTCAAAAACCAAAACTGCAAATATGGAAGTGCTCTCAGCTTTGTTCTATGGCCCTATCTGTGGCTTAAGAATAAGCTGAGGAGTGTAACTTTCAAGGTCTACACGTGATTCTTCAAGAATCCTAATACTCTGCCTCTACTTAAAAAATATTTTATTGATGTCTTTGTTTATGTCACAGTCATTTTCCAATATATTTCCTGGCCTCAACTCCAAATCCTCCCTTACAAAAAAGAAAAACAAACCAGATGGACAAAGTCATCTCACTGGGCAATCTATACATTACTCTGCAACTATAGCCCCCAAGTCTAGCAAGAGAATTTTCAACATTTTTTTATACAAAAGAAATATCTCTAGAAAAAATAAAAGGGGGATAATAACTGTGTAATTCAGTCATTTTTCAGTTGTGTTCAACTCTCTATAACCCTATTTGGGGTTTTCCTGACAAAGACACTGGAGGGGTATGCCATTTCCTTCCCCAGCTCATTTTACAGATGAGGAAACTGAGACAAACAGAGTTAAGTGACTTGCCCAGTCTCTAGTTAAGTGTCTAAGGCTGGATTTGAACTCAGGAAGATGAGTGTTCTTGACTCCCATCCTGATAATCTATTTACTGTGCTGCCTCAAGTCAGGGAGACTGAAGTTCAAATTTTGCCTCTAACGCTTATTAGGTGTATGACTCTGGGATACCCACTCAACCTCTATCTGCCTAAGTTTCTTTTGCTGTAAAATGAAAATAAAATAGTTCCTAAATAAAATACTTCCTAAGGTTACAAAAAGAAAATTCTATAATATGATAATATACTACAATATTATACTTTGTAAACCTTAAATTATTGTAAAAATGCTGGCTATTAAAATGATCATTATCTGATCCATTACAGTTCTTAGTTCAATATTTTAAGACACGAGAAGTGTCATAATGGGGATACTTTTAGGACTTTCACTCTTAGGGCACACTTGTAAGGATACCAAGGTTCTTTCTACATCACAACAAGGGATTTGAAAAAATTGTGGTGATGAATTCTTACTGGAGTCATATGAAAATCCTTGTTTATCACGGGTGTGGATTTTCCCTTCACTTTGATCCATTACAACTCCTTTACCACTTCATGGGTGATTTCTGAGATTTTGATGGAGCCCAAAATGTTATCATCCTATTGTCCCAGGTTTGACACTGGGACAAAGTGAGGCACTTACAGGTCACTGAACAGTTAGCAGTTAGCAAAGGGAGTTTTCTTATTCTAAATGTAAAACAGATAGATAGTAGCAGTTACCTCCAAAAGAGACACCCAGATACATTTATTTCCATATAGAAACATGTATGATCAGCGGGGCAGGGTAGGATGACCCTGTCCTCTTGCCTTGGGATTTCCACCAAATCCAGTGGGCAAATACTAATCCCATGTTGGTGGGACAGTTCATATCCCTACTTGACCAGGAAGACACCTTAACCAAGCCAGAAGCCACTAGGAATCAACATCAAGGCTGGCAAAGCTTAAGCCTTGCTCCACAGCCAATCCAGTGAAGAACCTCCAAACTTAGCTAGGCTGGTGTTTGGACAAACGGATAAGGAACTTTACCGTTATCATGACAACTTTCCAGGGTTTTAGGCCTAAGCTCAGCCCAGCAGTCTTCAAGAAAAAAGGTTCCCCTGCAAAAATAGGAGGGGGAAATCACACTAAGATTTCAAGATAGATTTAAAATTACATTGTCAGGAGATAAAAACAGGAGGAAGAACAGAGAAGTAAAAGATATGAGATTGTAAACTTCTAAAAGCACAGAAAGGATCACAGCCTTTAAATCAGATGTGCCTTGGAAGGCTAAGAAGGGATTCTGAAAAGGGTATAATAAGAGACAAAAATAATTTTGACAACAGTATTCTGAGTCAACTAATTAGAGGGAAGGCATTAAAGGAGCCAGGATGAAGAGTTTCAGGAAACGATTAAAGCACCAATAATGGCTTTAACATTAGTGGACACAGGGGCGAAAAAAAGCATAAGCTCTTGGGAAGGAAGGAAGTGAGATCACCTGGTTGGCAGGGATTTAAGTGTAAGATTTTTTCAAAAGAGAGAAGAATATATTTTCGGTCTTTGAGCTGAGCTGACAAAAAAAGCATCCTTGAAATTATTATATGAACTGGTGGGGGAGAGTGGGGGGGAAAGAAAAAGCCAAAAGCACAATCTTGATAAGCTATCAAATGAAGAAGATAGCAAACCAAAGGACAGGTTTTCTCCTGGAAAGAGTACAGGGAAACAAGAGTAAAGCTTTAAGGGCAATCTACAGTGAATGAAAGAGAAGGAGCCTCAAGGCCGAGCAAGCACAATGCATCATTCTCATATCTCAATAAAGCACCTAAGATAATGCTGACGCACATCAAAGATGACAGAAAGACTCATCACATACATTTACCTCAATTTCTGCATTCAGTCAATTCAACTCTGAAGCAGAGAGCTCTGACTCACCAAGTTAATGCATGCTACGGCATTCCACAGCGCATTAAAAGGGAGGGACTTGGGGGTGGGGGGGTGGGGAGAAGAGTTCTAGTCATGTCTAAAATGAAGATTTGCTTTTTTACTTCTTCAAGTTCTTTCTTTTTGTTGAGGCCCAACTTAAATTTCTGCTCCTCTATGAAGCCCTTATCTATCTGTGGCAATACCCTTCCCCCTGGCTTCCTCATTTGTAACCCCAGGATTATGTTTGGCTATAGAGAAGTGAATGAGCAGGGACAAGTCAATTGGTTATCCAAGACCTTTTTTATCCTACCCTTAGAAACACATTTCTCTTCCTTTGCACTCTTGCTATCCCCTAGGACCAATTTTTATTTCCAACTGGAATATGAAGAAATTTTTGGTGACTTTCCTATTGCATAACATACAAAATTGAAATTCTGTTATCTTGCATTAAAGGCCATCCACTACCCAACTTTCCAGTTTTATCTCTTTATTATCCATTTCTATGCATTCTACAGAATAGTCAAATTAGACTATTCTCTGCACCGCTCCCTTCATTTACTGTGTTCTTCTGACTGTGACTTTGCTTATACTTGTCCCATAGGTCTGGAATAGTTTCTGTCTCTCTTTACCTTTTATATGGTGTTCTGTAAACATATGTGTATGCATGTGTGTGTGTGTGCACGTGCATATACACACACAATCACTCAGAATCTCTGAGGAAGGATCACAGAATGTCAGATTTGCACCAATGTACACAGTTAGTAAGTAACGAAACCAAAATTCAAACTCAGGTCTTCTCACTCAAGTACATTTTCTGTTAGGTAAGATGCTTCCAACATAGAAGCTATACATATTAAGTATTCAATAATATTTGGAAAATGATGACTAATCATAATCACCCATCCATTCAACTGTACCCAAATTAACAGCTTTAACATTTCAGTAAAATTATATATATTTTTCTTCTGTACAATGTTTAACTTTTAATGAGGGAAATTTTTTCTCAACTCTTATCTTGCCCTCTATGCTTCATCTCTGACAGATTAATATTGGTCAACAATTAGCCACCTAGGAAAAGCACTGATTGTTGCCTATAATGGAGTTGGCTATTACTACGAATAGAATTCCTGGCAATTTTTCTTGAAATTTACCTTCAAGAGTTAGGTCAGTGCAATGCAGGACTCAAGAGAAACAAAAACTGGCTGGATCAGTTCCTAACTACAACTGAAGTTTGCAGTCTTCAGTCTTAATTAAAATTTCAGTTTCTGAAATTATTGGCTGAGTTTGGCTCCTTAAAGTGAAATGTCAAAATTGTTAAATGTGAAAATGCAAACATACCTTTAACTTTCAAAAAAACTACTGCCCTTAGTAGGAGTAAACAAAGAACCAATTAAACTTGTTTCACAACTATTAATATTTAAATGAGTTTCAGCTCATATTTTAGTTATGACTCCTCCTACAACTCCAGAACAAATTCTTGGTGAATCAAATTCCCTCTTTTATGGGTTTACTGTTGGTGTACTTTATCCAGATTCTGCTTTTTTTTATTTTTTGCTTTGTGTCAAAGGTCTTTCCCTACTCCTCACTAGTCTTCCCTAACTGGGAATGTGCCACAATCTATCCATTACCCCATTGCAAAAGTTTATATTTCTTCCAGGTTTTTTTGTAATTATAAACAATGCTGTTATAGAAATCAAATTTTTTTGGATCATATTTTCAGGAATATATTCCCAACAATGGAAATGCTGAATCAAAGGATATAATTTATTTTTCATTTTTACTGAAAAACTGATATCCAAACGTATTCTCTAAATTTGCAATTCCACTGAGAGTCATTTTTGTAGCTTCTAAAAGCCCTGCCAGCTGAGATTTATGGCTTCTTGTTTAGTTGTTTCAGTTGCGTCTGATTCTTCATGACCCCATTTGGGGTTTTCCTGGCAAAGATAATGAAGTGGTTTGCCATTTCCTTCTTCAGCTCATTTTACAGATGAGGAAACTAAGGCAAACAGGGTTAACTGACTTGCCCAACATCACACAGCTACAGACCACATTTGAACTCAGGTCTTCCTAACTCCAGCTCCCATGCTCAATCCACTGTGACACCTAGTTCCTTCAATGTATGCATATGTTGCTTCCTCCAAAGTAAACTCTTTGGAGGCAGGAAATGTTCCTTTTTGGTCTTTTTTAATCTCAGTACTCAACACAGTGCCTAACACATAGTGGGTGCTTAATAAATGCTTGTTAATTATTTGGGTAATTTCTATCCTTGTAGTTCACTTTTTAAAAAAAATCTAAGTTCCCCTCCATATCATTGCAAAATTAAAGCTAAACAGTTTAATGAAAATTAAAATTTATTATGTGGTTGTATGCCCAATTTCTGAGCTATGCTTTCTCTGATGTTTTTGCCCATTCCATATGTAAAGAAGTGTATCACAAGGGTAAAGATATTTACATAATTTTTTTCTAACTAAAAGAAAAAAAAACTGTTGACACAAAATAATAGTCACAACTCTACCTTTAAGATAAAGTAACTATATGCCACATTTAATTAAACTACTTACTAGCATCCAAACCCCTTCAAAAGTTAATTGTTGACTATGGTCAGATAAATTCACACATTTTATAATCCTTAACTCCAAGTTATTTATTAAACTCCTGACTGGATACAATGACTCTAGACTAAGTACTACTAACTATCTCAAATTCAAAAGAAAAACAGTAATCTTTACTGGGGGCAGTGGGGGGAGGAGAGGTCAGAAGTGGTACCAGGGATATGATTACTGCCACCTGAAGGCCCCACACCAAGGTGGGCCCAATGCCAGAACACTGTGATATAAAACCAACTATACAAAAGAAACATTATAGTAATCAACGCACACACTGACTCTTTAGGAATGGCAAATTAAGTCATTCCCAATAATTGTGCTTGACTTTGAGAATGAAGGCTGAAGGATATGGGCTGAGGAGGCAGGACCCCAAAATTCAATTCATAAGGTCAGGGAAGATATATGTCTTCTCTGCTTCCAAAAATAAAAACATAGAAATTCTCCAAGAAAATGAAAAATAAACAGTTAAGAATTAAAAGCAGAATCCACAAACCTTTATCAGTACTATTAAATGGAGTTTATGGTCTTATTCATCCACCAAAATGAATTTATTCGTAGAAATAACCTGAAACAGCTAAATAAGTGCTGTCAAATCATTCACATTTCATTTCTATATTCCTCACTGGCTAGGACCATAGCTAAAATGACAGGATAAAATATATACTTAAGAAGCACTACTACATTTCTGCTCTATGATCATAGATTTTGAGCTTAGAGCTTAGCGATCATCCGGTCCAATGACCTCATTTTACAATGTGCAAATGAAGATACAGAGATGTAAAGTGATCCCCTCTTAGGTCAGAAAGAAAGTGAGAATTTGAACCCAGGGCCCACTGACTACAAATGAAGGGCAAAAATGAAGTGCTCTGTTCCATGGCATCAGATACAGCTTCTTATTTTTTTTTTCAATTTTTATTCTAAAATTAACCACAACAAAAAAGAACATTTCCAGACACCCCAGAAAAAAATAGCTTCTCTATGAAATGCAAATTTCTACTTCATACCACTTGCTTTTCCAAAAAGTAGAAATTCCACACACTTGCAAAATTGTCTTGTTTGTCTCTGCTTCCTTCTGAATTTTGTTCTCTCCTGTGCATTTAAAAAATATTTCAATAGAGGTGAACATTAAAGTCAACAGCCTCCCCCCATAAAATTCTCCTATTAGTTGGGAAAAAAGCACTTGTCTTCAGGGCCCTCTGTGACATCTCAGGATAAAATATTAGGGACCTTGGAGACCCTTGTCCTGAATTGTAACAGTATGAGTGGGGGCAGCATGGGACAGGGGCTCCCAAAGCAGGCAGGAGCTAGGATCCATTGTTGAAAGTCTCCACATAAACCCCCTGAGGGAACTGAGCTCCTGGTGGCAGCCCTGCCCCCCAACTGAGCAGCTGAACTTAATCTCACACTGAATAGCAGCCCTGCCACCACCTGAGCACCTGAATTTAATCTCACACTGAAATAGCAGCCCCACCCCAGCTGAAAGCCCTGAGGCTGGGAAGCAGCATTTGAATCACAGACCCCAAGCACTAGCTGGGCTGATCTGGAGGTGAGGCGGGGGCAAAGAGGAATCTCAGAAGTCAAGTAACTGGCTGAGAAAATGCCCAGAAAAGGGAAAAAAAT
>CM053773.1:41629096-41698571 GCA_028658325.1 Potorous gilbertii
AAACAATAACACAACATGACCATTACGGAAGTCATTTGCAAAACTCCCCAGATATGGTCTAGATTGAATTTCCTGCCTTCTCAAAGGGAATGGGTGGGGAGGGAGGGATGGGGAGAAGTTGGAACTCAAAGTTTTAGGAACAACTGTTGAGTACTGTTCTTGCTACTAGGAAATAAGAAATAGAGGCATTTGGGAATAGAATGTTATCTGGCCCTACAGGAGAAAAGAGAAGATGGGGACAAGAGAAGGGAGGGATGATAGAAGAGAGGGCAGATTGGTGATAGCGGCAATTAGAATGCTCGGTGTATTGGGGTGGGGGAAGAGACAAATGGGGAGAAAATTTGGAACCCAAAATTTTGTGAAAATGTAAAAAGTTAAATAAATAAATTTTTTTAAAAAAGATACAAAAAAAAAGTTAATGGGGCTATTAATCTCTCTTCTCTTCAAATCATTAGTGAACAAAAACAAAGCAAAATCCTTTTTCTTTTCAAAAGAATACCAAGTTTTGGTATTTTTTTTGGCCATAAAAAGATTTTTGCTACAAAAACATAAATATTATGTTCCTTTGAGACATAATCAATATTTAATTGTAAAATATCTCATTTTAATGTATTAAATAATTGGAAATCTTAGGCTAATTGGTAAAAAGGAAGCAGGTAATTCATAAAAAAATGTATATGGTATTATTAAGAGGACGCTAATTTATATTAGTGGTCCTATGAAGGCAATTCAACATTTGTGTCTCATGAGAAAATATTCCATTCATTAAAATTCATCCATTTGCAAACAGAATAAAGTGATCCAGACTCTACATCAATTAACTTGGATTAGGGGATGACCTCAACTCTATTCAAACATTCTGGTTAGGATAAGAAAGAAATTGCACCTGTGATTTCATTGGCATAAGGAATTTCCAGTTGATGAAACTCCTTTTACCAATTTAGGTAGACACTTTTTCTTTCTTTTAAGATTTAAATTTATTTATTTTTAGTTTTCAACATTCATTTACACACCATTTTGAGTTCCAAATTTTCTCCCCATCTTTCCTCTCTACCCTATCTCCTGAGATGGCATGCATTCTGATTACCCCTTCCCCCAGTCTGCCCTTCCTTTTATCATCACTTCCCATTGCCTTCCCCTTTATTTTGTGAAAGGCAAGATAGATTTCTACACTCCACTGCCTGTATATCTTATTTCCTAGTTGCTTAAAAAAAACAAATTTTTTTAACATCCATCTTTAAAACTTTTGAGGTCCAAATTCTCTCCCTTCTTCTCTCTCTACCCACCCCATTGAGAAGGCAAGCAATTCAATATAGTTTATACATGTGTTATGCAAAATACCTCCATAATAGTGATGTTATGTAAAACTAACAATAATTCCCTTCATCCTATCCCATCCCCCAATTTTTCTTTTTTCTCTTTTGACTCTGTTCCTTTTCTAAAGTGTTTCCTTCTGACTACTCCCTCCCCCAATATGGCCTCCTTTCTATCATCTACCCCTTATTCCTATCCCCCCTACTTTGCTGTAGGGTAAGATACCCAATTGAGTGTGTATGTTATTCTCTCCTTAAGTCAAATCTGTTGAAAGTAAGGTTCACTCATCCTTCTCCCCTGCCTATTTTCCCCCTCCATTGTAAAACCTTTTTCTTGCCTCTTCTATGTGAGATAGTTTAGCATATTCTATCTCTCCCTTTTTCATTCTCCCAACATATTCCTCTCTCACCCCTTAATTTTATTTTTTTAGATATCATCCCTTTATATTCAACTCACCTTGTGCCATTTATCTATCTATCTGTCTGTCTATCTCATAAAACTGCCCTAATACTGAGAAAAGTCTCATGAGTTACAATATCATCTTTCCATGTAGGAAGGTAAATAGTTCAACTTTAATAAGTCCTTTACGATTTCTCTTTCCTGTTTACCTTGTCATGCTTCTCTTGATTCCTGTATTTGAAAATCAAATTTTCTATTCAATTCTGGTCTTTTAATCAATAGTGCTTGAAAGTTCTCTATTTCATCAAATATCCATTTTCCCCCCCTGAATTATTATACCCAGTTTTGCTAGATAGGTGATTCTTAGTTTTAATCCTAGCTCCTTTGACTTTTGAATATCATATTCCAAGTGCTTCACGTAGAAGCTGCGAGATCTTGTGTTATCCTGATTGCATTTCCACCATACTCAAATTATTTCTTTCTGGCTGCTTACAATATTTTTTCCTTGACCTGGGAACTCTGGAATTGGGTTACAACATTCCTAGGAGTTTTCCTTTTAGGATGTCTTTCCAGAGTTGATTGGTGGATTCTTTCAATTTCTATTTTACCCTCTAGTTCTAGAATATCAGGGAAGTTTTCCTTGAAAATTTCTTGAAAGATGATGTCTAGACTCTTGGCTTGATCATGACTTTCAGATAGTCCTATAATTTTAAAATTCTCTCCTAGATCTATTTTCCAGGGCAGTTGTTTTTCCAATGAGATATTTCATATTGTCTGCTATTTTTCATCCTTGTGGTTCTGTTTTACAATTTCTTGATTTCTCATCAAATCATTAGCTTCCATTTGCTCCATTATAACTTTGAAGGAATTATTTTCTTCAGTGAGCTTTTGGACCTCCTTTTCTATTAGGCCAATTTTGTTTTTAAAAGCATTCTTCTCATTATCTCTTTGGACTTCTTTTGCATTTGGGTTAGTCTATTTTTTAAAGTATTATTTTCTTCAGTATTTTTGGGGCTCCTTTAGCAAGCTGTCTAAGTTTTCATGATTTTCTTGCATCACTCTCATGTCTCTTCCCAATTTTTACTCTACTTCTCTCACTTGACTTTCAAAATCCTTTTTGAGTTCTTCCACGTCCTGAGACCAATTCATATTCCTCTTGGAGGATTTTGATTTAGGAACTTTGACTGCTGTCCTCCTCTGGTTGTATGCACTGATCTTCCTTGTTATCAAAGTAAAATTCTATAATCTGAGTTCTTTTATGATATTTGCTCATCTTCCCACCCAAACATTTGATTTTCTAACTCTTTCTCAAGGTAAAACAGAACTCTACTTCCAGTGGGTGAGTTTGGTGGAAGTGGGTATATTGTCATTACAGCACAACTTCTTTTAAATTCTCTCAGAGTCTGAAAGGTAACCCTGTTGAGGAGGCATATATCCTCCTTACTCATGCCTTTAGCCTCCATCCAAGGATTTATATTTATACAAGCCCAGCTACACACAATTATCAGGCACTTAGATCTTAAACATAACCATTTACTTAATAAAGCAAAAGAAATATTAACATCCAGGATTATTTATATATTAAAGAAAATGTAGGAACATTAAATTCACTATATTTCATATTATACTCTTCCACCAATGTCCTCAAGTTAACCTCTGGGACTTGACAAGATAGCACCATGAAGGAAGAAAACCCATGTGCTTGGAGGTAACTCAGTTCTAGTCCACAGGTTTTTTATATCATTGATCCATTCAGGAACATCTACATCACATAAAGCTGTGTCTCTTCCAATTGCACCCCTTCTATTCTTTACCACTCTTTCCACAGGCAAATTATCTATCTGAAAGCAAAGATACATTTACAAGAACTTCCAGCTTACAACTGCTTTCAAAAAGGTGCTGAAAAAGTGTTCTCTCTTAATTTGGATAGTAATTCCCTTGAATCTGGAGATCTGCAAAGCTCATCAAGCTGGCAATACAGTTAGCCTATTCATTATATTCATTAATTAGGATGCTGCATTGATCAATCAGTTCCTAACAAAGAGAACCCATAAGAAAATGACTCTGATTAAACTCTGGGCAAGGCAGATGAACCCAACCAACTCCTTACTCAATAGGATGATGTACTCTACTCTTACAACTCAGCATTTCTTCTCTATGCAGTAAAGCAACTAAAAAAAATTTTTTTCCCCTTTTCTTATTTTCCCTCTTAAGTCAGAGAGAGGGCAGCAGAGAACAACAGGTAAAAGGAAATTTCACCTCTGTTAAAGTCTAGTACCTGATAATGAAACTCATTCAATGACTTCCAGTCTTTCTTCAGCCAATCAGGAACCTTGTAAGCTAAAATTTTCTTTGTATTAAGGGCAATTCTAGTAGGTGTTTCCTTACCCAGCTCCAGTGGGGCTGGCATTTCTATTGAGCTTTTCCTTTCTTGCTTGTCCATGACCACTCCAGCTGGTCGTCTTCAAACTCTTCTCTAAGCTTTTAATGGCTTTAATCAGATCTTCCTAGTACTCAGTAAACTCACCTTTCACTAAAAATTCACCAAATCTTCCTATAAAATCAATAGTCCTTAATCATCCCATCCAAATAATTATGATGTTTTTTCATTTTTTGAGTTTTAAGCCTAAATTTTCAAATGAGCTGACGGACCACAATGTCTTAGACTTCCAGACACTCATCAGTTTTCAGAGTGACTTTGACACTTTTCCACAGTCTAAATTTCTAAAAGAACTGTTTGTTCATACGTATATTTTGTACGTTTTTGGTAAGCAATATCTTTCTCAATCCCTTTAAACCAAACTATTCATATACAAAAGAGGAATCACCTTAAATCACCTATAAGTGATTTTAAGCCTTTATATTTATGGCACAGTTCATTTTTCTGCTCATTTTCCATATGAAAATTGTGTTTATACCTGGACTTTAGTATGGTTTTTTTGTTTTGTTTTGTTTTCTTGAGTTCTTTTCCAATTCCTTTCATGTACGGAAGCGTTTGACTATGAAAGAAGCAACTCCTTACATTCTTTCCCATGTAATTTGTTCTTCTAGCTTCTTAGAAGAATATTTTTTCTCATCCTTTTAGCACCAACTGCTCCAAAAAGAGTAGAACCTTAAAGGGAAAGTACGTTATAAAGACACATTTAATTTTGTTTTCAAGGTGAGAATTATGGCATAACCACGCTGATACAAATGACAAGGTAGATATGGTTTGTTTGGTTTTTTTTTTGCCTTCAGGATTAAGCACTGACTAATTCATTATGGGTCCTTACACAAGTAACTAAAATTATTTTATGGCTTATTTCTGACAGTAAAATAGGAATAATTATGTATACATAATTCTCATTGGTAAGTTTCAAATTTTAACAAATTAATGTCTGAAAATTGTTTTACATGCTGATGGAACTGTCCTTTTATAAATGTAAAAAATCTTTGTGTTGCAAAAATCCTTCATTTTATTCACTCTAGCCAAAACTCTTCAACTTTCCTTTGGCCCACGGATACTCTTTCCTCCCCCCACCCCCAATCCCCAGAGAAGTGAGAAGGGCTAATTTTATTGCACTATATTTCAAAGAGCAGGATGGCAGTCCAAGTAACTTTTGCAATATTAAATTATTTTAACTCTATTACAATTAGGTGGGCAAAAGACCAGCATCTCAATCTTAGCAGGAAGTCTGTTTTAACTCTGCCTTTTATGTGTGGGCATAACATAAATATTTAACAAAACAGTGATTCTTGATTAAGGTAATCAAATGGAAAAATAACTCCAAATGACTTCCTTACATTTTTTTTTTTAATCCACTAACGATGGATTTAATTTCAGTTTGGTCAGACTTACATTAAAAAGATCATAGTACATAAAAAGCTTTTTTTTTTTTGGATAGGTACAATTGGAACACATTCTTTTAGGAGAGTTTCATCAGAAATTAGTTATTTGATTATCATACAATATTGAGAATGTCCTTTAAAATATAATCAGTCTTTACAAAATACAGAAAAGCTAATCAGATGTTAACCTGTATAACCTTTATATATTAAAAATGAATTTGGAAAAATTTCATTTTCCTCCCTCCAGGTCCAACACCCAACAAAGTGATATAAATATTCCTCACAACCGTCATCTAAAACGTTACTTCATTAACATTTCAAAAGCAAAGGAGGAGGGAGAACTTTCAAATTCAGTATTTACCAATTTTTCCCGGAGGCAAGAGGCCTACTAGATGGGGGCTGTAAAGCACATTGGAACTTTTAAAATTGAAATATAGCACTCACAGACTCCATAGAGCAAGTGACCATAAAAGACTGCATTCCCTCTGTTAAGTGACCTAACTGAAATACTTTGTTTGACACTCTCAAATTCATCAGCTAGGTTCAGTTGCCTGAATAACTGTAGCCATGTAGTCTTCTTTTGTATATATCCCATTATTAATTAGAAGCAATCGCCCCGCTACTGAGTCGTGATCTCAGAAAAGCCAAAACCAATATATGTGATGAATTTAAAAGGACACTGTCTTCAGAGTACTTAAAGCATAATAAAGTTGTGTACAAAATATCTGTGTTAGACCATCAAAAAGTTATTAAAAGTCACCGAGGACAGAAACAAAGATGGTTAAATCTTTCAACTGCCTTCCAAAAACCTGGTACCTGTAATCACAATCAATACAGGGCTTTTATGTAGGAAGGGAAAGAGGAAAGAAAGGGTGAAAGAAAGGAAAGAAAAGGAAAAGAAGAGAAGAGAAAGGAAGGGAAGGCAAGGCAAGGGAAGGAGGAAGGAGGAAAAGGAGAAAGAATATTTAATAGACTGAAAGTCTAGCAGAAATATTAATTCATGACAGCTACTGGCACTACGAAGCCAAGGAAGGAGTATGGGGAAAAAAATGATAGAATAAAAAAGGCACAGAAAAGAAGGCATGTAACCTCAGGCTAGGGCACTTCCTATCAGTTTTCTATTTTTATAACATTTAGTGAATTGCAGAGGATCACAAAATTTTAGGGGAAAAAGGAACTTTAAGAGAACACCAATCCAAACTCTACATTTTACAAATTAGGAAATTTAAGCCCAGAAATATTATTAAATACTTTCCTAAGGTCAAAAGCTGGTTAGAGACAGCATCATAGCTAGAATCTACATTTCTCTCTTGATTTCCAGTCCAGGGCTGGAAAAGTCCTTAATTACTTGATAGATGAAAATGACCACTGCTGTTATTACAGATACTTTAGGTTTGAAAAATTGAGACTATAAGAAATTTGATGAGTTTCTTTCAGTGTTAGAGACAAGTGCAAAACTGCAATTCAGAGTTCCAGGTTCCATCAAGCATTGACGGAACCAAGTAGGTTTATTCACTCCATTAGCTGTGATTGGACAACTGAAATGAGAAATGGACTTGACAGCTCTTCACACTTACTAACTGAATGACCTTGGGCAAGTCACTTCACTTCTATTTAACCACAGTTTACCACAGTTTCCTCATCTGTAAAATAGGGATAGTAACAGTACCATCAGATGAGACGCTAATTATAAAATGTTTAGCATGGCACCTGACACAATAAGCACCCTGTAAATGTTATCTGTTGCCATTATTATTAGGAGAGTACATTTTATGCACAGGGCCAGACTGCAAAGATAAAGCAAGAGATGAAATGCTGAGGGTTAAGGAATAATTAACAGGCCAATTTGGCTGGGAACACATATGAGGAACAATATGAAATAAGCCTGGAAAGGGAAGGTAGATCTAGACTGTAGAAAGCTTTAAGTGCCAGACTAAGAATTTTGTATTTTATCTTGGAGGTGAGAGGGAAGCACCTGTAATATCTGAGGAGAGAAATGACATGATAAGACTTGGGCCTCAGAAAGATTATTTTGACAGCTGTGTGGAGGACTGATTGAAGACTGGAAACTATTAGCAAGGAGATCTGTTTATTGTGAGGTTTTGCAATAGTGCAGATGAGAGATGTGACCTGAGCTAGGATTGGAGTAACCACATGCGTGGTAAGAGACACAAATGTGAGAAATATGGTAAAGATGGTTATTGGTTATGGGTGGGTGGGGGAGGGGGGGAGAGGTGAAAGGGGGCATGATGGAGTCAAGGATTTTCTTTTAATTGCTGAGCTTTACATTGTGTTAAAGTTTGTCTGTTTTACAGACATTACCTCAAAATTTCAAAGACTTCTCCAAGATTTTGAACTTGCATGATCTGGAAATACATGGTGATGCCACAGCAGTAAAAACAGGAAAAATGGAAGGAAAGGCAGTTAAACAAAAGTAATGAGTTGTACTTTGGATGTGTGAAGTTTGACAAGTATACAGAAGGACTTCTGTGTCCCGTAGGCTATCACTATCAGCAGTAAAATAACTCAATCAGTGGGAATAGATAGTGTCACCAAACTGGGAAATAAGAGAGAAAAGAAGGTTCAGTGTCCCCCCATTCATACGCGATACCAGAATAGTGAAGAGACTTAACCATGCCCTTTGAAGATGGGCTGAAGACACTAAGAAGGGAAAAGAGGAGATTAACGGGTTTGTAACAAAAGTCCTTAAATCCCTCAAGTATATTCCAGCCAGCAGTGTTATCTAGTCAAAAAAACAAGATAACAGATTTATCCTGGTTGGCTGACTGGGTGAGAGGGTGGCAGGAAAGGGGAGAAAAGGGGAGGAAGTAGGGAGTCAGTGGACTGAGAACAAGGAGAAGTTACAGGGAAACTTTTCAATAAAATACAAGGAAAAATTTAAATTTTTTGACTGAAAATAGGTCTTCCAATGCCAATGCTAATTTCACAACACCATGCTGTTTATTTTATGTAACAAGTACTGTCACAGGCTTAGTGGGCATTATGATGGTAGCCTGAATCTATTTTTTGCCCTTAAGAAGTTTCCAGACCTATATGCATTTATTGTCACTACTTCTTTCATATATACACACATGCAAGTATAAGCATACACATATGCATATGTACACACATACATACATGCAAGTATGTGCATATACATGCATATACACATATGCATACACATATACATATGTACACATATATACATACATAAATGTATATGTGTGTAAATAGATATAAAGAGAGATAGACATAAGAGTACCTGTTTTTGCAACAGACCAAATGTACAAGAGGTCAGAGAAAAAGAATTTAGCTTGACAGCTTCCCTTCCTCCCTTTTACCAAACAAGGCATGTTTGTTACCAGAAACTTCTGCCCTAAGCGTGGAGGGAAAAAGTCAAGATGGAAGCATGTGAAGTTGTCTTAGAGACAGAGATTCCACCTCCTTCTTCCACAAAACTGACTGGGAGTTTGATATCTCTCTTTCCCCCAACAAATGCACCTGCGTTTTTTACCTTCGTATTTCGAGGTAACTTAAACTAATTTCCTTTTTTCCAGCCCTTCATGGAGGTAACAAACAGCTGCTCATAACCCTCCTTGTAACAACTCTTCATATACTTGAAGACAATTGTTAAGTGGCCTCTTAAAATTCTCTTCAAATTAAAGATTCCCAGCTTTTTAACTTTTTTCTCGTAAGTTCGATTTTCCTAAGTCTTTCATCATATTTACTGCTTTTCCTTGGTCTTTTTCAAGTTTGTTTGTTTGAATTTTATTTTAAATATATAGCCAAACTTGAAAATTCATTTAAATAAAGGTCTGTCTAATGCTGAATAAAGTGGTCAGATTATGTTGTGCTTCTTAAATGTCATTTTCCCATGACAATATCCTCGTACCAAGGTTGAAAAACAGCACTCCACTCCTCTGCTGACTTATAGTCAACTTGTGGCTCATTATCACTGACAAATCTTTTTCTATTGGATCTGTGCCTGGTCTTTCATTCTTAGTCTTGTACTTGGTAGAATTGTTTTTCAGATCCCAAGTCTATCATTACCTTTCATTTGTCCCTACTGTAAATTTATCTTGTTATTGCAAGCTCTCTCTAATCAGTTTTCAATCTCTTCCTGTCTTCCAAGATTTAAGTGAACCCAGAAAATTTTGAGTCATCTGGAAACTAAGGAATATGCTACCAAATACCATTAACATTCCCTGTTTTCTTCTTTATTATGTAACCTCTTTGTAACATAGCATCACTAGAAATTAGCCTCCTGCTAGCAAACAAACATCCTTTTTATTCCTGAGGCTATCTTAGTCAAACAGCTAGTATCCTAGACAAGCCTTAATATCCTTCAGTTGTGACTAGGAAATTAGGAGCTGTTACCCTGGGTAAGGAAGTAGCTGTGGTTAAATTCAAGGTTAAGCATAAAAGGCATGTTTGTTACCAGAAACTATCTGCATGCTGAAGTTTTCCACTCAGGTGCTCGACTCCTTAGGTTCTAAAACGTCATCAAAATGAGTTTAAAAACAAAGTACTATTTTCCATCGTGGTTCTATAATATTGACATTCAACTTACTTACATGACTGAAATGATTCACACAAATATTTCTGATTTCTCAACTATAAAATGTGACCTTTCAAAATGTCACCATTTTCCAGTGTGGTAAAGCCGTGTTTTCTGCATCTGAAAATTTAAAATTTTAAAGCCTCATAAAGAATATTTCCAACATAACACATACGGGTGAGGCGCACACACACAGTTTACAAGGAGAGAAAAGGGCAGGGTGTAAGAAGCACATGAGAGAATAGGAGTAAGCAGGAAGAGAGAAAAGGAAATTATGCTCAAGACTCCAATTTTGCAGATGGATTACCTAAGAGGGAAGGAGCAACAGCCCTCATAGGAGCAAACGTAGTAAATCTTAGGGTTGAAGGAGAGTAGACAAGTCATATAGTGGAAAAATGGTGGAATAATGATAGGCAGCATAGTGGACAGAGTCAAGAACACTAATCATCTCTGGGTTCAAATCTAGCCTCAGATACTTAATAGCTATGTGACTCTGGGCAAATTACTTAAAGCCTATTTGCCTCAGTTTCCTCATCTGTAAAATGAGCTGGAGAAGGAAATGGCAAACCACTTTAGTATCTTTGCCAAGAAAACCTCAAATGGGGTCACAAAGAATCGGTCACAACTAAAAAAACTGAAGAAAAACAAACAATAGAATATGTGTATAGATAACATATATATATATAAAATATATACATAAAAATATAATACTTTCTGGGTCAAAAAGTCATCTCAAAAGGATCTCCTCCAACACACAGCTGTAAAAGACAATTATGTAGACTGAAATGAGCAAAGTACCAGAGACTTGAATAGTTTACCTGCTAGAGGTAAACACAGCAAACACTTCTCAAAGTGTTCCTAACCATTTACTCAACTTTTATGTTGTGCTATATAAAGCAAAAGGAACAAAAGTGAACGTGACATTATCTTTCTCACCTTGGAGGTCAAGTTCCAAGGTCAGTTTTTTGAAAGTTCTACACTTTAAAAAGTTCACCTTCCCTTTCATTTCCTCTTTGATGGAATGAAGCACTATATATTTTCTATTCAATACTAGTTTGCATTTAGATCAACAGTAATCATAAGTCATCACACCCTCACCATTAGAAGAATAAGCCCTCTTCATCTCCTCCCCCATTCTCCGATAGAGGTCTGAAATACTCATTTTAGTGAGTTTGTAGCCAGCAACTATCAACTACTTAGTTTGATATTTATAATGAGAAACAAATATAAGAATGTTGTAAATGAGAGTCTTCCAACACAAAACTGCTCCTGTGCACAGTTGGTTAATGAAGGAAATTGAGTATCCTTATCTGTAAAATGGAAATCAGTAATACCTGCACTATCAACTTGATAGGGTTAAAAGGACAGTGTTCTGACAACTTTTAGAGTGCCATAGAAATTTTAATAATTACAGTATACATGAAAATGGGTATGTATGACATCACAATATAAAATTTCCAACCAAAATAAAGCCATACTTCAATGACCTGACTTAGGATGAGTCAATTTTGCTTCTCTGCTTAAGACCTTGAGGCTCCCAATTTCACACTAGTTAAACACATATTACTTCTTAAATAGATGAAAAGTACGTGCCTGGCTAAGAAAAACTGCCCCTCTATCCAAAGCTATGCATTGTTATAGCTC
This sequence comes from Potorous gilbertii, assembly GCA_028658325.1. Lineage (NCBI taxonomy): Eukaryota > Metazoa > Chordata > Mammalia > Diprotodontia > Potoroidae > Potorous > Potorous gilbertii. The sequence continues at coordinate 41,640,840 of CM053773.1, forward strand.
ACACCTTCATCCTACAAGGTAGTAATTAAATATTTTGGTTTAAACAGATAATTAAAATCCTTAAGAAGCCTTCATGTGGAAAATGGATTAGACATTCATTGTAACTCCAGAGGGCAAAATTGAGACCTATTAGTGGAAGTTAAGTATGTAATAAATGCTTGTTGATTGGTTGATTAATTATAAGAAAGAGCTTTCCAAAAGTTAGGGCTATCCAAATCAGGCAAAGATTGGATGTCAATCTGTTAGGGTAGAGGGTTTGACTACTGTGAACTAGATGACTTGTGAGAGACCTTTTAAACTCTGGTTATTTGATTATCAGTTAGTGCTCCTGATGTAAACAGGCAGCACAGGATAGTAACAGTTTACTTAAATAGTACTTTACGGTGAAGAAAGCAAAGCCAGTATCTCCCTTTTATAGACAGGTGGTAGAGTGGTTAGTGTCAGACTTGGAGTCAGGAAGACTTAGATTTGAATCTGATATCTAATGCTAGTTGTGTGACCTTAAACAATACACTTAACCTCTTTCTGTCTTAGTTTCCTCATCTGCAAAATGGGGGTATTGATAGTGCCTACTTCACAGAGTGGTTGTGAAGATCAGTGAGATAATTATAAAGCACTTAGCACAGTGTCTGGAACATAGTAACTGCTATATGAACGTTGGCTATCTTCAACATTATTATTATTTTTACAGAAGGAGAAACTGACAATCAGAGAGATTCAGTGACTTTCCTGGGATTCAAACTCAGGTCTTTCATACCCTCTTTATAACCTCTGGTTCATATTTTTCCTACTACCCTTCTTCTTAAGAGGGAAGTCCCTAGAAATGGGACCCTGGAGAACTGGATTCCAGGCCTACTTGTCGTTAACTATGAATAAGCCACAACGTCTCAGAATCTGATTTCTCACCTATAAAATAAGGTAATTAGAATACATAATCTCTAAAATTCCTTCAGCCTCAAAGTTCTGCCATTTGTGGACCTCTCTACTAATATTAATTGAACTACTCAGTAAGAATTAGAAAGCAGAGTTTGTCACGAATAATTCTGCAACATGGAAGATTATATACTTATAAGCTATGATACTGACATTGAATTTTTTTTTTTATTAATGTATCTTAAATCCTGATACTGATGGAAGCTTAATTCGAGGTGGTGAAGAAGTAGATGAATGTGAAAATTCTGAAGAGAAGTTCTAGATGTTGTCAAGGATTGAGAAATTAAAAGTCACAGAATGTTAAAGTAAAAAGAGACTACAAGGATCTTTTTTTTTAAAGGAATTTACTTTTTTGTTGTTGTTTATTTTTTACTTAGGGAATCTTCTTAATAATCGCCTCCTTTTCCAAGTAAGAAAACAAACCTGAGAGTGAATCAAATGGAGATAGAGCCAAGATGGCAGAGAAATAGCAGCAACTCACCTGAGCTCTCCCCCAATGCCCTCTGAACACCTTTAAAAATGTTATAAAACAATTCTCAGAGCAGAATCCACAAAAGGATGGAATGAAATAATTTTCAAGTCAAAGACAACTTAGAAGGTCAGCAAGAAAGGTGTGTTGCACCTGAATAAGAGTAGAGCACAGTTCAACAGAGACCAGGTCCCAGCAAACCAAGAGCAAGCCTTGGAGGATCACTGAATCAGCAGCAGTGGCTGCTTCCAAAGGCTCAGCCAACAGTCAGTAAGGGGGTCAGACAACTGATAAGAAGGAGATTACAGGGGTCTCTTTGCTAGCCCTGAGACAAAACTGTTGCTTTGCCTATGCTCAGATGTGGGTTGCAGTCCTTGCTGGCAGGTCCAGAGCAAGAAGGACCACTAGCACACCAGACTTACAGCCACAATGGAGCAGGGACCTTCATCACAGTTCCAGGAGAGAAAAGAGTGCTTATGGTCTCTCACAGACCAGAATACAGGCCAGAAGAGGAGCAAACACAGCTCTCCTTAGTTCTTACCACCTTGGAAGAACTGAAAACTTACAGGTCCCTAGAAATATCTCAGAAAGTACAAAGCCCCTGAAGCTTGGGACAGTGCCCCTCCATTCTGGAAGCAGAGCACTGCCTTAACGAAGAGTTAAAAGCCAAGAAATAGGCTGGGAAAATGAGCAAACAACAGAAAAGAGCTCTGACCACAGAAAATTATAATGGTGACAAAGGAGATCAAAAGACATACTCAGAAAAGATAACAAAATCAAAGTTCTTACATTCAAAGCCTACAAGAAAAATATGAATTGGTCATAGGCCATGAAGGAGCTCAAAAAGAAGATTTTGAAAACCAAGGAAGAGAGGTAGAGGAAAGAAGGGAGGTAGAGGCAAAACTGGAAAGAGAAGTGAAAGTGATGTATGAAAATCATGAAAAACAACAAGTCAACATCTTGGTGAAGGAGACACACACACACACACACACACAAAATTTGAAGAAATTAACACCATAAAAACCAGAATAGGCCAAATGGTAAAAGAAGTACAAAAAGTCAATGAGGAAAAAAATGTCTTAAAAAGCAGAAATGGCCAAATGGAAAAAGAGGCATAAAAATTCATTGGAAAAAAAAAAAACTCCTTAAAAAGTAGAATTGACCAAGTGGAAAAGGGGGTACAAAAGTTCACTGAAGAAAATAATTTCTTAAAAATGAGAAATAAGCAAATAGAAGCTAATGACTTTATGAGAAATCAAGAAAAAAATAAAACAAAACCAAAAGATTGAAAAAACAAGACAATGTGAAACAGCTCTTTGGAAAAACAACTGATGTAGAAAACAGTTCAGGAGAGAAAAATTTTAAAACTATTGATCTATATGAAAGCCACAATTACAAAAAAAGCCTAGACATCATCTTTCAAGTAATTATTAATGAAAACTATCCTAATATTCCAGAACCAGAGACTAAAATAGAAATGGAAAGAATCCACCAATCATCTCCTGAAAAAGATCCCAAAATGAAAACTCCCAGGAATGTTACAGTCAAATTCCAGAGCTCCCAGGTCAAGAAAGAAATATTGCAAGCAGCCAGGAAGAAACAATTCAAGTATCATGAAGTCACAGTGAGGATAATACAAGATTTAGGAGATCCTGCATTAAAGAACTGGAGGGCCTAGAATATGATATTCTGGAGGACAAAGGAGCCAGGATTACAACCAAGAATCACTGACCCAACAAAACTGAGTGTAATTCTTAAGGGGGAAAAGTGAACATTCAATAATATACAGGACTTTCAAGCACTCCTGATGAAAAGACCAGAACTGAATAGAAAATGTGACTTTCAAATACAAGACTCAAGTGAAGTATAAAAAGGTAAACAGGAAAGGGGAATTATAAGGGATATAATAAGATTAAACTGTTTACATTCCTACATGGGAAGGTGATACTTGTAACTCATAGGAACTTTCTCATCATTAAGAGAATTTGAATGAGTATATACAGACATTCTGAGAACACAGGTGCGAGCTGTCTACAAAGGGATGAGATATATATATATATATATGTATATTTAAATTAATGGGTATGAGAGGAATGCAGTGAGAGAAAGAGAAAGGGAGAAGTAGAATGGGGTAAATTATCTCACATACAAGAGGAAAGGAAAATCTTTTACAATAAAGAAGAAAAAGGTGAAGGGGAGTCCCAGAACCTTACTCTCATCAGAATTGGCTCAAAGAGAGAATAACATACACACTCAATTGGGTATAGAAATCTATCTTACCCTACGGGAAATCAGGAGGGAGAAGGGATAAAAGAAGGGAGGAGATGGTGACAAAAAGGAGGGCAGATTGGGAGAGGGGTAGTCAGAAACAAAACACTTTTGAGGAAGGGCACGGTGAAAGGAGAGAGAGGACAGAATAAACAGAGGAGGGATAGGATGGAGGGAGATAGCAAAAATAACTGTGAAAAAAATTTTTGAAGCAAGTTTCTCTGATAAAGTCCTCATTTCTCAAAAATATAGAGAACTGAGTCAAATTTATAAAAATAAGAGCCATTCCCCAATTGATAAATGATCAAAAGACATGAAGAGTTTTCAGATGAAGTAATTAAAGCTATCTAAAGCCATATGAATAACATGCTCCATAATACTGTGCAATGACCAACTTTGATAGACTTAGCTGTTCTCAGCAATGCAAGGATAATAAGGTAATTCTAAAAGATTCATGATGGAAAATGCTATCCACATCTAAAGAAAGAACTATGGAGTTTGAATGCAGATCCAAGTATACTATTTTCTCTTTGTTCATTGTTTTTTGTTCCTTATGGTTTTTCCCTTTTGTTCTGATTCTTCTTTCACAACATGACTAATGTGGAAATACATTTAATATGAATGTGCATGTATAGCTTATATCATATTGCATACCATCTTGGGGAAAGGGGAGGAAAGGGAGAAGGGAGAATTTAGAGCTCAAAATCTTATCAAAGTGAATGTTAAAAATGAAAAATAAGTAAAATTTAAAAAATTTTAAAACATTTAAAAGAAAAAGATGCTTTAACAGACCACTGATTGGAGAAAGGCAAATTAAAACAATTCTAAGGTTACCTTATACCTATTATATTGACTAATAGGACAGAAAAGGAAAATGACCAATATTGGAGAGGATGTGGGAAAAAATGAGACATTTATCTGCTGTTGGTAGAGTTGTGAACTGATTCAACCATTCTTACAGCAATTTGGAATGATCCTCAAAGAGCTTTGAACCATGCATACCCCTTGACCTAACAATGCTACTGCTAGGTCTATATCCCAAAAGAGATAAAAAAAACAAAAAGGAAAAGAGCCTATATGTACAAAAATATTTAGAGCAGCTCTTTTCTGGTGGCAAAAATTGGAAATTGAGGGGATACCCATCAATTGAGAAATGGATGAACAAATGATGGTACGTGATTAAGACAGAATACCATTGTGCTATCTCAGAGAAACCTGGAAAGACTTACAAGAGCTGATGCAAAGTGAGACGTATTGCATACCAAGTAACAGCAATATTGTAAGACTGGTTGTGAATGATTTACCTATTCTCAGGAATACAGTGATCAAAGACAACTCTGAAGGACTTATGATGAAAAATGTTATCCATCCTCAGACAAAGAAATGATGTGTCTGAATACAGACTGAAGCATACTTTTTTTACTTTATTTTTCTTGATGAAGTTTTTTTTTGTCTATGTTTTCTCTCACAACATGACTAACATGGAAACTTTGCTGACTACACATGTATAACCTATATCAAATTGCATGCCTTCTCAATGAAGGGTGGAGGGTCGGTAGGGAGAAAGAGAATTTGGAACTGAAAGTTTTAAAAACTAATGTTAAAAACTGTTTTCATATGTAACTGGGGAAAAATAAAATACTAAAGAAAATTTTAAAGAAAAGAAAACAAACCAGGAGAAAATGGTCATTTCAATTCCAGATCACAGTATCCAATTAGATTATAGAAGAAATACAAAGTTGTACCTGGATGATGGCCTGAGTTCTTACACATACTTAATTTGACTTCCAAACTTTTCACTTTGCCTTTCTTTGATAGAGATGAACCACTAGGGCTGATGATAACTACCTGAATTTATATGCGGTGCTATCAGGTTTATAGAGCCATAGAGGAATCCCTCAGGAAAATAGTACAAATATTGTTACGATGATTTTACACAGGAGGAAACTAAGGCTGAGAAAGATTAAATGACTCAGAGCTTCTACTGTTATTAAGTGTCAAAACCAGGATTCAAATCCTGGCTTCTTTTAATCTTTAATTCTAGAATCGTTCCCACTGTCCCCTACTACAGGGGGCAGCTATGTGGCACAGTGGAGAGACAGCTGAGCCTGGACTCAGGAAGATTCCTTTTCCTGAGTTCAAATCTGGCCTCAGACACTTACTAGCTGCATGACCCTAAGCAAGTCATTTAACTCTGTTTGCCTCAGTTTACCCATCTGTAAGATAAGCTGGGGAAGGAAATGGCAAATCCCTCTAGTATCTTTGTCAAGAAAACCCCAAATGGGGTCAAGAAGAGTCAGATTCAACTAAACAACAACCCTTCCTTACTGTAATCTCACATTCCTAACTGTTCTTTTATCAGCTATGATTAAGATTTTTAAAAATTAACTATGAATAGAAGGTAGACAGAAGGAAAAGAAGGAATAAAGTAGAGAAAAAGAAGAGGAATGAAGGCAGAAGGGCAAGAGAAATTTTCCTGACATCACTGAGCAACAATTATGAGGAAAGAAGGATAAAGGGCTGAGCTACAGGTGATCAAAGAGGAAAAATGAGTGAATAGCATCTGTAAAATCCCTTTAATGATTAAGGAAGGGACATGGTATAGAAGAGGAGCTGGGTCACACGGCCCCTTATGCTGACCATCTCACAATGTCTGCCTAAAACAGCAGTGAAGATGGTCTGGGGTGACTGGGAAAATATAATGGCTTTGGGGAGTCCACAAACTGGACATTCCTCATGGAGAGGTTGTTGTATAACCCTAAATTGTGCCTCTGAAATAATTCACATCACTTTCTGCACAAAAAGACTGAGATTTGTTTGGTAGATGTTTATGGATCTTGTGTTGGCCTTGATAAAACATCCATCATGGTTACTGGCAAAGTTCTGCATCTACTGGGAGAAATAGAGGCAAAACAAATAACAGCTTTTCCATTAAGAGGGCAGCACACATTTGCCTACATTTATCTAACAAAAAAAGAATGTCACAACACAATCAAAGTTGGATTCAAAGAGACAAACACACACGTGTGGTTATTTTTTTAGTCACCAAAGCTCAGCTGTCTTTCATACCTAATTAGTGTATTTTTTTTTATTTTCTAATTAGTGAATTTAAAAAGCTGTTAAGTGTCATGTCATTTCTTGGTCATTTGACAACTTTTTTTTTTTTTACATCCAAGCTCATACTGACAATTTTCTTCAAAACTTTACGTTAAAAGCGAAATTAAGCTCAGTTGGAAAACCTCTTACACACCCATGTTATCTTTTATTAGACAATTTTAGATTCAAAATCACAATTTCTTGACTCAAAAGAGGTGAGTGCCCTTATTTATAAATTAGATTTAGCAGAGGAGAAAATCACATACAAAGTATCCCCAAAGTCTTCAAGCAGTTTTAAAATTTGAGATACTTATATAATCTTTCTCCATTCCATCTTTATTTCAAAGCAATAAATCTTCTCAAGAAGTCATTTATATTTATATGGTTCTTCATTTCAAAATACATATTTAACATAACCAGGAAGATAGTTCCAAATTTATCTCATACTATCCAGGAAATTTTACATTAAAATATTATTAAAAACAAGTCTAACCCCTTCTGATGGAAAATTTAAAATAACACTTAAGCTTCTTTTAATGACACATCTTTAAGATCAAGTAAGATAAAACCTGGGCTTGTCAAAATTTATAATAATCACTGATATGAAGTCATCTAACTCAGGTGAGAACATGAATTCTCTATGATATAATCAACAACTGTTTTACCTAGCCTTTGACTAGATTTACCCAATAAGAGGAAGCCTTCAGAGGTAGCTTCCTAATGTTAGAAAGGTTCTCATAACATTAAGCCTTCAGAATATGCCACTTTATAACTTTTAACCACCGCTCAGAGTTTTGCCCTCTTCTCAATGACAACCTTTAGGTTTGTTTTTCACACCTGACTGAAGATTCCACTGCAGCTTATTTTAGGGTCATTATACTCCCCTAACCTAACTCTTCTCCAAGCTAAATGTCTCTAGTTCCTGCAAACAAGACTGATGTGACAAGAAATCAGAGTTCTTCACCATCGTGATTGATCTTCTCTAGGCACTCTTCATCTTACAAATGGCCTTCCTAAAACTGTGGTGTCTAGACGGGAAAGTAATGCCCCAAATATAGTATGATCTGGACAGAGTATAGTGAGGAAACCACTTCCCCTGGAACTATACATCACTTCTCTTAGTGAAGCTTAAAGTTGAACTAGTTTTGGCTGGTCTATCACACTTATTGACTCAAAATGAGTTTACAATTCACTGAAATCCCCAGATGCTTTCCAGACTAAAAGCTGTCTAGCCTCTTATCCTCCATCTTGTACTTGGGAAATTAATTGTGTAAAATCCAAGTGTAAGATTCTGCATTTACCTCTATCAACTTTGCCTTTTAAATTTGGCCTGATGCTGTAGCCTGTCAAGACTGCTTTGAAATCTGACCAATCCTTCCAGACTTTGTGTCATTTACAATTTTGGTCAGCACACATACCTGTCTCTAAGTCACTGATAAAAGTGTTAATTAAACAGCACAAGACCCTAGGATACTCTAGAGAAGACCTTCTTGTAAGGGGATATCAAACAATTAATGAATTATTCTGTATTCTGTCTGGCCAATCAAGGCAGTCTGAATCCACCTAGCCATACTATCATGTATAGCCCACCTCCCTCCCTCCCTCCCTCCCTCTCTGCGCAATGATTTGCTAAAATCTGAGTAAACTCTATTAAGCTACTTAATATTATTGTTCCAGAATATACAAAAAATCTATGCCTCTTCTCCTACCATCCCTCCCTCCAAAATCAAACAACAATGGTGTGTAATATAGTAACAACCAATGTCTAATTAAATAGCTCAAGTAAATATGCACACCTATGAAATGGACTTGAGAACATTGACTCTTAACTCCCTTACCTCCTTCCAAAGTAATGACAAAAAGCCACAGTCACATCCCCAAATCAGATTGAACAGAACCCAATCAATAAGAATAAGGCACTAAATGTGGCTGATTGAGGGCATTTTTTTTCTTAAGTGACACGTAGTTTTTGGCCGCAAATTTGTATCATCTCACTTGTCCGTTCAATATTATTTACCAGATCTGGTTTTGAAGAATTTTGGTTTCCCAAGTTTCTTGCCTCAAGGGGCAGACATTTCTCATCCTCAAAGTTCTTCAAAAGAATGTACCACAGGTTCTTAAGGCAATTCCAAAAGAGAAGCTTCCAAAGTATCTAAGGAAATAGCAACTTCTCTGGAATACTTGTATAACTTCCCAAAGAGATAACTTATTTGCGTATTGGTTCTCATAGGCTTTTTAAAAAACTCAGTCCCATCATGTTAGACCCATGTCTTTGTATCATGGTACTGGACTGCTAAAACAGATTTAGAAAGAGCTCCAATCACAATGTTTTTCTCACCCCACACACACTCCAAGTGTATTTGTTTTTGCCCTTAGCAACATAAGTCCTTCCTAAGATAAGCTGTGATAGCATCAGCAATTAGGTGTGAAAAACCGTGCTAAATCTAGTGCAGACACACTTGATAACAGATACAATTCACTGGCCTGTGTTCTTTCACTTTTAGAATGTGGAAATGACCTAGAGTTATGTTAAGCTTCTATAACATGAACAGGAAATACATAGGATCAAAGATTTAGAAATGATCCTGCACCCTCATTTTACAGATAAGAGGATTGAGGTCAAAAATGTCCTGACCGGCCAGCCAATCAGTTTGCAAGGTGTGAGTCAAAACCAGGTCTTCCTAAATCTAAATCCAGCACTTTATCATCATACTATGCTGCCTCAAGTTTCTGTCTGAAGGCAGCTTGTTAAACTCATTTAGGAGCTTAAAAATAATGTATCCACCTTAAAAGATGGCTTCAAAGAATGCACAAGTGACCAATCTAAAATTAAGAGCAAGACGACACTACTGGAGAAGCAATGTAATACAGTGGAAGGATTGCCAGACTAGGAGTTGGGGGAATTGAGTTTTTTATTCTGACTCCTTCACTTACTAGCTGTGTGACAATAGAGAAGACACTTCCTCTTTGAGCCTCAGTTTCCTCATCTGCAACATGGAGACAACAATAGCACCTACCTTGAAGGAGATGTTATGAGTGAGACTCAAATGAGATAATATTTTTAACAAGTGCTTATTTCCTTCCTTCCCCTCACTCTACCTGCCCCCAGTCTCAGCTACAGCTTTTATTCAGATTTCATAGAAGTATCATTCTTCTGTCCACTATCCTTTAAACTTCAGTTCAAAGTTTTTCTCCTCCAATAAACTCCCTAATTAACCATACATTATTTTTCTACTCAACTGTATAACCTCCAATGGACTCTATCTTCCTCACAACTATTGGTATTTGCTTACAGGGATTGTATGTCTGGATCTTGTAGCTTCTTGAAGGTATGGACAGTCATTCTTAAATACTTGTCACCCAGTATTTTTTGCCCCCTTACCATAGGTATTCCCAGAGGGCGCTCTCTCTCTCTCTCTCTCCCTCTCTCCCTCCCTCTCCCTCTCTCTCCCTCTCTCTCTTTCAGCAGCATACACACAAATATGTATATTTGGATATAAGGTGTCCCAAAAGTCTTAGTATTTAATCTCTCTCTAGCTACAATTTCCTCTTTTTGTCCTTTAGATAGAACAGTAAGTAGATACTTATTAGAAAGTTTTGACACACTTAAAGATTGACTTAATAAGTTATTCTTATTAGTCTCCTTTCCCCCAGCTAGTCAAATACTTATTAAATATTTACTTAATAAATTATTTACTTAACAGGTCACTGTTCCAGGCATTATGAGAAATGCAAAGTAACAGAAGACATGGCTCCTCAAGGTTAAAATCTAACTGATAAGACAAGATTTACATATACAAAAAGAAATATTCTGGTTTGTGCTGCTTATTAAGTGACAAAGAAATATAAAGACAAATGCCATGGGAGGTGCAGGGGAGGGAGCAACACCTGGAATAAGATAGTGAAGTCAAGCCTTCCTGGAAGAACTTGGCTTGTCCTCTACTAGGAGAGGGAGAAGAAGAGAAGAGAACCCCGTTCTGGAACAGAAAAAAGAAAGACTACTTTAAGTTCAGTCTGAGAAAAGGAAAAAAAACAGTAAAATCTCTGGCTAACCAGAACCCTCAGGGAATGAGTCACTGTGGGTAGCCAAGTTTTCTAGGCAGCTGAGAATTTGCCCTTTTACAACACTTTTTACCTTTTTTTTTTTTTTAATCTTAACCACTTTTAGATGGTAAACTTTCTAAAGTGAATAGTATCCATTTGAACTGTCTGAAACTGATTATTTTTTGGCCTAGATGGTCCCATGATTTCACTGGTGGAGGAAATTCCCACTGTGGATACTCTTTCAACCAATGGACATCAGGCAACTCTTCTGTAATTTATAATCTCTGAGAACTGTTTTGGTCAATGGAAAGCGACTTGCCCACTGTCACAAAGACCATATTCATTAGAAGAAGGATTTGAATCCAGGTTTCCCTGACTCTGAGGACAGTTCTCTATATACTACATGGCATTACCACTCAAAACAAATTATTGTGAACACAATTAACTTTTCTTTGATGACTCAGGGGCATTCTTAGAAACATGAATATATATTACAATACTATAATATGGCATTGCATTCATGACCTGAGATGAAAGGTGCAAAGTTGCTGTGTTCACATTCTTATCCCTGTTTTGAATATAGCTTTTCCATCTCCTCCCTTGCTTTCAGGCAGTCAGCTGTCACTTTTCACTGGTGACACCCTTTCTCTTCTTGAATTTGTAATTTCTCTCCTTGAATTCAAATAGTAGATACTTTTTGCTAGAACTATGTCTAAAATAAGAATGAACTCCCTAAAGCCTATGATGTCCTGAGGGGCTTTCCTATGAACTAAGAAACTCATTCAGTCATTGGATTTTGTCATAACAATTTGGCAGCTGGGTGGCGCCATAGTGCATGGAGTGTCAAACCTAGAATCAGGATGGTTCATCTTCTGGCCTCAAACAATTCCTAGTTGTGTGATCTTGGGCAAGTCACTTAACCCCGCTGCCTCAGTTCCTTGTCTTTAAAATAAGCTCAAGAAGGCAATGACAAATCACTCCAGTATCTTTGTCAAGAAAACTCCAAATAGGTCACAAAGAGTTAAAAACTATTTTTGATCAAATCCAAACTTCACAGAACAAATTCCCTTAATAAAAGGATTTCTTCTGTAAAAGTTGGCCTCGGTCAAAAGGTCACACCCAAGGATCCAAAAGGCCACATATGACCTCAAGGCTTCAGTTTCCCCACCCCTGGTAAACACTAAGTTCTGGGAATGCGAAATAAAAAGCAAAAACAGTCCTTGCCCTCAAGGAGCTCCCATTCTAACAGGAGAGACAACCAGCATGGTAGAACTTGCCGAAGAAACCTTTTGTGCTGCCAGCATACATGACCTTGACAACAATCCAAGGTCAGCTCCACACCATGAATAGTCATGGAAGTAGGACTTCACTGAGGTATTCTAGAATGATGTTTCACTGCTTTGTCCCTTATCCTTTGTTTATTCATTTATTTTTTTAATAAGCAGGATACATATAGTTATAAAACTCTCTTGGTTGGCTCTCAGAATATCAGAACAACTAGACTTGCTGTCAATGACGTCAGGAATACATACGCACTCTGTCCCATTGAAACATGTCCCAGGACAGAGCCACTTTGCTCAGTGTGGTCGCCAGTCACTATTTGTATTCAATATAATCTTTGCTCATATTAATCAAGCTAAAATTAATCAATATACTGTTTTTTTTTAAAGTACTATCCACACATTAAATAGCTGGAACTGGTGAAAAGATCCTGACTTTTTTTGTCCCTATCTCTAAACTTAGAGTAATTAAAATGACAACATCAGATGCTAGAAAGGGTGACCTCAGGTCCCTATATTTCTTTTTGAGGGGATAAAGAGTCCCGTGGGAAACTGAGAAGCACAAAACAAGTTCTTCCAGAATTGGCATTTAATTAATCTGCACTTAGGTATGACAAAAACATGGCTCTGTAAGATTGCACATTTAAAAATAAAAGTCTAAATATAACTTTACAGAGAACTTTCATATGTTCTATTTAGAGTAAGAAAGCATACTGCTATTTAATATTAAATGTGATAGCTTACAAAAATCTAGGATTCATATCCTTCCTTCTCTATTTCTCTGTCCTCCCTAGCATCATTCCCTACTCTCTCATACTTCCTTTTGGTCACAACAAAAAAGGAACTCCTCTTCACTAAAGCTGATCTCTCGACCTTTACTCTTGATGGAAACTTCCTGCTGCTTCTTTTGGGGCTTTGCTCCAGCAGTCATATTCTCTCATGATCTTTCATTCTCTCCTTTTGCACTGGCTTCTTCCCATGTGTCAATAAATATACTTGGGTTTTCCCAGTCTTTAAAAAAAAAAAAAGAAAGAAAGCAAAGAAGAGAAAAGAAAAGAAAAAAGTCTTTCCTTGATGCTACTGACACCCTTCTTCATCCACTGAATTTCTACTCACTCAGCTAACATTTTCCATGAAGGCTTCCCTCTGTTTTTCTTCCCCAACAATCTTATAATGACTTTTATCTAGGACCTCACTAAGGACTCTTGTTCTTTCTTTAGGTCTGTCCTGAAGTGGATGGGGCTACAGATAAACCTCACCAGATATTTTACAGCAAAGTCTGGATGCCCACTTTTCATAGATACTGTAGCAAGGATATTTAACTAGATGGCCTCTGAGTCCCAATCATAGGATTCTGACACCACTTTTCGCCTCTCTTACATACCCACGTAGCATTCTGAGTTAGAGCTAACATGTTTGTCCTCTCCCCCTTTAGACTATAAATTCCCAGAGGACAGAGACAGATTCTTATCCAAACTTTGTGTCCCCACATACCCGGCTTAGTACTTTAATGATTAAAAAATAAAAAGTTACTGAACGAATGAAGCCTGTCCTTCACTTTCTTTAGAGATGCTGCCTTTAAAATGATTTTTCACTAAAACACAAACTTTAAAAGGAAATAGGCACCCCCCTCTTTTGTTCAGAAACAACAGCATCCCCTATTGCTGTTCTATAACTTTGCTCTGCTCTGTTTTGGTAATTGAATCCAAATATGAAAGGGCTCCTTTTAAACACAAGCCAAACCCACACAGCCTATCTTTTAACACACAACCTACTCTCCAACCCACATAGAAAGAAAAGTGCTCTTAAAGTCATCTGGAGAAACAATGTTCCAATATTTTTCCTTGCATTCCAAAGTACAGTAAACTTCCTGTCCCTGCTACATCCCACCACTTTATGATGAAGTAAGGCACTGGTATAGTGCTTAAAGGCAATTCACATCTGGTCATAGACCACAATTCAGCTTTACTGAATGGCAGTTCTGTACATATTACTGGAAGTCAGGTGCAAATTATGCTATTTTTTAGCAAGGGAAATGCTAGGAGAGATGCTAAAGAACTTAATTACTAAGCCACTAAAGAAAAACAATTGTTTGGCTTACTTTGAGTTGGGAACTCCAAATATTTCATGATTTTTAAAAAGACCACCACAGAAATGGCATAGCTGAAAATCAGTTTAATCTTGCTAAATAATTTTAATATCCTATGACCTTATAGACAGTTTTCCCTCAAAGATCTCTACAGTTGATAAGGTTAGAATGCTGCATTTTTCATAGGCATTATTTCATCTAAAAATTTAAGTTTCTAGGTTAAATGTCTGTGGAACTGAATTTTATTTTTATTGAATTGAATTTAAAAAAAAACATTTATAGTGTCTGTTATGGGCAAGGAACTATGTTGGACTCTTTGGGCATGAAAGTGAAATGAAAATAGTCCCTGCTCTCAGGAAGCTTAGCTTCTACTTTGGGGAAAGATCATGTAAATAAAACAGATAAATAAAAGATAATCTATGCAAATTTGAAGATTAGAAAATAAAATCGCTATTAAGGAGTACCATTAGATATGTGAATCTCTCTTTTCTTCTTTCTTTCTCTCTCTCTCTCTCTCCCTCAAATTGCACTCCACCCTGGAGAATGTAAGGGGGAGAAGGAGAGGGTAAGAAAGGGAGAACACATGCAGAAAGTATTACCATATGTGTGTGTATGTGTATATATTCCATAAATAATATGCAGCACTATGAAAACCATCCTCCAAGGTTTATGCTCAATATTAGCATCACACTCTACTTGGCCAAAACTCCTTAAAAGTTATAAACCCACTTCATTTGAAACAAGTCAACATTCTAACTTAAAATAGCTGACAATCACAATTGCACTCACTAAATAGCCAATATTTAATTTCTTGTTATGCTAAACTCATTAAAATCAGGCACTATCATTTGAGAGTAGGAAGAATTACATAGAATTTTTAAAATCATCATTTCTATAACTTACAGAGAACAGTTTCCTAGGGCAAACTAGAATTACAGAGATGAGTTTTCAGAATGTTCAAGTATGTGGGATATGATTACCTCTGAATCACCTCCAAATCTTAAGCTTTTCTTCCCTATCTCTTGGTAGATTTGTTTATTTTATAGAGAAAGGGGCTAAATGAGGGGGGACTGGGGTGGAGAATGCTGTCATTGACAGATGCAAAAAAAAAAATTCCTTGAAAAATGAAGATATTGTTTTAAAACAGAAGGCATCTGTTTAGGTTAGCAGCAACAGCCTACAATACTGACATGTATTTGCAATATAGTGTGTTAGAGAATATATATTCTCATGAACACTGAGAAAAACAAAAAAAAAATTGATAAGTAAGAAACTGGTAAGGTAGATGCCATAAAAACAAATTATTATTGCTGTTGAGTCATTTTTCAGTCGTGTCCAATTCTCTGTGACTCCATTTGGGGATTTCTTGGCAGAAAAGTTCAGTCTTTTCATCGTGTCCAATTCTTCATGACCCTATTTGGAGTTTTCTTGGCAAAGGTACTGGAGTGGCTTGCCATTTCCCTCTCTAGTTCATTTTACAGATGAGAAAATTGAGAAAAACTGGGTTAAGTGACTTGTCCAAGGTCAAACAGCTAGTAAATATCTGAGGCTGGATTTGAACTTGGGTCTTCCTGACTCCAGACCCATGGTTCTATTCACTGAGCTGCCCTTCAAAAACAAATACATCACTGTAAAAGAGAAACATGCAATTTCTTATAAAAGAATGAAAATAAGGACACAATCAATTCAATATATAATTATTAAAACAAAATTGGGTCAGTGATTATTCAAAGAGACCTATACAAATCCCTTCATTGAAAAAGTCTGCAGTCTAGTTGGAAAATGAAACTTCCACATAATCCTATTTCAACTAACAACATGATTAAATACACAGAAGAGATCAGAGCAGTATAAGAGCTTTAAGGAGAAAGGGACAACTTTTAGTTAAGAGAGATCGGGGAAAACGTGGCACTTTTTTAAGACCATATGTTGCAGAGAAAGTGTTGACCTATCATGGTATATGGAGTTGAGAGTTCCTTATCCCAGATCTAGTCCCAGAAGCATCTAAACTTGGTCTTGAAGGAAGCAGATTTCAGTCAGACTTGGTGGTAAGGATGGTATTCCAGGTATGGAATATTCAAATTATGAACAAACACGTAAGTAAGAGAGAGTAGAATGAGACTGTGAACCGGTAATCTTCCTCTTCTGGGCCACTGAAATAATACCTGCTGGTAAAAAAGTTTTAGTGTTTCAAGGGGATCTAGGGGATATATGAACTGAAAGTTCAATGAATCAACAAGATGATACGGTAGACTAGATGGCTAATACAATATTGGGTGGTATTATTAGGAGAAGTGCATTGTTCAGGAGGACTCTCTAAGATATTGAAGGTGATGATCACCCAGTGGAGAAAGTGTATGTGGGTAACACATTACAAATTATAAATCATGCATTAAAATCTGTGTAAAGGAGGCCAGTAGAGAAATGTATGACTGGAAAATATATTAGCCAAACACATAATCATTAGGAAAATATCCAATGGCCAACCAATATGCTCAACTGAAGGTCCCCAGGAAAATGGATAGGGAAAAGAGAATCTTCATAAAGTATCAGGAAGAGAAAACTAGCCAGTCACAAACCACTGGGAATATGTCCAATGGACAGTCAATGTGCTCAACTAAAGATCTCCAATAAACTGGGCGGAGGAGAATTTGTGCAAAATATAACTGGAAAAAAATTGGCCCATCACATAACTATTGGGAAGATGGCGAATGGATTGTCAATATGCTCAAGACACTGCTCCCTGGTACACTGGATGAATCCCCCATGGTACATTTGAAAGAGGACTTGGACAATGAGTAATACAACATGAGCAGGAAGGAAAGAGCTGAAATATGCATGTTTAGATGGGTATAGCTGCGATAATAGCTGTTATACTATTTATTCCCTGGTCACATCACATCTAGGGCACCATGTTTAGTGGGAAGAACCTCCCTTTGGGAAGGATGATGACAAGTTGGAGATTGTACAGATGGCAATCATGTTGGTGAAGGGTCTACAATCCATGCTGTATGAGAATCAGTTGAAAGAACTGGAATGCTTACTAGAAAAGAAAACTCAGGGGTACATGAAGACAGTCTTCAAGTATATGTAGGACTGTCATGTGAAAGAGTAATTAGATTTTACTTTGCCTCTAAGGACAAAATTCAAAGCAAGAGAAGGAAGTGGCAAACAAAACAAAACAAAACAAAAAAACAAAACAGATTTAAGTTTGATATAAAGAAAAACATTTTAATAATTGGGGCTATTTCAAGGTGGAATAGCCTGTCTCCAGGAAACATACAATCATATGGTTGTCGATTTATAGCTGTAAGGAACTTAGGGGGTCATCTATTTCAACCCCCTTATTTCTTATTTTATAGATGGAGCTAGTAGGTGGTCCAGTGGATAGAGACCTGGACCTGGAGTCAAGAAGACCTGAGTTCAAATCCAGCTTCACTGGTTGGGTCACCCTGAACAAGTTACTTAACCCTGTTTGCCTCAGTTTCCTCATCTATAAAATGAGGTAGACAAGGAAATGACAAACCATTTCAGTATCTTTGCCAAGAAAACCACAAATAGAGTCACAAAAAGTCAATCATGACTGAAAATAACTAAACAACAACAATTTTATGGATATGAGGAAACTGAGTCCCAGATACTTGTCTAGGTTCATACAAGTAACAAAGGACAGAGCTTGAATTTAAATCAAAATCATTGTCAAGGAGATCCTAGACAACAGGTTGAGTTATACTAGGTAGCCTCAGAAGTTACTTCCAACTCCAAGACTCTTTGAAAAGCTAAAACAACTGAGAAGGAAACAAGAAATAATGGAAAAGTTTTGATTTGGAAAAAAATTAACTTGCAAATTGTGCTATTTTGCAATGTGGTCCAGTTTATTGGCATTCCTGCTGGTTGCGGTACAAGTCCTGTGACAACATACTTTACATTGGTCTGACAGACCAAGAATGTAGGTAAAGCAATTATATAAAGGCAGCCATTATGTCAGAAAGAGTCCTCATGGCTAAACAAGAGAACTCCCTCAGACATGAATTTTCCATACGAATCAAGCGACAGACTGCATTTTTCCTCCTTCAAGTACCCCTTGGGGGCCATAAACTGTCTAGCAAAACCAGGTCTCCCCTTGGTCTTTTTCCCAGCTGTAGACTGTGGCAGGCAGTTCACTCTGACTATGCTAACCCACTGGCCAAAGTTCTTACCAACCTGGGCAAACAGATAGCCTGGCCTGGAATTAGAAGGAAGGAGTGACTGGAATTTACATAACTCGTTCCTTGATCCCCAAAACTCACAGAATATTTCATTTGGAATACTAAAAATGCAAATTATTACACCAAATTAAACAGATGGATCTGGCATTAGGACACTATTCTCTTCATTGGGCCATGATAACCAGAGCATTAATAAATTCAGGCAACCACATGAATTTTATGAGGTAATTAAAAAATTTTCTCCCATTGAATTAGAGGTATAATATGTGAGGGCAGCCATGATGTTATGACCAAGGCAAACGGATTTGAGGAAGGGTGCGATACATGCACAACCCAGACATTCATAGCTTTAACACAATGAACCAAAGCTACGTATACATACAGACAAATTATCTAGCGTCCTACATTCTTGTTTGGCTAAAAAATAAGCTTAGCGACTTTAGTGACATTTGCAAGGCTTCTATATATTGAAAATTAACTTCAAATTTTCATGTCATCCCTTTAGTGTAGGAATGAAATTACTTGTCAGTCAACTGATACAACAGCAATTAGAGACTACAATGATATAGAGGTCTACTGACAGTTTTATTTGTAGCTCGATGTAAAACCAACTAAAATTCAAATACATAACAAGCATGTTTGTGGAGTGTGGGAGGACAACGCTATGTCATTACAGTGTCTTCTCTGGGCAAAGGTAATCCTTCTTCCTTCTGTGGTAATAATTACCCAACTATTCTACAAGAAAAAAAAACATTAACTGACCTCTACCTAGAATATTGGTCAGACAATTCAATGTCTGAATTATACATAGAAAAATACTAGGCATACTGTGGGAAGTAAGCTATGGGGAAACAGGCTAAAATTCTGTATAACACCAGCACTCCTCATCACTTGTTATAAGACTTTATGTCTATCAGTTCTTACAAAGCTAAAATTTAGGTAGTCTAGAGTTCAGCTTCTGGACAAGTAAAGAAACATTTCACATATACCATACTTTTAAAACTTTAATTCTTTAATTATATAATATGTTTCACAATAATGAGTACATGGGCTATGCTATGACCTAATAGCTAGGGCCCAATTAGTGTAAATAATGAATTCCCTTCAAGCAACAGCATGAATTCAAATTCATACTATTCAAATTTATAATTATGCAAAATATGGTCAGTTCTAGCCCAATAGAAATAGGTAGAGCAAAACTGAATAAAGTGACTACTTCAGAAGATTTGTACTTTGCACTAATCAGAATCTAGCTTACAGAAATAAACTGATTTAAAATCCTTTCTTTCCTTTTCTTCAGAAGAAAAACTGAATTCATTCTCACTAGGAAGCTTCAAAAATCTCAGCTTTATTGTAATATAAGCCACCAGGGAAGTGCATTTTCATAATGCATAGAATATTATTTTTTTAAATCATCTTTCCATACCACTAGTGAAAAAGGAAGGATTGCTGGGGAAGGAAGAGAGAAGGTTTTAGACAGTGAAATAAAGTTATCCTCAATTTTAAATAAATGGAGTAGGTGGCATTCTAGATTTTAAAATAATTCTTAATTCATTTTCTTTCCTTCATGAAAGGAATTCTTTCAAGTTAATAGTGGGCATATAATATCTGAACATTGGTTCTAGCAGAGCTTATTCAGAATTATACGAAGCAAGATATCTTTGTAAAAAGATATGATTTCTGAGTCAGAGTAAAATTAGATCCAACTAATAAATCCAAAGTGGACTGGTCAGTATGAATCAGTAAAAAGCCTGAACAATGGGATTTTCTTAAAAAGAAAGAAAATGACCTTTTTCAAATACTAACATAATAGTCAATTACTTAGTAAAGTTATGAGAGTGCTTGCTTTTGTAAGAATTATTTATAACTAGAAGATGTTTCTGAAGTGCATAAGTAAGGCAAACTCTCCCCTTGTATCTTGTTTAGGATTTTATATGTGCTATTAAATTTGTTTAGCATACTCTTATTCTAAACAATACATAGTCAAATGTCTACTTAGTACCAAAATGGAAGTAACTAGGGCCCAAAGTAGGTATTTGAGACCCAAATTAAAAGTCTTTTTCCTAATATCACTGGTGAAAGATGACTAAAGTCTAACTGAAGTTAAAGATTAAAAGATGATGTAACAAGTCTATTTGTAAAGATGTCACATTCAAAACAATACCCTGTCAATAAAATGTGGTGATTACAAAAATTTCTTTTCTCTAACCTAAATATAGTTCAGAGAATCACAGAATTAACTGCTGAAAGGGGCTTAGAAAGCCCTTCTCATTATATTAAATGAGGAGATCCAGACTCTACTACACACAAGCAGAAGTAAACTACAGAACACAAATCTGAATCCAGATCCTCTGACTTCACATTTAATACTCTTTTCATTACAAATATCTTTACAGCAAGAACTAAGCTAGCTAACTGTTCCCAAAGCCAAAATATTTTGCTTTCGTTAGTTTCATGGAGAGTATTAACCTGAAGAAGAGGTAGTGTGGAATGATGGATAGAGAGCCAGCCTCAGATCCAGGACAATCTAGTTTTGTGGTACAGGTACAGATGAAAAAGTACTGCCTCTGGACTCAAGAGAGCTTAGTTATAATCTTACCTTTGACCCTTTGACCCTATCTATCACTGGCAGTTAAGTGGCGCAGTGATAGAGCACCAGAACTAAGTTCAAATCCAGTCCCAGACACTTACTTAGTTGTGTAACCTTGGGCAAAGTCACTTAACCCTGTTTGCCTCAGTTTCTCATCTGTAAAGTGAGCTGGAGAAGGAAATAGCAAACCACTCCAGTATCTTTGCCAAGAGAACCCTAGATGGGGTCATGAGGAGTCTGACAGGACTTACTTTGGACAAGTCACAACCTTCCTGGGCCTTTATTTTCATGTTTATGAATTTAAGGGGCTGCCCAAAAAGGTCTCTGAGACATTCCAGATTTATGATTTTAAGTCCTGTCTCTCACACATACTGACTGTATAATTCTGGGTAAGTCATTTAACATCTCCATGATATGGACAACTCACTAAGACACTGTGTGGAGAGAACAGTTGCCCACCTGCACTCAGGGGGAATTTCCATACAGAGGAAATTTCTGTATCAACGCAACTGAAGACCAGACCAAAAGAAATATGCAGCAGGTTAACAACATTCCTATTCCTAATGCAAAATACATATTACAACTGTATAAATCAGCAGTTACATTGACAAATTAGATTTCCAAGTGACAGATTTGTGCCAAGGGATGTGCCAGTTAGGCAATATGCTTATTGTTTATGATTAGTAGTGCCCTAAATAGCATTTCACCACAAAGGGACCACAACCTTCAAGGTAATTCAATAAAGAAAAAGGAATAATGGAACAGTAGAATATAGTTGGTCTAGGAAAGTTTTACTTTTGTGAAACCATCTGAACAGAAATACCACAGTAATTGTAGCTTTTGGCATCATGTGAATGCAATGGAGATTATCAGCTGGAATGCTCTTCCATTCTCAGAAAACAACAACTCTCTCACATGTATATAACACACTCAAAATCTCACTACATTTATCAAAGTCAGTGTCATCCACTCAACTAGAGTGCTTACAATTTAGAGTAAAAGAAAAAGATGACATCTTTTTGCTCCAATTGCATCCAACTGGCACAATCTGCTCCAATTATCAAATGTGGTCACCTGTACGCCCTTCTGAAATCTGAGTGTAAATGAAAATAGCACTGAATTGGAATTCAGGACAGCTAAATTCTAGTGATATGCCATTTACCATCCACATGATTTGAGAATGAATTTCTGCTTTG
This sequence comes from Potorous gilbertii, assembly GCA_028658325.1. NCBI lineage: Eukaryota > Metazoa > Chordata > Mammalia > Diprotodontia > Potoroidae > Potorous > Potorous gilbertii. The sequence goes on from CM053773.1 coordinate 41,663,013, forward strand.
AAGGATTCAATCATCGTCTCTACTCAAAGATCTCTGAAATCTATAAACCCTAAAGTGATCCTATATGAACAGAAGTCTCATCTCTCTAAATGCCTTTTGGCCATCTCCATCTGGATGTTGGACTAGCACCTTAAGCCAACATGTATAAAACTAAATTCATCATCACGTCTTAAAGCTGTCTTTCCCTCCCAACTTCTATTTCTGATGGGAGCACCATTATCCTCCAACGCCTTTGCAGCCAGGTTCAAAAACACCGTGGCCTTTGACTCTTGCCTCTCCCTCAGTAAACACTAATCAGTTCCCAAGTTCTAGAAGTTTGAGCTGTACTCTATTTTTCAGATCTGTCCCTTTTTCTCCACTCACATAGACACCATTCTAGCACAGGTGAAGGAAACCAAGACCTTATTACACCGTCACTGGTCTTCCATTTTCATCTCTTCCCTGGTCAAACCATCATGTTTATGGCTTGTGTTCAGTCATGTCTGACTCTTCTTGGCCCCATGTGAGGTTTTCTTGGCAAAGATATTGGAGTGGTTTGCCATTTCCTTCCAGCTCATTTTACAGATGAGGAAACTGAGGCAAACAAGGTTAAATGACTTGCCTAGGGTCACACAGCTAATAAGTTTCTGAAGCTATATTTGAACTCTAGAAGATGAATCTTCCTGACTCTGTCTACTGAGCCACATCTTATTCATATAGCTGCCAAAATAACCTTTGAATGGTGCATATCTAACTATGCCACACCCCACTCAAAAACCTCCTGTGGCTCACTCTGACCTCTAGGATAAAACAACTCCCCAGTCTCTATCTGGCTCTCATTCCATATTACTTCTTTATTGACATACTCCATGTTCCAGGCAAAGGGTACAACCAGTTCCCCAAAACCAATGTGTCATTTTCTATACCCTCACTCACTCAGTACATATGCCTGGGAAGCACACCATCATCTCTACCCTCCCTAATCCTTATCTTCCTTCAAGGTTTAGCTAAGGTGCCAGCTCCTTTGAGCAGCCTTTCCTGGTCTCTCCCTGATCAAAGATTCCTTGAGTACCCTACCTAGAATTCTCTGTTGTCTGACTACATGTTCCCTCAAGGAGCTTTCTGAAGGGAAATGTTTTTTCTTTTTTGACTTTACCATTTCTCTCCTAGTATTAAGTAGGTACATAATAAATGTGTGTAGATCTGAAAATAATATAAATACTGATAGAGTGTTTTATAGTTCTCACAGAACTTTCCTGAAACAAAATCATTACCAGAGAACCTCTCAGCCCCCTTCTACAAAATTCTCCAGTTCTCTGGTTCATATTTGCTCTAAGTCTCTGGCTCCAATTCTCTTGCAATTCTACCTTGACCTTGTTTCCTGTAATTTCATTAGGCAAATAAGTAGAGGAATTTCATTGTCAAGACATTGATGGAGAAACTTTATCCATAATTAGAGAAATTTTAAAACCCAGCTCTGGTTAGTGTTACTAGCCAGCGATCAAAACTGACACTGACTAACAGGATCATTTTATGGCACACGTGCATGACATATCACTAGCTGCTGCCGGCTCATCAATGGCCTGTATTGTGTCTCTTACACACAGAACATTAGGCTGCCACTCTTCTGCTTTTAAAAGCTGTCTCGTGTACATAGTCAGCTAGATGGCACAGTGAAGAGTGTTGGTTACACTCTCCAAAATTTTCTGCTGTGGAACTGGTCAAATTTGGCAGGGGAGGAGAGGAGACAAAGTTCATCTGAGACTACTAAGTCATGTAGTAAATAGGGCCCTAGACTAGGAGTCAGAAAGCCCTGGATTGAAATCTGGCCTCAGACACAACTAGCTATGGGAGCTTGGGCAAGTCATGTAACCACTGTCTCCCTCAATTTTCCCCATCTGTAAAATGAGGAAAATAACAAGGTCTACCTCCCAGGATTGCTATGAGCGTGAAATGCAACAACATATAGCTACATATATAAATCACCCTCTCTAGTCCAAACTATTATTATGACTTATAATATGTATCTACACACAATGGCTGCAACTATTTTGAACACAGATGTATAATAGACATCTTATCTGTGTTTAATAGTATTCAGTACAATAGAATATTAATAAAACGTGTTGATAAGAAAATGGTTTATGTAAGTGGACTTCTAATTTAAGTGGGATATAGCCTCCATGTAGAAACTGTAAATAACTGAACTATAAAGAACCTTAAAATTACAGTCTAGTTATGGGCCTAGGATTTGGGGCCTAGGATTAACCATGGAATCTGAGCTAGATTAAACAATTTAGAAGTTATATGTAACCTTGACCAATTAACCTCCTGAACCTCAGTTTCCTTATCTTTAAAATGAGATTATACTAGATGGTCTCATAAGTCACCTCCAGTTCTAAATCTAGGAGGCTTCATCTAATCTAGCCTACCACCCCCTTTATGGGAATCTCCTCTACACCAACCCTTGCAGATGATTGCCTGTTTTCTGCCCTAACTCTCAGAGACGGGGAGCTGACCAACACGCAAGGCAGACTATTTCACTGGTCAACAACTCTGCCAGGAAGGTCTTCTTTCAGCTGGATCAACTTCTTTACTTGAATGCCTACCCACAGGTCCAACATTTGCCATCTAGAGCTACATAGACTAAATCTAATATTTTTCTATTTTTTTAATTTAATTTAATTTTTTTATTTTTATTTTTTATCTTTTTCTATAGGATTTCTGCCCTCAAGTATTTGAAGGCAGGTATTATGTATTCCTTATATCTCTTCCTCAGGCTAATCATCAATATTTCTTTCAGCTATTTTTCATATGATATGGTTTCATTAAAATTTGCTTCAAGGAAAGTTAGATCTTGGGTCTGATGTTTCTCATCATAAGAATGGAACAACGGACACGGTTATTTGAACCATGAAAACTTACAAGGCACTTCATTAAAATTAGTGAAAAGAATTCTGGAGTTAGAATCAAATTCCAGCTCTCCTACTTACTACCTACATGACTTTGGGGCTCCGATACTCCGCCTGTAAAATAAGAGGGTTCATCAAGTCTAGATTATGTCTAAGGTCCCTAGTTATAAATCCTCTGAGCCTACCAATAACTGCTGTCACACACACACACACATACACCCCCTCTTCATAACTTCTCACTGTTCTTATAACTCACACCCCTCAACATACTCTGAGATGTAAGAACAGCCTCTGCGCTGCTCCTAGAAACTGACGCTCCACCTCTTGGCTCCAGGCAATTTCCCTGCTTTGTCCCCCATACCTGCAAAGCTCTTCCTCCTCATCTCTAATCTGGCTTCTCTGACTTCCTTTCATCTAAGATAAAGTTCTGCTTTCGGCAAGAAGCTTTCCCAGTCCTCCTTAATTTCCCACCGGGGATTAAACTCAATTTATTCTGTATATATATCTTACTTTTATATAATTGTTGGCATTTTAACTCCCCTGTTAAACTGTGAATTTCATAAAAGTCAGGGGAAGTTTTTGCTTTTATTTGCATCACTAGAACCTGGCACAGTATCAGGCACACAGTGGGCATTTAATAAATGCTAGTCAACTGACTGGCTGCCTATGTAGTTATTACCATTTCCATTTTACAATGAAGGAAACTGAGACTCCCAGAGAGTAGGTGATTTATTCAGTATCATGTACACTTCAAGTGTTTCAGATAGAACTTAATCTGAAGTTTTCTGATCCCAAAACTGGTGATCTTTATACTATTCTGTGATGCCCTCAAGCTAGGTGACAGAGTGGAGAGAGTGTTCTCAGGAATACCTGAGTTCAAATCCATCCTCAGACATTTATTAGCTATGTGCCCCTGGGTAAGTCCCTTAACCCTGTTTGCCTCCCTCAGTGTCCTCATCTGTAAAATGAGCTGGAGAAGAGTATGGTAAACCCTTTCAGCATCTTTGCCAAGAAAAGCTCAAATGAGGTCACAAAATATCAAGCACAAATGAAATAACTGGACCACAAAGACCGGACCAGAGGATTTCTCAAGTCGTGTAATTCTAAAGTTCCAGGTTTAAAAGCAGGAAAGATGTTTTAATGAGAATATTACATTTAAAGTATATATTACATGGGATGATAAAGGGGGGAAAGTTTACTGTGACTATTAAGTAGTATATGGCTAGAAGGAATTCAAATTAACCTGCAAATGTTTTTTCCAATTCTAAACATACTCAGACACATGCAAGTTCAACAAAGTATCATTTTAAAACAAATTTTTCCCTAGGGGAAACTTGTTGCCAAGGCATCTGGACTATAATTCCAGAAGGCATTTTACAAGTTACTATCATTTTCACAGACACAAAGGTAGCAGTAGCTTTAAAATGAATTAAAAATTTCTTTAGAAAAACAAATTTCTCAGGCCTCCCACGGCCATGGAAATAGAAGAGTAAGTCTCTTTTAGCAAGATTTAGTACTCCATTTCTTCCAGATTTTATTTGCTGGCTGTGTTCTTAGATATAACCCCAAGGTGTACTCTAAAATCCAAGTACAACATCAGGTTGTTGCTTTTTCCCACTCTGCTGTGAAAAGCTAAATAAATCACATATTGCACTTTACTCTTTTCATTCTCTTGTCTTCCAGTCCCAGTGTAGTAAGAGGTTTAGCTTAGAAGCTATCACAAAATAAAGATTCTCCACAAATGAACTTACACCAACTGTTTTAAGCTGGGATAAGGAAAAAAGAAATAGAAGCACCTCATATTTTTTCTAAGTATACTTTAAAATCAGTTCAAGGCTGCTTCTTTGGAGCACAATGAGTTCTAAAAATAAAAAGTGTTTCTGAATAGTCTTGAACTTTAGTTCCAACTATACAGGCAACTCAAATCCTGATAAGCTTAACTATTTATAGCTATCTCAGACCCCCAAACTGGCTGATGGTATAGCAGTGTTCCTTGTCTACTCATTGGTTAATTTTCTGACAGTTTTTTGTCTTCTTTGACTCTACTTGTCTATTTTGGGGGCCATTTCAGTAACCTTTAATACCTTCACCAGATGTTGGATGAACCAAAAGGAAATTTAAGTCAAGATAACCAGTTTACTGCTCTGGGGCAGGTCAAATGGGATAGGGATGAGGAGGAACCCTTATCTGAGATAGGTAGATGACACAGTGAGACAGTAGACCTGGAAACAGGAGAACATCAATAAGACATTTTTTTTCAAAGAGTACTAAATATTTGTTGTCAAAAACAAAGTAAAAGATCAGATATCTTAAAGCAGTTCAGTGGTGAAGTGGATAGAGCACATTTAATCACAAAGACCTGAGTTCAAATCTGAACTCAGATACTAGGGTTGTGAAATGGGAATGTCATTTAACCATTGTCTGCCTCAGTTTCCCCATAGGTAAAATGGGAAAAATACCAGGGCCCAGGATTGTTGTGAGGATAAATGTGTTGATATATGTAACGTGCTTCACAAGCCTTGAAATGCTATATAAACCCTAGCTAGTATTATTACCTGCAAACTTTAATTATGTTTTAACATCGCTAGCACAGGTTTTAAAATTTCAAGTCATCCTCAGTATTTGTGATTCACTCCTAACAAAGGAGAAGAAAGGAGTTACAATGCGAAAAGTGGCTCCTTTCACCCAATACCTGAACTACCAGAAATATGGCACTTGGGCATTTTACACAAAAGCCAAGCAAAAGCAATAAAAGCTTTTTCAAGAGCATTAAGGATTGAAGTACTTATGAATTTACAGGGAGTTTTGTATCCATTTAATTCTCAAAGGTGGAGAATTTCTGGATACAGTTTTAATTTTATCTAACTTGAATCAAGTTCTTTAAAATCCAGTGTCCTCTAACCGGTATTCTAGAGTCATCTACACTTTCTTAGTCAACCAATTACATACCTACGATGTGCCAGACACTGTGCTAAGGGTTTTACAAATATCATTCATTCAATTTTCCCTACAACTCTAAGAGGAAACTCCTTTATTATTCCCATTTTATAGTTAAAGAAAGTGAAGCTTTACTGCCTTTCCACTTTGCAATCTGGCTTTGACCCAACCACTCTACTTAAAGTCACTATCATGTATCAGCAATGATTCCTACAGCTGTATCTGAATTAGCACCTCTTCTATGAAGATTTCTCTGATTCCTTTCGTTGTTGTTAGTGCTTTTTCTCTCTCCTTAAATTACTTTACATCAACTTATATTTAATTTTGTATTAACTTAGTTGGGTTCACGTTGCATGCCAAAGGAAAATATAAGCTCCTTCAATTCAGAGACCGCTTTATTTCCAATACTTGGTAGAGTACCTTGGTTAGAGGAGGTTATTTAAAGAAAATTGAGAAGTGCCTCAGCTTGTTTTTTGTAACTCATTCAGATTTCTGATAATCAAAAGTAATGAAGAGATCCAAAAGCATCTGTTAGAGACCCAAAAAGATGAGGGACTCCTTCCCAGACTAATAGCATCTCTTTCAAAGACAGATTTTAACTGAAAATTCTTTCACAACCAACCTGGGATTTACCTTGCCTATCTCTAGAAGTTCAGTCAGGTTTCACGAGCAGACATTATACATGGAAGTGATTGCAGCAGAATGGTGCTATGGAGCTAAGTTTTACAGGTCTCCTTGAAACCACAGCAATTACCAATTATTTCTTTCAAGCATGGTCAATTACCCATTTCAGGGCATGGGTCAACTTGCTCTGGTAGAAATTTCTTACTAGAGCCACACTAGTCAAGTCAACTGCCTCAACTCCTAGTCAATCAATATGGGTCCATTGGATCAGGGATGAATAAGTAATCAATGTCAAAGTGGACTATTGTCATTGGTCAAATCAAATATTTCAATGTTATAAATATTGCAACAATTGAATATAGTTGATAATCATTGCCTATATTATGTGCCCATCAGTTTACCTAACCAATACAAATACCTGCTCTCTTACCTATAAGAAGAATGATTATTAATCTTTTTTGTGTCATGGACCCCCTTTGGCAACCTAGTAGTCTTTTCAAAATCATGTTTTCAAACGTATAAAATAAAATGCATCACATGACAAAGGAAAGCAATTATATTTAAACAGCTACAAAATTTTTAAAAAACCCCACAAATTAATGACCCCCAGATTAAGAATCCCTGATTTAAAACCAAATATAAACTTCTGGTGGGAAAGTCCTTCACAACCTGGCTCCAATTTACCCTTATTATACTCTACTTGCCCTATATGCATTATACTATTCAGCTAAACTGGCATCTTTAATACTACTATAAAATACTCCACTCCTTTTTAGAGGCTGTTTTCCACTGGAAGAAGGCACTCCCTTCCTCATCTCTGCCTCAAAATCTCTAGATTCCCTCAAAACTCAGATCAAGCACCCATGTTCTACATTAAGCTTTTCCTGATTTTTTCTACATAGTACTTCTGCTTTCTCATCCATAAACTCAGTATTTATTTTCTATATATTTATATCTACATAAGCCCCTTAAGAGTAAAGCCTGTTTCACTTCTGTTTTTGTATTCCCAATGTCTAGCAGAATGTCTAGCACACAGTAGGTAATTAATAAAGACTTACTGATTTATTGAAACAGTAACCATGAGCTGCAGATCCCTTTGTGGAAGACAACCCAGGAGCTAATCAAATAGGCTTCATCAGACATTTTAATTACCTTTCCCTGACTAACACACTCCTCCCAATGATTCCCAGTCACCCACACTGGCAACTGCTAGATACAAAACAACTGTATAAAAAGTCAAGTTTTTTCCCTCTCCAACTGTTATCTTTTTTTTTTTCAGAATGAGTTTCCAGATAGAAGTAGCAGCTGTCAAGGGTAAGCTCTCATTTTAAACACTGAAACTAGAAGTACTTTGAAAACCATCTTAAGAAATACAATTAATTGGCCAAATGAATTTTCCCTATAGTCCAAAAATGCAGAATATATGTGATATTAAACTTTTCCAAGAATACATATTTAAACACAGCTAACAGATGCTAATATCCTCCCTTAAGTTTTCAACCAAACATGCTGACTTTACAAGTTAAGTAGCATCTTTAATGACAAATATCTTGAAAGCTACAAAGAATTCCATATTGCATTTTTTAATCAAGATCTCAAAAGTGTTTAACAAACATTCATTAAGCCTCCACTGCTCAACAAGGAGCATTTAAATTCTTCTCCTGAAGTGGGAATTAACAGAATCGTAATGCCCATAACTGTAGAGAGTGAGTCAGCAGAAGTTCTAGGAAGAGACTTAGGAGTTCTGACTTCTTCATTAACCACCATGGAACATTCATTCATTGGCATAAAGGAAACTTATTGTCTGGGAATAAATCAGAGTGCATGGTTTCAAGGCAGGGTTGAGACAGCCTAGAAACATGTGTCACTGAATAATATAAGCAGTTAGAATTTTTACAAACAAGTCCTTACCACTGGAACTAATGGAAAGTAGGAGATATTAAGCTTGCTTTGCTTCAAAGAAAAATTTTTGCTCTCAAAGTGAAAGATAAATAGTTTGCCATCAAACACACACCTTGCTTTTTGCTTTATGTATGAGTCAGTCACATCTTTGGATTCATGGTAAAAATAGATCAAGTAAGATGATCCATGTAGAGTAGACAGCAAACCTGAAAGTGCTAAATTCACATTCACTTTATTTTTCATATCCTGGCACCATTTCTTTCACAGGGTTGTTGTGAAAAACAAATATGATAATTTACAGACATGCCACATAAATACAAGCTAATAATGATGATGACTTAAAGAAACACACAGGGACTATTCACGGAAAAGTTAGTATCCAATCTTCCTAGAACAAAGAACATGTACAGAAGAGTCAGTTGGAGCCAGAGTGAGAGCTTGAATGCCACTGCAGGTAGTTTAGATTTAACTGGTAGTGCATAGGGAGCCACCTAGGGCTTTTGAGCAGGGGAGTAAACACGTCACTGTGCTTTAGCAAGGTTAATCTGATAGTGTCATAAATAGTTTGGAGAGGAGAAAAAAAAGTAAGTGAATTTGCAAGTGGACATAACAACTGTCTCTATTTCAAGAGAAATAGTAAATGGGGATAAGAATAGCCTATGACACCTACTCCTTTAAAAAATACATGGTAAATGAAACTGAGCTTTTCCATTTTTTTTTTTCAAAAAGAAGAAAACTAAGTGCCTTCTGATGTGATTAATTTGGGTAATTTATTTCATCTAAATGCTTCAATTCTGAAATTATATTTGTACAGAATGGGCATCCAAGTTTTTTTGGCCTAAACATTTATTACTGTTCCCTCCCACTTCTACTGACTTACTCCCTGTACTCTCCTGCTCCAACTGGGGCTTAGCCAAGTTAATGTCATAAAACATAACTAGTCAAAAAAAATGAAAGATTCTGACCCAAAAGGCAGAAATCCATCTGAAAAATTATTTCAGTACTTTCACATGAAGGGAACTTACTTCCAACATCTGAGATTGACTGAACGCCCACAAACACACTCAATGTGGTACAAGACATTGAGCGTAGTTCTGATTGCCGTTATAAGTACAACTAAAGTTAACATTCATCCTTCAGAGTTACCTTGGATTCACATCTTACTCTAAATTCTTACACTTGCTTCCCACTCTCCCTAGCCCAATTTTATTTTATCATGAAGTCACTTCTAACACTCTCTGATATAGACCTTGCCACTAACCCTTCATAACCCCTATCTTGCTCTATTAGAAAGAATATTGAACCAGTCACTCATTTTGGTTTCTTTGTCCTTGTATGTAAAATGGGGTGATAATATTTCCCCTACCTGTCTCCAAAGTGTGTTGTAACATGTTAAAAGTTGGGGGTAGGGTGGAGAAGTGAGCCTCAAATGAGATACTGTAGCATTGCTATGAAAAGTATGAAATGCTATCATTTTTTAAATTATTCCTGTAGTATATGATACATTTTTCTGCCCAAGGTTCCCATTCATCTAGTGCACTATCTGAAGAATTCAATTCTGCCCTTACACAAGTACAACACTGAAGCACACAATAAGAGGTGGTACTCACACAGTTCCCCCAAAGCTATTTCAGGGGTTGATGGGTAGAGAGAGGGCGTTCGGAAGCAAGACTACGATTTCCTTAACACCAATCTTTCTCAAACTGTTCACTGAGCACTGTTGCTCTATGTGATGGGAATAGTGATCCAAGAGAAACACTTTGTACTTAAAGAGCATCATCCTATAATATTAAATTTGACATTTAAATAACTACATGTAGCAACCATCAGTATGAAAAAGAGCATTAATCAAACTTTGCTTCCAAATTTCTTTGAGTCATCCCACCCCGCCTTTATCATACTCTTAAGGTTAGAAGGGACCTCAGAAGCTAACTTATCCAACCCATGTTTAAATAAGAATCACTTCTCAAAAATACTCAGAAATGGTCATCCAGCCTGTGCTTGAAGACCTTTGTGAGAAGGAACCCACTATTTAATCTAGCAAACCATTCCAATTTTGGATAGCTCATAGAAGAAGTTTTCCCTCAACATCATAACTACTTGTACCCACTGCTATTAGAATAATCTAATTCCGTAAGATAGGGCTTCCAATATTTGAAGATCATGATCATGGATCACCCTCTCAGTCTTCTGTTTTCCAGGCAAACCATCCTCAGCTGATAGATATTCAAGTAGCACAGTCTTGTCTTTCTTTGGATAAATTCCTACTCATCCATAGCCTTCTGAAAACATAGTACCCAGAAGTGAGCAGTTTCTACAGATAGAGTCTGACCAAGATAGAATTCAATAGGATCATCACCTTCCTCCTTTTGGACACTATACCTCAGAAAGAGAAATTATTTCCCATGGCAGTTCATTCTCCTTTGAATAGTTCAAGGATACTCCATACCCTCAGACTATGAGTGCTTCTGGGTTCTGTTATTATATTATATTTAAAGTCCCAAAGTATTCTGAGGCCAGATCAGTTTAGAAAAGGTCACCTTTCAAACTTTAACCAAACAGTTTGAAAGAGAGGAATTACTGAAACTAACTAGAGAACTCTTTCCTTCCCCCTCAACTACTGGCGGGTAACTACCAAGAGGAATGGGGGGTAGGAATTGATGTTCTTATAGCTTTAACCAAAGGAGAAATCTCCCCTACGAATCAGGATAGTTGCCATTGTTACCAACATATACTCTTGCTTCTATTTAGAGCAAATGGCATCATACACCTTTTGTCAGCTGCTCTAAACCAGTAATGTTAAACTCAAATTCACATATATGGATCCCTGAAGGTTGTTGTATACTGACATAGCTTTAAAATGTAGTGCTAGCTATATCTTATGGCATTTTTATTTATTTTATTATTTATTTCTCTGCTAAATATTTTGTTAAATAAGCTGATCCATGAAATACAGACAGTTCTTACTTTACATTAAGTGAACCCTGACCTCTGCACAGAGCAATTTTTACTTAATGAGAATTTACCCATGGGTGGAGGGAAGGAAGGCAAGCAGGTAGACACAGGTTCAAAGACAAGTGGGGGCCAGGGACAGGGAAGAGAGAGAAGGAGTTGGAACACCTGGGGACTGGACCAGCCACACTAGGTTATGCGCAAAAGCTGGGATAAGAAAGGTGGTACCCAAGAGTGGGCAGACAGGGAGCCCAACTCAACAGTGGTTGGAGCTAAGCAATGGTCTCATATGGTCTCAAACCAAGCCTCCAAAGCCAGCAGCATCTGACTCCCAAGTCATGGGCCTGCATTAATGGCAGAATGGGAGACCTATTAACATAAAGTGAGAAGTTAGAGAATCATTTGAAAGCGTAGATTTTAAGAGAAAGATAGTACAGTATAGGAAGTATTGATTCTATGGTGCTAATAAGGTATCTAAGGGGCTATATCATCAAGCAAATAGAAATGTAAAGACAGCTCTAAGGACATTTTAGGAAATAGAAATTTGGAGTCAGGAAGACTGATCTTCATGAGATCAAATCTGGCCTCAGACACTTAGTAGTTGTGTGACCATGAGCAAGTCAATTAGCCCTGTTTGTCTCAGTTTCTTCATTTGTAAAATGAGCTGGGGAAGGAAATGGCAAATCACTCCAGTATCTTTTCCCAAGAAAATCCCAAATGGAGTCACAGAGAGTTGGACACGACTGAAACAACTGAACAAGAGAGAAATAGGTTGGAGACACCTCCAAGTAGAGATAGAAGTAATATATAATCAACATGTAATATCATCAATCAAATGTAACATATGTATTTGAATAAATATAATCAAATAAAAGAATCCAGAAAGAAAAGAAGGTCTAAAATAAGTCTATAGGGACTCTAGCCTCAGATACTTAATAGCTGTGTGACCCTAGATAAGTCACTTAACCTTGTCTGCCTCAGTTCCCTCAATGGTAAAATCTAAATAATAGCATTTAACTTGAAAAGTTGTTGTAAGGATCAATGAAATAATATTTGTAAAAGTGCTTAGCACTTGGCTTAGAACATAGTATATGGTATATAAACGCTTAGTCCCTTCCCTCTATGGACTCCTCAGAAAAATGTTTTTAAATGCATAAAATAAAATGCAAAAAAAAAAGACTATGAAAGAAACCAATTATATTAAAAAAAAACTATCAAAAAAAATTTAATTCAAGTTCACAGACTCCATGTTAGGAACCCTTGTTCAAGGTCCCTTGACATTTCAGGGCTATTGTATGTGAACCTTAATTTGATTACTACTCGCCTTCGCCACCAGATCAGCCCTCCCTCCTTTTCAGGTCATATATCTCCTGGACAAAATCTGTTATGCTGCTTCTTCTGCAAGGACTCTACCTTTTCAGTAACTTGTAATTTTGATTCCTGAGAAGTTGAATTGTTAAGAAGGTCAAAGAGATGAGCCTTTACATCTAGAAAAAGTTTAGGCTCATTAAAAAGTACCATGAATATTTCTGCAAGCAATGTGCCCACTGTCCTATTTCATTTTGGGTCCAGCTCACCATCTATCCATATTATCTGTTTAAGATTTAGATACCAATAGATCAATTCTAAAGGTTGTCCATCCAACTGCCTAGGAAACTCTGGACAACAGACATTTGAACTCATCTCCTTGCTTAAAAATGGCAAAGCAGTGTGAATGGATATTTTATATACCTTTATAATTTTCTTATCCAGACATACCCACAACTTAAAAAGTGGCACCCGCAGAGTAGACATAGTATAGAAATACTAGCAAGAAAATGCCAACTCATCCTTTCTGCAACTTACTCAAGCTCTCCCACCCTGCCTCCCAACAACTTCTGAAGACAGATAGTAATCTAAGAAGTTATGAGGTAAGCATTTCATTGTATGCATGTGTTTTTTACAAAAATTAGACTCTCCCGATTCCGAGAACTATGATTGGACAGATATGATGCTGCGATTTAGAACAGTAGGTGAAGAGTAACATGCCTTTTGCTCAAGATCAGAAGTGGTATGGTATCCAACTCTCTTCAGTTATTATGTATAGTTTAGGTCCTTGCCACTAGCAAGGTAAAACCACCAATAATGAGCCAAACAAGAGCACATTTCTCAACCTCTTCTCCCCTATAAAAAAAAAAAAAGTCAAAACATGATTAGGAAAGTTAACTGATGAGGAGACATACTTTACACATGCACAAGCTAGAAATAATTAAATACATGCAGAAGAATGTGAAGTTTCATTAATTCTACATAATGATGAATGGAGACTGTGTTATTATTATAGCCTTCTGTAAGGTGTTTTATCCCCCTAGACTATGTCCTTCATGAGGGCAATGATCACATCTTATCTAATTTTGCATCTCCCTCCGTGCCTGTTCAAAACACAAGAGGAACTTAATAAAGGTTTCCTTAAGTTGATGAATTGATATATGCTCAATAATGCTGTGATAGATGCCTAATCCATTCAGTGCCTAACACATGTCTGGAATATGTTCTGCAGTAGTGTCCAAGTCTTCATGGGTCCATTTGGGACTTTCCTAGCAAAGTGGTTTGCCATTTCTTTCTCCAGCTCTACAACATAGTAAGTGCATGATAAATGCTTGTTGACTAACCCAAAAAACTAATGCTGGAACTGAGACTGACTGACTCATCTAAATTTCTACCCAAAATGTGTTACTTAAGTATCACAATGGAGGGAAATATAGCAACTACACATAGTAAAGCTTGGGAGCAAGAAAGTTTGGGTGGAGAAGAGAGGTAGTAAATTGGGAAACCTCATTAGTAAATGATTCAGTACTACCACTGTAACCAAGGAACAATTCCATGAATAAACAAACTTTGCATCTTCCCAAGTGCCATGGCAGAGGCAGCTTCAGATGCTTCAAGTGGCGTGATTGTAATGGCAGATAATCAAAAATACTGCCCTTCAAAGACCTGGGTGTGCAAGTGAAAAATAATGGGTGATTTCAAAGAAAAGAATGTTTAAAAACTCCATAACAAAAAAAAATTCTACTCTTTACTGCTGCAAAACAAAGTATAAGGGAGTGAATTTCTGATTCAAACCTACCACAGCAGCTAAGGAAGCAAAAGTGACCCATAAGGCAGGTCACAGACTTATTTCTAATTGTAAATTTATTTAAGTCCATCTTAAAGTCTTTGTGGGAACTTTGCTCCAGCTAATTCAATGCCCTTTGCCTTTTAAAGAGAAATCAGTTCATAAGAACTCTGGAACAGCAAGAAATGGGGAGAGATGGGGGTTCCAAAACACCATATCACAGTACACAAGGGAGAATGAAATTGGATTAATTTCTGCAGCACATTTATGCTTGTCTTTTCCCAGCAACTCTGGAGAAAAATGTCTCACCAAAGCACCTGTAGTGTTTAACACTCATGTCTGTAACTATACTCCTCATTTAAGCCAAGAATTATTAAGAAAAAAAATCCAACATTATTTACACAGCCTTTCAAGTCTAATGGTCCTCAAATAAGAATCCTGTTCCAAGATTTTCCCTAGCTCCTAGAAACTTTCCTGCTTTTTAAATTGTGCCCCACATGCTGGCCTCCAGTCCTGAGGCAGAGATAAGAACAATAAGAATAAAAATTCCTTTGGTGATTTATAAATCTCATGTTACACACAGTTTTGTATGCCTATTGCTCCCGAAAACAAAGAGGCGCAACCCAAGCCCTTCTGACTTGAAATGAAATAGCTTTGTTTGGCTTTCCTTTTGACGTGGCCTTGATGTAGTGACCAGAATATTACCCTGGTTGCCTGGACCCCAGGTGTCTCAGGTAGCGTCAGAACAGCAGCAGCGGGGCTCTGCAGTCTACAATGGCATAAAGCTCTCAAATTCAGTCCAGCTTCTCTGAAAACACATCCCACACGGGAACCAAAAAGCTTGTCTGAATTTACACCTTCTAATTCACTCCATCACTTAAAAGGGAAAACATTACTGGAAGGTGTGAATGGTTACTTGTGTGCAGACGCTACAAAGGCAGAACAAACAAGTCTTGTTTTAAAGAAGGACCCGGAGGGGCGAGTTGGGTGTTCAAGTTCCATATATATGTATTTTTTTTGCGGTTTAAGTTTTCATGTTTATTTTTCTCTCAGAGAAATGATCAGACACTAATAATTAACTGCATTCAACGTTTTCTGCACTCAGCTCCAAAGTACTTTCAGTTCAGGTAAAGGATGTAGACGAATAGCAATAAAATATTTTAAAAGGGATGCCAGACGCTCGATTCATCTCTGGTCACTCAGAAGACTTCCCACCTCAACCTTCTGACCCCAAATAAAGATGTCCCTCAGGGCTGCAGGCTTCCCTGTATAGGCATAGGACTTCTTTTCAAAAGTTGCTTAAGATACGCATGCACCCCTTAGGGTTTCCCCAACTTCAGGCGCTGGGGCAGACACCTCGGGAGAGCCAACTGGCTTTCGAGATGCCCACCCGCCCTCTAAGGAGGACCAGTTTTGTTTTGTTTTGTTTGGGGGGGTCCCTTTTAAACCGTCCCTGACACGACAGGACCTTCAGCACGGTGGGCTCCGAGCGCAGGCACTGCGGACGCCGCTCTCCTCTCCACTAGGGCGAGGGTGTCCGGGCGCCCTCCGGCTCTCCGGCCGGTCCGTGCCCCCGCGGGTTCACCGACACGCACCCGCACACACAGACCGAACACCCGCACACACAGACCGAACACCACCCACCCGCAGACCGCGGCGTGCAAGCGCTCCGCCCTCTCCCTCCGACCCCCAGGTCCCTGCGGCCGGGGCACTCACCGCTGTCCAGCCGGGCGATCTGGGGCAGCCGGTAAGTGCTGACCAGCACGTCCAGCGGCACGGCCCCCGAGCTCCACTTCAGCTCCTTCAGACCGCAGCTCTGCGGGGCCCCCGGGTCCATCTTCCTCGCCTTCTTCCCCGCACCCCGCTCTCTAGGCAGCCCGCGCCCCCCGCCTCCGCCGCCGCCTCCTCGGGCCCCGGGGGAGGGGAGCACAGACGGGTCTCCCGGACGGCGGGTGCAGCCGGGCTGGGCGAGGGGGCAGAAGGGGAGAGAGCTCCGCTCCCGGCTCAGCCGCTGCCGCTGCCGCTGCCGCCGCGGCTGCTTCTGCTCGTGGGGCCGCGGCCGCCGCGGGACATGGCCGAGACGCCCCGGGATCCCTCACGGAGAAGGACTAAGGAGAGACGGAGGCGGCGCCGCCTGAGGCTGCTGCTGCCCCCGCTCCCGCTCCCGCTCCCGCTCCCGCTGCCGCTCCCGCTCCCGCTGCCGCCGCTGACCGTGGGGCTAGCCGGGCTGCGGCTCCTCCTCCTCCAGCCCCCCGGTGGCAGCTGCGGCGGCCACCCTCGGCTCTCCTCCTCCGCCTCTTTCCCCTCCTTCCCTCGGCTTCCAGGGCGTGAGGAGGAGCCGCGGGTCTGAGAAACGCCATAGCAGCGCTCCCAGCACTGACTAATCAGCAAGGTGCGAGCCACGCCTGCGCAGCTCCCGGAAACGCCGCCCCCCGCTCCCGCTCCCGCCCCCCTCCTGCCCCCCTCCCCCTGCCCCCCTCCTCCTGCCCCCCTCCCCCTGCCCCCCTCCTCCTGCCTCCCTCCTCCCCCTCCTGCTCCCGCCCTGCGGCAGAGCCGGAGCTCCGGGCCCTCCCTCCTGCCGCTTTCCCGGCCTTCCCTTCCCGGGGATGCGCGGACCCGGGCGCCCTGCGCCAAGCCTTTAGCTCTCGCTCCACCCTCCGACCGCTCGGGCTCCCTGCAGGACTCGCCCGCCCGGAGGGAAGGAGCGCTTGGATTTCTGCCCTTGGCCGTGTCCGAGTGTTTGACACTGCCCTGGAGAAAGGCGAAAGTCGGATGGTAGCGCTCCCCTGGACCTGGGACACAAGAGCTGCCGCTTACAAAGTAACCCAGAACTTGTAGGATCGCGTCCGCCTGCCAAACCTGGGAGGTGGGGCACCTTCTTGTGTCGGCGCGACTCCCTGCCACAACCTCCATCCACCCCACGCCCAGTGTGTGCGGTGCTCCGTCCGGGGCTCCGAAGGAGACGCGGACAGAACAGACACCGATTATGCCCTCGAGGAGTTTACCTGTCACCGCAGAGACCTTAAAGAAAGACGGAACCAAAGCTTGCGGGGCTAGGCCGTGGGACTAGAGTGTAAAGTCCTTAGGACGTCCACAAAGCCCTGACTAGGCTCCAGCTGTGTGCCAGGAGCTGTTCATTGCTAGGGATACAGAGGGCAGAAAGACCATTTACAAGGAGTTTACAGTCCAGTGGTGGACAGTCTTCAAACAATCGTGTACAAATTGTTTAATTGATATATGCCTATACGTATGCGCATACATATATCGTGCATACTCTGTATATAGTAGTGTGCATACGTATGTAGTGTGCATATATACGTATAAACGTAGTATTGTGTATGCACACATACATCTTAAATCGGAGATAATCTCAGGAGAAAAGCATTAAAGGGATGGGAAAGGCTTCTTGCAGATGGGATTTTGACTGACTAGAAGGAAACCAGAGAAGACAGGACACAGAAATGAGAAAGGAGAGAATTCTAGACATGGGGAAGGCAGTAAGTGAAGATGCTCCAGCAAGGAGATGGAGTACTTTTTTGTAGGAACAGCAAAAGAGACCAGGTTCATTGGGTGATAGAGAAATTTGGAGGGGAGTAAGATGTTGGAAGACTGGAGAGGTAGGACAAAGACTGGGACATGCTTAACATAATGCCTGACATATCATTAGGTTTAATAAATGCTTGTCGATTGATTGATTCATGAGAGAGCTCTGGCAAGAGAGAGGGATACAAAGTGTTGTGAGAAATCTAAGAAGAGATCATTTGCCACTATGAGGGGGAGGGGAGAGAGAGATACTAGATGCTCAAGAGGTAGGTTATCTAAAATGATTATCAAAGCTCAAGACTCTACAAAAAGTAGCCAAGAGGAGCCCATTGCCTCATACACATCACATGGCTGATGAGTTTTACCATGCTAGGGACAAGGGAACTGAAGGAGTAAGAAGTCAAAGATGGGGAAATCAACCAAGGGACAGTCCAGTATTTAACATATAGTTTGTCCACATTTTGCAGATGAGTAAATTGAGGACAGAGAGAGGGAAGTTGAGTTCTTTATCTATTCTCACTGAATATTGAGGCAGGTTGGGTTCTGTGTATTTAGCATCCCTTACTCTTGGGAATTGGGGAACTTGAACTCTAAGGTGAATTGAATTATTTTTGTTGTTGTCCTTTGTTTTCAAAGAGGACCAGTGACATCACAGAGATGCCTTGATTTTTATGTGAATTGAATTTCAGTGAAGCAGAGTTCTACAGTCATCAGCTTCACTTTTATCTTCCAGAATTATCAAAGTCCGCCAGCAAGACAAAAGTAAGGAAAACTAGTGATGACCCAGAAGGCAATGATTGATCTTGGTGGTCTTAATGTCTGGCCAGACTCGAATTGCTTCAGCACCTTCATGGCTTTTGGAAAAAAATGTTCTCATCCAGTAGGGGTAGGGTCTTCACATCCTTGGGGTAGACAGCCCCCTAACTCACTGATGGGTTTCAGGCCTATCAGTTACCCTCTACGCAGTTTAGCCTCTCTGACTAGTGGGTTTTACAGGAGTGTAGCTGCTTTTCATGCTACAGCTTCCTGGAGCCACAAGTGAGAGCTGGGTGAAAAGTGGACACCAAAAGTGAATGAGTAGCCCTGAAAAGGACTCAGCAAGCCTTCACACTAAAGGTGCTAGTCCTCCTTAACGCCCTATATACCCCAATTTCTTTTACACAGTCTCTGGTGTCAGAAGGCTTTGGTTAACAATCCTACCTTAATTACAACCTTCTCAATGTTGTTTGGTTACATCTGACTCTTCCTGACCTCACAGACCATACTGTCCATGAGATTTTCTTAGAAAAAGATACTGGAGTGGTTTGCCATTTCCTTCTCCGATGGATTAACAAAACAAACAAAAATTAAGTGACTTGCCCAGGGCCATACAACTAATGTCTGAGGTCACATTTGAACTCAGGTCATCCTAAACTCCAGTCTCTATCCACTGAGACATCTAGCTGTCGTAAGCAAGTCTCTTAACCTCTATTGGCCTGTTTCCTCATCTATAAAACAAATGCATTAAACCAGATAGTCTTGGAGGTCTCTTTCAGTTTTAGAGCTGTGACTCTATCTTAAAAACTGTCATTTGTTCATCACCTGATTTTTGCACACTAACAGTCTTAGAGTGAAGCCCAACATAGTGACAAGAGGAGGCCAGCCTTAGTGTCAGGATACACTGGGTTGAAGTCCAGCATCTGCTACATTCTAATTGTGTCACCCTTTGTAAGTCATTTATCCCTTCAGTTACTCAAGCAGTCTTCTAAAACTGTATCTTATCATCATCAATAGGAAAAGTTACCCACCAACAAAATCACAAGTACTTTTTTAAACCAACCATTTTTTAACAGTAACGATGTTAATGGATAAAATTACAGATCTCATCTCAAAAGTATAGATCTGGACATTAATAGAGTTGGAAATACTGCACTTGAAAAAAAATTCAGGCAATCCATGCTTGAAATAAAACAAAATGAGCTGTAAGGCAGTGTAGTATAATGGGGGAGCAGGGAGACTGGTAAAGAGTATTGGATTTGTTGTGAGAAGACTTTGACTTGAATCTAGACTCTACTACTACTTACCAATTGGGTGATCTTGGGTCAATCACTTCACAAAGTGGACTTCAATTTCTTGTTATAAAATAAAGCTGAACTAGATAATCTCTAAGGTCCCTTCCAGCCAGAGGCATACTGGAGCCAGTTTCAACAGGTATATTCAATTGTTTGAGATCAGTTGAGAGCTGATGGTTAAAGTTTATGAATATGAGTATTTATATCTCAGAGAGAATCAGAAAAACTACAAGTCAGGGCTTAATTGATTGTTGATTTCTGGACCTAAGGAAACAATGAAGAAAATGTTAGTGATGCAGATGAAACTTAAAAGTGGTTCAATGTTACTTTTTTTTAAAACAATTGCTTTCAACTCTATAATCCTAGGGCACCATCCAGCCCTTTTTTAAAAGACAACCTGGAACCATCTCCTTTTTAGTATGCTTGCTTAAAAGCACTTAATGTGCCTGCGGGCTTCATTATTTTCCCCACCTTAGCAATATGCAAATAATTCCACTTCCACCTCTCTTTTTGTCTTATTTGAAAGCACTGGTGATGATGCTTTTTTTAATCAACAAAACTTTTCAGGTGAAGGTTGTGACCATTTGTTTTTGCTAAGCATTCATAGAAGGAAGTGGAAAATGTGCTTAAGCAAAACACATTTATCTTATTCAGATGGCAGGACTCTACTGGCTTCAGCTGTCTAAATAAGAATTCAAAGCAAGAAGTATGAAGAGTTTTGCCAACAGTGCTATTTAAATGATGAGTAAAGTTTGGATTCCGGAAGCAGAACAGCATATATCCTTGGAGTTCTGTGTCTGAAAAGGACCATAGAAGGCAGCTAGTCCAACCCCTGAAATATCTTTGGAATACTAGAAGAGCCCACTAATCCAAACTTCTCAGAACTCCTATATAATGAGTTCTGATCCTGTATGCTTGCAGGGATTCTCAATCTTTTTCCATTCTCCTACACATTGGCTTTCAATAGACCTTCCCAATACAATTTGCCTATTAGGAAGATTGAATTGTAGTTTACTATGCACATAAAAAACTTTCCCATACTCCTTATTCACTATGAAAGGAAATAAATTCCTTAGTGTGCCATGAATCAGTCCATAAAATAAAGAGATCAATCAAATTCCATTAAATATATAGTAATTTCACCAGATATTCTCATACTTTCTCAGCAAGTTCCTTATATGCCCTGGCATTATTGAACCTTCGTTTCATTATCACAGAATGGAGATAAAAATCTATTCCTTCTGACCCTGACTCAGATGATTGTCATGAGGATCCAGTACCCCAAGGCAACCCCTGCAGTCCATCCTGTCTCTTAAGTCTTACTTGGCAGCTCTCCAAAGCAATTGCCCCTGGACAATCACTTTTCCCTTTGTCACAGTTTCTTCTCAATAGTTTCCTGGGTTTCCTAATGCGGAGGAGACGGAGTCCTAGGTTGCCCTCTCTTCACTCAGGAAATAGCACTATGCCTTCTTCCTAACCCCTGATCTCAAAGCTTTTATAAAATAGTTGTTCACCTTCACAGAAGCTTGGTCAGCATGGAAAACAAATTAAAATGTAATGCATTCAAAGCTATCTTAATGCAGGCCAAACCAAAGGGTTACTCTTCTAACTGACTCCACAAAAGGGATATCTAGTTGAATGGTCCAGTCAAACTGACCTTCTTGCTGTTCCTTTAACATGAACCTCCTTCTTTGTATGTTTTCCTTTGTAAGGGCTGTCTTCCATGCCCAGAATGAATTCTATGCCTGTCACAATCTCTTTCCTTCGCGATTCTGCTCAAGAGCTACCTTCTATGCAAGAGCTGCCATGTAAGACTTAAGCTACCTTTCTTGGTCTCCCCCATCCCCTTCTCCTCTACTTTCCTGTAGTGTAAGATAGAGCTTCATAGCAAATTGAGTATGCGTGTTATTCCATCCTTAAGCCAAATGTGATGAGAGTAAGGTTCTCTTTTTCAGGCTTGCCTCCCCTCTCTTCCCTTCCATTGAAAAAGTTTTTTCTTGCCTTTTATGTGAGAGATAATTTGCTCCACTCTATTTTTCCCTTTCTCTTCCCAATACATTCCTCTCTCACCCCTTAATTTTATTTTTTTAGATATCATCCCTTCCTATTCAACTCACCCTGTGCCCTCTGTCTATATGTATATAATCCCTCCAACTACCCTAGTACTGAGAAAAGTCTCAAGAGTTATAAATATTATCTTTCCATGTAAGAATGTAAATAGTTCAACTTTAGTAAGTCACATGATTTCTCTTTCCTGTTTACCTTGTTATGCTTCTCTTGATTCTTGTGTTCAAAAATCTGATTTTCTATTCAGTTCTGGTCTTTTCATTAAGAATACTTGAAAGTCCTCTATTTCATTGAGAGACCATTTGTTTCGCCTGAAGCATTATACTTAGTTTTGCTGGGTGGGTGATCCTTGGTTTTAATCCTAGTTTCTTTGACTTCTGGAATATATTCCAAGCCCTGTGATCCCTTAATGTAGAAGTTACTAGATCTTCTGTTATCCTGATTGTATTTTCACAATACTTGAATTGTTTCTTTCTGGCTGCTTGCACTTCCTGGCAGCTTTGCAGGCTGTCTTGGGCTGGAGATTTGTTTCACTCTCTCATTCTGTGGGTTCTGCTACTCCAGAGTTTGTTTAGAGCCATTTTTTTACAGGTATTTGGCTAGGCTTGGAGGCAGTGCTCTAGAAAGTGTGAGTTGTTACTCTGCCATCTTGGCTCTGTCCCCTTTTTGGTTTTTGTAACCTAGTAGACTACTTGACAGATGGAAAACAATTAAGGGCTTGCTGTTTGCCTGTGTGATTAAATGATTATAATTGACTCCACTAAAACAAACAAAAAAGATGATTAAGTAAAATTTTATATTTATATCTACATATCTTATATAGAGTTACATATCCTTAGCTTTTTCCCTTCCTTAAAGAGTTATGCCTTATAACAAATGAAGAGGAAATACCATAATTTGGAAAAATTAACCATTCAAAACAATGACATTGTATGCATATTCCTTTTCCATAGCTCCCAATTTCTGCCTAAAATAAGGGAGAGGCACTTTCCCTTATCTCTTCTTTGGGGGTAAGCTTGGTCATTATAATTTCAAAACATTGAATTTAAATATTTTATTATTATTGATCTTCCATTTATATTATTGAAGTTATCATGTTTATTGTTTCTCTGGTTCTACTTCACTCTTCACTTTGCCTTGATTCGTGTATCTTCTATTTTTTTTAAATATTCATCAAATTCTTTGCTTCACAGAATATTGTGTTATAATTCATTTACCACAGCTTATTTAGCCATTCCCCAAATTGATGGGCATCTACTATTTTTCCTCCAGAGTTTTGCTATAATAAAAAGTGCTACTAGAAATATTTTGATATATATGGGGTCTTTTTATCATTGACCTCTTGGTAATATATACTAAGCAATGCATTCTGTACGTCAAAGAGTATGGACATTTCAGTCACTTCTGTAATGTAATTTCAAATCACTTTTCAGAATGATTTGCCAGTGTACACTTGTGCCAACAGTGTGTTTAGGATGACAACTTTTCCTTAGCCTTAAAGAGGGAAATGTTAATAAACTTTTTACAGTAGAAATGTGGAAAAGGTAAAAAGTAAATAAAAGTAATACAAAAAAATAAAAGTCTAGATACTTAGATTTTAGTCTAAGCTTTTTTGATGCTTAATGTGTGATGTAAGTTAATTAGCCTACCTGAGCTTCTATTTCTTCATCAAAAAATGGAAATAAAATTTACTCCTTCATACCCTGCCTCATGTTTCTCATAAGGATAAAACAAGATAAACTATGTGAAAACATTTTATAAATTACAGAGCACTATAACTTTCAAGTATAATTAAGTAGATATTAATGGAAGTACTGGTTTTGTGTCTCATCATAGTGACCCTGAATTTTGAAAAGGCTTTACATGTAATTTGGGGAGTTATTGGTATAAAGATCATAGTCAAACCTGTTAGGAGCTGATGAGAGAAAGAAAGAGAAAGGAAGAGAAGGGAAGGGAAGGGAAGGAAAGGGAAGAAATGGAAAGAAACAGTCAGGGAAAGTCAGACAGTGGCGGGGGGGGGGGGGAAGGAGGGGGCAGAGACAGACAGAAACAGAAAGAGGAAAAGGTCTTGGACTAATATTAATATCCGTAATTATTATAAGAGGAAATCAACTCAGAAATTCTGGGAAATGAGAATGACAAGATTTCTGTTTCCTCGTCAAGCTTTTATAAGAGCTAGTACAAGTAATAGCAAAGGAGAATGTCTTGAGGGAGTATAAGTCCCTAGTCTGATGGAGTTTGAGCACAAGTATTGTGATACAGAGATAACTGTACCTCTAGCCATACTAGCAATATCTCAAAAGATATTCAATGCCTGTGAGAGTCTTTGTCTGGTGAAATGGGGGTCTGGCACATGCAGAGACCCCATCAGTTTGCTCAGTTGATGCAACCTTTCTATGGAGAAGATGCTGAGGAGCTTATTTCTAGAAGAATCATGATTCTGATTGGCTAACCACATGATTAATAAGAGACTGTCTGCAGAGGCATTTAAAAGACCTTAGCTTCTACCTCTCTCTTTGCCTCTTTCCTCATTTCATTCAGTGATTTCTTCCCTCCTAATATATAGGGAGGGATCGAATTCTAAAGGATTGGAAGTTATAGGACCTTTTCCCCTTGAGGCCATGTAGCCCAGAGAAAGAGACTGCAGCCCTTAGGCTTTTATTGTTTATTTGAACTGGGCTTTGTTCTTTTTAGTCTCCAGAGTTGAGAATTTCCAAAGCCTGGATAGCAAGCTTCAGCAATTCAAAAGTTAGAATCCAGACTGGATTTTATAGGCAATACAACATCAGTTCCCCAAGGAAGGATGGAGTGCTCTGGAGTGGGACCCTAGCCCAGCGGAAGAACTCACCTGACTGCATCTAGACATGAACTTGTTGGGAACAGTGCTATATAAGAATGGAGCACAATGATGAGCCTCTCCCAGAGGTATTAAAGGAGAGATTATCCTTGAGGTATTTGAGAAAATGTCTATACCTTTCTTTCGCTGTGTCTTTGAACTAAATATCCCTCTGTAAAGGCTAGTTGGTGTTAAGTGGTTAAATGGAACTGAGGTACTAGTCGCAGACACCTAACCATGGAGAGAACACAGCCTGTAGAGAGACTCCAGTCTATGACAGTAGAGAAGAGGCATCCCACAAAACCTGGGAGGTGGGTGCTATTATTATATCTATTTTACTGATGAGCAAACTGTGGCAGCATTATGGTGAGCAGATATTGCAGCCTGGCTCTGGAAGAGAAGCCCAGAGCATGGAGTGTGCTGGACTTTTCACTGTTTCCACTGTTATTGTTTCCACTGTTACTGGAGGGTGGAGTACTGAACTCCTACCGCTTTCCTTTATAAAGGGCAGAAACTGGACTTCTCTGCTCACTCTACTCTGCATCTTCTGCTGTACCTGGATTCAGCAACACTGAACAAGATTCTTCCTGGTTGCCCCTTCTCCTGCTTTCCTACCTCCTTTTGTGTGTCTCACCATATTGGACTGTAAGTTTCTTGAGGGTAGTGACTGTCTTTTTATTAATTGTATCTCCAGTGCTCAGCACAATGCCTGGCACATAGTAGGTGCTTAATACATATTTATTATATGGGATATATAACTATACATGACTGAGATGCTCTACAGACATTTTGGAGAGAGTTTCTCATTGGAGGGTGTCTAAAATTTTTCATTATCTTTCATGAATTCTAGTTTGTACTCAGCCCTTTTGGTAAAAATTCTACTTTTAATTTTGTAAACTGCATACTTGCAAAAGGAGTTGGCATCAGTACAGTATATGAAGTCAGAGAATAATTTTTCCCAAATTCTTTTCATGACATCTATTAGTCCAAATATTGAGAAATTCCCAAGAGTAGATCTGGAGAGCTTTTATGTTGTGGAACAAGGGTTACCCTTTTCAATATAGTATTTGGAGGGTCATTAACCTAAGGTGTTAAAATGATAAAAGAACCTTTTTTAAGTGAAGGATGTAATGAGTATCATCTAGTTAGTACAAGAACAGAACTTTTGAAGTTACTTCTCCATTCATGGATTTGTCTATTCCAGCAAGACTTTTAGCAAGTCATTTATGTATAGTGTACTTCATTTTCCCATTGACTTTCTTTATATTTTCCTAAGCTGGAAAAATCTTTTCTCTCATAATAATTTTGCTTCTCTCTCCTCCATCCCTCTCTCTTCATTTCTCTCTGAGTTCTTTCTCTCTCCCTCTTTCTGTCTCTCTGTTTCTGTCTCTTTCTCTACTTTCTTCCACAATTACTCAAGCTATTAACAGTTCCAGATTCCATTCAACATAAGGTAACTATACCTATAGATTGCATATGAAAGGCTATGGAAGCTGATATTACAATATGATTTGGATTCCAATAACATGTAGGGGAAAATGTGGAATTGGAGGAGGAAGGTTGGGAAAAGGAGAAGCTGTGACAAAGATGGAGATATCAGCTTTTGAGTTGAGCAAAAATATAAAGGAGTAGGTCAAAGAGCAATCCTGAGGCTTGAATTTGGTGGCCTTCTTGATGGTCCATTAAGTCCTAGCCAACTACCTGGTTTCTACTGTGTCATGAAATGCTGGAAAACCTTTGACTCAGACAATAGATCCTGAGGCTGCCTTACTCCTGAAGCCACTGGCTATCCTGAGCTCTGCCAAGGCCATTATCCCTTTAAATATAATAGTGGTAGTGACTGAGGGATGTGTGGAGCCAGTTCAGTTCCACAGAGCTAGTTATTAAATTATCAGTATACATACATACATATATATATATATATATATATACATACATACATACATATACACATATACACCTCAGAAACTGGCAAATGATTAGCAGCAAACGATTCTTTTGTTGACTATCTGAACTTAGGAAAGTGATTGAAAAATGCTAAGAATGTAGATTAAACTCAAAAGTACATTATACTACTTTTCCTTAGAGACAGTTGTTAAAACATTTACCAATGTACCCCTTCAATGGCCCCCTTGATAAACTGATTCTTTATAAAGTCAGATATTCAAACTCCTGTGAGGGGTTTCAATTTTGTAACCAAAGCTTTAAAGGACACGTGTAGCCTGCTATAGTAAAATGAGTATTGGAATAGGAGTTAGAAAATCTGGATTTTTCTAGTCTTACACTTGGACAAGTCATTCAATCTTTCAGAAATTCATCTATAAAATGGGGAGATCTAATTGGGTTGTTTTGATAATGAAATGAAATGAAATATGCAAAAGGTCTTTAAAAATTAGAAAGCACATTGAGGGAATATCTATCAATTGGGGAATGTCTGAATAAGTTAAGTATATGGTTGTGATGGAATACTACTGTGCTGTAAGAAATGATGAACAGGTTCATTTTAGAAAATCATGGAAAGATTTGCATGAAATAATGAACAGTGAAATTAGCAAAACCAAAAGAATATTGTATACATTAACAGCAATATTATTTGAAGAGTAACTGAATGACTAAGCTATTCTGAGTTATATGAATATTAAAACTGACTAGAAAGGACCTATAAGAGAAGATCTTTCCATCTCAACAGAAAGAACTGATACGTGGAAGTATACATTGCATGATTTCAAATATGGGTCTGTGTCAAGTGCTGGGCTTCTCTTAAGTGCACGGTTGGGAGGGAGAGAGAACTTGAAACTCAAAATGTAACTAAATAAATAAATAAAATATATTTTTTTAAATTGGAAGCACTATACAGAAGCAAAGTATGAATGATTATTATTGCTAATGTTATCTGTTCCTTAAGATCTAATATCAAGTTGCCTTTTATGAGTTTGCCCATAATAGAAATCACCTGTACAAAAGCACCAATTGTCTTTAAGTCTCAACTATAATCTCATGTGCTACAGGAAGACTTTACCAAATCCTCTTCATTTTAGTGCTTTTCCTTCTCTTAATTATTTCCTATTAACTTGTATATAGCTTGTTTGTACATATTCTTATTATTTTTACTCCTCCCCCACTAAGACTGTGAGCTCCTTCCAGGCAAGGACTGTCTTTTGCTATTTTTTGTACCCACAATGCCTAGCATAGCATCTGGCACAGATAAGGAACTTAATAAGTGTTTATTGACTGACTGATACAGACATATAAATTGAATAAGGGCCAGGGTTGAGTTAGAAAGGTAGACTGTGACCCAGGTTCTGAACTACCTTTAAAAGAAAAGAGAATGATCTAGGGGTGCTCCATACACCAGGATCTATGTTAGAGTAATACATCTGATTGGAATATTTCTCAAAAGTAAAGAGGGCATTCAGTGAAGATGGTAAGAAGAAGGGATGGAAATATCAGTAAGGAACAAGAAACATGCCTTATTCCCCTTCCTGGACAAGTGTGTCCTCTTTGTAAAAGAAGGGGACAAATAGGAAGGGAGGAAAGGACAAGAGTCATACCTTGCCCATTGCCTTTTGTTAAAAAACAATTTTTTATTGACATTTTTTTTACACTGTTCACATTTTCCCCAGAATCTCTTGCCCACCTCCTCTCAGAAAACCATCCCACATAATAAAGAAAAAAAATTTTTAAAAGGAAGAAGAGAAAAAAATCAGCAAAGCAATCAATACATCAAAAAAAAATTGGAAAGTATATCTAGTGTTCTCCACCTGCATAAAAGAACCTTGCTACCTTTTTAATGCAGTATGACTTGTTCCATCCCATTTAACTTTAAAATTCATAGTAACTATTGAGCTGGGAGTAGAGCGATAAAAGACCTGGGATCCAAAGGAAGAGCAGGTGTGGCGGCAATAACATGATTAGAGATGAAAACTGGGCAAAGCAAGCAGGGATTTATAATTTTGTTGAATTTGAATCAGGACAGCCTCTAGATCAGAGGCAGTGTCTTGGACCCCTTTGACAATATGGGGAAGCCTATGGATTGTTTCTCAGAATAATAGTTTTAAATGCATAAAATACTATACTTAGAATCACAAAAGAAACCAATTATATTGACATACAGTTATAAAACATGGAAAGGAGAAAGTTATAGACTTTAGGTTTCTAGATAATAAGGACCAAGTGGAGACATTTTGAAACTGAGAACAGAGTTGAGAGAAGACTGAGTCCAAGATCAGAAACTGTCTTTGCTTATGATACTCTGTGTTAAAAATGTCATTCAGCAATTATGAATTCAACATGAGGGGTTATAGCTGAGCATATGCAAAATTTATTTTCATAACAACCCAGTAGAACTCAGTGAAACTGAATATTAGGTTACAGATACTACTCAGCATAGCATTTAAATATTTTAACAATCTCACTCTAATCTTTCTTTTCTAGGCTTATTGTATTGTATATTAACCTCCAAAGTGGAGGGAGTGTTGGTGCATGATTTTATTTGCAGATGACTGCATTCAATGCAATCTCTGAAGCTGAGATGCAACAAAGTATGGATCAATTCTCTGCTGCCTGTGCTAATTTTGGCCTAATAATTAACATCAAGAAAACACAGGTGCTCCATCAGCCACCACCACATCATCCAAAGGTGGAACCGTGGGTTGCAACAAATGGAGAAGTTTTGAATGCTGTGGATAAGTTCACTTACCTTGGTAGTGTACTTCTCAGGGATGTACACATTGACAATGAGGTTGATTGCAAGCATTACCAGAGCTGGTTCAGTGTTTGGGAAGCTCCAAAGAGAAGTTTGGGAGAGAAGAGGTATTAGAATGACTACCAAACTGAAGGTATACAGAGCCATTGTGTTAACTCCATTGTTGTATGCCTGTGAAACATAGACAGTCTACCAGTGCCTTTCCAGGAAACTGAATCACTTCCATTTGAACTGTCTTAGGAAGATTCTGAGGATTGTCTGGCAGAATAAGGTACCAGACACTGAAGTCCTTGCTTGAGCTGAACTGCCAAGCATTCAAACTGTGCTTCAGAGAGCACAGCTCTGATGGGCTGGCCATGTTGTTTGAATGCAAAATGTATGCTTGCCAAAAAAGATTATTTTATGGAGAACTCACATGGGGTAGGCAATCACATAGTGGTCAGAAGAAGAGATACAAGGACACTCTCAACATCTCTATCAAGAACTTTTGGTTTGACTGTGCAACATGGGAGACACTGGCACAGGACCACTCAGCATGGCATGCGCACATCAGAAAGGGCGCTGTGCTCTATGAGTAAAGCAGAATTGAGACAGCACAAAGTAAATGTAGGATGCACAAATCTGGAGGATCCACCCCAAATATTCACACGTACTATCTGTGCCCAGTCTGTGGTAGAGCATTCTGAGCTCATATTGGTCTGATCAGCCGCAGGTGGACACACTGAAACTTCACTTTATCATGGTGATGTCATTTTGGTCCTCTTTGAACATGAAGGACAACAACCAACCAACCAACATTAACCTCTGCATTTCACACACATTGTACATGTCAGTTAAAGTCTCCTATTTGCTGTTCAATATATGTGACATTATCTCCCACTTCCATGTCCTTACCTAAGATGTCCTAGTGTCTGGAATACAATCTTTGTTTCTATTCCTTAGAATCCTGAGGTTCTTTCAAGTTTTCACCTCCTATACAAATAACTTGCTATGGCCTTCCCACCTGAAATGACTTTGTGTCCATTTTGCATTTATTTTGTAGTTATATGTCTTCCTCCTCCCCCACTCCCATAAGTTCCCTGATGATTGAGACTTTTATTTTTGGTTTTGAATCTCTAGCAACTAGCTCTGACTAGGTACCTGGTACATAGTAGATGCTTCATGAATATATGTTGAATGATTGAATGCCCATATTCAATCAATAATATTTAGTTCATTCAACCATAAGCAAATCAAAATCAGGTTAAGGAACAAACTTGGATAAAAGAATGGAGAATCACAGACTCTCAAAGTTGAAAGAGAAGACCGAGGTCCTTCAGTGAAGATGAAATCCTTCTTTAATATCCCTGACCAATGGCTGTCCAATGTCCTCTTGAAGATTTCAAATAGTAGAGAACACACTAATCTATAAAGTAGTCCATCCTGCTTTTGGGATAGCTTAAGATTAATGTTAAGACATTTGGTAGTAGTGTCAGAGAATTTCATTGATGGATGAAGATTTCTCTTAAACCTGTGAAACTTTAGGTAATGTTTAAAAAAGAAGAAAAAGCTTGGAGATCTAGAATGATAGCATAGAAATGCAAAGTATTGGTGATTATGTTGTATGTAAGAGTTCTAGCAGTGTCATCAGTCTAGAATCTTGGATCCTAAATAATTTTCTCTAGCTATCACTACAGTTTAAAAATATTGTCTAAGAAATAACTAAAATTTAAGTGAACTCAGGGCTCATTTCTTTCATATAAAGAAAGGGGAAGAGAGTATAATGGGTAGCTAGTTTCCAAAGGGAGCTAATGAAGTAAGATGATTGAGGATATAATTTATGGCAGGGTAGGAGATGGATTAAGTATACAAGTAGAAAAGTTGACCTTGGAAAAGAGAAAGAGACATCTCATTATTAAAGACTAAGGGAAAAGAGGAGAGAATGGCAGATAATGTCAATGGGTTTTCATACAAAGGGAATGGGAGAAGAGGGAACTCATGTCAAATAGTTTCAATTTTCTCAGTAACATGAGTTGAAAGTTCTCAGCTAAGAGTAGAACCAAAGTAAAGAATAAAGATTTTTGCTTTCTGAAAGTCACTAAGAATATAAATTTATGGAAAAGTAAAATTAAAAAAATACTAGGAAGAAAACCTATTATAGCTAGAAAGAGGTTGCTGTGTTTCAGGGTAATCAAGGAAATGGGAGGAGGGAAATCATTTACTCATACATTTATCAAGATAATTCAGTGATTTTTGTTTCCATCTATTGCATGCATTTCAATGTGCTCTAAAAAAAGGCCCTGAGTATGTTATATTTTTCTCTATTTTTTATTCCGTCTCTGACAAAAAATGTTTTGTTCTACATTTCCTTTATGGATCTTAATGTAAGATGAAAGGGTTTCTCAATGTACACAGCTTTCATTGATTCACTCTGGAAATCACAGTATGTTCAAATAGCCATTGGGGAGTCATCTGTAAAAGAGAACACTGAGTTTCACTCTTCTCTAAACTACTACAAACTAATCCAATGGCACCACTAGAATGATAACTTCAACTCTTTAAGTCTCTTCAGAAGAACTGATACATTACCAGTGAAAGATATCTCTATTCTCCTTTTCTCCCTGGCAATCTTCTCCTAACTTTCTATCAAATTGCCTTCCTCAAATATTCTTTTTAAAAAAATTATTTATTATGAAGAATATTAAATAACAACTCAACAAATTATACTTGCTTTGAAATTATTTATGTTTAAGTCAATTTCAGCCCATCAAATGTCATAATTTCTCATCATTCCCAATATGATTCCATCATAGCTCTTTATAGATTCCTTTCCATTTTGTTATAGCAGAGGTAATGTATTCTGATCCTGTTTTTTCATAAAAAAAATCTTTCCATGTTCCTTTGTATTCTCATACTTATTGGTCCTAATTGCACAGAAACAGGGTATAGTGGCTACAGGGCTGGATTTAGAGACAGCAAACTTTTAGTGAGAAATCTTCAAAGATGTGATTTCAATTTAAATTCTCTGACTTAAGAATCAGTGTCTTCTCCCAATATTGAACTGCC
Organism: Potorous gilbertii; assembly: GCA_028658325.1. Lineage (NCBI taxonomy): Eukaryota > Metazoa > Chordata > Mammalia > Diprotodontia > Potoroidae > Potorous > Potorous gilbertii. The sequence goes on from CM053773.1 coordinate 41,695,660, forward strand.
TTGACACTTCAGTTTTATGATATTCTACCTTGATATACTCCAAGAAATTCCATGGAATTTATCTACTAAGTCTTAGACTAGCCGTTATTACCCTCAAGCATTCCATTATATTAGAGAGATAGGAAACCATTCTTTGTTATATGGGATGGCTCTCTGGGAGTAGGGAAGGGGAAAGAAGAAGATGATTTAGGAAATGTGAAAGCAAAATACATTGAAAAAATTTATGTGGTTGGAGCAGAAAAAGGAAAGGGAGACTGGAGTAGTGGATAGAACTGATCTTTGAGTCAGGAAGGTCTAGGTTCAGTTTTGCCTCTGAAGCATGTTGACTATATCCTCTTATATAGTGCCTCTCCTCTCCCTTCTGCCAGTAGCTTGTTAAGACTATGTGTTTTATAAAGTCATATTTTCTATTCAGCTCTGGACTTCGTATCAGGGATGCTTGAAAGTTCTCTGTTTCATAAAATATCCATTTTTCTCCCTGAAGCATTATGCTCAGTTTTGCTGGGTAGGTTATTTTTGGTTGGAACCCTAGCTCTCCATTCATTTAAAATGATATTTGTTAAATCTTTTGTGAACCTGATAGTGGTTCCATGATATTTGAATGGTTTCTTTCTAGCTGCTTGAAGTCTTTTTTTCATTGATCTGGAAGCTTTTGAATTTGGCTATAATATTCCTGGGGGTTTTAATTTTGGGATCTCTTTCATATGGTGATTGGTTTCATTGGTTGATTCCTTTAATTTCTATTTTATTCCTTTATTAATTCCTTTCATTTCTATTTTACCCGCTATTTCTAGGATATTGATGCAGTTTTTTTTTAACAATTTCCTGAAATATGTCTAGGTTCTTTCTTTGATCATGCCTTTCAGGTAGTCCAATAATTCTTAAATTGTCTCACCTTAATTTACTCTCCAGGTCAGTTTTTTCCAATTTTTTTTCAATCGAAAAATCCAATGAGATTTTTTCCAATTTTTTTTTCCGAGATTTTTTACATTTTCTTCTTTTTTTCCCATTATTTTGACTTTGTTTTATTATTTCTTGATGTTTCATGGAGTCATTAGCTTCTATTTGCCCAATTCTAGTTTTTAAGGAGCTATTTTTCAGTGAGCTTTTATACCTCTTTTTTTTCCATTTAGTCAATTCTATTTTTAAAGTATTAGTACTTCAGTATTTTTGTGCCTCTTTTACCAAACTGTTAATTGTCTTTTTATAATTTTCTTCATTTCTTTACCTAATTTTTCCTCTACCACTTGTTTGCTCATTTTTCCACTCTATTTATTGACTTTAAAATTGGTAAACTTGGATTCTATTCTTGGTATGGGGTGGGGGAAGGCTGTCCCAAGCTTCAAATTTTTCTTTTGCACTGTGGTTTTCAAGCTTCAGATTTTTTTTCATTGCTGTTTTCAAAGTTAATTCTGGGTTTTGGAAGTTTTTGGTGCTTCCAAACTGGTGTGATCCAGGGAGAGATGGGGTCACTGTTCTCCTGGTCTGCATTCTGATCCTTACCTGGGAAGGTCCCCAGATTCATTGGAACAGGATTGCTCCTTTCTGACCTTGAACTGTGACCCAGAAATGGGTCTAGGCAATGGAGTTGCCACATAGTATTTGGTCCTATATCCAGTGCTAGGACTGTAATCTCTTTCTGACCAGTTGCCAGAAACCCTTCACATCTTTAGCTGGAGAACTCCTGAAGCTGTTGCTATTGCTACTGCTGTCACCACCACCAAGTTCTACCACTGGTATTGCATTCACATGGTTGCTGGGCCAGCCTCCACCCCCATCTCATAGATTTTTCATTCTGACCTCCCAAGTTGTCTTAGCTGGAAGAATGTCTCACCCTGATCTTTTGTTGGTTTTGACATTCCAGAATTCTATTTGTGGCATTATTTTAGCGTTGTCTGGAAGGGAATATTAGGGAAGCTCTGCTAAGTGCTTCCTCTACTCTGCTATCTTGGCTCCTCCCCAAAAGTTTGAGACTGTGTGTCAAAGAGAAAATGTCAGCCTATATTGGTGGGGGAATTTCCTCCTTAGGAGCTTTCTATAGCAATGGAAAGGAAGGCACATCCATATACTTACTCTATAACATTAATGTAGCTTTCTTTTAATCATTCCCTTGTTATTGGACATTTAAGTTACCCATTTTTTTTTTTGCAATTACAAAATTTGCCACCATGAAAAATCTTTGAACAGCTAGTTACTTCAAATACTACTACTACCACTACCACTACTACTACTAACTAATGAAAAAATCTTGAGTGTATTCTTAAAAATGGAATTACTGAATAAAAGGATACGATTATTTTATACATTTGACTGTTTGACCAGATTACTCTCCAAAGAGATTCTACAAGCTTGCCATCCTATCAGAAATAAATGAGTGTACTGCTCCCTCCAAACTCTATGTTTATTTGTTTTTTGATATTTTGATAGTTGTGAGCATGTAAAACAAATCTAAAGTTTTAGCTTGTATCTTGAGGTTGAACACTTTTGAAGTGTTTTTTTTTAATTTGTGTCTACCTTTTTGAAAATTATTATTTCATAAACTTTGACCATATATCCATTATGAACTGGGAATTAACTTTGTAAATTTTAAAATAATCCTTATACATTTAAAATCAGTTTTTAATCTCTCATATTTGTCAGATTGTCAGATCCCTTTAACATCTTTGGCTTGAGAGCTCCTGAAGCTGCTACGGTTGCTGCTGCTGCTATTACTTTCATCAAGTTCCGCCACTGGTATTGCATTTGCATGCATTCTAGGCCAGCCTCCACCTCCATGTCATAGATCTCTCTTTCTGAATTTCTTTTTTTTTTTCTTTTTTTGTGATTTATTAATTTTTTTTTTAAATAAATTTATTTAACTTTTTACATTCATTTTCACAAGATTTTGGGTTCCAAAATTTTCTCCCCATTTG
>CM053773.1:41699071-41754219 GCA_028658325.1 Potorous gilbertii
CCAGGCCCAGTTCCCTCAGGGGGTTTATGCAGAGACCTTCTGTAATGGAGCTGCTGCTGCGCTCCTGCCTGCTCTGGGAGCCTCTGGCCGCCACTGCCGCTGCCTCCTGAGGGGGTCCAAGTCCCGGAGATACCCCGCTCCCCTCTCAGCCCGTCTCTCTCACTGACCTGTGAGTCTGTGGGTGGAGGGACCTTGAGATTCCGTCCCTGAAGCCTGCTGGGCTCTGCTCGCTCCTTTCGATGCCGGGCGTCCAGGGCAGGGTATGGCTCCGCTCCCATCCGGGGCGCGATATACCTTTGGGGTCGGTTTTTCACGGCTCTCTGGAACGGAAATCTCCTTCACTGTGTTGCTGCGTGGCTTCCACTGTTCCAGAATTTGTTGGGAGTTCTTTTTAGAGGAAATCCATGGGCTGTGGGTCCTATTCTAAATCATTGATGTATTATCCATTCTCACTTCCTATGTCACCATGGGTGAATCACTTCGGCTTTCTGGGACTTGGTTTCTTTTTCTCTATAATGAGGTAACTGGACTTTATGACTTTCCAAGATCTCTTCCAGTTCTAAGTTTATGACCCTCTGAGCCCTGGACCTAGGAAATCCTGAATGTCTTAAAGTTATTATGTTCTAAAATTACTATGATTACAAGCAGTGCTAGTTCCTATTTCTGAATATTTCCATCAGCCACTTCCTAGAGGCAGAGTAGACACTTAACAATTCTTGGATTAGGGAAAGAAATCCTCTCAGAAATTGTGAACTTGGCATTGTGATTTACCAGACATGCTTAGGGAGGCAGGGAATCACCCCTGTCTGCTCAGATCTGGAAGGCCACTTCTACCCCATGTGACTTGAAAACTAGAGTAAGTGACCTCTGGAGGATCTACATGATGGCCATCCTGGCTTGCCTCTGTGATGTCTGGGTTACTCGTTTTGGAACTTAGCTCTTGGCAAGACAGTGAGTACTCATCACCATAGCTACGAAAGCATGTGGGAAAATATTTCAGTTTTGTCTCCTTTTTGACAGGTCAAATTAAAAAAGAAGTTAGATTCAGAAAACGTAGGGGACAGCTAAAAGTGTAACCTTGTTGGGAAAAATGACTAAGAATCAGATGTTAAAACAATTTAGTAGAAGTTATAAAATCCTCAATTCTTACCAACATGTGACTGCTGAGCTTTTATATTTTTATATATTTATGAAATTTTTTAGAATTTTATTTTTAAATCAAATTTTATTTTTCCACAGTTACATATAAAAACAATTTTTAACGTTCATTTTTAAAAATTGAACTCTCAATTTTTAGACTTGTAGGATAGTTGAGCTAAAAGGCCCCTTATGAGATAAGTAATATTATATGTTCATTTTACAGAGCAGGGAACTGAGGCATAAAAGTTAAGTGATTTACTCAAGTTCACACAGCTAGTCAGGATTTGAATTCAGATTGTACTGACTCCAAGTCCACTTCCTATCTATGCTGCCACTCTCTCTTCTAGTTTGTCACTGACCTAAGGTCACATAGCTGGTTTGTAGCTGAGCCAGGACTCAAATGAATATCTTCCCAATTACAACTGGCCTTTTTTTTCCTGCTATACCACTGCTTCTGTTATGGATTTTAGATATGTAGGTCATAGATTGTGAAGACAACAGACATACTTGATGCAGATCCTTTAGAAAAAGCCCTAAAATTTTAATTATCCATAGTGATGATATATACTGTATTCTAGTTCTCATGTTCTGTCAGTCATCAGTCTTAGGTCAGCCTTACCATCTCCTTTCTCCAGTCATTCTCCCATGGTGGCTTCTGAATGCCACTAGATGAAGTAACAACACCGTGTCAGCTGAATCCATGACAAATTCATTTTATCTAATCTCAGTTTGTCTTTCATTGATGCACAGAAAAACTCTTATTATCTCGATTGATTCTGTCCCATTCCCCTGGGTAACTATCATTTCCAAAACTTCTCTCCCTCAGTACTTTCATCATGCCCCTTCTCTCAGCAGAGTTAGTCAGCAAGGAGGTGCAGTGGATAGTGCCAGACCAGGAGTCAGGAGTTCAAATTCTGAATTCAAATCCAGTGTCAGACACTTACATTGTCACTCTGAGGAAGTCACTACACCCTCTTTCCTTCAGTTTTCTCATCTGTAAAATAAATCGGAGAAGGAAATGGCAAACCACTCCAGTATCTTTACCAAGAAAACTCCAAATGGGGTCACACAGAGCCGGATATGACTGAAACAACTATGTGTCAGGCCATATGTGAGTCACTAAAATACAAAGGAAAAATGAAGAGCTCTTGTCTTCAAGGAACTTATTTTTATCAGGGGAAAATTCCATGAATGAATAAATTTTTTAAAAAATTACAAGCTCTTAATGTGCCATAGTGCTGCTTAGACACAGGGACCTTCATTCTACCTCCCAGCCTTACACCATCAAGTAGATGTGGGAAGGCCATGGTAGACTCAACAAGTATGCTGAAGCAATACATATATCTAAATACAAAATATATACAAACTAAATCAAAGACATTTAGGGCAGGGTATGAGGGGGCCCCAGTAAGTAGCTGGGGAATCAGTAGAGCCCTCATGTAGACACTGACACTTTAGCTGAGCTCTGAAGGAAGCAAAGGACTATAAGAGGAGGAGGTGAGAAAGGGATGTATTCCAGACATAGAGATAACAGGTGGAATTCTGTGTGAGAGAAACCAAGTACACCAGTTCTGCTGGACCTTAGAATACATGAAGGAGACGTAATGTGTAGTAAGGCTGGAAAGGTAGTCTGGTTTGCATTTGAACCTAGAGGCTTACTCTCCTGAAAACACTCAAGGCCTTTTGCCATGAGCACCCTTTTTCCCCAACTTCATTTACCATAACCTCCTATGGCTTCATCCAATCTTCTTCCTTTTTTCTAGTCTCTGAAAAAGAAGTGACACTGTCCCCAAGGCTGGCTCCTTTACCAATCAATCTTCAGCCTATCATCCTGGCAATCATTTTGAGTGCCCATCTTCAGTCTCCCATTATCTACTGACTCTTTTTCCTACTGCCTAAAAGAATGTTCAGATCTCTACCCTGTCCTTAAAAAAAATCCAATTAATTAAAGGTTAATTCGTTAACCTTGTCCTCCCTCAAGCTTTTGTCATTTATCTCACCTTTCTTTCACTGAAGACATCTATGGTAATTGTCTTTACTGCCCGACTACACTCTTCAACCCCTTTTCCAATCTAATTTCTAATCCTACCGATCTACTCTCCAAGGTTGTGCATCTTCTCTTACCTGCTCAGTCTAATGTTCCTTCTCAGGACTCAATACTCCTTGACCTCACTGCAGTCTTCAGTGTAGTTGACAGTCTCTTTCCCCCTACCCCCAATTCTCCTGAATTCTCTTTATCCTTTGTCATTTATAACTTTGCGTTTTCCTTAACTTTTTAACTACTACTTCTCAACCTACTTTCCTGAAACATTATTAATGCTTAACTCCTCATAGAGTTCCTCAGGACTCTATCTTGAACTGTCTTGGAGATTCACCAAATCTCACAGGTTTCATTATTGTCTCAATACACATTGACCCCTACAGCTCACCCTCGAATGAACTCCAGTCATTCATAAACTTCTAGCTAGATATTTCCTCCTGGATATCCTTTAGGTATCTCAAATTCAACATGTCCAAAAGAGAATCAGATATGTTACCTACCTCACCAAACCGCCAGAATTAGCTTTTTTCTGTTGAGGGTACCATCATCATCCTAGTCATCTAGGATCTCAACTTCAGGGTTAGCATAGACTCTTCACTCTCCAACCCAACTATGTCAGATCAGTTGCCACATCTTATATCAACAATACCTTTACACTATTTCTCTTCTCTGTGACTTTTTTCTCACATAGCCCCTGCCCTAGTTGGAGTCCTGATCATCTCATCTAGACTGAAGTAATAAGCATCCAGACTGATCGACCTGGCTTCAGTTTCTTCTGCATAAAGTTGCAAAAATTATCTTCCAAAGACAGAGTCTATCATCGCACCCCCTGCTCAAAAATCTTCAGTGCCCCCTGTTGCCTAAAAGATAAAAATATAAATAAATATAATTATAAATTAGATTTTAGTCCCTCCACTGTCTGACTCCCTATATTTGAGTCATATTCTGTGTAAATATAAAGCAAATATATACAGAGTAGTTAAATATAAGGGGCAGTCAGGTGGTGCGGTTGATAGAGTTGATGGAGTCAGGAAGACTCATCTTCCTGAGTTCAAATCAGACTTCAGGCAGTAGCTGTGTGATCTTGGGCAAGCCACTTAATTCTGCTTGCCTCAGTTTCCTCATTTATAAAATGAACTGGAGAAGGAAATGGCAAAGCACTCCAGTATCCTTGTTGAGAAGACCCCAAATGGGGTCACAAAGAGTCAGACATGACCGAAAAACGACTGATGAACAACAGATTTCAATACAAGGTGCTTGGGGCGAGAAGATACTAGCAGTGGCCAGGGATCAGGAAAAGCTAAATGAAGAAAGTGGTGTTTGAGCTGAATCCCAAAGGAAGAGGGGGGCTCAATAAGGAAGAGATAAAGAAAGGAACATGCTCCAAGAATAGGGTAGTCAACTAGAACTCATTAAATGCCATGGGTCAGGCAGTGTACTAAGTCCCAGGGATACAAAGAAAGGCTAAAAAAAATGTCTCTGCCCTTCAAGAAGCTCACAAGATTAGCGAAGAAGACAATATGAAAACAATTATGTACAAACAGGCTCAGAGGGAAAGACTCTAAGATTAAAGAAGATTGGGAACTTTAACTGAGTCTTGAAAGAAGAAGCCAGGGCTGCTAAGAGGCAGTGACAAGGAGGAAGAGAATTCCAAGGGTATTGGCCCATGAGAATGCCCAGAATTGAGACAATGTGTCATTTTCTTTCTTCTTTTTAATAAAAATTTTCCCCAAATTACATGTAAAAACAATTTTTACATTCAATTTTGTTTTAAACTCCAAATTCTCTCTTTCACTACTTGTCTTCTTCCCTTCCTGAGTCCGTAAGCAATCTAATATACATTGTACATGTTCAGTCTCATAAAACGTTGAGTGTCATTTTCAAAAAACAGCAAGGAGTCTGGTGTCACCAGATCACAGAATATATGGAGGGAAGTAAGGTGTCAGTAGGGTTGGAAAGATAGGAAAGAGCCAAGTTAGAAAAAGCCTTAAGAGTCAAGCTCCAGCCTTTGGCTATTACAAAGGCATGGACAAGAGAGTCCTGTGTGACCAACAGAGAAGTCAATTTAGACTGAATTGTAGAGCTCAGGAGGAATGAGACAGGCAAGATGAGTTGGAACAAAGGTAAATAGGGCTTTAAAAGCTACGGAGAAAAGCACATTTTATTCTAGAAACATTTGAAAGCTAGTGGAGTTGAGTAACTCAGATCTGTGCTTAAGGAAAATTACTGGGGCAGCAATGTGTAGGGTGGTCCTGAGGCAGAGAGCCCAACAAGGAAGTTGTTTCAGGAACCAGTGATGAGAGCCTTAACTAATGTGGTAGCTGTGTTAGTTTAACCGAAGAGATAGAAGAGATGATAGCCAGTAGAAAATGGCAAAACTTGGCAGTTGTTTGAATTACAAATCCTTACTTCCTATTCAACTCCTTAACCTATAATATGGATTGAGTCAGAGCTTGGCATCTAGAATCGCTTGTAGATGCACACATTTCATGTCTTCTACTTCTCTACCCCCCTGTAGGATGAATGAAAATCATCTTAGAGATGTTCTTGAGAGTTCTCAACTTGGAATCAGGGGCATCTGAGTTCAAATCCTGCCTCAAGTACTTATTAGTTGTGTGGATCTAGGGAAGTCACTTAACCTCTCAACCTTCATTTCCTCATCTGTAAAAAAGGGATCATAATGGCGCCTACCTTACAACATTGTTGTAAGGGTTAAATGAAATCACATCCCTGAAAGCATTGTATAAATGCTAACTTACTATTATCAACATCGGTATAAGCACGATGGTCTGTTAGGTAATGCATTACAAAGTAAGGCCCTCAGTCCTTTTTAGAAAACTGTCTTTTAGGGGCATCATTGTGAACTGGCCTTGGAGTCAAGAAAACCCAGGTTCATGTCTCGCTTTGAACAAATACTGAGTGTGTAACCTTGAACAAGTTATTTTTACTTCTCAGTACCCCAGGCAACCCTAAAGAGGCCACATTGCAGGCTGAGTTGTCGAATAGTGTGATGAAGCTCCCTGCACTGACTGAGAGACTGATGAAGTCACAGTGCCAGATTTTAAAAAAATATATAAATTTAGTGAACAGCTGCTTTTCATGGTAGAACAAGATTAACAGAGTTGTACCCTTGAGATTTTTACTGGAAGCAGAGATTTTTTAAAAAAAAGTTTTTGGAAGCATTGATTTGGAAGAGATGACAGTACCAAATATTTTATATTGCCCATTGAAATTTTAGTTGAGACTTAAAGCTTAATGAGATCAGTGCAATTAACTAAGAAATTTAGAGATCTTTCCCATCCTCCTGGCAACTGAAATGAAAGTCAGCTCTTATCACAACTATTCTTATCTCTAGAGTTCTCAATTACCTGAGGACCTTAAAAAAGTAGCAGAGGATGTGTATTTGTTATTCTCTCCTACAGGTGATCATTTTTGAGAGGAATTGTTTCCTTCTTTACATTTATAACCTGGGCATTTAGCACACCTGCTCATGAATAAAGTTAAGTTAAAATCAGAGAGACATTGCCTCTCTCCTAGAAAGGTTAAGTGTGTCTCTCATTTTTGTAGTAAAGTGGATCCCAGGTTCAAAAATTAATAAAACAAATGCATAAAAGTCACTCTGTAAATGTTATGATAGCAGATTAAATGAATGTCTTTTGGTTTGCTGTTGTCAAAACTTCAACTTATCCTGGTTGCTTTTTTGAACATAACTGCATTTTTTAAAGTAAAAATCAGCTTAAAGACATTTTTCTCATGGTTGGTTTCAGTGGCAGGCCTTCTGCACTGAAATTGGTCATCCATGGTCAGTGTTTATTGTATCATAAAATGATGTCCCAAAAAAATCTTTAATGCTTTTTTTTTCAGTCCAGTTCATTCATGTTTATTAGTTCCTAAGTATTGCCTCAATAACACTCCTATTTTCTGTTCTTTATATTTAGGAGAGAATCTTCTTTTTCCTTGCCTAATACAGAGCAAGTATCTAATGATGCCAGAAAGCTGTTCAAAATTCTTAAAATAAATTCTTTTTTTGAAATGTTGTAAATAAATTCATATTTTGCAAGAAAAAAATAATCTACATAGTTTAAACTCAGCAGCGCTAGCACATAGTAAAATATCTTACTAGATAGACCTCTCATTGATTCATTTTTTACTACTTTAACCATAGACATTTTGAGTTTTTAAGACATATTTTAATTTTAACCACTTTGGATGGAAAACTCTCCAAAGTATATCTCACAACTTCCATCCCTGCTTTCCTAAGCATAGCATATTGAAGCTAATTTAATATTTTCATGATGAGTCACAGTCATTATCATGTGCTATCATCTAATAATTGCACTTTGGAGCTGTTGAAGTGGGAGAAGGGAATTGTTTATTCCATGATTACATATTACTTTACTTTTGAATTTTGTAACATTTTTCTCTTCCATTGTTGTGAATTTTTACTGTTCTTGGTGTCTCTGCCTTGAACAGTCCTTCCCCCTCTTCTGATTTGTTCCTTCTAATCTGCTGTGGACTTGGAAACCAGATAACCAAGCTTGTTAAAATTGTGTCTATAATAAGAGTAAATATTGCACTCTAAGTGAGTGCTGGAGACAGCGCTACTATTAGTAAAGTTCATGAGCTTTAGTGTATGGCTATTTCAGCTATACAGGTTGCTTTTTTCCAGAAGCAAAAATAGAGAAAAGAAAACATAGTGAGCATGGTAATATTCAGTCCTCATAGAGAAGTAAATTTTTGAAGTTGATATTATGAGAAAGTGACTTAATGTTCATAAAATATGCATTCCCTATTGAAAACTGATCCTGAATGCCACCCTCCCAGTCTGAATTCCTACCTCTTTTGTGTAGTTTAGATCTTTGTAGAACTGATATTTAGAGAAGATGGTGGCCAAAACTCTCAATAAAAATATACATAGATTTTTCTTTATTACATTAGTGTTTAAAAATGTTGCTTTACCATGGGGTATAAATTCTGGATGGGTATTATGGATAATAAAATCCTGATAGTTTCCTGGATTAGACCTATTACGGTGGTTTAGATAATACAGTTTGAATGACTTCCTCTCAGGAAATATTGAAACTGGAGAAAAAAATGGTAACCAGGCACACATACTTAAGCACTTAGAAGGAATACATTCTTTCTATTGGCTGCAAAAAAAAACCACAGAAGGAAATCAGTCTCCTCTTCACAAACCTGGGAAGATTGTTGGCCTCCACTGCCAGAGAAAGAACATTTATTTATGGCATTCTTTATCTGTCACAAGCATTGACCACAAAATTGGTGAGAGAGATAGCTTCATAATTTATGCAGTGGCTAATTGCTAACATGAATGATGCCATCAGGTATAACAGAATGGCAGATTTGTCCACATTAGTCCTGTTTCTTTTCTGTATGAAAGTAGCAACAGCTTTTTTATTATTTTAGAAATAAATGCACATGTGCATGTATGCCCACATGCATGCACTCATACACACATACATACACACAAATCTAATTCTTGTTGAACATACCCAGGTGGCAGCATTTTGCAGAGGTAGTTTAGATTTCTTGAATCTGTGCATTTAGCTCCTTTATTTCTGGTTTATTGCAATATAGAAATTGATACATGAGCTGGGGGAAGTGCCCACTTTCACCTGGTGTGTTAGTATTCCTGGACAACTGCCACCAATCTAAGCTTGGGCTCTGTGGGGGAGGGGAAGTGTGAATGTAGGTCGGTGCACATATGGGTGTGTAGAGGCAACTTAGGGCAAAGATTCATTGCTTCTTAGGATCAATCTTCAAGATAGCAAAAAGTGTTAAAAATGGAAGAGTGGTAGATTCATAGGATGTTAGATCCAAAAGGGACCTAAGTCTACCTCCACATTTTACAAACGAGAAAGCCTAGGAACCCTGTGAGATGGAGACACTTATCTGAAAGTTCAGGCAGAACTTGATGCATGACCTTAGGAGTGGGATAGCAGAGAGTTGCATGTGGTTCACAGCCCTGGACTCCTCCTAACTTCTTCCTTAACCTAAAATAAATGGATAAATAACCAAATTTTCTTCAGATTTATAATAAGGAAGAAGCAGCACCTCATGCCTTGAGGTTTTCCCGTCGTCCTATGACCAGACATTCCAGATCACTCTAACATGTATACTTCCCCTATGATATTAGTGGCTAACACAGTTCTGTAAGGCAAAGAAGCTTGTCAGATAATATGTCCACAATAAATCTGTATAACCCTGTTTGGCAGAGCTGGAAGGCTAATCTATTAGAATCATGACTTAGATGAGGCATTGGGGTAGAGTAGATGGGCATTTTGGAGAGGCAGAAGTAATGAGATATCTTCCTAAGTCCACATATCAAGCAAAATTACATTCGGAAATATGATGATTTCCTTCTTAATTGACACCAGATAAAAAGAGAAAGCTTTTAAAATAATTGTATAACAGGCTGAAAGGTTAGGGGTAATAACAAGCTAATCTTTATAATGGGCTTCTGTGTTAGAAGTCAAAAGGTAGAACTTCAAAGCTGAGATGCTTCCTGAAATATTGACATTCATTCCCTTCAAATATCAGTTTCTTTGCAGATTGTGGAAGGTTAGCAAATTAGGCTCCAATGCTTTGTTGATGTCATTGTTTGCAGATGAACTTTGTGTTATTTTTAAAATTTGGTTGTTGTTCAGGCTGGCTCTCCACAACTCCGTTTTGGGGATTCTCTTGGCAAAGATACTGGAGTGATTTCCCATTTTCTTCTCCAGCTCATTTTAAAGATGAGGAAACTGAGGCAAACAGGTTTAAGTGACTTGCCCAGGGTCACACAGATAGTAAGTGTTTGAAGCTGGATTTGAATGCAGGAAGATGAGTCTTCCTGATTCCAAGCCCAAAGCTTTGTCCACTGTGCCACCTCACTGCCTTATTTTTTTAAATGGTTAAACCTAATTCATTCCTGAGGACTTGATGCTATGCTGATTCAGAGTAAATAAGCCTATTGCAAAGACTAGAGTATATACAGAAGACCTGAAATAAGCCAAGAAATAACCTGCCTATTTATTTTGGTAAGATATTTACTAAGTAAGTAAATTTTGCCTTCTAAATAAATATGTGATTTTTTAAAAGATCTATCCAAACCTATCCAGAGAGCTATCCAGCAGATATCCAAATCTATCGAAATGATCTATCCTCCTCTTATTTTGGTATCCAGTGACCCATTCTAAAGATGAAATGATAAGACAGAAGTTAAAATAAGAGCAAAAAGTTGCTTTCCTGACGTTCCTTCACATTGTCTACTAATATTAGGAAAATAATTAAAACAATAACAAACTTGAGCTCTTCTCACCATCTTTCTCAGAAAGTATCCTGGCAAAATGTTATCCAAATCCTGAGAAAGAACTGATGGAGTCCTAATGAAAAAAGAAGCATCTTATTTTCACTTTATTTTTTTCATGATTTTTTTCCTTTTGGTCTGTTTCTTTCATAAAATGACTAATATGGAAATATGTTTTACATGATTGCTCATATGTAACCTATGTCAAGTTGTTTACCATTTTAGGGAGAGAGGGAGAAAAATTTGGAACAAAATTATTTTAAATGAATGTTAAAAATTATCTGTACATGTAATTGGGGAAAAACATACTGTGGAAGGAAGGAAGAATCCTAGTCATTTAAAACAATTAGGATATGATATTAATTGGTAACCCTAGCTTTAACACTAGGAAAGCTAAACACTGAAGAACATAATCCTAAAGTTGTTCAGTGTTCCCTCTGTGTAGGATTAGGTAGGATTCTTGGCTCATCATCCAGGATGATCCATTTCTACTATAGTATAGTGTAGTAAATATTTCATAGAACTTAATCTAGCAAGGTGCCACATGTTAGAAAATACTAAAGGTGAAATGTGAAGTACTGGAAAAAAGTAAACACATAGTCCAGGGGTAGAGAACCTATAGCCTCAAACTCGCTTGGGTGAGGCCTTTTGACTGAGTGTAACTCACACTGCAGGGTGTCCATGGGTGAAGATGGTCCTTCTTACATGGACTTTTTCTTGCCATATTCTGGAGCATTCCCAGTGGGACAGTCTTTTACCTGAGTGATGCTGTGGCTGCTGAGAAAGCAGTTGAATTGGCTGCCAACACAAAGGGCATCTGTTTCATAAGGACCATCCACCCAGACAATGCAGTCATTTACAACCACAATGAACACTTCCAGATTGGCCAGGCTAAGGTGGTTCTGAAGAACAAAGATGGCCAGGTGACTCTGATTGGAGCTGGAGTGACCCTCCATGAAACTTTGGCAGTTGCAGAGCAGCTGAAGAAAGAAAAGATCAACATCTGGGTGCTTGATCTCTTTACAATTAAGCCCCTGGATAAGAAACTTGTCCTTGACAGTGCCCAAGGCCACCTATGGCCGTATCCTCACTGTGGAAGACTATTACTATGAGGGTGACAGAAGAGAGGCTGTAGCTGCAGCTGTCGTGGGTGAACCTGGTATCACCATCACTCGCTTGGTGGATGCCAACGTCCCTAGAAGTGGAAAGCTAGCAGAGCTGCTGAAGATGTTTGGCATTGACAAGAACACCATTATGCAGGCAGTCAAGGTAGCCTTGTCTTAGGCCTCTCTGAGATGATGCCTGCTGGTGATTCTGAGACCAAATTAAGGAGAAGAGAAGAGAGAAAGAAACATTCCTATACTTTTAGTTACATTTGTTTTTATTGAGAATCAATTAAAAATAAAAATAATTATTAAAAATGTTTTGACAAAAAGAAAAAGATTTGTTCTGTAAAGTTTAGATTCCATGAAAGGGCTATACTTGAGAACCTAGAGGGCCACATGTCATCTCAAGACCATAGATTCTCCATCCCTAATATAGTCCAAGGGGTGGGATCATGAAGAATATCCATTTTTCATTAGGAAAATGTAAGAGGTAGTAATCCTAAGATTCCTTAAATCCCTGTGAATTGGGGAGTTGGAACACCTTTGTTTTGGTGTAGGCCCTGCCAAATGATAATGTTCTGTGACCTTAGGCAGGCCATTTAACCTCCTTATCCTCATTTATAAAATAAAGATAATAGCATTACCCTTTCTTTAAAGAGTTATCTTGGAAATTCTGGGTGCCCCTAAAGTACATCCCCCGAAAGTGGTACAGTTTTAAGCTACCTGAAATAAGAGTACAATCAACTAATGGATGCCAAATATGTATGAATATATATATTGAAATAGTGATCAACCATCCAAGCATTTTTTGAGTACCTGCTGTATATTCAAGAATGGTATAGTGATTTAATAATTTACCATAAAACTTAAGAAATAAAGCTACAAGTACTTAACTTGTTTGCTTCTAGAAAAGGTTGAAAAACTAAACTTAGCATAGGTAGAGTGTAAGTGGCCATCTGTGCTGCAAGCCCTCCATTCACAATCAATTAGATCATTCAATAAGCTTGGATTAAATGCCTTCTACGTGCCAGATACTGAGAAGCACATAGTGAGAGAAAGGAAATTATTCCTGTACTGAAGGAGTTGAGATTCTTATAACATGTAGAGTTGTGGATTACCCAAATTTATTCCCATTTATCAAAAAGGAAAAAAAAATGTCACCCAGGTTTTACTTAATTCACTTAGTATTCTAAGTTTTGCCATTAAGACCCTTGTCTAACATTGCACTACTGGTGGTATAGCTGTTATCTTCAGTTGCTTTACTTCAATTACTCTTGGGACTTTACTTATTAAACCCTTTATATCTACTCTTCCCAGCACTCATTTGATTTTCACAAAAACTCTGGGAACTAGGTAATATTATTATTTCCATTTTACAGCTGTGAAAATTGAGGCACAGGTTAAGGGACTCATTGATGGTCACATAGAAAGGATGCATCTGATGCAGAATTTGAGTTCAGGTTTGTGACTCCAGGCCTAGCGCTCTACCCAATGAACCACCTAGATACCTCCAAACCTACATAATGTCAGCATGAAACAGTTCAATTAATCAGGAAGACACCAAGCAAAGAAACTGCTTGATAGTTATTTATTAGCAGTAATGGTGATGATATCTAACCATTTTACTTATGTTACCTCATTGGCTAATAACAAAATTCTGTTTGCCTTTTTTTTCTTAATGGAAAAACCTTTTCTCTCTGAGCAGGGCAGGAAATCAACAACTTTAAAGTTGATCTTTCTGTTTTGTAGGTTGCTGCAGGAGAATGCAATGAAGACACAGAAGTTTACAATATCACTCTTTGCACTGGGGATGAGCTCACTTTAATGGGGCAGGCAGAAATCCTTTATGCAAAGACATACAAGGAGAAGTCACGATTCAACACAATCTTCAAGAAGATTGGAAAACTCAATTCCATTGGCAAGCTGGGTAAAGGCAAAATGCCATGCCTTATTTGCATGAACCACAGAACCAATGAAAGTATTAGCCTTCCGTTTCAGTGCAAGGGTCGATTTAGTACCCGGAGCCCGCTGGAGCTTCAGATGCAAGAGGGTGAACACACCATCCGCAACATTGTGGAAAAAACCAGGCTGCCTGTCAACGTGATTGTGCCAAGCCCTCCTCCCAGAAACCCATATGACCTCCACTTCATTCGTGAAGGTCACCGGTACAAGTTTGTGAACATCCAGACCAAGACGGTGGTGGTTTGCTGTGTGCTACGTGGCAACAAAGTCCTCCCCATGCATTTTCCTTTGCACTTGACTGTCCCCAAGTTCAGCCTCCCAGAAAACCTTGTGAAGGGAGAGGCATGGTCTGAAACCCTGGTCCAGCATTGGCTTGGTGTCTGCCAAGAACAGTTTGACATCGATGAGTACTCCCGCGCAGTTCGTGATGTGAAGACGGATTGGAATGACGACTGCAAGAGCCCTAAGAAGAGTCGATGTTCTGGTCACAACCACATCCCCAACTCCCTCAGCTATGCCCGGGATGAATTAACACAGTCCTTTCACCGGCTCTCTGTCTGTGTATATGGAAACAATCTACATGGAAACAGTGAAGTGAACCTCCATGGCTGTAGAGATCTGGGAGGGGAATGGACCCCATTTTCTCATGACACACTACAGTACCAGGACTCTGGTGACAGTGGCAGTGATTACCTTTTCCCTGAAGTTGGTGATGAATCTGTGTGTCTCCCATCGAAACCAGAACTCCCTTATGAAGAGCTGTGGCTAGACCAAGGCAAGACAGACAGCCAATCCCTTACTGGTTCCTTGAGTGACAAAACCAAATGTGATAACTACAGGAGCTCTATCCGGTCAAAATGTGGCACGTCTCTTCCTGTTGCTGGTACGCTGGCTGCAACGACATCTTCAGATGTGGCCCTACCTCCACCTCCAGTGCCTCCCAAATCTGAAGCTGTAAGTTGTGTAAATGTTTTTGTTTTTAAGCTGAGTTCCACTTGTTTAGTAAAGAGGAAGGGGAAATCTTTACTTCTAAATATGCCTCCCTTAACTCTAATATATTCCTGTTCCCAGGGGATGGAGAGAAAGGAGAAACATAGTGCAGGATTCTCAGAAAAAAATTCATTTTTTAACAGTCAAGGCCACATTGCTGTATCATTTATTTAATCAAAATTTAGTGCAACTGGACCATCTATGACTGCATAGAAAAGGTATATAATGCATTATAGTGGCATTACAGGTACAGTTATGGTTGGTTCTGTTGCTGGTTTGAGTGCTGAAAAATGATTTTTTTCCCCATTGTCTAACTTAAATTCACAGGCAGCAGAAAGTTTAGACCCTAATTTTCCTTACAGTCACTTTCTAAAATGCCTCCCCAAGTGAGAGATTGCCTATCACTGTATCCTTCAGTTTGATGAGTAAAAGAGAAGCTTTGCCAGGGATTATCCTTAAAGAGACTTACATGGTACTCCTATTAGCCCTATGGGAAGAGGGCTGAACTCAGTAGCAGTACCTTAGTTTGAGGTCTGGCTCTTTCACTTAGTCAATAAGCATTTATTAAGCACTTAATATTTGCCAGTTACTGTTTTAGCACTGAGGATACAAAGAAAGGCAAAAAACAACCCTCACTATATAGGAATCCACAGTCTAATGTGGGAGACATCATTCAAGTAACTATATACATACAAGTTACATACAGGGTAAATGGGAAGTCATCTCTGAGAGAAGTCACAAGTAGTAGGAGGGGCCAAGAAAGGCCTTTTGTAAAGTGACGTCTGAGCTGAGTCCTAAAGGAAGCCAGGACAAACTGAAAGTACGTGGAGCTGGGAAATAGAACATCAGGTATGCGAATCACCCATGTCACTCTGAATAAGTTACTTAGAAACTTGGAACATCAGCTTCCTTGTCAAAAAAAAAAAACAACAGAAAGAGGGGAATGAAATAGAGGATCTCCAAGGTTCATTCCAGCTCTAATGATTAGGAGTTTTGTATGAGGCACACATTTCTATGGTCCCTAGAGAGAATCACCTGGTATTTTGCAACTTGATATGGTTCAGTGTAGAATGTGCTCTGAGAATGACAGAAATAATGGCTAGATTTTTGACATGGTCATCTTCATTTCACTAGAAGTATTGCTTGTTTTAATTTGTTGAGGTGTTAATTTCTCTATCCTTCCATATACCCAAAGCTACGTCCCCTCCTATGGAATAGCTAAAGCGTGTAGGTTGTCCTAGCAAATTAGTGTTACCTTTAAATTCAGTGAGGGGACCTGTTTGATGAAATTTCCATGATCAGACAGTGGCAACTGGAGGAGAAAATTACTGTTAAAATAGTTGTATCTGTCACTTCTATTCCTAAAGTTGCTCTGTGGTTTGACAAGAATGTAGAAAGAGAGGAAGGAAGAAAGAACAGAAGAGAAGGGGGGAAAGAAAGAAAAAGGCAGGGAGGGAAGGAAGAAAGGAAAAAAGGATAGAGATGGATAGATGGATGCATGCCTGCCACATGCCAGGCAATGTGTTAAATGGTATCTGAGGCCATTTCTGATTTTAGGTCTTCCTTGTGATAGCGTTCCATCCAGCTGGTTAGTCTTAAGCTACTTTCCCCAGGTGGAATTCATAATTTCCTAATTGTTAGATTATTAACATATAAACATCATAATTGTTAGATTACTAATCTGTTTTAGTCCCTTGTTACATTTTTGGGTCCCCAGAATAGTATCTGAGACACTAAAGAAAGAACTAAACAATTCTTTTTCTACCAGTTGCTATAGGCTTCTTAGGAAAGAGCTCCATCTAACTAAGCAATTCACCTGAAGGGAGGTATTCTTTTCTCTAACAGGGAAGAAGCCAGAGATGCTTTTCCTGTAGAACACTGGCCATAGGTGGTGAAAGATGGATACCACACAGGGACCATCCCATTACACCTCTGAGGCTTGAAAAGAAACAGTTGGAAAACTATTCATGTACTAAAGGCTGGAGGGATTGAGGGAAGAAGAGAGAGTGAGGGGGATAGATGATGGTGGCTGAGTAGAAAATAAATATTAAGAGGCCTAATTATGATCCATTTGCTTATTTTTTTAAATTAATGTTGAGATTCAATTTAAAACTGAAATCAAAGCTGTAGCCCAGGAGAGGAAATATTTCTGGCCGCTTAATCCTAAGGGATAATTTTTTAGGGAGTCAGAAAGACTTCCCAAAGCCAGGCTAGTGTTTATGGTGTGTTATAAACATGAGAGTGATTTGGATGGGGGCGTTGGGTAGGTTGGGAGGGCAGCCTGAAGTAATTTACTTATTTAACAATTAAAAAAGAAAAATTTAGGTATTTCATATGCAGTTATTTTTTTTATTAGTTTTGTAACCATGAAATAAATTTTTCCATTTTTAGGATGTGTGTGGGATCCAGAAAACATCATAATTGTTAGATGTGGCTTTAGCTTGTAGTTTTCAAAGGGAAACTTTAATGGGGCATAAACTCAAATGCTCCCACAGAATTAAATAAAACTTCTGCTATGGATGGTAAAAATGGAGTCCTAGGGGAGAGATGTGCCATGTGTCTAGCAGCAACTCCTCCAGATAATTATAGATGTAGTAAGTTTTCAGGGAAGGTCAATCTTGACCTTGTATGGGAAGGTGATGATTACTACCCAAGTCCTTAGGGTTAAAATGGCTAGAACTATGGGAAGAACATCAAAAGATGCCATGAAATGAGGGTCCACAAACTTCTCTCGATGGACTTGAAAAGAGATGTAGGAGTGACTTACTGAGTTCTATTTGAAAACAAGCAAGAAAGAAAAATTAGTTTATTGACTGTGGTTTTTATTTTTCTAATTCACTCATGTCTGACTCTTTGAAATCCCTTTTGGCAAAAATACTGGAGTGGTTGCCATTTCCTTCTCCAGTTCATTTTACAGATGAGGAAACTGAGGCAAATAGGGGTAAGTGACTTGCCCAAGGTCCTATAAGTAGTAACTGTCTGAAGTAGTATTTGAACTCAGGAAGAAAGAATAGTATTCCTCACTGCAGGCCCAGTACCTAATTGACTTGTAGAAATTAAAACTATTTAGAAGAACACTGCTGCATCTTGAGTTATCTTGGCCTTTACTTCCCTTTAGCTCTGAGGGCAGCTGAGGGCAGCTGGAGAGTGCTTGGATTGAATTCACAACAGTTGGGTTCTAATTTCAGCTCTCCCTTTGTGAAGTGGACAAATCACTTCATTTCTTTGGACCTCAAATTCCTCATATATAAATCTTAGAGAGGTTATATCAGATGGTCTATTATAAGATCTTTTCCTACTCTGAGTATGTGATACTGCATGGTATCCATTAGTGTCTTCTGTAAAAACATCCTCTCCCTTAAAAATATACTGCCCTCTGTGTGAGTGTGATGAAATCATTGCTATTCAGAGAAAAAACATCTGGGTTTCTATTTATCTACACATTTCACTATCTACATCCTAAGCAGATTAATTATTTTGTGAAGCCAAACAGACAATATGCTTGGCAGAAGAATTATCCTTTTTGGCCCTCTCGAATTTACTTTAACATGACTTTGTAGTTACCTGTTATGGAAGATCGCTTCTAACACAAAACCCTATTATCTTTAAAAGAATATCATTTTGATTGTTTTTTATTATCTTTTAGGCTCAGAGACCACATTTCCTTCTTTAAAAGAATTATTCCTTTAAAAAAACCACTTCACCTCCCCTAATTATCCAAAACTATTTTTGGGGGGGAGGAAATAGCAAACTATTCCCTTTTTTTGTGAAGATAGAAAAACAAAACAACTACTATTTCCCCAAAATTGGTTCAGATAAGCCTGAACTAAGATAATATGCCTAACATACTTTGTAACTATTTTTTTCTGTTTTTAAATTTGCACATTTTGCCCAGTCTGCCTTGGGATCAGGGTGAATTGACAGACCACTTATTTTAGTTAGTTTTGGCTTTTTGATCTTTTTCAAGGTGGGGTGAAAAATGGGTCTACCTATCTTGCTCAAGTTGGAAGTAGAGCAGCCACTCAGTGCTACAGTTGGGTCAGCATGGAAGCTTTAGCTCAAGACAGGTCACCTACTCCTCAGCAGCCTGGTGGCTCTCCATTTCCTGGGGTTCTAACATATTGGTGCCAGACTAAGTGAGGCCATCTGATCAGTTTTAGTGTCACTGCAGTTCAGAATTTCCAGACTCGAAATCCACCAGCCTCAGCCTCCCCAGCCACAGAAATTGAAGGTGTGTGATAATTTTGGCTAATTTCTTAAACAAACTCTCTAAAATTCCATTTCCATTTTGTAAATCATTTTCATTCTCTTCATAATAAAAACAGCTATTGGCTATTATGTTTGAAATGCAGGCAACTCTACTATCACTTGACTTAGGAACGTAAAAGTTCCACTATGTAAAATTGACCAGTAAAAACAAGAGGTCTTATGGGGGAAATGAGGTCAGAGACACAACACTCAAAAACTTTGTCAATGACCAATTTAAAAGATAGGAACTTAATAAAAATGGCAGGACCATTTAATGCATGTTAAATTATTTAGAGATATATAAATATTACAGTAAAAACAGTGGTGTCCTTAACTTCAGGGTGATGGACCTCCACTGCTAAGGGTAGAGAGAGATTATGTGGGTTTGGACCAACCCTCCTCCACTCAGAGCCCCTACTGCCCCCAAAATATAGAACAAATATGGGACTCTACCTTGATAAAAACCTGAAATTGTCAACTGGATTTCAGGTACCCTCTCCTCTACTAGCTGACGGTGGGAACAAGACTCTCCTCTGACTTTAAGCCACCAAGGCTAGATGCAGCAGGACCCTACAACAGAAAATCATGGACGATTGAGGTTACTACTGAGAGTTGCTAAAGAAGGAGGTGAAAGAAGCTGTAGGGATTGTAATTCATTTTAGGATTCTGTACTTGATAGCAGTGATGACCTTTAAACACAGAAAACTTCATATTTACCCCAGAGGGACAAATGGCGGGGTGGTCATTGGTTTGCAAAATAATGTTTACAAAAGACATAACCATAGGGCTCCACTAATTAGCAAGCTACCCTAGGATAGTACATTTAAAATGATTTGCATACATTTTTTTCAAGAATGCAACCATTCGGTAAGAGTATTTCTATTGAAAGTTTTGTAGCTTTTTATACTAGATTCTTTGCTTCCCACCTTTAAAAAAATTCTATATGCCAATGAACTATTACGTGTCTTTCACGTGAATTAACATGCTTTGAGGAAAAGAATGTTAATTAAAATACTGAATTCAGTCTATGGATAGATTCCTAAACTCAACTATTGAACTCTATCAGCACATATATATGCAGGTGTAAATGCATCTGCCATTTGTTAAAGGACTTTTTTCATAAAATTCTTATAATTTTTCAGAATTCTACCAATAGAATTCTGTCTTGCACGTCTCTGGTGGTTCTTCTCCCCCTGCCCCCATTTTAATGGCATATTCTCTCTGCGGCCACTATGGCAGTATCCTTGTCCCCGCCTGCTAGAGTTGAAACAACTACTTCTTTTCAGAACCAGCTGATGTTCATGTTTCCTGATTGGTGACTGCCTGCTCCCTCCCACTTGCCTCCCTTGCCGGAGGCTTGGAATATTGGAGTCCATTTCAGAGCCAGGTCTGTGTGAGGTCCTTGTCTTCCATGTATAAAACTGGAAAAATAAAAATTAAATGTGTCTGAGTGTCATGAGGTTTTTGATTCTTTAATTCTTATCTGTTCTTTGCCAATTAATAAAATAGAAGTTCATTTTATTGCTACATCATTGCTCTAAACATTTCATTTCTTTTCTGTGACTGAAAACATCCACTTATGGCTGCTTGATGGGGTTGTGAACTTTTTGTATAAAAGCCCCTTTTATAAATAAGATTTCTTAAGGCTCTAATGATTTTGTTGTGGGATTGAAGGGGGGGAATGGGGGGCAGTGGCAGATAGAGGGGAATGGGATCAGAGGGACATGAAATCCAGAGCCAGGGAGCTTTGAGAGCAAAGTTAGAAAGTGCAAGGAAACACAGTTACAAAACTATTAGAAAATTAATAACCATTCTAATCATAACTAGCATTTCTATAGCCTATTAAGGTTTACAAAACACTAAATCTATATGCTTTCATTTGATCCATCCTGTTATCTTAGCAACCTTGTCTTACCTTGAAAAGCAGTAATGAAGGAAAGAAATATTCTGAATGAATCCAACTCATTCTTCCATGGAGGAGGCATAATCTAATGTAGATAGAACAACTAGATAACTCTCTGTACAGATACTGAGTGGTAATTTTCGCGTTTAGAGGTAATCTACATTTCAAAGCAAAATAGTCTTTCTCTTCTTTGAGGGGATGATGGAGAAGGCAGTGTAGTACAATGGAGAAGGCAGTGTAGTACAATGGAGAGGGACTGACTTTGGAATTAGAAATGAGATGGAACCTCTAGTCTGACACTCTCTGCCCTTATGGTGGTGGGCTTCAATTCCCTCCTATCCAGGCACCAGAGACACAAATTCAATGAGTGAAACAATATATACTTTCAGAGAGTTTACATTCTTACAGGGGAGGTGACAAGAACATATAAAAGTAAATGCAGAATAAACACAAATAAATCCAGTGGAGTTAAATATAAGGAAGTTTGGGAGGGAGGATTTAGAAAGGTTTCATATAGATCCTTTGAAAGATGAGAGTGTTGCACTACACAGTCTCTGAAGCTTCTTCCAGCTCTACATCTATGATCCTATCATAAGTGTTTTCCCCAAATAAGAGTAACCTAACATTTATGCCAAGAAATGTTTCCCTTTTTCCACAAATATCCCTTTTTTGTTCAGTCATTTTCAGATATGTCTAACTCTTCATGACCCCATTTAGGGTTTTCTTGGCCAAGATATTGGAATGGTTTGCCATTTCCTTTTCCTGGTCATTTTATAGATGAGGAAACTGAGGCAGAGTTAAGTGACTTGCCCAGGGTCATATAGGTAGTGTCCAAGGTCAGATTTGAACTCAAAATTCTCTTCACTCCATGTGCCACCTAGCTGCTCAAATTACCCCTTTTAGATGTTTTAACATAAGGAGCTATAATATGCTTCTTCCAGAATTTTCTAGTTTTGCCCATAGTTTTATATTCAGTACGTAAGTCTTACCAATTGCCCTGTGTCAAACTATAAAGGATAACAAGTGAATTACAACTGTGCACAATATGTATACTTTTCTAGTTACATACGCACTCAGGAACTAGGGCTTTTTAACATTTCTGCCAGTTTGACTCATTTTTGTGGTTAGTTACTCCATTAAAAACAGCATTGAGCAAACACAGTTATGAAATTGAAACACTTTTTTTCCCCTCAAAGGAAGTTTGAAGCCTGCTCAGCAAAGAATGTTTCATAGTAAGTGCTGTGTTTACCTTTCTTAAACTGATTCTTTAATCCAGGAAGTGAGAGACAGTCTGTAAGAGTGTCATTTCTTTCTACAGCAGAAAAATTCGGGAGTTCCAAGAAAAAGAGGGGTTTATTGCAAAATATAAGCCCGTCTCACTCCACATGGTCAGTGTTTTCATTCCCACTTTTTTGTGCCTTTTGCTGGTTTGTAATCATGAGCAAGCATCTGTATGGAGGAAATGAAACCTGGGCAGATCATCAGAAAAATAGCTTTTCAATTTATTCATAAAGGTGATCTAATTAGAATATTTTCTGAGGGTCCATCCAGTATTTGTGCTCAAATCGAAAATTATGCATGTATATGGAAACACTTGTCTGGAGTCTGCAGCAATGCCAAAAATTAAGAAAAGATGGGCTCAGGAAATCCTTTGTGTACTTTAGCCTCAATTTCAAAATGCAGATGCAGGTTATCTGTTCCAAATATTACATCACTTTTTATTATAAATTCACCATGTGGGCACTGAGCAAAGAAGAAAATGTAAGCTTCATGAGGCAGTTTCATTTTTATCTCCATATCCCCAGCATCAGCGTAGTTCACAACACATAGAAGGCACTTAAAAATTGATGGCTGATTGATTGATTAAAGTGGAAGTGAAGATTCTCCTGCAGTTGTCAAGAAAATGACTTTTTCATCCAGCAACTGAATACCTAGAACATATACTCAAAAGTACATAAAATACAATTATTCTATGTTTGGAGATCATTGCCTATAACTTAGAAGTTTCAACTGATAAGCTATGGTCAATCAATTAATTTGTAAATATTTATTAAGCTCCACTGACTATACAAAGATAAAAGCAAAAACAGCCTTTGTCCTCAGCCTGCAGAAGTAAACAGTCTCTTCATTCATTCATACATACACATATGTGTGTATACATATACACACACACACCCATATTGTGTATACACACACATACATTCATTTAGAAAGGGGAAGTAGAAGCATCAGGTAAAGCCTCATGTTGAAGGTGGCCCCTAAACTAAGCCTCAAATGAGACTAGAAATTCTGAGAGACATCGGGAAGGAGGGAGTGCATTCCAGGCATGGGAAACAGCCTGGGAGATAGAGTGGCATGTTTGAGAAGTGGTAAGGAGACAGTTTGTTTTTTCTCCTATTCTCATTACATGGTCAAAGTATTTAGGCTTAAGCTTCAGTATTTGACATTCCAGTGAATATCCTGAATTAATTTCTTTAAGTATTGACCAATTTGATCTTGCTGTCCAAATCTTCTCCAGCACCACAGTTTGAAAGAGTCAGTTCTGCAGTGCTCAGCTTTCCATATAGTCTAACTCTTGCAGTCACACATTGCTATTGATAACTTAGACTATGTGAAGCTTTGTTGGCAGGATGATGTCTCTGCTTTTTAGTATACTGTCTAGATTTGCCATAGCTTTCTTTCCAAGGAGCAAGCATCTTTGAATTTCATGGCTGTAGTTGCCATCTGTAGTGATCTTTGAGCCCAAGAATATAAAATCTGACACTCCTTCCATTTCCTCTCCCTCTATTTGCCAAGAAGTGATGAGTCTAGTTGCCAAGATCTTAGTTGTTTTTTTTTTAATGTTAAGCTTCTAGCTGGATTCCATACTCTCCTCTTTCACTCTTTTCAAGAGGTTCTTAATTCCTCTCCTCTTTCTGCCATCAGAGTGGTATAGATTGTTGCTATTTCTCCCAGCAACCTTAATTCCAACTTTGGATTCATCAGCCTGGCATTTTGCATGATGTATTCTGCATGTAAATTAAATAAATAAGGTGACACACTATACAGCCTTGTTGTACTCCTTTTCCGATCTCAGATTGATCAGTTGTTCCATGCACAGTTCCCTTGCTGCTTTTTGGCCCACAAATAGGTCCTCAGGAATCAAATAAGCTGATCTTATTCTTCCATCTCTTTGAGAGTTTGCCACATTTTGCTGTGATCCACACATCCAAAGGCTTTCATATAGTCAATGAAGCGGAAGTAGATGTTTTGTTTTATTTTCCCTTCAGACTCCCTTGCTTTCTCCATAATCCAGCAAAGGATGTTTGCAATTTGATTTTTTTAGTTCTCCTGCCTCTTTGAAAACCAGCCTGTTCTTCTGGTAATTCTTGGTTCACATATTACTGAAGACTAGGTAGCAGAATCTTAAGCATAGCTGTGCTGGCATGTGAAATGAGTGTACTTATCCGGTAATTTGAACATTCCTTGGCATTGCCCTTCTTTAAGATTGGGACACAAACTGATCTTTTCCAATTGAGCAGCTGCTGTTGAATTTTTCCAAATTTGCTGGCGTACTGACTGCGGCACTTTAACAGCCTCATCTTTTAGGATTTTAAATATCTGCTGGAATCCCATCAACTTCCCTTATTCCAGTATCCCATATTGTTAGCCATGCTTCCTAAGATCCACTTGACTGCATTCTCCAGGATGTCTGGCATTAGATCAATAACCACACCACTGTGGTTATTGGTGATGTTAAGATCTTTCTTGTGTAGTTCTTTTGTATGTTGTGTTAAATCCCTACT
This sequence comes from Potorous gilbertii, assembly GCA_028658325.1. Classification (NCBI taxonomy): domain Eukaryota; kingdom Metazoa; phylum Chordata; class Mammalia; order Diprotodontia; family Potoroidae; genus Potorous; species Potorous gilbertii. Next base: position 41,723,556 of record CM053773.1, read on the forward strand.
ATTACTGTCTTTTATCATGCCCATTTTTGTATGAAGCATTCCTTTGATAACTCTGATTTTCTTGAAGAGATTTCCTGTCTTTCCCATTTTATTGTTTTCTTTTTATTTCTCATTTAAGAAAACCTTCTTAGTTCTTGCCCATCTATGGAATTCTGCATAAAGCTGGATATATCTTTCCCATTCTCCTTTCCCTTTCATTTTCCTTCTTTCCTCAGCTATTTGTAAAACCTTATCAGACCGCCATTTTGCTTTCTTACTCTTCTTTTTCTTTGAAATATTTTTGTTGTTGCCTCCCATGCAATATTGCAAATCTGTTTCCATAGTTCCTCAGGCACTCTATCTACCAGATTTAATTCTTTAAGTCTGTTCATCATTTCTACTTCATATTTATAAGGGATGTTATTTAGCTCATACCTATATAGTCAGTTGGTTTTCCCTACTTTCTTCAATTTAAGTCTGAATTTTGTAACAAGAAGTTCATGACCTGAAGCACCAGCAGCTCTTGGGCTTGTTTTTACTGACTATATAGAGCTTTTCCATTTTTGGCTACAATGTATCTAATCAGTCTGATTTTATTTACCATCTGGTGATGTCCATGTGTAGAGCTGCCTCTTAGGTTGTTGGAAAAGACAAAACTCTTATTAGTTTGTGCCCTGCTTTGTTTTGTACTCCAAGACCAAACTTTCCTATCATTCCAATTATCTTTTGATTTCCTACTTTAGTATTTCAGTCTCCTATGATGAGTGTGACATCTTTTTTGGTTTTATTTTTAGAAAAATGTTATGGATTTTCATAGAAGTGATCAACTTTGGACTCTTTGGCATCAGCGGTTAGAGTATACACTTATATTACTGTGATTTTGAATGGTTTGCCTTGAATTCAAACATATCATTTAGTCATTTTCAAAATTATACCCCAGTACTGCTTTTCTCACCCTTTTATTGACTACAGAGGCTATGACATTTCTTCTTGCCCACAATAATATATGTAGCGATCATCTGAATTAAATTCACCCATTCCAATCCATTTAAGTTCTCTGACACCCACAATGCCATTGTTTCATCTTCCTGTCGCCTGTTTGACCACATCCAGCTTACCTTGATTCATAGATCTTACACTCCAGGTTCCTATGCAATACTGATCTTTACTGCTTTGGACTTTGCTTTTGTCACCAGACACATCTACAGCTGAGCTTTCTTTCATATGCTTCATTAATCCTGGAGCTACTTGTGATGGTCTTCCACGCAGCCCCAGTAGTAGATTGGACATCTTTCTGACCTGAGGGGCTCATCTTCCAGTGCCATGTCTTTGATCATTTTAGTAGTGTCCATGGGATGTTCTCAATAAAGATACTGCAGTGGTTTGCCATTTCATTCTCCAGTGGATTACCTTTTGTCAGAACTGTCCACTATTGACTGTCCATCTTGGATAACTCTGCATAGCATAGCTTACAGTTTCATTAAGCTATACAAACCCCTTGGCCACAACAAGGCACTGTGAAGCATCCCCTCCCAAACCCACCCCCATCTCCAGACTCTTAGGTACATTGGATATTTGTGGGCATTAAGGATGGAAAAGTTCAGATTATAGAGGATTGTGAGTATACAATTTAAAAAGGAGAGTTTGTACTGTAGCCCATGATCAGCAGTGATCTACTAAAGGTTTTAGGAGAAAAGTATATACCTGAGTTAAACAATAAGTCAAAATTGTAATACTAAAGAAAGTTGCACTGAATAGGAAAACTTGGAGAGGAATCTGGGAGCAGATAAATTAATTTCTCTAGAATTACCTTTTCTGTCCCAATCAATGACACTATTTATAAGCAGGTAAAGCTAAGATACCAGGGACTCTTTCTTAGCTTTCTGAGTCAGCGGCTAGGTAAGAAGAATAGATTGACCCGTGGACCTGGAGTCAGAAGACCTGAGTTCATATCCCACCTCAGAAACTTGCTAGCTGTGTAATCCTGGGCAGTCACTTCACTTCTGTCTACCTCAGTGTTCATGTCTGTAAAATGGGGATAATAGCATCTACCTCTCGAGGTGAATATAAGGATAAAATAAGATGATATTTGTAAAGCACTTTAAAATCTTAAAGCACTAATTTAAATGCTAGCTCACTAAGCTTGTAACATGATCACTCTCCTTTCTAACTAGAGCACACACATTTCCATACCATGTTAAATGAAGGCCTCCTGCATTCTAGCTTGGGATGGCAGCACTCTCTCCCCAGTCAGAAATGATTGCCTGTGCTTGTTTTATACTTAGCAGTAGAAAGTTGTTTCCAAGCACAAGCATACCTCTAGTTCTTGGGTTATGCATTTTAACCTTTGCTGTTAAGATGGGGGAGGGGGATGGGAATGTATACCAGGGTAAAGGAGCTCTCAGATACATTTTAATGTTCCCTTTAACTCCATTTTTTCCTTATGGCATTTCCTATAATTGGAGAGAACATAAATGTGGTTTGCTTTATGATTCAGGTTATTTAGAGATTATTATATGTCAGGATTGTACTGTTATATAATTGTACTATCATAGATAAGATTATAGATTTAGACTAAAAGAGATCTCAAAAGTTATTTAGTACCTTCCCTTTGTTTTATAAATTGGGTCAGGCACTGTGCTAATCTCTGAGAATAGAAAAAGAAACGAACACAACGAAAAGGAGAAGTTATACTGGGATTTGAGGCTAGAGCTTTGGCTCCAAATCTAGTATTCTTTCTACATTACAGTGACTAGAAATACCCATTGCCACTGGGGAGGAAGGATAAAGGATGTCTCTTCCCTGCCCTGCCTTGCTCTTTACTCACCTGGCAAACTGTACGGTGACCCCCTCCGCAGCTTTCCAATAACCTTTCTACCCAAAGAAATACCTGTTTGGGTATCCATGTGGAGGAGGGAAAAGAATCAAAGTCTACTTTTTTTTCTAGTAAGTGACACTGGTGAGGACAAATTGAAGAGAGTGACCACAGCAATTTTTTCTATATGTTCATTGTTGTTCCGTCTTGTCTCACTCTCCATGAACCCCTTTGGTGTGTTCTTGGCAAGGATACTCAAGGGTTGCCATTTCCTTCTCTAGATGAGGAAACTGAGGCATGTGGGGTTAAGTGACTTGGCCAATGTCACACCTCCAGTGCATCTACAGCCAGATTTGAACTTGGTTCTTCCTGACTCCAGGCCAGGTGCTGTGCCTGGGCTACCTAGCTACCCTTCTTCTGTATTAGCATAACAAAATAACCTACTTGCTGTGACACAAGCTTTATGTTGGCTGTAACATTCATTATTATTTAAAATGTTAGCCTCCCTTTGGAAATAAATCCTATTTTAGAGTTAATCCCCAATTTCAGAGCTTCCTAGAGAAAGCTGATGCATTTTTTATAATGTATTTCCCCCTTCCCCACCCTTTCTTCCTATCTGAAAAGTGACTAACTGTTAATAGCCTGGAGTGGAGGGTGGAGTCCCTTTGTGCCTCCATTCTCTTATCTGTAAAATGAGGAAGTCACTAGGTGACCTCTGAGGGTGTAGGAATCTACAACCTGTCACTCTAAAATGGGCTGCCTCAGAATAGAAAAGACCACCAAGTAAACTAGGAGAAAGATGACACCATGCTTCCCTGTTGTGTAGACTCACTGAGAACTCAGATTTATTTGAAAATGGGGAAACAAAACCATCAGAGCCCCAGAGTTCTGAGTGGTAGAAAACAAGTAGGCCAGAAGTCCCTAATTTACCATGTAGGCCTGTGGGTGAAAAATTCTTTGATTTGTTGCCATCTTGTTCCAGCCTTACTTTTTTCCCCAAGCATCCCATCGTCATGGGTCTCCCTGCCTTATGCTTCTCTCCAGTTTCTCTTCCACACAGCTGCCAAAGTGACTTTTTTAAGGCTGAGCCCTAACCGTTTCATGCCCCTGCTCCGTAAGCTCCAGAGGCCCCGTTTTTACTTCTAGGATCAAATATAAAGCCAAAGGCCTCTTTTTAGCTTTTAAAGCTCTTTATTGCTCCTTAATTTGAGGTTTAAAGCCCTTCACAACTGAGCTCCAACCTGCCTTGTTGATTGATTTTGATTGATTCCGAAGCAGGCACTTTGGCTCAGTCATCATAGAACTTTAAAACCAGAACAGGCCTTAGAGATCAATTACTCCAGGCCCGTTTTATTTGACAGATGAGGGAGCCCAGAGACTTGCCTCTGAGGTGGCACAATCCCAGGTCCTCCTGATTCCACCCTCCAGTAACTTTTTCATAAGGGACACTTACAACCAAAAGAAACAACAAAAAAAAGGGTTTTGGGTTGTATATGGCATTGGTGGCTGTTGAGGGGGAGAATATCTGTAGCTTTGAGAATTACCTTTCCAGCCTTATATTTTTCACTGCAAAGCTAAAGCTTTAAATTTTAACATATGAAGTAATTTATATCCTCCTATGGATGAACACCTAGGAGCTACTTTAGCAGAAAGATGGGGCTGCTCTGCAGACAGGCTTGGCACTACCACGATATTCCCCCCAAATTCTTTTCTGTTTTATTTTATGGAGTGTGAATGCCTGTTCTTCTGGAGTTGTTTCAGGAGCAGAACCAGGCACAAACCTCCCCCTGCTGCCTGAATGAGACAATTGCAGTTAAAGTATACTTGGCCTGAAAAAATTGACTTCTAGGAGAGCAAGCTGTGGATAAGCAGTGGGAAGGTGGCATCTGGAACCCAGGCCTAATTCAGGTGTCAGCCAGTCTTACATGAAGGTCAAGGAAGGATGCTGAGTGCTTAAGGCTTGGTATTTGCACGAAAGCCCATTTTTTGATCTACAGGGCTTAATGTTGCCTCTCAAAAATCAGAGTTTAGACTATGGAGATGTGTATTCTTTTCTAAAATCTGAATGACTTCAAAGGAGTTGGCATCAGTGAATGAGTACCGTAACACAGTATGAGAAATTCAGCTGATTCTGTGTAAATGTCATGTGAGTCTTATATCCTTTTCACTTTGTTAATATACCTATTTCATAAGCCTTATTTTTTGCTAGCTTTTCATCCAAAGCTACTTAAAACATTTTAGTTACTGTTTTTAGACAATCACTAGCACTCACCAAACCACTTCTTTCAAAACCAATTTGTCCTTGAATGCATTTGACAGGTGCCTTTGGCAGCGTACATCAGTTAACAGTCGTGAGTGCCAGGCCTTTTCTGGTTCCTTCCCTTTCTGATTCTGATATTTTTAAGAGGAGAGATGTAACACAGCAAGTTCACACCAGCACCTAGAAGGATTGTCCAGATCTGTTGCTAACTTGGAGTACTTATTCTCTTGTTCTAGGTTAGGGAAGAATGCCGCCTCTTGAATGCACCTCCTGTCCCACCCAGAAGCGCAAAGCCTTCCTCTACAAGTCCTTCCATTCCTCCTCGATCCGCTAAACCAGTGAGGCAGCAGACACGTTCTCCCAGCCCCACCTTGTCCTACTACTCTTCAGGTCTGCACAACATGTAAGTGTTGGAGCTGAGAGGTCTCCCTAGCAAGCACCATTCAACATAGTTCTTCCTGTCATCAGGTCTGTGGAGGTCTGTGAACTTAAAAGGGGATGAATCCAGGGGCAAAATGTTCTGAAAGGAACTGGGGAGTAAAAATATATAAAAAGGATGCTCTTTGGAACCAACATTTGAATTGTAGCACTTTAAGGCTGAACCACTAACCCAAGAAGAGAGGAAAACAGAATTCACCTTTGAGAAACTCATTGCTAAATTATTAAGGACTATACTGTCCTCCTGTAAAAGGAAATGTTATACCCTATCATTGACAAGGGATAACTGGATCCTCAATGGAAATAAGTAATCCAGGTTGGTTCAGTAAAGACAGTAGGAGAGCATAGGTGTTCTCAAACTGATAATCTTTTTCATTCATTCAACAGGCATTTATTAAATGCCTCTTTTGTGTAGAGGACTATGTTAGGTGCTGGAATGATTAATTCTTTTTTCCCCCAGAGATGGTTCTGGGGTGAGGTGGGGTTGAGGAGCCAGGGAATAAGGATCTATAATGTTCAATGATTTTTAGCTAACACTCTTAACACTTTTCAAAACCTAACATTTAAATGTCTGAGATGAGTGAGTGTTTATTATGAGAAATACTCTTAAGAGATTCCCTAACTCTTTTTAGTTTATAATCAGTAGCTCTGGTAGTGATAGTTTGGGACTTAGCACAGTGCCTGGCACATAGTAGGCACTTAATACATATTGATTGATTGATTAGGAACCATTTTTTGCTAACTTCCCCTTCTGTCTCTTTGCTTTTAAGCAGTATCACTGAGAATGACCCAACAAGTCCTTCAGAAAGTGCTTCTGTTTCCTGCTATCCATGTAATAGGATGAAGACTGAATCTCTGGAACTTAGCCGATCTCCCTTTGGAAGCCCCACTGCTGAAGCTCTGTCCTCTAGACTGTCCTGGCCTAGCCATTTCTTGGGAGCAACTGAGAGTGAAAACAGGAATGACTTCCTGTTGGATCCAAGCAGAAGTTATAGTTACCCTAGGCAGAAGACACCAGGCACACCAAAGAGAAACTGTCCAGCAGCTTTTGATTTTGAGGGGTGTGACCTCTATGCAGGTTCCACCCAGTCAGGTCCAGCAGAATTCACAGGTGGGATGTCTGGGTGTCCTAAGTCAGCCAGTTACTCCTTAGAGTGCACAGATGAGAAGACCCTAGCAACTAGCCCGGCAAAGCAGAGTCACTCATGCCCAGCCTTACCCCCAAGAGCACCCAAACTAACTGAGGAGAAACTGGCCCCAGAATCATTTCCTTTGCCTCTGAAAATTGATGGTGCTGAGGAAGACCCTAAACCTGGCTCACCAGACCTCTCAGAGGATCAGTATTTTGTTAAAAAAGGTACACAAGACATTTTCTCCATTTCTTATCCTTTTTCCTCGCCCCTTCACCTCCAGTTAGCTCCAAGATCTTGTGGTGATGGTTCCCCATGGCAACCACCCACTGACCTGTCAGGACTTTCTATAGAGGAAGTGTCCAAATCACTACGGTTCATTGGTTTGTCAGAAGATGTCATCTCGTTCTTTGTAACTGAAAAGATCGATGGGAATTTGCTAGTCCAGCTAACTGAAGAGATTCTCTCGGAGGACTTCAAGCTTAGTAAACTGCAGGTGAAGAAAATACTACAGTTTATTAATGGCTGGCGGCCCAAGATATAGTCCAAGGACCTATCTGGCACTGAATAAAACTGAAGGATTAATGTGCTGGAGGGGATAGGACTCGGTACATAATTTCATTATTATTAATTTTTTTTTGCACTAAAAACCCTCTGTAAATAATGGTAGAAACTTTTACTATGCAGATTAAGTTTTGGAATGGTGAACCAGGCTATTTTGTATGTCAATAAAAATGCCGTAGAGAACACTTTAGAGGTGTGCCTTGTACATCACTCAACACCCAGCAGCTGCTAAAAGAGAAAAGGGAATGTTAGGATGTTTGCCCAGGGAAGGTTTATGCTAAGAAGGTATGATATTTATTATTGAACAGCCAAAGCTGAAAGATGTAAATCCAAAATACTCTTGTGACCAAGAATCCTTCTCTTTTGGGGGTTGACTTCTGACAGTTAACTAGATGCTATGCTCTGACTGGTGATTTGTTTAATGCTAGCTCTTTTTATTCGAGTGCCTGGAAATATTTTAAAGGTGGCTATGCTAATCCTCTGAAAATGAAAATGTTGTATGCTTAGTGCAGTTATTTTTACCCAAAGTTGTCAATGTTCTGAAAGTCACATGTTGATAGAATAAGGATATGTTACATGACCTGAGTAATAACGAACTATGATAGTAGTAATTTACCTATAACTGCTGCCGCTTTTGCTGAGCAGAGAAAAAACTACAATATACACAAGTATGCTTCACAACTACACTCTTGAGTCACAGCATTTAAATAATAGTTTAAACTCTCCATCAAAGTATTAGGACTTAGAAATGTCGTTTACATGGCACTTACTTTCACAGAAATAACATGAACATGGTGACTGTTAAAAGGTCTTGGAACCCTGAGACTCCTGTGTGAATCTCCTGTACTTCTTAATAAGGAAACCTGAAGCCAGATCATTACAGAATGACCTTATCTTTTCAGGACGCCATAGTTTACAAGGCAGAGAAGAAATTTTTAGCATCAGTGGGTCATTAATCATTGTGTGACATTGAGGCGCCATGTGCATCCAACTTGGATTCTTCCTTCAGATGGAGAAAATTTAGAGACCATCAGTCTAAATATGTTCTCCATATGTTTCATACATTGGCTGACCCCAGAAGCCAAAAATGACATTCTTGTATTATGTTATCCTGTTGTATTCTTTGGCCCTTCTACTAATTAGAGACATTTTTTAAAAAATTGATGTTCCAAAAATCTTAGTGTAGTTTTAGGTTGTTAAAGCTTAAAACTGAACTAATTCTTTTGGGATACTCTTTATAGATAAGAAGAGATTTTCATTAACTCTTCTATCTGTTCTCCTACCCCTACCTAAATCCATTGCTGGCTTTCTGTCCTAAAATTAAGGAAATGGTAATCTGGCCTATTGTTTTGTACAGGATTAAATATTTAAAAATTCAGCAGTTGAATTCAAGTTCTTCAGAGTTTAAAAGACCTCTTCTACCCTCAAGTTTCAGTTTCATGAGCTGAGTTCTACCAACATGATCTCTCTATAGACTTGAAACCTTCCTCTGCATTGGGAGGCATCCAGACATTCTCTAGGGGTATGTTTTTGTAGGTACATCATCAACTGACAAGCTTTATCCTTAGACTGGGCCATGCGGGCATACCTGCCATGTGCACTTATATCTTGTTCTGTCTTCTGATTTTTGGGGTCTGTTCTTGAGAGGACTAGTATGACTGGTGTGCTTGCCTGGTGCAGTCTAATTAGCTGATCTTAACCTTGTCCTAGATGATAATACCTTGGCCTCATCATTCAGCAGTTAGCTTTCGTCCATGTCATGACAAGGGAGTTGCAATATACTAATAGAACAAAAATAAATGACTTTTTGCTTTTCACTCATCTCCTTTTTTTTTCTTCTTGTAAGTATCTGTGCTAACTTGGAGGATGGGGGAGGGGTTTGGGGGTTTTGTTTTCCTTTCCTTAAAAGACCTACAAAGCTCCTTCCTGAAGCTCGATGTTAAAAGATACTGCTGGAGAATGGAAAAATGTGGAGGATAGATTTCTGATCTTGGTGTCTCCATCACATGCTGGCTATATGACCCTGACCAAGATGCTTAGTTGCTCTCAGTGTTCTAGGTAATGCCTTAAATCTAGAAATTTGTAGAGCAGGTACCAACCTACATTGGTAGAAGGAATGTCTTATCTGGAGCTCCCTAAACCAAAAAAAAGTTTTAAAAAAACTAGTTTTAAAAAAAAAAGGGACTGACATACCTGGGAAAGATGTTATCTTTCAGCCTCTTAGCATTGTCCATGTGCAGTTTGTAACCCAACCTGGAAACAATCTTAAAAACCATCTAGGGCAATTGTCTGATGGTATAGATTATTTCAAAAAAAAAGAGGGTAAATGACTCGCCTGCAAATTATATAAGTAGTCAGCAATGTGTGATGGTGATGCCAGTGTTGGCATCAAAAAGATTTGGGTTCAATTCTCACCTCAGACATATGTTAGCTTGTGACTGTGGACAAATCACTTCATTTCTCAATGACATCTTGGCATTCCCCAACCCCACGCCAGCCAACTTTCTAAGATTTGAAAGGTACAGGAAAAAGAGCCACTCTTGGTGATGGAAGTTTTCACATTAGGAGTTAAACTACATTGAAGAACTCATAAGGTTCAATAAAAAATTAAATCTTTGGATCTGTTTCTGTGGAAGAGAGAGAATATAACATAATTCAAGGACTGGGAAGTTTCCTTTTAGCTACACCCTAATGAATCAGTTTTAAGTCTCTTGGCATTTAATTGCATAGTTCCCCAATTTAGGAAGGAAAGTAGGGATTCATTTTTGCAGTCTTCATTCTGTCCTTGCTCAGCCCTTCTCTTGTTGGTTTGTTTCTGCCTAAAACCAGAAGTTTCTTGAGAAAAATGATTTATTAAAAATTGTCTTTTGTTTGTTTCTATAAAAATAGTTTGGGTCTTGTGGTTGAGGGCAAGAGAAATGCCAAGGTGATTGACGTGAATTCCTCTGAATTTGCTAGATTTGATGGCAAGGGCGTTTTGAAAGAGATTCTTTCCTTGCACTTCCCCCCTTTCCCAATCCACTTGAAAAGAGGGTGATTTTTTTTAAAAAGACCATTTGATAATATTTAAGATCATTAGGGCTAGAAATACTTTTGTAGCAAAATTCCACTGTCTCCTGTTAATAATTCATTCCTGTATGTTTTCTCTTATGGCTTGGAAGGTCCCCTTTTTTCTACAGTTATAATAAATATCTTCTGTAAACCATAAATAAGCTGTTCTCTTCTAAGAGCTACAGTAAGCAAATATAGAGCTTGGTGGTTGTTGTCAACAGTACTCAGACACCCGGACTAGACAGAGCACGAATAGCTCTGTAAAAGAGTCATAGTTATAGTTACCACAAGTAACATGGTGCAGAGGTAGAAAGGAAATAATCTTTCATTCTCACCACCAGCATTTTGCCATCAAAACTCAGCGTGTACATATATCCTGGAGAAGCAAGGCCTCTGGCTGCCCATCAAGCCCAGGAAAAGTCATTGAGGCTGCCTCATAGTTCAAAAGACGTAGCTATTTCCTGTGCACTTGGTGAGGTCCACAGAGTAAATGGAGACCAAATACTCAGCAGTGTCAGGGGAAAGTGTCCCAACTCAGCCCTACAGGGAGGCCTTCTTTTGTTTAATCTATTAAGTGATCTTTCTGAAATGATGATGCAATGAAGGCTACACATCCGCTAAACGCTTAAATGGAACTAATGTTTGGAGAAGACTCTTTCAACCCAGGAGCTCAAAGAAAAGCACAGACAATCCTTATAAAACAGGAGAAATTAAATTCAAATGTTTCCAGATCTCTCAGGCTACTCTTCTTAAACCCAAATGGCCTAACTTTACAGATAGGGAAGCTTGCTTGTTTTCTCTACATCTGACATTCACTTTGATGATAAGTAAGAGGTTCAGTTTATCACCCAGAACAACTATGTAGAAATATCAAAACCCAACAACCACCCACAAAACATCAGCCCTGTGGAATGTAATCAAAGGGTCCATGTCAGCCATTTTGCGCTCAGATGACTGTTTATGTATACCATATGCTAATCCATACCACATTCACTTCTATACTGGCTGCAGATCTTCCCCAAGAAGTGGGCACGTGTGACTATACCAGTGCTTTTATCGTAAGCATTTTGAGCAGCAAAGAGACCATTCCTTTTGGTTTTAATTTTAAATTTACTCTGAACATAACGCCAAATAAAATGGGCATGTGTGTGTGCTTGTGTATGTGTGTGTATATATATATATATGTGTGTGTGTGTGTATGTGCATATATATATATATACATACACTGTATAGTATAGTATATATATATATGTGTGTGTGTGTATACAAAAAATGATTGTACATGAAATCATAGGTCTCTATTATGTACTACTTGCTTTAATTTTTAAGTTTTTGGTAAATTTAACCTGTAGCTAAAAGCTTTTTCCTGGCCTCTCTTCTGTCTCAAGAGACGTTCCTCGTGTTGATGAAGTAGCCCCAGTGTTTGGGATAACTGACTTCCTGGCTAACTGATAATCCCAAAGTCAGTGAAGTTCTTTAGAGTCAGAGTTAGAGCCAATATCCAAAAGTCTTGATTCCCCATTATAAAGAAGTTTTCGTCCCCATACTACCAAAAAAGCAAGTATGCTATTGTATATGATTTTAAGGAGGTCTCCTCCATTAATTAGCTCAACTATTAACAATTTCTTCATCTTATTAACTTGGTCAAGGTTTCAGTCTGTTAAGGCCAGTTCGTTATATTCTAAAGAAAAAGTAATGAAAATGCTGATAAGCAAACCTTTATTTTGGGGATGGGGGATATTAGAAATTAGAATGACGACTTCTGGCGAAAACATTATAAGACTTCAAAACTTGACTTTTGAAATTCACCTCATTTAAAGTTTTTAAGTCATAAAGGTAAAAACAATGTATAAAAAATTATGTTCAAGTAGTTTCTATGTTTTTACTGAGTTTTGCATCTTTGTTCTGTAAACTATATAGGTAAGTATTAGAGCTCCTTCATTTAAATTGTCCTGTCTCAGGTCTGCAGGTTTTCTTAGCTTACAATCCTATATAGTGGCATTTCTTGGATAAAAATTCCTCCCCACCACCTTTTCCATGTTAAATTCCCATTTAAAACATTGTGTGAGCTGTCTAAAATTAGAACTTAGTTGATGATTAGACATTCTAAAGGTTTGGGGTGACTTGAATCTAAGAAATGTTTTTGGTTTTTTTTAAGCATTTTGTAACCATTTTTATATAAGTTCTTTACTTGGAAAACATGGATTGGCAACTATAACTGAACAGATACATTCTTTGCAGGAGCATTTCCTAATGGACCTGTTGTATACCTTAAGATCAACAGTATCTTAAGTCTGAACTCATTGTTGATTGATTACAATGATGGCCATCAATAAAAGGAACTTGGTTAAAGTTGCTCTTTTTTTGCACGTACTCTTCCGTGTGATGCTTCTTGTACAGTAAAGACTTTAGTTGACATGCTATAAAATTTTAGATAACTCTGGAGATGGGGCGATTGGAAGAATTCTGTCACTGGAAACCCATCAAGTACTGGGGAGAATTCTGGAAAATACTGGCAAGGATTATAATATTGTACAAATCAAGAAAGAAGACGGGTTCAGAAGAGACTTGCCTGGCTTTCCAAGAGATCTTGGTAGCTTTGTCTTCAACTAAAGGGTGGTAGCCAAGAACTAAACTGATTATTTGTCTTCTCAAACCAGAATTTGAGAAGACAAATCGATCTGTGCATTTAAAAGGGGGGTGGTAATGGGGAAGCAAAAGGAATGTTGCCAATGGAATGGACTAAATCCAGAAACTCAAGGCATAGTTAGGAGTGAGGTGTCATAGTTGGACTTAGGATAAGGAAGATCTGAATTCAAATGAGACTTATTGGGCACATGATTCTGGACAAGTCACAACTTCTCAGGCTCAGTTTCCTCATCTTTAAAATGGGAGTTAAAAGTAGCACTTAATTCCTAGAACTGTGAAGACCAAATGAGATAATATATGTAAGGTGCTTTGTAAACTTTATGACATAGATTAGATATTATTTCAGGAAGATAGTTGTTCCCTTTATGAAAAAAAAGTTAAGAAGGAGGAACCTAATCAGTGTAAGACATCAACTGAATTCACTTCCTGATAATTTTGTTTCTTAATAGCCTGCAATATTCAAATGGATGAAAATCCATCTCCATGGTTCTACCTACCCCAGTCACCACTTGCACCACTAACATCAGTCTTTCTTTCTCTTTCCATCCCTCCCTTAGGCTACATGAAAGTCCATACTTGCCATACCCCACACATCATCTATATTCCTAGACCTAGGACTCTGTGTAACTAGAAATGTCTATAGGATTCCATGTGCTGCAACAGTCTTCCAGTAGAACTTGCCTGGTGCTCCTCCCTGGTATATTCAGGCAAGAAATATATTCCCTTGTGTATTTTTCTATCTTGTTTCTTTTTGTATCCTGGCAAATAGTAGGTGCTTAATAAATATTAACTGACTACGAAGGCTGCTAGAGGACCTTATTGATATGCCAGAGGCCTTCCTCTAGGTTGTCTTGGGGATATCATTGCAGCATTTATATTGACCACTGGCTAGCTCTTACTCCCACCTCCATTTCTGTCCACACATGCCTTTAATGACACCACTGGCATCATGTCTTACATAGGCCATCACTGAGAATATACTATAACCTGCTTACAACCACCATAGTGTTTTCATTGACCTTTGGATCAGTCACCCACAATTTTTATTTTTCAATTTTTCAATGACCATTTAAGTTTTTGTTTCTTTTGAACCAGATCTGTGATTTCTTTGGTATAAACAACTCCAGGGAGGAAATTCCAAAAATTTAGATCCACCTGATCTTCCGCTTCTAATTCTAGAGGGTTCTGTGGAACACTGAGAGATTAAGTGATTTGCCCATGCTCACACTTCCATTATGTATCAGAGACAGGACTTGAAATGAGGTCCTTTTTGTTTCAGACCAGACCCTTATTGCCACACTAGGCTGCTTCTCAACTCTCTTGGGATCCTTATAACAGCAGTGTGAAACTACTGGTCTCCCACTGATGAGTTTTTGTGTCGGTAGTAAATAAATTTCTCTGTAAATATTATATAATTTTCCAAATATAATCCAATTATTTCTCCTCCAATTTAATTCTAGACCAAAATCATTACAGGATGCTCTTCAACCCTTTAAGTGAAATATGTGTCATCTATTCTTCCCTGGACCAGCATGGAGTTATGGGTAGGGAGTTAACCTAATAGTCAGAAAGACTTGGATTCAAGTCTTACTTCTGATCCATACCGGCTGTGTAACCCTAGGCAAGTCACTCAACCTGTCTCAATACCTTTAGAGAACTCTCTAAGACTAGAAGTTGCAGAAATGATTATCAGCATTGTTCAAGAAAGTTCATCACTGGAAGCTCTCCAATGACGTCACAAGTCTGGTCAAATAATAACCTTGATTAGTTGCACACTGTGAAGATGTAGTCTTCTATAGAAAGACATGCATAGAAGTCTGCCTGTTGCTTCTTATATTTTCATAAAATATCCCCTTAAAGGGTAGGTGTGGCAGCATATTCCTCTAATCTTTGCCACTGGGGAGGCTGGGACTGGTGGAGCTCAGGAATTGTGAAAGTTTTTTGAACAGTCACTGAGGTTCCTTCAGTGATACTTCTGTTTCCTTATCTCTAAATTCACATGGATTGATTCCACCTCCAGAATCTCCCATTCTGAGTGTTATCGCCCTTGTACAAACCTTTCCTTGTTATCACCTGCCTGGTCTGTTCCAGTAACCTACTGGATCTTTGTCTCTCCCCCATGGAACCATTCTTTATTTTTCTCCAATCCATCCTTCATAGTGCTGACAGAACTTCCTTGATGTCTTTTTGTATTTAATTTTTAATTAATGAAATCAAACATTTCCATAATGTAATAGAATTTTTAAAAAACACAACTATATATGAAACTGCAAATCTATTTTGTACAACTTGCTATTTCTTTTAAATATATAATAAAATTATCATGTAAACTTTGCTCTCTCCTTCCCCAGCCTTAAAGATGTTCACTATTAGACACAAATATGTAGCTGACTAGATGATAGATAGATAGATAGATAAATGGGTAAGTGTAAAATCATTCTAAACACTTCTATTTATCAGTTCTTTCTCTGGATACTGATTTCTTCATATGCCCTTGGTAGTTAATTTGGGTATTTATAAAGGTCAAAATGACTTAGTTGTTCAAAGATGTTCTTAAAACAATATTGCTTAGAAAAATGCAAATTAAAATAACCTTAAGACAGAACTTTCCTTCTGCACAAAATCATTCAAATCCCTCCTCTGTTCAGTACTTTTCAGTGACTTACCAAATAACTTTCAAACTCCATAGCACTTGGCGTTACCTGACCCCTCCTCCACAGACCTTTGCTCCAGAAAATCTGTACTACTCACCGTCCTTGTATATCATGTGATCTAGTCTCACTTGTATATGTTCCTTCACTTACACTGTTTTCTATGCCTGAAATTGTCACCAATTTCCCAATGACATATCCAATGAAAGCTCTATCTATTTTTCAAACCCTGACTCCTCCAGGAAGCTGACCTTGATATCGTAAGTCATTAATATCCTTTCCCTCCCATTGGATCCCATACAATCTTTTTCTTTGTGACTGTTTAATGCCTGCATCATAGCATATATTATATGTGTATAATGCATAGGTGATCATGTAATATAGTTCACTTATGTGCCATAATTTATTCTAGTTATCTATATTGGCACCAGCTCCTTGAAGACAAGGATTTGAATTTATAAATTATATAAATAAAAAATATTATATAACTTATATAATTATATGTAATATAATTAAATATTATATAAATATATAAAATTATAAAAATAAAAAATATGAATTATAAAGATATAAATTAATGTGGTGTCATACCTAGTGTGACCACATGATGCCAGTCTTCCCCAACTAGCCTAAAGTAAAAACTGTGCCCTGATGACTTCCTCAAACAACCTTAGTCTGCTCCCTTGTGGAGTTAGACTAGCTATCTCAGATTATGACAGAAATGACCTTTTGAAGTTCTTTCCCTTCTGCATCAAAGGCATTTTAAAATTACATTATCTCCAGTTAAACAGGAAGTAGTGCTCTCCCTTGGCTTTTGCCAGCGACAAAAAGTAGCTAGGTGGTACAGTGGGGAGAATGCTGGGCCTGGGAACAGTAACACATGAATTCAAATCCAGCTTCAGTGCTCACTAGCTGTGTGGCCTTGGTCAAGTCACTTAACCTCTGTTTTCCTCTTTGAATTTCCTCATCTGCAAAATAAGGGATAAAAATAACATTTACCTCCTAGTGTTTTTTGTGAGGGTCAAATGAGATATTTGTAAAAGGCACAGAGCCTGGCATGCAGTAGACAATAAATATTCCTAATCTTACTTCCTTTGTTTGCACAAACAGAAAGGAGGAATAACGCTATGTGACAAGAGCCAATGGAGTTAGAAAACTTGAGTTCAAATTTCTTGCCCAATTGGGCAAATCATTTCACTTTCCTGAGCCTCTATTTCCTCATCTGTAAAACTGGGAAATTGGAATAGATTATCTCTAAAGTCTTTTCCATTTCTAAATCATATAAGAATGTTATGTTAGTTTGTGAAAGAATTAGGAAGAAGAGTGCTATAATTCCCTCCTAGATAAGCTAACCTCTTAACTTCTTTAAGCCTCAGCTTACCCATTTATAAAATAAAGATCATGTGAAATTTCTATTTATATGAAGTACTTTGCAAACCTTGCACATGCCATGTACAAGTTACTATCTTTATCCTTATATTTGACATTATCTTACTTCAACTGCTCCTTTTCTGACTGTTAGTACAAGAAATTTATAGATCATTTCAAGGAAATAGAGATGGTCAGTCTGAACAAGAAAATATTCAGAAGGAACTTGACAGGTCATGTAGAATAGAAGGTCATACTCCTTCCTTGGAGTACCAAGAGACAATACTCAAAGTGGGTGGTCAGCTTTTCCAGATGTCTTTCCATTTCTAGAGTGGTTGCCCACTACTCAGGAACTCAACAGAATCCACCAGCTGATTTGGAGCAACCAAATTCCCAGCATTAAATGTAATGTCAGGTAGCGTGGCCTCAGAACCAAACTTCAGTAGTAGAATCAGTAACATATGTTGTCTCTCTCATCTCCCCTTTCCTTCTAGAAATACAAGCTTTGGAGAGGATCACACTCTGTGCTAATTGACCCTAAGCAGACCAAAGCAAACTAAATCCTGACTAAGGGAATCCATGATGTTGCCAGACTTTGATCTCTTCAACTCTCCTAGCAAGTGAGAGTCTTGTAACTGTGCTATTTACTGTCGCTGGTAATACAGTTATTGGACCAACTAACTGAATTCTTTTTTCAACTCAGCTGTTCCACATTTGGGATTTGTCTATTTAGCTATAACTTTCCAAAGAGGTGACTGATTTGAACAGAGCTTGATACACAATCAAAACTTTCAGCTTGCGGTTCAAGCTACCATTTCAAAACAAAGTGACAGCAATAAAAGTTTTCAGACGGCTAGATCTCCTCTAATTTTGACCATGTTTTAGTGAAATGGAGTGCAGGAGTAGAGGTTGCGCAGATCTGTGATGGTAGGAAGCACGGTCTACAGTTCACAGAAGCACAAGTCTTAGCTATGTGGCCTGGTATGCTTTGGTGTTTCACTAGTCTTTGATGTCAGAGAACCATAGCGTGCAGATCATCCCCAGCCCCTGCTGAGCTGGTGGTGCACATGTGTCCCATTTCTCTTCCTCTCAAGGAAAAAGATGAAGGAAATATTGGAGACCAAGAGGGATTATCTGGTTCATTTGGCATTTTAGATAGGATCTCATGCAAAACTTTTCAAATGGAGGAAACTATATCCTATATTTAGAAACCCTCAGAGAAGACCTTCCATTCCAATTCTGAATTACTATTTTTTTTTTGTCCCACAGGCTGCTACATGGATGCTCTTTCTGTTTTCTAGGGAGTTGGGAAACAATCTGGTCACTACCCTTTATTCTAGACTCTTAATAAGATTGGTGTTGAGTCCTGTCTGACTTCTTGTGACTCCATGGACTATACTGGCCATGGGGTTGTCTTGATAAAGATACTAGAGTGCTTTTCCATTTCTTTCTCCAGTGAATTAAGGCAAAGAGAGGTTAAGTGATTTGCCTAGGGTCACACAGCTCTTACATGTCTGCTACTGGATTTGAACTTGCGTTCCTGACTCTAGGCCCAGCACTCTGTCTACCGAGCCATATAGCTTCCTTCATTAATAAAATTGAAGACTGTTATTCATAGTTCCAGTTTAGGATGATATGGTTCAGTGCAGAACCATAAGACATTATACTGCCCGTCAACCTGATAGATCCAATCAAGGGCTCCTGTTTTGTCCTGTGATGTCCAAGAAATGTGCACACAATTTAGGCAACTGAAGATCATTTTGGAATATACAAATATGTGACAAGAGATCTGTCATTTTCAACAATATTTATTTTAGTTAACTCATAAAACACTGGAATCAAAGAAATAAGACCTATGTATATGATCCTAGGTTTAAAGCTAAAATGACATGTTAGATGGCATTGTGAATAAAGCACTAGCTTGGAGCCAGGGAGACCTGAGTTCAAATCCTGTATCAGACACAATAATCTGTGTGACCCTGGACAATTCACTTAACTTCTCTCAGATTCAGTTTCTTCATCTGTAAAATGGGGATGATAACAGTAGCTACTTCACAAAGTTGTTGTGAAGAGTAACTGACATATTATGTAAAGCACCTTGCAGGCTTTAAATCAATATATAAATGCCAGATGTCATAACTGTTATCATAAGGAATGTCAGAAGTCATCACCCTCATCACTCCAAACAAAGTCAAGTGCAAGTCATGTCATCCTTTCTCTGATGGCGTGGTCTTCTTCCTCAGCTAAGGACAAACGCAGCAGAAGTCATAGAAGTATAGATTCATAGTTGGAAGGGATCGTAGAGGCCACTGACTCCAACCACTTCATTTTGCATATGAGGAAAATGAGGCCCATTGAGGTCAAATAACTTGGTCAAAGTTACACTAGTAGTAATTGGTGAACCTAGGTCATCTGACTCCATATCCAAAGCTACTATGTCATGCTGCAATTGATCATCATTTCATAGAACTGTGTCTCTGTGTGCGCGCATGTGTGTGTGTTCAGCCCTCATTGCCAAAGAAGACTGTGCCATCAGAGAAATAATGACATGACTTGTATTTGACTTTGTTTTTGAGTGAGAGAGGGCTGTGCAGGTCACCAGCCTCACTTGTCCTCCAGAGTCATCTGAATCCAGTGACTAGATATTCATCAGGATGACTGGAGATGACCCAGGATGAGGCAATTGGGGTTAAGTGACTTGCCCAAGGTCACACAGCTAGTGAGTGTCAAGTGTCTGTTGGAAGGAACCATATTGTCCAACACCATTCAGAAGCATGACCTCCCTCCACAATGTCCCCAATATGTGTGCCCAATATCTGATATTTTTAGGAGGCAGTGCTCACTGTATAGCTTTCCCAGAATGTAAAGACAAAACATGAAAGAATAAGGATGAGGAAAAAGAAGTATGCCTCTCCTGGATTCCTTCAAGGCCTAGCTAAAATCCTACCTTTTATGGAAAGTTTTTCTTTATCCTCCTTAGTGCTAGTATTTTCCCTCTGCTTATTAACTCTAATTTATGCTGAATATAGTTTGTTATATATACATATTTTATTTTGTACATACCGTCATTGTACATATTGTTAAGTTCATGTTGTCTCCACCATTAGACTTCAAGCTCCTTGAAAGCTAGGTCTGTCTTTTACTTTTTTTGTATCTCCAGCACTTAGAATAGTTCCTGGTATAAGTTGTTGTTGTTGTTGAGTTGTTTCAGTCACATCCAACTCTCCCCATTTGGAGTTTTCTTGGCAAAGATATTTACCATTTCCTTCTCCAGATCATTTTACAGATGAGGAAACTGAGGTAAGCAGGGTTAAGTGACTTGCTCAGGGTCATACAGCTAATAAGTGTCTGCAACTGGATTTGAACTCAGGTCTTCCCAGTCTAAGCTCTATCCACTGTGCCACCTAGCTGCTTTGTCCTTTTACCTTATTGTATTCCATGTCTAAGAGTTAATTGTCAGTCAGTCAGTAAGTATTTATTATAAGCAATGCCAGTTATTGTATTAAATGCTGAGGGATACAAAAAAAAAAAAGACTTGCTACTTGGAGTCACAGTCAATGAAGACCACAACCAGGCAAATAATTATGTGCAAACAAGATAGAGGCAGGATATATTGGAGGTAATCTTAGAAGAAAAGCACTTCCTTTAAAGGAATTGAGAATGACTTCTTGTAGAAATTTTGGGTTTGCCCCAGAAGGAAGATTCAAAAATTGAGGATATAGGATAAAAGGGAGATAATTAATTAGCTGAGAGAAGGTGCTTACATTAAAGGTGGAGGGAGCATGGTCAAGAAAGGCTTCTTATAGAAGATGATAGTTTAGCTGGGACTGGAAGAAAGCCAGGAATGCCAGGAGATTGATCTGAGGAGGGAGAGTGTTACAGATATGGGTACAGCTATTGAAGATTCCCAGAATCTGAAGATGGAGTGTTGTGTGCGAGAAACAGCAAAGAGGCTAGGGTCTCCAGACTGAAGAATATATGATGGGAAGTAAGGTGGAAGAAGACTGGGAAGGTAAGAGGGGGCCAGGTTGTGAAGGACTTTGAATGTCAAATAGAGAATTTTATATTTGACTCTGAATGCAGTAGGAATTATTGGAGTTTATTAAATAGACCAGCATAGACCTTAGTTGAGTTCAGTAACTACAGTAGTGATTAATATACATATGCACACATACTCTCTCACACACACACTTACACATACACACATGCACACACCAGGATTGCTTCTAGAACCCCTAGAGAAAAGTTGAATCATGGTCAAGGCCATCATCAATCTGGCTGTCACCATGCTGGGAAAATCTCTAGGCTCGTTAGTCAGATTAAATGTTGGAAGTGATTGAATAAGCCTAGGGAGATATAAGTGAGCTTAGTATACCATGGACACTCTATGTGGGTAGATCTAGTAATGTGCCTGGAATGAATTTGTAAATAGTTGTAGTGTGTGTATACATACAGACACACATACATACTTACATATACATGTAAGATATGTGCATACATATGTATATATGCACCTGTACACTACTGTTGTCATTCAGTCATGTCCAGCTTTTATGCTAATACAGTCTGAAGGAATTCTAATAAAGCTGTCCTCAGCCCCAATATTGTAACTTCCTTAATTGGCCTCACTGAAGAGCAGACATGTCCTGGTTTAACCACACAATCTGTCTTTAACTGTATCACAGGCCCCAGACTCAACATAACCACTGTCTCTCCCTAGCTACTCCTCCCACAATCCATATCCTAAGTTCTTCATATGTGCCTCACTACTCCCTAGAACAACATGTCCATGAACTCATATTTCCCACAGAAACAGCAGGCATGTCCATCTGATGGGATCCCAGCCATTGCCTCTAGCTAGCCACTGCTCCCAGACCCTGTCATCATACTTCCCACAGAAACAGTAGGTGTGTCCATGCCCTCAATCACAACCACATCCATCTAATCTCAGACAGGACCACAATAGTCAGCCAGTCAGAAAGCAGCACCACCAAGATGCTCAAGCAGGTTGTAGACCCCTAAACAATAGAAAGGACTTTCCCTAAGTAGGCACCTTCGCAGTAATAGCAAAAGCTGTTCTTTATGGCATCGAGAGGTTTATTACAATATCATTATCATACAAACATGCCCCCCCAATGGGTTTTTCTGTATGCATTGTGGGTAATTGCATGGACAGTTCCACTGAGACTGAGACCCCTCTTCTCCTATGACCTAATCTCTTAACACCACCTCCTACCTCTTTAATACTCATAATTTGTGTTATATAATTGCATCTTTACCCTATCCAATCCCTCTTGTTTTCACTAAAGTTGCTGGTTCCTCTTGGAACTTGGCCTACTTCATGAGAGGCATCAATCTCAATAAATGCTTGTACTTGGATTAGAGGTGGTCTGACTCTGAATTCTTTGACGTGGTGCTACCACAATGCACCACAAAACTGTAACACTGTCCATAGGGTTTTCTTGGCAAAGACATTGGAGTGTTTTGCCATTTTCTTCTCCAGAGGCAAACAGAGGTTAAATTGACATGCTTCAGGTCATACAGCTAGTGAATATCTGAGGCTGAAGTTGAACTCAGGTCTTCCTGACTCCGGACCTCTACCCACTCAGTCTTCTAGCTACACATACCCCCCCACACACACACGTAAGTGTGTGTGTATGTGCATGTATATACATACATGCACATACACTATATACTCATATATCTATACACATGTATATATGAATATATGAGTATATAGTTACATATCTTTATATATTATCTATCACTATTATCCATTCATGAATGTACATGTATAGATATTTCTAGATGAGTTCTACTACCATCCTTATAGAGTCAAGAGAAAATAAGGAAAGCCTTCCCTCAGCCCCAAGGTGAATGAGCCAGCAGTGGCTGACTTATTGTAGAACAATGGACAAGAGTTGCCAGAATGAGCAGGTGGAGGGCTCTCTACCTCACTGGAGGAGGGAAGGGAAGGGAATCAATTCCCACGGTATGCCAAGCAATATGCTAAGCACATGACACATATCATTCCATTTTGAAACAACAATCCTTTAAGAAAACATTTATATGAAGCCTACTATGTGGTAGGCATTGTGCTAAGTCCTTTACTAAGATCTCATTTGGTCCCTACAACAACCCTGTAAAATAGGTGCTCTTTTTAATCCTCATTTTATATTTGAGGAAACTGAGGCAGACAGAGGTTAAGTGGCTTGCCCAGGCTCACATAACTAATCAGTATCTGAGGCCAGATTTGAACTCAAGTCTTCCAGGCCTGGCATTCTATCCATTGTACTACCTAACTGCCTTTAACTGGAAGGAATACCCATACTGATTTGTTCACAAATCCATCTGCAGAGAGAGAGAGAGAGAGAGAGAGAGAGAGAGAGAGAGAGGGAGGGAGGGAGAGAGGGAGGGAGAGAGAGGGAAGGAGAGGGAGGGAGAGGGAGGAAAAGGAGGGGAAGGGAGGGAGAGAGGGAGGGAGGGAGAGACACAGAGACAGAGAGATAGTAGAGAGAGAGAATGTATGCATCTGGGTGTTTGTAGATGTGTATACGTGTAAATCTATGATCTATATACCATATCCTCTCCTATATAAGTTATAGTATTTTCTTCACTCTAGTCCTATTCTGGTACCTTTTTGTGGTTTGAAGGACCCTGGGATCCCAAAGGATGAATATGCCTACAATAGCCCTGGAAGGCACTGCTAAGGTTTGGATGACCTACAATCTATCCTCATACTCCTCACTAGAAGGTCAACCCCTGGGGTGGTGAATTTTTTCAGCTATAACATCTCACCAAAATCCTTTGACCTGGGATGCTGAAATGTGCCACTGTATAAACAATAATATTTTGATCCTTTTTTGGGTGTAGTAAAGTCATTTGGATTTGGAGTTAGAGGGCCTAGGTTCAAATTCTGTCTCTGAATCTTTTCTCTCTGTGTGACCTTGGACAAACCTCTTAAGCTCTCTGGGCCTCAGTTTCCCCTGATACTTCCATTTCTAAATCTATGATGCTCTCTGATCTATATAGCGCTTTAAGGTTTACAGAGTACTTTCTTCCTCTGAGTGAAGTATTAGGATGTACTCAAATAAATGTTTAACAAACTAGTTCTCTGGAAGGAAAAAAAAATGTGTGCATGAACACTTTTAACTTTAATTTGCATTATTGATATTTTCTACCTCCCTTTCTTAAGTCTAGACAATCAACTAAACAATAAATCAAGCCCTGATTTGAAATGTTCACCAATTTCTGATGTGCTAATGTGCTCACGCTAAAAAATAAATAATTGACTCTCCCAGAGATGGTACAAGTCAACTCCTGGACATGGTGCAGGTGCTATTATTCCCATTTCACAGCTGTTAGAGTTTGGAAGGAATCTTCTGAGATCATCTAGTCCAAGGTCTATTAACCTTTTGTAGTCTGGTGAAACCTTTGAACCCTTTCTCAGAATGATGTTTTTAAATGTATAAAATAAAATACGTAGGATTACAAAGGAAACCAAATATATCAAAATACAGTTATTAAAAAATTGTGAAAGAAGTGTACAGACTTCAGTTAAGAACTCCTGATCTCGTTGATCAAAAGCCAAACCTGGGTAGTCTTCTTGTCTCCTTACCTCAGTGGTATGGAGTAGTTCTCTCTTTCCTTCTCACCATCTAGGCTTAAATAGGTTGGAATCTGTCTTGGCCAAGAAAGTACTGAAACTGATGAGATCCTCAGTACTATTTGTTAGCCTCAAAGCATTCCCTATCTTTAAATCCTACTCTTTTACAATCTAAATGTTTAAAAAAGGTTTTTGGCATTCAGTGTTGAACCACTAGCTTATCTTTCTCTGAAGTAAAGTGTTGAGGTTAAAAGAAATTCAGGGCATTTCTTTTTCATGGAAAGTGGTCATCAAGTTAGTCTCTTAAAATTGTTAGAGACTTTGCCTTTAACAGGGTAAAATGATGCATCTTGAAAAAAAAACCCAGTAAGAAAAAACAGAACAAAAACAGGTGTCTTCTTCCTCTTAATGTGAAACATCAAGCTCTGGTTAATTAGCTAGCTGTCCAAATGTTGTGTGGCCATTTTGGGGGGGGGGTGGGAACATTTCACTCAAAGCTACAAAATCTGGAGAGGTTTTGGTAATGAATGTAGCCTCCTATAAAACTGAAAAGAGAATCAAAAAACATGAGGCTCTGTCTGACCAGTCTCAGGAGACACAAAGATTAACTAAAATAGATTAGATTTTGAAATTAGAAATTTAACTTATCCCATTTTATGGAAAGCAATTTCAAAGTCACTTCTCTGTTATAAAGATAACTTCATTTCAGCATTTATTTAATAGTTAATTAGCAGGAGCACTTTAAAATACTTTATCTGCCAAGAAAACATATCCGGAGCCATAATCCCACCTAATATCGCCAACATGATGAAAACAGGTACCTTCTCTTTCAGCTGATGATGTGGCGAAGATCCAGAAATTCCATAAAATTCAATTGGAAGAAAGTTATAAATGGCACCTATACCAGCTAATGGATAATGAGATTCCACCCTAATGTTGATCATGTGCAGTGTAAGTATTTCTGTTTCTTAAATAGAAGATCTCTGACCAGTTAAGCAATTCTTTAGCACTAAGCATCCATAAGCAAGGGGATATTAAAAAGACCATTAGGCGTGTATGGGTGTGTGTGTGTGTGTGTGTGTGTGTGTGCTGCTTGGGGGTAATGAAAAAGTGCTTGGAGACAGGCCATGCACAAGAGGAACCATCAATGTCTTATTAATAGGTAAGAGCACACTGAGTTAATAGTGCATTGATAACTTGTTTATATTATCCTCTCCTCATCATGCTTCTGTGGTTCCGTGATGGAATATTAGCAAGAAAACAAAAAGGCAAACTCATAAAATTACCCTGTCATCATTTTCTCAGATAAAAATGTGTTGGCTTTTTATTGGAGATGTTATTTGTTTCTGTCCTGGAGAAGAGTATTTGACCATTTTTCTCCTTTACTTTTAACATTCCCTGTCCTATATTTCCTCTTGTTCCCATCCCTAAACCTCCCAAGTGCATCTCAACTCCCTCCTTCCAGGCTTTATCAGGAGCCAGGGATGGAACCTCTGGGTCTTGCTAAAAATACTGTTAAATAACTCTACAATCCCACAGGAATGGAACTCCATTAAAATTAATTCTGGCAGCTCTGTTTTTATGTAGCCTAGGCCTCCTATGAATGTAAGATGTTCCCCTTCTCTCATTTGCTTTACCTAAAAATGAGTTGAGGGAGGGAGATGTCTCTCCTTCCAAATCTTTCATTTAATACTTCATTGAGTATCTGCTGAGCAGGCAACCTATTGAAGCATTGGCTTCCTCTGATTGGCATTTAAAGCGCCTCCCAACCTGGCCCTTTCTACCTTCCCAATGTTAATACACATTACTCCCCTGCATGAGCTCTACAATCCAGTGACTCTGGCCTCCATATTTTTCCTCCCTCTCCTTACTCCAAGCCTTTTATCCCCTGGCTGTTGTGCATGCCTAGAATGCTCTCCTTCATCACTGGCTCCCTGGTAAACAGTCGAGATGAAGGTACTTAAAAGGTTGAATTAAAAAAAAAGCCACACAACTAAAGAAACAGCATGAGGTAGTTAAAAGGACAGCAGCTGGGTGATGCAGTAGATAGAGTGCCTGGTCTGAAGTCAGAAAGACTCATCTTCCTTAGTTCAAATCCAGCATCCGACACCTACCAACTGGGCCTGGGCAAGTCATTTCGCTCTACTGGCCTAAGTTTCCTCAGTTCTGAAATGAGCTGGAGAAGGAAATGGCAAACAACTTCAGTATCTTTGCCAAGAAAACCCCAAATGGGGTCAGAGATGACTGAAAATACTAAGCAACAACAACAGTTAAAGAAACAGTTTTCTTGAGGTCAAGAAAGACCTAGGTTTAACTCCTGCCTTTGAAACTCATCTTTTTGATTTTCAATTCCCTCATCTATAAAATGAGGATGATACCTATGAAGTAAAATGGAGATACTTTCTAGGGTTGTTATGAAGAACAAATGTTATGTGAGTAAAATAATTTGTAAACCTTTAAGTAGAAAATAAGTATTTTTTTTATTGTTGAGTTATGTCCAACTTTTGGTAACCCCATTTGGATTTTCTTGGCAAAGATACTGGAGTGGTTTACCATTTCCTTCTCCATTTCAGAGGAAACTGAGACAAACAAGGTTGAGCAACTTGCCCAAGGTCACACAGCTAGTAAGTGTCTGAGGCTAGATTTGAACTCAGGAAGATGAATCTTCCCCATTCCTACCCCAGAAGTCTATCCATTTAGCCACCTAACTACCCCAAAAAGCCTGTAGTTATCATTTAAGATATATCAGGCAGTGTGCTAAAAGAGCTCTGGATACAAAGAAATTTAAGAGTCCT
The DNA here is from genome assembly GCA_028658325.1 of Potorous gilbertii. Lineage (NCBI taxonomy): Eukaryota > Metazoa > Chordata > Mammalia > Diprotodontia > Potoroidae > Potorous > Potorous gilbertii. Next base: position 41,750,862 of record CM053773.1, read on the forward strand.
TGTTCTCAAAGAGCTCACACTCTAACAATAGGCACAACATGTGAATAGTGAGGTACACGCAAGAAGCAGACTGAGTAGATAGAAGGTAATCTCAGCTGGAAGGCACCAGAAAAAGGGGTAGAGGAGAGTGAGAGATAGAGAATATTTTCTTGAACATTATGGGATTATTAAATGAGTCTTGAAAGAAGCCAGAGAAGTCTATCTACTAGGAACAAATGAGGGGCATAGTCTATAAAGCTACAGGAACTCAGAGAAATTCTGTAGACTGGAGGGGTCTTGGAACGTTTCCTAGAGGAAATGCAATTTGAGTTTCCTACTTTTCTCAAAACAAGAGATTCAACATCCATTCAACAAACATCTGCTAAGCATCCTACATACAAAAAACAGCGTCTTAGGTGTTGAGGGAGATACAAAGACAACTAGGACATGGTTCTGTGTCCCCATAGAACTTGCTAGGTGTTATGGGTATGTATCTTCATTGCCAACATAGGCTATGTGCATTTGTCTAGATGACTCTTATGGAAGCATGAACAGATATCTCTATAGTGTGCTCCACCCACCTTTCTCCAAGGGAGACTTGGATTCATTCCAGGAAGACAAGTAGGATATTGGCACCAGAGGCAGGCTATTCTGCTCTCCTCAAAGAGGTGAGGTAAAATTATATCTGCTTTAAATTATATCTATCTGCTCCCTTAAATATTTTTATTGTAGGGAAGATAATTCTTCATTTCAAGCTTAGCTTCTGATCCTATCCCTCAATGGGAAAGGAGTACCCCAAGCCATATATCCACAGTTTGGCTTCTTTCCCACCCAATATCAGTTCTGCAATGAATATACAAAATAAATAGCAAATAAATCCATTTATCCAAGAGCATAGCAAGCAGGAATCAGAGGAGGTATACAGATAAGAATATATGACAGTACACAGAGTGAATGAGTTTTCCTGAGGAGTCAGTTAGTTCAACTGAGCAAAATCCCAGATCCCACAACAAGGGGAGATTCCCTGGAGTCTCAAATGTAGTAAGCGGGGTAGGGACATAATCGAGCTATATGTCACCTTCTTCCCAGGGTCTTTCTCTGTCATCAGGGACCTCTCCCTTAAGAGAATCTGGAATTGAGTGTCTTTTTTCCCTCAAAGTAGAAGTAAAAAACAAACAAACAAACCAAAAAACAAACCAGGATCTCTCTTCTCGCGCAAGCTCTCATCAACTCTGATTCTCACACAAGCATGGAACATTGAATAATCAGTCTCCACTAATGAAGAGAATATTAGACAAAATGGACTTTGATTACAGGGGTTACAAAAGAACCACAGTACATAATAACAGAGCGAGTACCCAAGAGAGACCCAAAGTAATTTGTGACTTCATTGGAGAATAATCCTGGAATGTTGTCTTTCCTTTGCTACATCCGATTAACCATAACTGGTGCTGTAATGTTTTTAAGCTTTGCAAGTACATTCACATGTATAATCTCATTTGAGACTCATGACAACTCTGTGAAATATACTTATAAACATCAAACAATATTCAGACTCAGTTCTCTTTCTCTGTGTGTGTGTCTATCCCTCCTCTTCTCCTCTCTCTCTCATAATTACATTTTTTAAACCTTTTTTAAATTTATTGATTTATTTGATGATCTATAATCATTACCAAAAAACTTAGATTTTTATCCTCCTACTTATCCCCCATCACCCCCTCCCTCCCTAAGATGCCATACAATTCTATATAGGATCTACATATACTTTCCTACTGAATACATTTTCACTATAGTCATGCTGTATAGACAAACTCAAATAAATGGAAGAAATTATATAACAAATCAAAACATAATACACACATACACACACACACACACACACATGATCTGCTATATTCTGTGAATGAATTCCGTAGTACTTTGTCTGAGTGTGAAAGGCATTTTGCCTTAGAAAACCATTGGGAATTTTTTAAGTCTTTGCATTATTACAAAGTTCCAAGTCTACCAGAAAAAACTCTCGCATACTGTGGACATTGCCGTGCACAAAGTTCTCCTGGTTCTGCTCCTTTCACTCAGCATCAGATCATATAAGTCCTTTCAGGCCTCTCTGAAGTCTTCTTCTTCATCATTTCTTATGGAGCAATAGTACTCCATTACATTCATATACCACAACTTATTCAACCATTCCCCAATTGATGGGCATCCCCTTGATTTCCAATTTTTGGCAACTACAAAGAGGGCTACTATAAATATTTTTGTACATGTGGGACCCTTTCCCATTTTTATGACCTCTTGAGGATACAGTCCTAGTAGCAATATTGCGGGGTCAAAGGGTATGCACATTTTTGTAGCCCTTTGGGCATAGTTCCAAACAGTTCTCCAGAATGGTTGGATGATCTTACAACTCCACCAACAATGAATTAGTGTTCCAACACTCCCATATTCTCTTCAGTATTTATCTTTTTCTTGTTCTGACATGTTTGCCAATCTTATAGGTGTGATGTGGTACCTCAGAGCTGTTTTGATTTGCATCTCTCTAATCAGTAGTGATTTAGAGCATTTTTTCACATGATTATAGATATCTTTAATTTCTTCCTCGAAAATTGCCTGTTCATATCCTTTGACCATTTATCAATTGGGGAATGACTTGTATTGTTATACATTTGACAGAGTTCTCTATATATTTCAGAAATGAGGCCTTTATTCCCTAGAGTAGCTGTAAAAATTCTTTCCCAATTTACTACATCCCTCTGAATTTTGGTTGCATTGGGTTTGGTTGTGCAAAAACTTTTCAGTTTAATGTAATCCAAGTTATCCATTTTGCATTTCATAATGCTTTCTATCTCTTATTTTAGTAAAAAATTCTTCCCTTCTCCATAAATCTGATAAATACACTATTCCTTGCTCCTCCATTTTGTCCATGGTATCAATCTTTATACCTAGATCGTGTACCCATTTGGACTTTATTCTTGTATACTATGTCAGGCACGGGTCTATGCCTAGTTTCTGCCACACCATTATCCAGTTTTCCCAGCAATTTTTGTCGAACAGTGAGTTCTTATCCCAGAAGCTGGGGTCCTTGGGTTTATCAAACAGGAGGTTACTATATTCCTTGCCTACTGTGTCTTGAGTGCCAAGTCTATTCCACTTGTCTACCCTTCTATTTCTTAGCCAGTACCAAGTGGTTTTGATAACTGCTGCTTTGTAGTAAAATTTGAGATCTGGTAGCACTAGGCCACCTTCTCTAGCATTTCTTTTCATTAGTCCCTTTGATATTCTGGACATTTTGTTCTTCCAGATGAATTTTGATATTATTTTATCCAGCTCTAGAAAATAATTATCTGATAGTTTAATTGGTATGGCACTAAATAAGTAAATT
>CM053773.1:41754719-41801350 GCA_028658325.1 Potorous gilbertii
CAACAGAACAGAATAAGGTAATAAAAATCAAAACTGGTGATACATCTATCAGAGATAACCCACTGAGTAAAGATCAGCATTTTTTAGAAAAGGAAAGACAAAACCAAAAACTTTCAGTTGAGTTTAGGGCAGTGTCTCAGCATCTCTAATAAATACAGACTGTCACCCTAGGTAAAATCTCTTAACCTCTTACTGCACCACAGTACTCTCTAAGACTGCATGTTTCAGAAAAGCTAATGTGGACATCTCCCATCCTGCACACTCCGCTCAATCTCCCAAGGTTAGAATGCTCTCCTTCTTAACTTTCAAGACTTCCATCAAGATTCACCTTCTGAAAGAAGTCATTCTCAGTCTTCCTTCCTGCATGCAGCTATGCAGAGCAGCAGATAGAGGGCAGGTCCTGGAGTTGGGGTGACCTGAGTTCAAATCTGACCTCAGGGTTGTTCTAGCCAGGTGACCATGGGCAAGTCACTTAGTCTCTAACTGACTCAGTTTCCACAACTATGAAATGGGGATGATAACATTACCTATCTCCACAAAGGGTTGTAAGAATCAAATTAGATAATACTTGAAAAATGCTCAGCGAAATGACACACAGGAGGCACTTAATAAGGGCTTTTATACTTCCTTCCCTTCTCTATGATTGCTAATGCCTCCTCTCTGAGGTTGCTTTTCATCATCTCTGTGTATATAACTGATGTGCATGATTGTTTGCATGTTGTTTCCCCAATTAGAACCTAAGCTCCTAAAGGCAGGGTCTGTGTACTGGCCTCCCTTTGTACTCGCAGTGATTGTAGTATCTAGTTTAACACATTTCAAGTCAATAATAAATAAATGTTGACTGACTGACTGATCTGCATTAGTACAGGGACCAAGTAACTGAGCTCTACAATGATAAAATCACAAGTCTCAACAAGAACAAAAGCCACAACTAGAAGCAATAGAGAAGAGTCTGCCACATCTATATGTCATCAGCAGCTGGCAAAGGGCCTTACTTGGCAAGGAGGAAGCAGACAAATACATCTGCTGAATTGAATTCTACTAGCTTGTGTGTGGTACCTAACTCTCTGGCTCTCAGTTTCCTCTTCTGTAAATTGAGAGGATTTTAAGGCTCCTAGATGACCTCTAAGGACCCTTACAATTCCAGATCTACGATCCCACAAATTCCTGTGAACTAAAATCCTGTGGCCTCTGCAACTTAACAATGACAAAAACATTTATGAAGCTCTTGGGGAGTGCTTTTATGTTTACTATATAATTAGCCTCTTTGAGCCTTAGAACAACTCTGCTAAATTGGGGTGCTAGTATTAGCCCCATTTTACAGATAAGGAAAGAGAGCTTAAGTGACTTGCTCAGGTCACGCAGACGGTAAGTGTCTAAGGCAGGATTTGAATTCAGGTTTTCCTGGCTCCTAGTCCAATACTCTCTCCATTATATCAGCTAACTCTATGGGACTTAGTTTCCTCATTTGAAAAATAAGAGGGTTAGAAAAGTTGATCTCCTAAAAGTAACAACAATGTATTGGTATACATACATTGTTGGGGTGGGAGTGCTAATGATATTATACCAAGTAATTATCCAGTCAATCAACAAACATTTATTACGTGCTTATTATATGCCAGGTGCAGTACTGCGGATACAAAGATAGGCAAAAATAGCATCCCTGCCCCAAAGGAACTCACATTCTAACGGGAGAGTCCACATGCAAATAATTACACATACGTGTGTACACATATATTACATCAGATAATATTTTATGACATATCACATATTATGATGTAGAATATATATATCATATATTATATCATGTTATATACTCATATACACACACACAATACTGAAGGTGATCTCTGAGAATCTGAGAGGAGGAAACCAGAGGGAAGGTGGGAACTGAGTCTTGAAGCAGGCTAGGGAAGCTAGGAGGAAGAAGAACATTCTGGGCGTAGAATTGTTTCTTTCAGCTAAGTTATTATAACAGTTAGCCATTAATTCTAAGTATTAGCTTCTTTCAAAGCCCATCCTCATTTGGTCTCATTTATGCCTTGCTTGAAGTAGGACAGGATGAAATTTCTACATTTTACAGTTTAGTTGGAGTTTACCATGTCCCCTGTCCACTATCTGCTTTACATGCCAATGAGTGTTAGCCTGTTTCTTTATTTTTTCCAGTGGTAATAACACACACACAAAAATGCACATTCTCCGCATTATAAACACCACTTGTATGTTTCTATCTCCATGTATCACTCTAATAGTCTGAAGATTCACAAAAATGTATCTTTTTGGTGAAATAAATGGCCTCTCCTTGCTGCTTTTTATTAGGAAGCTAGTTCATGAATACCTTAGTTCAAATATACCCTCAGATACTTCTTAGTTGTGTGAACCAGGGAAAATTACTTAACCTCTGTCTGCCTGAGTTTCCTCATCTGTAAAATGGGAACAATGCTCATGGTTATTGTGAGGAGAAAATGGAATGTTTGTAAAGCATTTTACAAACCTTAAAGCGTTACACAGATGTTACTGTTATTCTTATTGCATGTAATTACTAGCTTATTGGCAAATACACAGGATAAGAAGACATAAAACAAAACTATCTGACAAGAGTTTACGTGTGAAGATGGGTGTGTGTCTTATTTTGGTAAGGAAATCAGTCATCCATATTTCTATTTCTTCCTGGAGTACTTTAGGATTACTTTCTATAGCAAAAGAATATCCTGGCATAAAGTGTTTAGGGTAATTTGCTTTAAGTGTTTTCAAGTTTTGTTTTTTTTTAAGAAATTTTGACAAGTGTTGGGTAAGGGGGGGAAGTTTATTTTACCCATCACACACTTTTTTGGAGTTATTTTGAGAGTCAATACAACGTAGGGGAAAGACGGTCTTTGGGTCCAGAAGACTCAGGCTAAGTCCTGCCTCTGACATATAACTTTCTGGTGCCACAGTCCAATCTCCAAGATCCCATGTTGCAATGGAGGTACTGATTTCATTAGTGATATAACAAAAAATACCACACAGATGTGATAAGACATTGAGCCCATAGGCACTGAGGATTCATTCATGAATATATGTTTACCCTTTACAAATCTACAGATGCTACTGAATACCTTTAAAATCTTTGTCCTGTGTATTTCTAGTGTATGACACAAATTCCCAATGTAAAGTCAGATAACTAGGTGGGGCAATGGATAAAGTACTGTGCCTGGAGTCAGGAAAAATTCATCTTCCCAAGTTCAAATCTGGCCTCAGACACTTACTAGCTGTGTAACTCTGGGCAAGTCATTTTGACCCTGCTTGCCTCAGTTTGCTCATCTGTAAAATGAAGTGGAGAAGGAAATAGCAAATCACGACAGTATCTTTGCTAAGAAAACCCCAAATACAGTCATAAGGAGTTGGGTACAAATAAACAACATGAAAAACCTATTCCCCCCCAACAATGGTAATACAAGAATTTGTCATTTCATCAGGACGGATGCTCCTACAGATCAATCCCACTACCTGATTTACTGATTTAAGATAAAACAAAGAAAAAGCATGTTTTTTTAAAGAACGAGGCAAACCAGGATGTAACAATCAAATGGTTAACTGTTAGCACTCCAAGACACTAAAACATATCTTTGTATTTAATTCTTCATGAGGAAATATTTTGTGTTAACAAGGAACACACACATATGTATACATATGTGTATATATTCATATATATATAAATTAATAAAGTTAAAGGTTTTCTACTTAACTCTAAAGAATATAACTTTTTTTATTTCTATGACATTTAGGTGATAAAACATCCGGAAAGCACATGTTAAAGAGAAATATCTGATATTTTAAGCTCCTTGAGGGCAGGGATAATTTCATTTGGGCGCTTGAAAATTATAATATGAATGAAAAGAGGAGATAAACCTTGACAAGGGTTGCCTCTCTCTAATGACTTAGAAAAAAATACCAAACTTTAGTAAGTTTATTGAAAGGGCATTTTCCACAATACTATCAGAGCTTACACACAAAAAATTAGGGAAATAATTCTGAAGTCATAAAACACGAGTAGATTTGGAAGAGGAGACACGGTTGTAGATCTGGCAAGGTTTCCTTTATGTGTGAATATTCACTAATATCCAATACTATGGATTATAATAATTATAGTTTGCATTTATAAAGCACTTTACATATATTAATTCATTTGATCCTCAAAATAACCCAGTGAGTTTAGGTGCCCATTTTATCCCCACTTTAGAAATAACAGAACTAAATTGCAAAGAGGTGGACCAGCAGATAAGAGTGAGAAGGAAGACTCATCTTCCTGAGTTCAAATCTGGCCTCAGACACTTACTAGCTATATGACCCTGGTCAAGTCACTTAATCTCCTCCTTTGCTTCCCTTCCTCATTTGTAAAATGAGCTGGACAAGGAAATGGCAAATGACTCCAGTATCTCTGGCAAGAAAACCCCAAATGGAGTCTGCAAGAATTGGACATGACTGAAATGAATGCAATAAAATGCCTTGAACCAGGTCACATTTAAGTATTTGAGACAGGATTTGAACCCAAATCTCCCAGACTACAAGTACAGGCCTCTATCCACTCTGTCACCTAGCTAACTAAGCTATAAATGTATCATCATGTCTGACCTGTAATAAAGCTTATTAAAATTCAGCAACTCTACTCATAAGAAAGGTGAAAAAACTTGAACTTTTAAAGAAAATAAACAGATCAACTCTCAGAAAACATGTGGTAAATGAAGCCATCCAATAGGCTGTATCCAGTCATTGAAATAACCAAAACAAAAAACAAAATAACCCTTGAAAATAAAAACCCCCAACCCTGCATGTAATTTATTTTTTTGAAGGTTCGCCAAATAAATGGAAATTTATTCTCTTATTCTTTTTAAGCATGACAACTTAAAGGGTGGAATATAGCAGCTGTTTTTTAGGACAGGAAGTTAAAAAGTCAATTAAAATGAGCAGATCAACATCTCCAATTAAGAGGTTGTCTTGGGACATTCTTTCCTCTTCTTTTCTGTAAGAGGTGTAGGTGGAGTGACTCACTGGTTTCAATGCTGGTACACACTTGAGCTCAGACACCACTCCATATAAATGGTAAGTCTGTTTTACACTCAGTACAGACTTCCAACAGTTGGAAACGTGCCACCAAACTATAAAAATACAGTAAAACCTCAATTACCTGGAATGTTCAGGAAAGGGGTGGTTCTGTTTAATAATTTCCTGCTTATCTCAGTAAGGATCAGAAAACCCTTTGTTTTAACTCTTGCAGTAAAAAGTTTTCAAAATATATTAATATGACTTCCTGCCTTAGTAAACACATAGTAAACCAAATTTATACTTTTTTTTTGATGACTAGACATCTTTCTGAAAAAAATGAGCTTCAGATACTCAAGGAAGCATTGAACTTAAGAGTTGGAAGCTCTGGGTTCAAGTTCTATGAAAAACTGTGTGACTCTTGGCAAGTTACTTGAACACTCAGCTTCAGTTCTCTTATCTTATAAAGTGGGGTTAATATTACTTGCCCTATACAAGTTATCCCCAAGTTATTCTGAGGAAAAAAAAACTTTGTAAAACGTAAATTACTGTCCCACTGCGAGCTATCGTGATTATTGCTGTACACTGGTAGAGGACCGAGTAAAAAATTGGGCTGAATGAATAGTTAACTCAAGGAATAACCTGGTCATATCCTTTTTTCTTTAAAAAAAAAAATTTCAGATAGATTTCTAATCATCCACTTTCTCCTATCCTAAAAGGGGGGTGGGGGGGTGGGGGAAGGTGGAAGGTGACACAGGAAATAAACCATTAATTAATTAAAATGTAACCACATATGCTACATGCCAAATTTGGTATTAAGGGGTGTGTATATGTGTGTGTGTGTGTGTGTGTGTGTGTGTGTGTGTGTGTGTGTGTGTGTGTGTGTGTGGAGGGGGGAGTAGGGAGGGTGTACACCTACATACCCACCTCCCCCATCAAGGGTGTTATTATAATGCAATTATCACCCCCATGAGATCCCTGATGCAATTGGGTCCTAGCAAGACTTCAGGACAGTGTTCTAAATGTGCCCAGAATATGTCCCCTGACAATTAGTCTTATTTCAGAGATTGTGAATCACTATTATAAACCAGGGAAAAGTCCAAAGAACTTTAGGGACAGATCAGGAGATTGTCTCTTAAATGCTTTTTTCAACTCTAGCAACATCTCATTGTAATCAAATGTGTGAGTCTGATGGTGAGAGCAGGGGCCCTTCACACTTTAAGCTCTGGTCTCTGTCTGCTATGCTCCTACCAAGCTGAAGTAAAAGTCAGGCTTCATACGTGCTCTCGGTGAGCTCTCCTAGGAGGGACAGAGGTGGATTTATTATGTACATAAAGTCTTAAAAGGTAAAACACTCAAGCAGGAATAAATATTTGTTCGTCAAGGGCTACCTTCACGTTGAATGTTATTTCCTCCATGACGTAAACTCGTTCAGGAAATGCTTTCGCCACCTCCTCCACGCTGTTAAAATACTGCACTGGTTCCTTAATATCCCGGTCCTGTTCAAGCAGCTTAAACTGCCCTGAAAACAGATGATAAACAGAAGTACTGTGAGTGAGATGTTTATACTGGACAGCGGTCACCGTGGCAACTGCACACATCCCTGATCCCCGTTATCCTTTGGGGAAGTCTTCTGATTATTAGAAAAGTCACTTCAAGGGAAAGTCACTTCTAACCAGCTAGAAAATGAATGAAGAAAAAAACTTCCTCATTTATTTTGTGTTATGGTGAAAAGAACGAGGTCTCCAGGGTGAAGTTGAATAGATGTCTACTGGAAATTTCCATTTTAAAATAAAATTAACTATTCACTCTTCCCAGACAGTTAATTTACTCTAAATCTTATAGATTTAGTCTACCTTCTACAGTAAATCAATCTTAGTTATGTTTCATATATGTTACTAACTCTCTAAACATATAAACATAGACCCTCTACTTCTAACCCCATGGACCTGTATATTTTACTTAAATGGTATCTTGTACAGATAAAATACAACTTAATACATTTCTGTACAGTCTGAGCACTTAAATGGTAGCACTTTTTCTTTATAAAAAAATCATCTTTTAAGGCTTCTGCCTGAGAGCATGGGACCAAGTAAAGGCTTTTAGCTTTTCTCAATAGTTATTTTCTGAATTCTGCTTGTACTCTAACATTTTCAGAAAGAAAGAAAAAAGTTAAGAGCTCTGATGAGGCAGACTTCACACAGTATAAAAAATAAACACTTTTCAACAGAGAAATTACCTCAGAGGTAGGAGATTGCATTCCTGCTAGGGTAACAGAAGTCAGAGAATATGGTAGGACCATGTCAGAACACAAGAATGCTGCTGGTTATGAGTCTCTATGTTACAATGAAAGTGATACAATATTCTTTGCTATGTATATTGGAAATATGATTTGACCAAGAATATAACAATTCCTAGGTTTACAGGTCCTTTGAAAATGGTTCTTCATTTCCATTCTAAACTGTGGTATGAGTAGGTTCAAAATATATTTGGAGTCCCTCTGCAATATAAAAATCAAGTTACAAAGAATAATTTGGGGAAACAGTGTCTATAAACACACTTTAAATAGCTTTCTTTTCTGCTCAGTACTAGACAGCATTATATATAAAACTCTCGCCTCACAGGAAGGCAATTTATCCCTCTCTTCACAAATTTGTTACCACAAATACCTTGATGAACATTAACAACCCAAGAACAGTCCATTACAGTCTTCAACTGCCAAAAGCAGGATGTTGACTGCTGACTCTGATAGGAGGTTAGAAGTTCTGAAGTTCATAAAGGCACAGACTAAAACAAGGTCAACATGTCATGGCACCACCGCTGGCTGTGTCCTTTGAGCTCAGTGACAGGGGAAGAGGGCTCTACAATGTGATTCATATGAGGAGGAAAGGATCATGGCTTTGGAACTGGAAGGAATCTCAGGTCATCTAAATCAATCCCTTCGTTTTACAGATGAAAAAACTGGGGTGTAGAGAGCTAAAGTAACTTGTACAAAAAGTTTTTGTTGTTGTTTCCTTGTGTCTGACTCTTTGTGACCCCATTTGAGGTCTTCTTGGCAGAGATACTGAAGTGTTATTTCTTTCTCCAGCTCATTTGACAGATGAAGAAACCGAGGCACACAGGATTAGGTGACTTGCCCAGGGTCACACAACTAGTAAGTATCTGAGGCCAGATTTGAACTCATGACAGTGAGTCTTCCTGACCCCAGGTCAGTTACTCCAGTAAGTGTTCTCTGCTGGAGAGTACCACACTAATAGAATTCCCCAATATTGCATACTTTTAAGTACTATCTCCTGTGGATGACTATCCTGACTGCCTGCCTCCCTATATTTGTGATCATGTCACACAGGACCACTGATCTAGATCAGCAAGGGACTGAAAAAGCCATCTAGTATGATTTCCTCATTTTACAAATGAGGAAACTGAGGCCTAGGTGGCAAAGTAACTACCTCATGGTTGTTACACCATAAGTGGAAGAGCCTGGCTTTGAACTCAGGCTCCCTGACTCCAAATAAACATGATTTCCAAGGTCCTAACAGTTATAAATCTATGGTTCTAGAATTGACAGTAAAGCACAGCACTTAATCTATATCTCTTACTATCTCCCTGATAGATATACACGCAAACATTTCTATACACTGCATACACACCTACACCCACACAGCTTTAAACTTGTGAGTCACTAAAGGTTGGGAAGTAGGCCAGGAGAAAAGATAGTTGGGGTAAACATGATCCAATTCCATTTGTTCGACATTTTCAAAATAAGACCTTCTCCCACCCCTACCTAATTAAATAAGAATGTTTTCTGCTAAAACAGCACATCTTAATAATTAAAAATCTACCACAGGTTTGTTGGAATAGTTTCTGAAATTATATCCTGTGCTATCCCAAGTATAGCTCATGATGGCAATTCTTTTCTAAGTTAATAAGGGTAAAAAGTCCCTCCAAGTTCCCTTCTCAAGGGAAGGAAAAAACAAACAATTGCCCAATAGGAATGCTCATATTCCCTCAAAGTATTTTGTTTAACTTTCTGAGAACTCAGTTGGGATGCCTGCTTTTGACAAAAGGGGTTTGGGATACTTAAACCAATCCATTTTGGGTATCTGAGTCTGAACTATTTTTTCACAACATGTCTACGAGCTCTGCCAATCCCACAAACCGGAAAATTGAATCTGTGGAAACATAATCCCAGAGACCACCTAAACAGTTAAATGCACCCTCGTCTCCCAACCAATGTGAAATCAATTTGCACACACATACACACTAACTCAACCTCCGTACAGGGGAATGGATTTTTTAACAGACCGTTCCATGAAGAACAGTCTCTGTGTCACCAAACAAAAACATCTGGAGGTTGCTGAAACATCTGTTCTAAGATGTTACTGTCAAACTGTGTTCTGAGAGGGGGGGAAGCTGCATTGTCTTTGATGGGTAAATAAAACATCTCCATTTGTAAGAGGCTGCTCCATCTGCAGGACCCAGCGTCTCACAAGAATTAAGATATGTTAATAATACGTTCATCCGGGGGCGGGGGGGGGGGGGGAAGTTAAAACTATGCTCTGAATACATTCTTCTCTCTGCTTTAAAATCCCTACGAACATAGCTCAACGAAAGGTAGTGCCTGTTGCTGATAAAACATCAATTTGCTTCCTCTGCCTAAGGTAGATCACAGCAGATAGACCTTAAACTCATCAAAATCTAAAGCTTAGGTAGCATGTTCAAAGTCTGGTTACTGGAGCTGTAGCTTAGAAGAAGCCACAAGAGTGGCTTTAATACTGGAAAATGGAAAAAAAAATAGTAATCAGAAACAAAGAATGGAAAAATGACTGCCTAACAATAAAAGCAAGCAAAGAGAGAGATACACAAAGAAAGTCAAAGCCAGATGTAAACTTTGCACTTGTTAGATGATTCAGTAAAACATGCCTGGCTGGGAGAGTTGGGAGGCTGGGAAGTTTGGGGCAATGAGACTCATTGGAAAACAGATACTGAGCACTGTCTATGCCAAAACCTTTTCTTAGCTATGACTGCATTCTTTGCTATCCATTTAGCAAGATACAGTTTTAGTCTAGGAATAGAAAAGGAAGCAAGAAAAGTCATTAAAACAAACACCCATCTAGTGGCCACCTGGATATCCAGAATGCAAATGAGCAAACAGCTCTCTGCATGGCTTACAACTGGCTCCTGTCAAATACCACAGAATGATAGAAAAGAAGCTGTTTTCAAAACAACAAACCCTGATCAAAGCATAGCAGAGATCAAGAAAGGCTCTGGAGGGACAAGATATGAGTTCAAATCCCACCTCTGAAACTTATTAACTGTGTGACCTCTGGGCAAGTCACTTAACGTTTTCAGGCCTTACTTTCTCCTCTGTAAAATTGGAATCATAATATTGGTAGCAGCTCCAAGAGGTACTTGTTAAGTTCAAATGAGATAAAAATGTGTAAAGCGCTTTGCAAACTTTGAGATGCTATTGAAATGCCCATTGAAATTTGCAATTAAATTGCTTTAAAGTGCTCCTGAAATTGGTAATAGTACTCTGCTCGTTTAAGATTGTTTTCATCTCAATAACAATTCATATGAGTGTGTATATTACACACATAACACACTTTTAGATTTACTTTCCTTAGAGCAATCTACAGAAGTATGTAAGCAGTGTACAAATTATAATCACCATTTTATAGTTCAAGAAACTGAGATTTGAAGAATTCAAATGAATTGCCCAAGGTCATTCACCTGGGAAGTGCCAGAGTCAGGATACAAATTCACGTCTCTGCTGACTAACTCCAGCCTTCCCTAGGATCTGAGACATCACACAGCCAGTTAGACCATTTCCAGTTAACTGAAGCTTGCGTTAGAACAGCATAAAGTACTCAGAGAACTGGCTGATGAAATCCTTGAGCTGTTACTGATTATATTTGAGGCTGTAAAGAAACTGCAAAATCACCAGATGATGGAGAGCTTAAACAGTTCTTATTTAGAGCAGGTATTAGGGACATTCTAGTTTGGCAGATTTAACTTCTCTCTCTGGAAAGATCTTAAAATTTCTTTTAAATATCTAACATACTAATCAGGAGCAGCATGATATTCTTCCAAATAAAGAAATCATCACCTGCTCAGCAAAGATATTTGAGAAAGGGAGACAAAGTAAGGGCCTCACACAATAATGAAGGAGCTTTGGGGATAAACATCCGGGACAGCTTTTCAATAGTTGGGTCAGTTGACCTGAAACATTCAGGTCAGTTGACCTATGGCCAGTCTCTCACAAAGATAGCTTTGAAAAATTGATGAAGTGATCCTTCCAAAGGGAATGGTTTCAGTCTGGAAACTTGAGCCTGTTCTATTGCGGGAGGTTGGATTATGTAAACTGAAGGGCCCTTAGAAGTACTAATTTTAAGCTTGTCTATGACTCACGGTGCTCTAACGTGAAACATGCATGGGTCAGGACTACTCCATCATTCTTCTAAACATGACATGGCAGTAAATGATACAGCACAGAGAAACAGATATTGATGAGGAAAGGGTCATTTATTTTCTTTCTCTCTCTCCTAATAAAAGCCCTTAAAAATATTTTATACTTTTTCACTGCTGGTTATGCTTATGATTTCTGCCTCAAGCTGATACCTTACAGAAAAAGAAATAACTCTGGTAAAATAAAGCAGAAAGCATCTGATGAATATAGCTAAAAAAGAAAACCAGACATGAATATGAGAGAAACTTAACATTCTGAATACAGCCTGGATTGTATATATTCTTAGGACATTCTCTTCCCCAGGGTGGGGGAATTTTAGCATTTTAAAGTATATGATTATGAATAATCAATAGAAAATTAGAACATATTAAATTGCCCTTTTGTCCCTATTGGCAGCTGGCTAATAAAGCTGAACTGGATGGAGAGCAATTGGAGGTGCCAGTCAGGGGCAAAATATCTGTAAAAATCAAATAACTAGGATAATAGGACAAAGATTGTTATCTACATGCTTATACTGTAGTGACCCTTATCCATATTATCTAATTCATCTGTTGCAAGAATAAAACTTTATTTACATATGATAGAAATCACTCAAAACCATTCCAGAGAGCAAAATTTAGAATTCAAGAGTGGAAAACAAATACTCTACAAAGGAATAATGAATTTCACTGTAAACCATCTGCGAGCTTTCATATTTATTCCCCGAAGAACTATAATTGAGATTTTAGACAAGTCAACAAAAAATGGTGGTCAATTTTGAAATACTAGACTTCAATTAAATAAATACCCCTGTGTGTGGGTTTGAAGTAGACTCATTTCTTGACCAATCTGTTTTCTGGCACAGAACTGATTTCACCCTGGTTTTTGAAAAACAGAAAACTGGATTTTGCTTGTTTGCTTTATCAGTATTAAATATGTTTTCTTTTTTGGTGGTGAGAAAAAAAATAGCCACTGAATTAAAAAAAAGTCTTATTTCTGCACATTCGGTCCTAACATTATTATGTTAGAGGCTATGTATATGACTATCTCTGAAATCCTTCATTTTCTTCCTTTGAAATGTCTTTCCTCTCCATCTTTGCATAGACATGATCCTCATCTCCTTACACATTGTTATTGCAACAGTTTCCTAGCTAGTCTGACTCTTTGTCATTCCTCCCTCCCAAATCCCCATTCTCAGTCCATCTTGCATAACTCCATCAAATTTCTTTTCCTGAAACAAAATTTTCATCATGTTATTTCTACTTAAAAATCAACAATAACTTTCTAGTGCCCACCAAGTCAAGTCATCTGTTAGGCTTTTAAGCACTCCACAAAGTGTAGCTATCTATCCACTACAATGGATGGATAGCCAACATTATTTTCCAAGTATGTCAAGTCAACAAGTATTTATTAAGCACCTGATCTGTGTGTGTGTATACATAAACATATATATGTATATATCCCCCTACAATGTTCCATGAAGTGATGAACATAGAATAATAAGGTGTTTAACCAACACTTGGTTGATTCATACAAGAATAGGCACAACAGATTAAGAAATAACATATGGTAGAGATCTGTGATATGAGACTTCTCTTTTTTCCTCTATGGAAAATTATATTTTTATATATATTATATATTGATGTTATTGAATGAAAGAGTAGGGAGGGTTTCTTTGCATGGTTCCTTTTAGCATAGGGTCTAGAATCCAGCAAGGTTTTTTTTTAAACCACAGATAGAAGAATGTGCTCAGTTTAAGCCAAAGTTAGCAAACAATTACTCAACAGTGTCAGGTACCATGCTAGGTGCTGGAGATATGAAGACAAAAAGGAAGAGCCCTTCTGGAAGTTTACTTTTTGTTGGGAAGGGTGAGGGAAGGAACATCATATATACTAATAAATACAAAATACAAACAAAGGAAATGCAAAGGAATTTGTCATGCACTAACATCTGCAAGTGTCAGGAAAGGCCTTGTTTAGGAGGTGGTCCTTGACATGAACCTCAACTGTGTTAGGGCTTCTAAGGGTGGAGGTGAGGAGGGAGAGGTAGACAGCTTGGGTCAAGGCACTGAGGCAAGAGATGGAATGTCACATGGGACGAAGAGCAAGCATGCCATTTTGATTGGTACACAGAGTATAGTAGGTATTTCCAATCCCTTCTATCTTCACGCCCTCCAAGGATGTATTAAAGCCCTAAGAAATATAAATGAAGAATGACAAATCTGAGATTTTTGTGCAATTTCTAAAACCAATCAGGATAGAAAGGAAAAATGTAAATGTTCCACTTAGCTTGTACTAGAACTGCCTGTGAGGAAAAAGGATAATCACAATTAATCAAAATAAACCACAGGCTTTATGGGAAAGGGTCTGAGCTACTTGTCTGTAATCAATCAGAGAAGAGACGGGGGCTGAACTGATAAAGTATGATTTGGAAAAGAAAAAAGGAGGCAGAGGTTGTAGCCCTGAGTCAGGTCCCTAGGACTTCTGAATCTTTTCAACATAATAGTTAATATTTTAAGTCAAAAACTTTAGAATTAGAAAGTACCTAGAGATCATCTAGTCCAAACTTCTTATTTTAAAGATGAAGAAAATAGGCCATAAAGAGGGTCACTGCCTTGTATAGGATAATCACCAACACCAACAGAATCCTCCTTCAGTTTAGCTGAGATGAAAGCAGAACGTTTCAAAAGGAACTTTTGCTAGGAAACCTAGGAAACACTAAAAGAAAATTAGAGGCTCATAAATCTGCAATTTCTACATTTGTTCACTTTCAACTTTTTCTAACTTCTTAGTGCAAATTCTTTTTAGAGCTGCAGAGAGTAAGTTGGATTGCTCTTCCATCTAACGGCCTCTCAAATATCTAAAGGAAGTGACCTGGCACCCAAACACCTTCTCTAGGCTCATCACCTTTGGTTCCTTTAGCTGGTCTCAATATTTGCAAGATTTCTAATTCTCTCAACCTTCCTGGTCTCCTTCCTCTGAGCAAACTCCAGTTTGGCAGTACTCCTAAATGTAGCCAGCCAAATATCTTTCCATTGTGATCTAATTAGGCACAACACTCTGCACTTTTAATTTTATTAGGTTTTAAAAACCAGGCAAAATCCATATGAGGTCTGTTGTTTCCCTTATTGTGGATACTATAATTTTGCTAATGTCTATCAATCAACTAATTAATTAATTATTCAACAGCTACTATGTGACAGGTATCATGGTAAGCACTAGGGATACAAAGTAGGGATACAAAACTCCATCCAATATTTATGGATTGCTGTTTTTTGAACCTATGTAAAGGACTTTCTATTTATCCCTAATAATTATTAATTCTACCATATATTATAAATATATTAATTTTATATATATATATATTCAATGAATTTCAAGGATCACCTGGTGAGGGAATGAGTGAGTCAGCATATTATCAATGATAACTTGAACCTAAGAAGTGGATTAGAAGATATCAGTAAAGATAGATATTATTGGAAAAGAAAATGGGATGGCCACAGAAAAAGCAGGGGATAACATATGGTTAACCTGAGTGCCACACAGATAACCAGGAACTATTTAAAGACCCAGAGAAAGGTTTCTGTCACAGTAATTTGGTCCTCTAGGATATGAAGGAGAGAACTGCAGAGGACAGAAGACATGGATAGATTATAGTCTTCTCTACAGGAAGTAGGCCCATACTGATGAGATCAGAATTCCACCAGCCCCTGAAAGTATGTGTTAAGTGCTTTGTATACAAAAATGAGGGAAAAAGGGAGTAGAGTCCTTGACTTTACAATGTAACTGGAGAAAAAGGGATAAGAAATATATACAATGATAAAATGTGACAATGTGATAAATGTAAAGAGAGATCCAAACCAAGTATGATGACTAGCCTCAATGAAAACCTTATTTGGTTAAATTTTGCTCACTGTTTCAAAATGTCAAGACCTTTTCGGGAAAGATCTGAAAAGCATTTGACAATTTCCAAAGTGGCTTCCCTAGGGAGGTAGTGAGGGCATTATCCTTAATTTATAGATGAGGAAACAGAGGATCAGAGAGAGTAAGTGCCTTGCCTAAAGTAATTAGTAAGGTTGGGATAAAAACCCAGGTCTTTTGATTCCTATTTTAGTGTTTCTCTTTCCCCCAATACTACCCACAATGCATCTCTCTCTATTAGAGATATTTATCACTCTAATACAATGATGGGATTCAACTATGGTTCTGTAATTGCATTCATTGCACAAATAACAAAAGACCTTTGGGGGTTAGGAGTAATCTGGTATTTACATATATGAGCTTCTTTCTTTCAAGGGCCTTTAAGAGCCATAATGCATTTGAGAAAAATGACAAATTTCACTGTCTTCATTTGGAAATTGGCATGATGGAAACACAGAAAACTTTCACTCTGATCACACAAATTCAGTGGAATTAAAATTCAAAACAATCTTTTTATTAGAGCTACCATTAGGAGCAAGAATTGTCTTTTTTATTTTCTATCAAGTGTAAGTGACCCACATTTTAAAAATCAACAGAGCAGTAGAAGTAACTTGGATCTTTTGTCTTATTTTATTTTGGTAGGAGGTAGGGGAGATTTATACTATTTGGGGGAAGGTACAGTATTTTCAAAATACATTGTTATCAATATTTTTTGTTTTATATCACCTACTTATCCAATATAACCCTTCTCTCTCAGAGAGTCATTTTTAAAAATTCTTTTAAGAGAAAAGAAACCAGTTCGGTAAAAATTAAACCACATTAAAACATTCTGACATTATTTGTAGTGTTTCATATTGATAGTTCCCCATTTCTGCAAGGAAAGGAGGGAAAATGCTTCTCATGTTTCTTATTTGGGGATACTAATGGTCATTATAGTTTTATATGTATATATTTTTAAACTATTAAATTGATTTCACCAAACATTTCCTAAGCTCCACTATGTGTAAAGTACTGTGCTCTATACTGGGGATATAAACACATAGGTCAAAGTCCCTGCCTCCTTCTATTAGAGATATATGCCAGAGAGAAGGATAATCTAAAGTAGGGAATGAAGGGGGCAGAAGTGCTTTAGAAATGAGTGATTACTCAATGAATCCAATAAACTAAAAAGCTTGTTTTGCTTTGTTTTGGTTGGAGCAGATCTGGCAGTTAGGTGGTGCAGTGGATAGAGAATTGGGTCTGGAATCATGAAGACAGGAGTTCAAATCTAGCCTCACATATTTCCCAGCTGTGTGATCTTGGGCAAGTTATTTAATTTGTTTGCCTCAGTTTCCTCAACTTGTAAAATGGGGATAATAGTAGCAACTACCTCCTAGGGTTGTTGTGAGAATCAAAACAGCTATTTATAATGTACTTAGCATAGTGCTGGGCACAGAGTAGATGTTATAGAAATGTTATTATTATTTCATCAATATAGGTAAATGAGTCAATCTTCTTAGCAATGCAGATCCATAACCATTTGACAAATTATGGTCTTAGCTTCTTGGGGCAGTGAGAAGTTAAATAAATTGTTCAGGGTTATATAGACAGCATTCTGTCTGTCAGGTGAGACTCAAACCCAGGCTTTCTTGACTGAGGCCTATATTTGTTAATCAGAGGGACTCTCTCATTTAAATAGATTTGAGTTTTCAGCTTAAGACATTTAATTTATGCCTACTTAACTTATGACTACTTAAATGAGATACGAAAGAGAAAATGGGAGGAATGAAAAGATCTAAGAGAATCAAAAAGTAATACAGTAAGAGAAACAACACATACACAAAGACATTCACACATTTGAAATAGACAGTTTGAAAATAGTGACAGAGACAAAAACCACATTTCTCAGAGTAACAGCTCCATTTTGTAACTTTTGAAGGTAGACTTTTAAGTGATGTCATTTTGTAACTAGAGGCATAAAATCAGGTTAGCAAGGCTGTATCCAATTAAGCTTATGGCTGGGGTTGCCCAACCCCTAAACTAGACCCCTTCTAAAGGTCTTATGCTACATACCTTTTCGATGACTTATGAAAACATTAAAAGAAGAAAAAAACTGCTTATTTATCTATAACACTGTATGGTCGATAAAGTGTTCTAGGATTTAACAAAATTCATGACCATTTTTGCTAGTGAAACATGACACTGTTTATGGTTTCTCCTCTGCTTCTTCCAGCACACTTCCCAGCCATGTAAACACCCACACACCAATGGGACCCCAAAGGAGAGAAAAACACAAGCAGCTGCTCAGGCTATGGTTTTAGCCAGAAAAAAAGCCTTGATTATGAGAGATTTATTTGTTAAATTGTGTGCCAAAACTGAAGTAACATTTAATATACAGAAAATATGGATGGCTGTCAAGTACTTTACATAATGTACTGAACATTTAAGGAGGGAAAATGTGTGTTGAAGTTGTAGTGTTTGTATTTGCTCAGTTCACTGACATGTTTCCAAGAGCACATATTTTAAAAACATCCCATTGCCTTTCTTCCTGCCAGTGTAGGGGCTAGTTCACCTCTGTGTAAAGCTTTCAGGTACATTTTGTCTAAGTTCTAACTTAGCCCCTCAATGAACCTAGTTTAAAGAATAATTACATTTATCTAACAACTTCCATGTGATTCTATACTTGCTGAATCAAATTATGGCAAATAATGCAGTGGCAAAGTTCATCCTCTTCTATGAATGTGGCTTTCCCATCAGCTTCCCCATCAATTGATGCACTGGCAGAAATGTGACGATTCCCCTATTATCACCTTTCTTCTATATCATCATTATATCATGTCCACTCAAAACACAAGATCACTAACCCCCAAATTATAGACCTCTCTTTGCCAAACATTCTCCTACAATTACTACTTGAGAATTCATTTCCTCCTGAAACTTACATTCAGCTTTTAGGAGCTTCTGATTTAATGAAAAGGCATGGTTTAGTATACAGCGTTTTGCATTTAAGTTGTTTCAATCATGTCTGACTTTCTGTGACCCAAGGATTCTAGAAGGTAGTGGTAAGGAAAAAGGACATTCTAAGCATGTGGGATAGCCTTTGCAAAGGTAAGTAATGAATGGATTAATGAATGAAAATTACTATGCACTGGATCATTGGGCTAAAGCACAGAGACAGGAGATGAATTGCTGAGTTTGAGAAACAGTAAATCAGTAGGCCAGTTTGGCTAGAACGTAGCATGCATGGAAAGAAACATCAAAGAAACCTAGAGAGGGGATTGTGAAAACAGCCTTGAGAGGCTTTATATGTCCAGCTAAGGAAGTTTGTATTTTTCTTTCATCAGAGGCAATACAGAACCCACTGAAGGTTCATAAGGAGGGAGTAGTCAGATGAGCTTTAGCAAGATTATTTTTGGTAGCTCTACTGAGACAGTTGACCATTCTCTTTTTGGGGGGCTTTTGTGACTACTCTTTCTTAGGTGTCTTAATTTCTGACTATTCTTGCTCAGTCTTGTTGGCTGGATTATCATCTATCTTGTGCCCCCTAACAGTGGATGTACCCCAAAATTATGTTTCAGGTTCCCTTCTTCCTTTTGCATTCTCTCACTTGGTGATTTCACCAACTCCTATAGATTTAATCACATCTTTATTAAGATGATTCGGAGATCTATACATTCAAACCTAAATTCTCTCCTGAGCTCTTCAATACTATGTAACTAATTGCCTGTTAGACATTTCTAACTGAATGTCACATAGGCACCATAAGCTTAACACATCTAAAACTAAAACTTACTATCTTTTCCCTTAAACCCACCTGGTGCAATTAATTTATCTATTTCAATTAAGAACATAAACATTTTTTCAATGATATTTACAATCTAGGATATACGCCAGACTCTTCACTCTCTCATTTACATATCCAGTTAGTTTCCCAAATCTCATCACAGCATCTCTCCCATCTACCTCCTCTCCTAACACTCACAATGTTTTATCATTCTGGTTCAGGTCCTCATCACCCCTTGCCTGCACCATTGCAAAAACTATATGACTGATCTCTGCACCTTAATCTCTCCCCACTAAAATCAATCTTCCATACAGCTGTTAAAGTTATTTCTTCAAAAGTAGAAGTATGACCATGTCAATCCCCTTCTCAATAAAAACTAGTCTATAGAGGTTCCTCATTCCCTTACGATCAAATGTAAACTCCTTTTGTGTGGTATTTATAACATGGCCCAATCATCTTTCCAGATTTATATCAGATTACTTCCTTTTACACACTCTATCATCCAAACTGATCTTGTTACTGTTTTTCATACCTGGCACTCCATTTCTCATCTTTGTGCCCTTGCATTTTCTGCTCCTCATGCCAGGAATATTCAATTTCCATCTCTTAGTAGAGTCCATACTGTCTGAGATTCAATTCAAGTGTCACTTTCTACTTAAGGTCTTTATTTACTAATGCCCCCAGCTACTAATGCTCTCCTTCCTTGATCACCTTGTGTCTATTTTTAATATATGTAAATATGCACATATTATATTCCCCAAAGAATATAGTTCTTTGAGTTCAGAGAATGTTTCACTTTTGTTTTTGTATTAGCACAGTGCCAGGTTCCATCACAGTTTCTCTTCTCTTTTCCCTTGATGAATTTTCACTTAGTCATCTCAACAACTCCCATGGCTACCACATCAATGCAGGTGATTAGCAAATCTTTTTGTCTAGTCCTAACCTCCAGTCTTGCACCTCCAACTTTGGATTAAACATCTTGAATTGGTTATCTTGTAGACATATTAAGCATATATCTAAAACTGAACTCACTGTCTTTCCCAACAAACTCTCCCATCTACCTAATATCCCACTGAGGACACCACCATCCTCTCAGTGACGTGGGTTTGCGACCACATCAGTTGTCATTTCTACCTTCCTAAGTTCTTACTCCCACCTCTCCTTGGACACTGATGCGGGTCCTTATCAACTCATGCCAGTGGTACTGCAATAACCTGCTGGGTGATCTCCTTGCCTCAAGTGTCTCACCACTTCAGTTGATCCTCCACTCAATGGTCAAACTGATCTTTCTAAAGTATAGTTTTAACCATGTCACACCTTCTTATTCAACACATTCCAGTGGCTCCAAATTACCTCCAGGATCAAATATTTAAAACCTTCAATAACCTGTTCCTTCCTACCATTCCATTCCTCTTACATTCTCGTACCCCACTATATATTGGGAGATCCACTGACTCTAACCTCCTTGATATTCCTCACACACGTCGTGCAAAGCCTTTATACTTTGTAGCTGTGTGACCCAAGCAAGTCACTTAGCTTTTGTTGGCCTCAGCGTCCTCCTCTCTCAAATGAGGTATAATGTTACCTGCCTCCTGAAACTGTGAAAATCAAACGAGATCATCATAAAGCACTTGGCACAGTGTGTGGCACACAGCAAGTGCTATATAAATATTAGTTATGAAAATAATTGTTATGATGATCACATATCAATTATATATTTAAACTACATGATAATTAATTATCTCCACTTACCCTGTAACTATCCTGTTTATACGTAGCTATTTGCATTTTGTCTCTCCCTTTAATGTGAGTTTCTGAAAGCAGACAGTGTCGTCTTCTTTGTATCCTTAGCACTGAACAAAATGCATGGCACATAGCAGACACTCATAAATGCTGGAGTGGCTGGATGACACAGGACAGGAGCCTAATATGTATGCGTTCATTGGTTAACTGGAAGATGAAGAGGGAAGAGACTGAGAGTTTCCACTAGGAAGGTGCTGCAACAGTTCAGGTAATAGATGAGGGCCTGAACTTAACTGGTGGCCATTTGAATGAATGAAGTGATGGAGATACAAATAGAAAAGGAGAAATAATACAGATTTATTAAGTGCTTGCAACGTACTTGAGAACACAAACTGAAAAGGCAGACAGTTCCTATTCACCAGGAGCTCACATTCCAATGGAGAGACAATATACGTGGAAGCTTGTAGTTATAAATCTGATGAAAAGGTGCCATGGTCTTTAGGGTGCATGAATGAAGTGAAAGGGGTTGGATGTGAGAGTTATTTTGGAGACAGATCTGACAACACTTGGCACCTTGGGTATTGCAGGTGATATGAGGGAGAAGGAAAAATAGAGTATGATTTTCAAATTGTGAACATGTATATTTGGAAGAAAAACAGGTAAATTTCAAAAGGAATAAGTTTAGGGGAGAAGATAATGAATTCCGTTTCAGACAGGTTGAGTTTAAGATGCTTGTAGACATTTACATGGAGCTGTCCAGTAGGTAACTGACAACATGGAACCAGAGCTTAGGAGAGAAGAGGGATGAATATAGAAATTTTGAAGTCATCTGCATAAAGATAACCGACCCCATAGGAACTGATAAGATCATCAAGAAAGAGAAAGTAGATATAGGAAAGAAAAGAAGATCCAGGAGAGAACCTTGGGTGCATATGTACTTATATAAGGTCATCAAATAATACTTGACCAGGCTTTTCTGATTCCAAGTTCAGTGTTCTTTCTCCAAAGCCAAACTGTCCTAGAGAGAGGGTAGAAGGTTTCTGGTACAACATTCCCCTCCACCCCTTCAGACTCAAAGAAAAGCACTTCCTTACTTTCTGACTCATGAGTCTAAAAATGATTGACTCTGGCTAGCATAAGCCACAATCCCTATAAATACAACTGATGTCCATTAAGAAGAGGGGCTTGATTTAACAATATTCGAGTGAATCTACATGCTTAGAGTTAGACAATGTAATTCTGACTCAGCTTGCTCAATCTGAATAACACAGGCAAAAAGGGATGTTAGGATATCATTGTTATCTTTCAGCAATTCTTTTTAAAAATTAAATTTTATTGTTTTTTTTTGTTTAATAACCTTCATTTTCTTATCTACCCCTCCCCCAACCCTATCCTTTATATCAGTGAAGAGAAAGAAAAGAGAAAAAAGACAGTTCAGCAAAATTAATCAACATCAAATCTCAAAGTCTCTCCAGTATTCCACATTCATATAACATTCTACATTCATAAGAGGCTGCTTAGCTATTTGGGTATGGAGGAGTTAGACCTTCTCTTTTCAGATGGTTTTGAAGGTAAAGATCAGACGGAATTTCAACAGGTTTGAAGATATGAGTAGAAAGAACAAGTCGGTACTAAAGTGCCCTACTTGGAAAAGGGCGATAATCTTTACTCTTTGGGGAATATGAAGAATTGGATGAGCACTTTGAACTCCAGCTGCCTTGGGACAGGAAACCATCATGAGGCCTCGAGGTTGGTATTAACACAGTTAAAGTTATGGGTGGAAAAGACAATTTTTGTGGAAGTATTGAGGATGAATGGGATCGTGGTGGTTTTAGAGGTAGAGGGCTTGACCAAAACAGTCACCAAGTCCAAGGAAAAGATAAAGATGGTGCTCTTGAGCTTCATTTAGAGGCACTGTATCCGTAATGATGGAGCTATACTTCTACAATACTCCACCAGATACCATCTACTAATGGGCAACAAGTGGTCATTTAGCATTTCCTTAAAGACCTCAGGTTAAAGAGACTTCCAAAAGCAGCCTATTAGCCTACTTTTGTTCAGCTCTAACTGTCAGTAAGTTTTTCCTTTCAGCCTAAATCTGTCCCTTTACAACTTCTACTTGTAGTTCCAAATTCAGCCCTTTAGGGTCAAGTACAACTAAGTCTTATTGCATTGTCTACAGGACTACTTTTAAATACTTGAAGATAGGAACCTTGTACCTGTGCCCAGCCTCAGTCTTCTGTTCTCCAGGATGATCACTACTGATTCTTTCACTTTATCTTCATATGGCATGATGTAGCATATGTTTTGTTTTGTTGGACTAAATGGTCACTATCTCTGAAGTTCTGTAATTCTCTGACCTTTACCAACCTGGTCATTCTCTTTTGGATACTCTCCAGTCATATAGTAACTCTTTACTTCTCCATGATGTTTCAAAGATTACCGACGCTTGTCCAGCAATTACATATTCCTGTTCTTACAGTACCCAAGGAGATGTTCATCTAGGTCAAGTGACAGTCATCAAGCAAGGGCAACTAGATGCTTTCTCAATATCTTCTTAGTTATCTTAGTACCAACTCCCATGAGCTATTTTTGTCTGGACTTTCCAGTCCAAAGCTCAGTCTTGGCAGAGAAAATAGAAGCCAAAATAAGATGTTTGTAGCTAACTCAGCCTTTTATCTTCTGTTACCAAGAAGTAGCAGATATTAAAGAAAGGTTGTCCTTGTCTGTAATGGAAAGTGTAGGCATATGGAAAGATTATGATGGCTTTATAAGAACAGCTCCATCTTGACACAGAGTAGAAATCAAATGGAACCTTATACACATTTAAAAATTATTTCATTCAAGTGTTTTCATGCTAAAAGTAATATTACTACAAGCTTAATAAATGACTATTAATGATTTTTTTTATTAGTGGGAGATAAGGGAGGATGTAAGCACCATAAATAGAGCAAAGGACTCAAAATTTAAATACACTAGGATACAATCTACCCTTCAAATAAATGCCTTATCAGTCCATCGGTATTCACAATACAGTCACAATAGGATTTAGAACTAGAAGAGACTTTAGAGATCATCTAATCTAACTTCTTCATTAGACAAGGAAGTTGAGGGCCAGAGACTTAAAGGGAATTTCTCAAGGTCACAGAGGTGATAATGAGTACAGCTAGGATTCAAACCAAAGCCCCCAACTGCAATACCAGAGCTCTTTACTTACGTTTTAATCTTAAAAGCAAAATTAAATCAGGTAAGGAAATGGCCATGCTGTTGATGTATGTACTTCTGACTGTTTTTCTTTCAAACTGTTTAATGAGCATGCTTACAAAAAAGTCAATACATTCTTTCATCTACCACTAGAACCAGTTAATAATTCCCCTCCTCATTCCTCCATTGTATCCCCAAAGAACAGTGCTCTCTCTCTCTCTCTCTCTCTCTCTCTCTCTTCCTCCCCCTCTGTCCCCCCCACCCCACCCCAGCTTTTTATTCTTTGCTGACAAAACTC
Source organism: Potorous gilbertii (assembly GCA_028658325.1). Classification (NCBI taxonomy): domain Eukaryota; kingdom Metazoa; phylum Chordata; class Mammalia; order Diprotodontia; family Potoroidae; genus Potorous; species Potorous gilbertii. The sequence goes on from CM053773.1 coordinate 41,779,118, forward strand.
TCCAGCTCCTGCTTCCCACATCTAGTACCTCTTTTTCATTAGAATGACTTAAGCTTCATTCACTGCTGATCTTGCTTATTGAGCATTCTCTGTTGCCTTTCAGGTTTTGACCCTGTTCCATGTTAAACAGGCTGTGGTGCAAGTGTAGGATGGTGTTGGGTAAAATATTCCATCTAAGGAGGACAGTTATGTAAACAGTGCTGCTTCTGGTAGAAATGTTTGACAGGACAAATAAGGCTAGAGAAGAAAATGTTAAGAGAGAGGGACAGGGAGGAGGAAATGGAGAGGGAGAGGAGGGGAAGAGTGAGGGTGAGAGAGAGATGGAAAGGGAGAGAGGGAGCTGAAGAGAGAGAGAGGGAGAGAGAGAAAGTGACAGAGAGAGAAGGAGAAGAAGTAAATTGATAGAGGAATGGAGGAGGGATATAGAGAAAGAGACAGAGAGAGAGGGAAAGGAAGAAAAGGGAGAGAGGAGGAGGAGATAGAGAGGGAAAGAAGGAAAGAGGGAGAGAGAAAAAAGGAAGAGAGGGAGAGGAGGAGGACACAGAGAAAGGAAGGGGGAGAGGAAGAAAAGGGGAAATGAGAGGGGAGGTAGAGACAGAGAGGAAAGGGAGAGGAAGGGAAAAAGAGAGGAAGAAACAGAGAAATAATAGTAATAGTGATAGAGGCAGAGCAGCAGGAGCAACTTCATATGTGACCCAAGACATGCTTCAGATAAAAAGCACTTTTGTTCTTTGTAAGAGATCAGACTTCTGAAGAACTTAATTCAGTGGGAGGAGTTTTTAAACACAGCAGCAAAGACTGAGTCAGCAACTATGGTTTCTGATACTGCACAATCTGCAAAGAAAAAGAGTTCACCCTTGTTTTTTGGTGTTTGGAAATTTAGAAACCAGGGTTTCCGAAATTCAAACCAACATCTATCTCTCTGTGTAAGTAATCTGGGGCAAGTCGTTCCTTCTTTGGGCCTTAGTTTCCTCAGATGTAAAGCTGCAGGTAGACTACATGATCTCTAGGGTTTCTTCTGGCTCTGAATCCTAGCATCCTTTCAGTATAATCTTAATAAATATTTATGTACGTTAGGTGTAAGAGACATGATGAGTTAGGGTTAGAAAGATGAAAAATGATATGCATCATTCCTGCCATCAAGGAGTTTACCAACAGAAGGGAGAAGACAAGTATACAAATTAATAATGACATAGGATAGAATGTAACAGGGGGAATAGGCAAGGTGCCACAAGAAAGATCTGAAGAAGGGGAAATAGTCTGAGGTGTGGGGACAAGAAAGATCAGAGAATAATTCATGGAGGAAGTAGTACCTGAGTCAGATTTGGAAGGAAAGATATTAACAGGCAGAGATGTGGAATGAACATATTCTAGGCCTAGTAAGTAGCCCATGCAGATGCACAGAGTTAGAAAGGGCATGATGAGATCAGGAAAATAGATTCTAACTTGATATTGATGAAAGAAAATAGTTTGAAATAAGGGTGGCAAGGTAGGTTGGAGCTGGACTGTGAAGGGCTTTGAATATCAGAGTACCAGTTATTTTATTAAGGAAGCAACAAGAAGTCATAGAAGGTTTTTGAACAGGGGAGTAACATGGTCAGATCTGTGCATTAGGAAGATTATTTTGGTAGCTATGTAAAGAAGGCACGAGAGAGTGAAACTAGAAGCAGGGAGAATAGTTAGGGGGCTCTTAAAGTAGCATAGGCAAGAGACAACAAGGATGTAAACCAGCATGGTGGATCTGTGAGTAGAGGGAAAACAAGACAGGAAAATATTGTGGACCTCTCCTTTATCACTCTTACATTCTCCCTGGTATCATAATCATTTTGTGGTACCTTTTCTTGTCTCCTAAATGTTCAGATATTCAGGAAGCGGGTTTATATTATTGTCTAGTTTTGAATCCCCAGCACACAGCAGAACACCATATATACTGTAAGTGCATAATAAATGCTTTTGTACTGCACCTGCTATTAGAGCACTGGGACCTCAAGTCAAGACACGAGGTCAAATCTACCTTCTGACACATATGGGGATAATAACACTTAAATCATATAGTCGTTTTGAGGATCAAATGAGATGATGTATGTGAAGTATTTTGTAAATCTTAAAGTACTATATGAATATTAGTTTTTTTTTAAAATTAAAATAAGGTATTGATGGAAGTCATTGGGACAGATGAGTTCACTAAGATAGAGCTGAAAAGCCAAGGGAGAGGGGAAGAAGGGACATGCATAGGGAGATGGGGGCAAAGTCCTGAGAGTGGGTAGAGAAGGAAGCGTGATCAGCCTGGGTCCTTCCTCAAAATGGAGGCACTGGTAAGAACTCATCAGTGGGAGAAGGGAGTTGGAGAGAGGAAGGGATTTTCCATGGTGAGAAGGCCCAGGAACAGAGGGAAGTTCTGGGTGGAGAAGGCAGCTAAGGAATTGTGGCAAAGTCCTGATAGTCGGAAGTAAAGCTAGAAGAGGAAGAAAGTATGGCCAGTCTGAGTCCATCTCCCAAATGGAGGAAAATTTTAAGACTAGAACTTTGGGTACAGGGAGGGAAGGATAAAGGATGAAGGAAGATGAATTATTGAAAAAGACTGAAAAATAGCATTCAGAGAATTATGAAAAGAACTCCAAGAAAGCATTATCAAAGAATCTGAGAAAGGAAATATCACAAAAGAAAATTTGATACAATAGTATCAAATGGCGTAACTTATGATATAGCCTTAAGAAGAATGTCTGTCTGTCTGTCTGTCTCTCTCTCTCTCTCTCTCTCTCACACACACACACACACACACACACACACACACACACACACACACACACACAGATAGACAGACACCTTCCTGACGAGCACAGTTTTGGTATACAAATATAAGGTAAGAGTTGCATGGATAGTAAGTCAACTTTTGGATCATTCAATGAGACATCCAACTTAAACTGCTACGGTATTATTAATTAAGCAATTAATTAATAATTAATAATTAAGCATTATTAATTTCAAATGAAAGCATTATTTATCAACTCACATGACTGATCATCTATGACTTTTCTCTTTTAAATAACACAAAGGTCAACTGAATGATCCCAAAGCACAATCTACTTAAAGTTTCTGAATAGGATAGAAACTTCTCTGGCAACTAGCACTTTTTTTTCCAATAGGAAAAAAAGGCAAGATAGACTGGCTGTGGAGGAGGGTATCTGCAAGGGTATGGGCATGAAGTCAAAACGGTATGGGTTATATTCCCAGATCTTTGGCTGGTTTGCTTTACGATCTTGGACAACAGACCTGAATGCCATATGCTCTTGCACGTGAGAAGGGGTAAGGGCTCTGTAATTCTTTGACAGTGGAAAATAGGATAATGATTTTATAACTTTTTATAACTTCAAAAATAAAGGCAATATTCAAAAATCAAATAACTGAGTTAAAGGTGAAAAAATTATGCTTCCAAATTCATAGATAGGATTTAAAATTTATTAAATTCCAGTTGTCTATTTTCCCTATCACAGATAAAAAAAATGTATATTATTGACATATATGAGCATTCCCTTAATAATCCACAAATCTAGGGTGATTGTTAATATATAACAATAATTAATATTTCTATGGAGCTTAAAGTTTGAAAGTAACTTTCCTTATAATAACTCTTTAAGGTAGTCTGTAAATATCGCTCGCATTTTATGAATGAAGAAACAGAGACTAAGAGAAGCTGTCACTTGCTTATGTGTGCTAACAGGGCTAGAGTTTGATTTATTGAGATCTCAATTTATAGAACATAGGGCAAATCTGACTGTCAGCTTCTAAATATGCTATTTTGCAGTTAAAACTACTGTTATCATTTGGAAGTGTTTAGTTATATACCTTGGAAGCAGCAATGAGGGTCAGCATTATACTTAGAAACATTCATCCATAATGACCTTAGGATCATATAAAGCCATGAGTATTGGCAGCATGGCAGATACATTACTGGGTTTGGTTCCCATCTCTGACACCTAGTAGTCATGGGACATGTGACAGTAGGCAAACAATAATCTCTCTAAACCTCCATTGTCTTCCCTACAAAATAGGGATATTATTTAGATTATCAATTTAATGTATGGCTTATCACATATACAGCATAATAGCTAAGAAAGTTGGCCTCAAAGCTAGGAAGACTTGGGTCCAAGTTCTGCCTTTGATGGATTTTTGTGATAAGGGAGAAAGCAAGCACTTTATAAAAATCTAAAGGGTAGAAACATGTACTCCTAGTATCATCACTACTTGGTATAATCTTCTAAATGATCATCCTTAGGAGAGTCTGTATCCCTGGTCCTCCATGTAATGTGCAATTAACACAGCCACATCTATGAAGTAATCTATTTCTTAATAGCAGGATAGAAGTTAAGGAAAAGAAATCTCAGGAAAATTTAATTATTTCTCCATTTTCTTCATTCCATGTTCTAAGCCCCCTGACATCTAAACTGGGAAAAACCTAAGAACAGTACAATGATATATTATCTACATCAAAGAAAAAAGGAAATTTTAAGTTTAACAAAGAAAAAAGTACTACGATTGACTTAAAGTTTCCTTCAGAATCTGTAAAATTTCTATTCAGCACTTCACTGCAACCTCTAATTAAATTTGTATTTCCAGAAGATAAGGGGGAAAAAATCTCTCCAATTCCATTTAATTGCTTTTGGTTTTCTTTAATTACTAATATTGCAACAGTACTGTTTAATTGTAAACATAGAATAACATACTTACTAGTGACATATTTCAGCTATTTTATGGATCAAATGGGTTTTTGTGGTATGGCCTGGAGACCTGAACATTTATAACATTGTTTTTTCTCATTAGAAGGGATATAGTCTGAGTTCCAAATAACCAATTTACGAATGAATTGGATTTTAAGATGAGCTCTTCCTATAATCATACTGATCTGGGCTGCGGTTACAGTAGGTATAGTCAACTCATCTACAGATACTGTTATTGCCTGAATAAATTCAAAGATGATGTTCGTACTCAGCATTTAAAAACCTGAACATTTCTTTCAGGAGGTGGGAACATGACTGCCAATAGCCTTTGCTTGGTCTAGGAATTCAGACTGCCCTGGTTTAGTTGCTTCAGGCCTCCTAAGGGACTCACCTCATGAAGCTTTGGCTCTTACTTGAGGCAGTTAGTTCCCTGTTCCTCACTGTGAGGTCACTAGCTTTCCTCAACATCATTTCACATCACTGTAGGTAAGTTGCGTTTAAAAGTTCATTTGTAAGTCAATGATTTGTAACTCAGAACTGTGGCTTTTCTATGAAAAAGTGTGAGAAATATTCAAATTCCCAAGTCAAACCATAAAAGCCTATGGGATTCATAATGTATCTTTACAATACTGATGTAATACTTGTAATTGAATCCCTCTCCAAAAAAGAAGTTAATTAGGAAAGTCTTATCTAGCTTGAGAAAAGACAGATTTATTTAAAGACTGATTAAGTGGTAGAAATGCTTAAGGAGTTTAGAATGGGGGTTGGGTTTCTGGGAACACTCACAAGGGATGATGAGTGGTCAGCTTGTCCTCAGAGTGATGCTATTGCCAACGGAGACCACACAGATGCTTATGCATTTGTACTAGTTATCCCAAATATTAAAATAAGTGAAATAAGACTAATTCCTAGCTACTCAGATATAGTCATGATGGACTGGACATGTATAACCTATATCAAATTGCTTACCATCTCAGGGAGGCAGGTATGAGAGAGAGAGGGAGAAAATCTGGAACTCAACATTTTTAAAAAATGAATGCTAACAATTGTATTTCCATGTAATTGGGAAAAAATAAAATATTATTTTAAAAAGAGTGGAAAAATAGATAGTCATGATTGATGTAATTGAAAACTTGATCATCGTAAATATACCCTTTGTTTATTTCACTTACATCCACACTTTGCTTGTCTAATGCCAATGATTTTATTTTTAATTATTTCATGATGTTTATTCAGTAATTCAAAAGATTCTTCCTAGCAAATATCATTGTTTCTTGAAACACCAGCTGCCTTCAAGTGTTCCTTTCTATGTTCCAGATAGGCCCCCACTGAGATATAACTCTGACATAACTACACACTGACTTTTGAAGTAAATGTGAAATTCCTCAGGACTTAACTGAGCTCAATTCACAAGGAACCAGTTTTTTGCCCTTTCCTACTTTCTATAGCTTCCATCAAAATGAGGTCATTCAGAAAATTATCTGCTTTCTCACCACCAATCCCTTTTTTTTTTGGACACCAGTAGTTTCACTTCTGAGAGAACATTTTGTCTGCAAAGAAGAAAACAAGGAGAAAAAGCACTCCTTAGAGTTATTCATTTCCCTCCTTAAAAACTCAAGAACTGGGAAGACTATAGGACACAGGACTCATACAACTGTGCAGAACCTAGTACTGTGCATGAGTGCTATATAATTCCCCAGCAACCCAAGAGGCAATCATAGAGCAGCAGTGAAAGACTGAGTATCAGTGCTCTATGTAATTCATTCTGTTAACATGTTAAACATACTTCCATAGCATGTGCATGTGTGTGTTTGTCCTTAGAGAAATGATGACATGACTGGCACTTGACTTTGTTCTGAGTGAGGGAGGGCTGTGCAGGTCACCAGCCTCACTTCTCCTCCAGAGCCATCTGGATCCAGTACCCAGATATTCATTAGGATGACTGGAGATGGCCCAGGATGCAAAGGGAGACCTTGGCCTTTTTTGGCTAAGGTCTATTCAGGTACTCACTTAGAGTGAGGTGATGCCCATTCAGTGAATAGGCCTCTTTAAGAAGTAATCAGGAAATGGCCCCTTTAATGAGCAAAAGAAAAACTATAAGTAAATCAAGGTGGGAGGGAAAGAGTAAACAGTTACTGTTGATAATCACTCTCAAGCCAAGAGGTCCAAGAAAAGAGCCATTAAGTGGAGTTTGGGCAAGAACCTACTATTGTCCAATTTATGGGTTTCAGAGTGCATTTCTCTGACTAAATCCAGTCAGATGGCTAGACGCTGTCCTTCATTCTCCAAGAGGACCAAAAGGACATCACCATCATAAAGTGAAGTTCCAGTGTGTACGACTGTGGCTGATCAGACCAGTATGACCTCAGAAGTATCCTATGTTAGATACCATGGCAAGAGAAAGCATAGACCCTGCTCCTTGAACAGTTTCAGATTTCATTGTGGAGAAAAAACACTCATGAAAAGTTCAATTATTAACACAAAGTAAAATATATGATTAAGAAAAGTATGAATAGGAAACCCCTATCATTGTGCCATGACTGAAAAGAGCACAGACATTAAAAATGGCCCTGGAAATGGATAGGATTTAAATATGTAAGAGGAGATGGGGAAACAAAGTGAGAACAATATGGTGGGGAGGTGGGGGAGGAAGGTACAAAAGCCAAAACACAGAAGTCAAATTACATAGATTGCATTTATAAGACAATGAAGACACCATCATGAAAAGATAGTAGAGTACCCGTTGGAATAAGGGGAGATAATGTTGGAAAGGCAGATTGCTGCAGTCTGATTTCAGTTTTTCAGCTGTGTCCGACTCTTTAGGACCGCAATTGGGGTTTTCTTGGCAAAGATACTGAACTGGTTTGTCAGTTCTTTCTCCAGGTCATTTTACAGGTGCAGAAACTGAGGCAAAGAGTTAAGTGACTTATGCAGGGTCATACAACTATTTGAGGCCAGATCTGAAATCAGGAAAGTAACTCTTTTTGACTTCAGGCCTGGAGCTCTGGTTACGCTGCTCCAGATTAGGAAGGGCCTTAATGTAGAGTTAGGGAGTTTTGACTTGATTATACTACTGCTGAGAATGAAGAAATCAGGACCGTAATAGAAAGATGGCTGAACTGATGATAGCCAGGAGACCTGGGTTCAAGTCCCAGCTCAGTTAGTGATGTTAGCTTTGTGACCTCTCTGAGCCTCAGTTTCCTATCTATAAATCGAAACTTTGGAAGAGATGATCACCAATGTCCTTTCCAGTTCTAAGATTCTATGACATTTCTTTCAGGATATATTTTCCTAGGAGGGCCTGATTGGAGGGAAACAATCGATTTGGTTTCAGACATGTTTCAGTCAAAGTAATTGTGGCACATCAAAGTGGAAATGTTTATTAAAAATCTAAGATATGGAAAATTAGAGCAGGGCTGGGGGAAGGAGGGAGGGAGAGACAGAGAGAGAGAGACAGAGAGAGAGGGAGATCTACACAGAGGTGATGACTGAAGCTATAAAAATAGATGTGTTCTAATGAAAAGACTGCAAAGATGAAAAGCAATGGGACAAGACTAACTAAGCCATAGAGAACAGCCCATTAAGATAGCAAGAGAAGGGTAAACAGAGGAGGAAAGGTAGAAAGTCAAGATAATATAGTGTTGGGGAGGGCAGCATAAATGAGGTTTAAGAAATAAAATGACTGGCAATCAATCTTCAAGAAAGAACAGTTTCTTTAAAATAGGAAACCTGAAAAGCATGTAGAGAGTTATGAATGATGAAGAATTTGAATTAATGGGTATAACAATAGCAATAATTATTTAATTATGAATATTAACAATTATAAGAGCTGACATGCAGTTCTTTGAGGGCTGCAAAGACCTTTCTATACATGATCTCGTTTGACAGCATGGGACTATTTGTACTAAATATGTCATTCATTTTTAATAGTGAGCCACATTTATACTCTCACTTGCTGATGCTTATAATTTAAATATCCTGAATAATTTATCTCTTCTTTCTTCAACTGAGTATATAAAGTATGACAAAGCAAAAAATAACTGAACTAATTGTAAAGAACCAGCAACTCCCAATTCAACTTGATCTCTGGTGAAGAATGGGTGTATGGAAGATGCTATCACTCTGTAGTCTCAGCTGCTTTGAAACATCTTCCTGGTTGACAATATCCCATAAGCTGTTCTGAATTATCTCTAGGTATTTATCTTAAGTAAAATTAATGAGTGCTATAGCTCTCATGAGCTTTTGAGATTTAGGGGAACTTCTCAGACACCAAGTCTACGAGAGGGTAGCATCTATTTTCATTTCACCTGAGCATCATATCAGTAAGTACACCAAACACCTGTAGTCCTTAACAGGAATGATTCAGGGTAGGCTTAATCAGGAATTCTGAGGGCCACATTGTTCTCTGAGCAGTTAAGAACACTGTGGAATGAGCAGTCAGGAATAAGTCAAGTGTCTGGATAGAGAGAGAATGGGAGACACGAAGCCCATGCACACAAACGAACAGGACTGAATCCTTCTAATTCCAGCTTACTTTAGTCATTTTCCAATCTGAAAAATTCATGAGAAAGAGATCATCACATAGCAGAGTTGGTCAGTCATGTCCCTGAGGGTGTCAGTTTGGTATAATTACTGGGGAATTTCTGATGGATGATGAGAAACCCTGCTAGGGCCATGCTATGATATGGCCTGGCAATATATTTTATTTCCTTTGGGATCAAAACAGCCCTGACACTGACAACAAACCTTGAGTTGTCAAAATAACTTACAAGACTGAGAACTACTGTAAATACTTTATTTACTAAAACCTCATTTAGAAAAAACAATCATGACCTCAACAAAACAGATATTGAAGTGGGCAGGAAACAGTATTTAAATGAAAAAAAAATTGATTACCATTTCTCTATTTAAACAAAACTCCAAACATCGATATTCAGCAGAGATTCAGTTTCTTGCTATGTAATGAGGAACTGGGAAGACAGAGCTTAAGATCTGGACACCTACCACTAGTCTTCTTTCACCAATTACACATTCAACGACTGTTATGAATGGATCTCCTCATGCTTCTCTGCCTTTTGGGTGTTTTTTTTTTAAGCCCACAGGAGATTTTATATGTCACAAATAATAAAGCTTTTCTTTCCCTTCTCCAAAGAGCAAGAGTTGCTTTTTTTTTTTTAGTCTCCTCTTTTTCTCAGAGAGGAAGCATAGGGATATAGAAACGTGGGTGAGAGGGGCTCCGGTATCATGGAAGTTGCCATATGAAAATGCACACCACAAAGTGGAGCTTCAGTGACTTTTGTTCATTAATACCCACCTCCCACCTTCAACTTGTTGCCTTTTTTAGGTTAGCTCTTCTCTGCTCCCACTTCTTCCTGCCTTCTCAAACATAGCAACCCTGCCAGTGTCCAGCCCTCATGGTGATTCATGACACTGGCAAGAACTTAATTTCCTGTCCAATAGTACAAGGTTGATAGCCAGTCAAAAAGCTCACTCAAGAAAACTATTTCCTCTCCGCAGAACCTTTCATTCAATTGTGAGCATTGCCCGCCCCCCCTCACCCCCATCCTCTCTTCGCTGTGAAAACTAGATCAATTTGGTCCTGACGTTGGTTGAATATTTGCTTTTTTTTGCAATTCAAGCTGGACTGAAAAACTCAAAGGATTTCTGCCCACTTACTTATTTGTGCACAGGTCCCCTCTGGAAGCTCATTTCAAACCTAGGAACTAAATCTCACAGAGGAGTATCTCTAGACAGGAAAAGCCAAATCCTCACAAAACAAGCTCCATTAAACCTTTTATTATGTCAATACATTTCACACTTGCATTTACATTTTTCTGCATTCCTTAAATGTCAACATTGTCACCATTTTTACAATCTGTACTATATGTACTCAATACTTCCATTCATTTCTTAGGAATACTTTATTTACTTCAAGGATGTGTGATTTTCTTAGAGTAAAAGCAAAATTTAACCCAGTTAAAAGTTTATCCCCTTCAGCAAAAATTCCCAGGCTTTAATTCTTTTAAGGACTTTTATCCCTTCTATTGAGAGAACAGATTACAAACCTTTCATGGCATAGTGGATGGTTTTCAAGAGTCAATGTGGCCTAAAAAATTCATTACTTGTGCCCAGATTTCCACACTTAGCTAGGTCCTTCTTTGGGAGGCAAGTGTATAATTGTCACTTGCCACACGCTTGAAGCCTTTCCAACTTTTTAGAACTTGACAGTTTGTGCTCCATTTCTATAAACTTCAATGAAGCATCATATGAGGACCATGATCTCACAGTTTGACTGGAGAGCATAGAAATGCTTGATTATTACCTCCCTAATTCTTAATAAAACCAAATTAAAAGAACAGAGGTTTCAGTACATGGAGCTGACTGGTTGGCACCACCTTTCACGGCCCATAAACTGTTTCTACACCAGGGGTTCTTAACCTGGGGTGTGTGGATTTGGAAAAAAAATTTGATTAGTTCAATATAATTGACTTCCTGTGTAACCCTCTATATCTTATGCACTTAAAAACATTATTTTTACTAGGACATAGGCTTCACCAGACTATCAAAGGGGTCATGTACAAAAAGGATTTAAAAATCCAGCTCTATACCAGCTTCAAGTACTTAACTCTGAAAAATACCTTTTGGGCTCAAAGCTCAAGCTAACCAAGATAAAGGGACTGGATGGTCCAAGAATCCACTAAATGAATTAATAATAATTAAAAAAAGGATAGCATTTGTAAAGGGCTTTAAGATTTGTATAGCACTTTGCAACATGAGTCATTTTATCCTGGGAGGCTACTATTATATTCATTATCCAGTAGAGGTTAAATAACTTATCTAGGGTCAACCCACTGCATCCTGGGCCATCTCCAGTCATCCTGATAAGTATCAGGCCACTGGACCCAGATGGCTCTGGAGGAGAAAGTGAGGCTGGTGACCTGCACAGCCCTCCCTCCCTCAAGTCAAAGTCAACTACAAGTCACGTCATCATCTTGATGTCATGGTCTTCTTTGACAATGAAGGACAAACACAACCTGTGGGTGAGTGGCCTCTCCTCTTCTCCTTTCCTCCCCTCTCCTCTCGTCTCCTTTCCTCTCCTCTCCTCTCCTGGGTGCCCTACCCAGGGAAAGGTACACCTCCATGGCCAAAAACTGCCTTTTCTCCTTTGAGTTTGCTGGCTACATTTTTTGCTCAAAGAACAAGCCTTAAACCCAATTCACTCCGGAGTTCATAGATTGGACACCAGGTCTCTGCTTACCCAGCACAGAATGAAGATAATCACTAAATAGTAACTGTTTCTCTTTTATCTAGGAACTTTGAGCATTTTCTCCTCCCAGTTTGATTTCTATTTTTTTCTTTTCTTAAAAGGGGCCATCCCTTGAGTAATTACTTGAAGAAGCCTAATTATTGAATGGGTGGATCTCATTCAAAGGGAGAATCAGGTAAGACCTTAGCCTGAAAGGGCCAGGGTCTCCCACTGCATCCTGGGGCATCTCTAGTCATCCTGATGAATATCAGGCCACTGGACCAGATGGCTCAGGAGGAGAAAGTGAGGCTGGTGACCTCGCACAGCCCTCCCTCACTCAAGTCAAAGTCAACTGCAAGTCATGTCATCATCTTGATGTCATGGTCCCCTTCTAGAATGAAGGACAAACACAACAAGGGTCACCCCAGTAATAATTGCCTGAAACTGCATTTGAACTCAGGTCTTCCTAACCCTGGGGGTTCCATGCTCTATATATGGTGCCACCCTGCTCTCTTCACTTAGAAAATTAAACAGCTCCTATACATTGGCCTATACATTGGCTACGGGCAAGCCACTAGCCTCAATTTCCTCAACTGTAAACTAGGAATAATAATAAAGTTTCTTGTTGTCCATTCATTTCAATTGTGTCCAAGTCCTCATGACCCTATTTGGGGATTCCATTGCAAAGATACTGGAATGGTTTGTCATTTCCTTCTCCAGTTCATCCTGTAGATGGTAAACTGAGGCAAACAGGGTGAAGTGACTTGTTCAGGATCACATAAGTGTCTGAGGCCAGATTTGAACACAGGAAGAGGAGTGTCTTCCTGACTCTCACCTGGCCCTCTAGCTGTCAATAGTAAGACCTATCTCCCCTTGATGGTTATAAGGATGAAATAAGATAATATCTGTAAATGCTATCATTGTTGCTATTATTTGTTATTTCTACAAATAATGTGAAAGCATTTGGGATTTCCAAAACGGGACCAATTTATCAACTGCTACACGCACCCCATATGTTCAAAGCCCCATACTCAGGGAAGTGTGTGCACAGTTTTTAAAGACGTGGTTTCACACCGCACTTGGCTAGGTCTATGGGGTTGAGTTGGGATTCCTCCACCTCCGTGAGTAATTTTCTCAAGAAAGGCTCCATGCAGAGGCATTCCCTGGTATGGCTGTTTCATGCAACTTATGGACATAGTCTTTAAAAAGTTTATCCTTGTAAGCCATCACAAATAAACCTTCAACATAGGGGGCTTGGGGAGAAAATTTACCCAAAGATGAGACTGCGGTCATCCAGTGAAACCTGCAAGCAGATCACAATTTGGTGTTTCATTTCTTACTCTGAAAATGGCACTGTGGCAAAACACTGTGACTCTGGATGCTGCTCTCACCTGGCTCAGTGACTTAGATATAAAATTATATCTTGTGGCTTTTTTGCTATGCTTCTATATTAGCAAACACTGACAGTGTATTTTCATTATCCTGAATATCCAGGTGGTATCCAGTGGTGGACTGTTAATTTAATTAATACTTTCTGAGTGCTTAAATATTAAAATAATGAACAAAAGTCTCTATCTTTTATGGCTAAAAGTACTCACAGTACTCAATACTCAAAAATACACACAGTACTCAATAAACATGAAGACCTAGATTGGAGTTCATTTCTGATGCAACTAGTTGTGTGTCTCTAGGACAGTCCTTTAAACTCCGGATAATGATTACACTAAACTCACAGGATTCTTGTCAGATAATGCATGCAAAGTCCTTTACTAATCTTCAACCATTATGGCTAAGATGTCTGAAACACTCTCCTCAGAATGGATGTGGGATGCTAGGCCAGACAATACTTTCCAGTGGTTGTAGTAGGACTTAAAAGGAAATTGTTTCCTAATGAAAATTCAATTTCTATTCCAAGCTTCCCCAAACTAAAATTAGTGGATGGCTTGCACAGTCATCACTTAGAAAACTCAGCCAGTCTGCCACTCATAATTTGGACATCATTTGCAGCCTAGCTGGCTCTCAGAAAGAGACAGTATTTTGAACTCCCTTGGTTGAACTCAAAACCCATTAGCTAACTAACCAAACAAACTGGAAAGAGGCAAACCACAAGACCGAAATCCAGCAGACTTTGGATTGTGAAAAGACTTTCAGAAAATGCCATTTTGGAAGGAAAAGGCACAAGAATCCTTTCAACATTTGTTCATCCAGAATTAAGGCCACCAAAAATGAAGAACCCACTCAGGAAACCAAGAAAGAAGGACAAACAGGCTTAAACTCTTCTAACCTCAAAGTAGTATGCAGAAAGATACCCCCAATACTGATGATGGGGTGCTTTCAAGCATAACATATAGCCAAGCAAAACTTATGTTCTTCTTGGTCTCTGTGAAGAAATGACCTTGCACTTATGGTAGACAGGGAATCAATGTAGTCATTTCCTGCATGTTTAATACTTCTTGGGGGTAGTATAAATCCTCATGGTGTTTCTGGTGAATATTTCCCTGGTTGTGGGGTAGTTATGGGAGGAGATGAAGTATGACTTGTTAAGGTAGGTGAAACTTTCCTTTGTGGCTGATGGTTCCTGAAGGTCCTCACTCCCAAAGTGGTTGAAGGGGTCAGCTTCTGAAGCGGAAAGGAAATGAGAAGTTGGGCTGGGCGGAGACCAGGGAAAGGATAAATGTAGGGGTTTTTCCTCAAGACAAGAGGGTAACCGGATGTATGGTAGAGTCAGGTCAAGAAACTAAGATGAGGGCAAGGCAGATTTATTAGCCTCTACAGAAAAATTAGGGATAAGATAGGATCAGATATAGAATTAGAAAGGATATTAGAGACCATTTAGTCCAAACAACTCAATTTAATGATAAGAAAACTGAGATCCAGAGAGGTTAGGTCAAACAGCTTGTAAATTAAGAAGATGGGATTTGAATTCAGGGTCATGAAGAGTCAGACATAACTGCAATGACTGAACAACTACTATTCCTGGTTCAGATCCAGTGCCTTTCCTGTTGTATCACACTGCTTATCAGTGGCCTTATATTCATTAATAACAATTCCATGCTCTGTAAGATTGTTTTATTTTATCATTTTTCTACAAGTCCCTTATAAAATTCTAACCTCTACTTTAAATCTATTAAGTGAAAGGAGAGAAGGGAAGTTTTCTGGACAGTTCAAAAGAATTTGAGGAAACTGGTATACCTTGAGACAGGGATGGCTGACGGAGTTAGGGAGATTTTTATAAAAGAGACCTCCCTCCATCCAAGCAATTCTAGGGGTAGAAAAAGAAATCCCTTTGAAAGGTTGTTCACTCAGAATAGAGTCCAGCCATAAATCCTCCTCATTTCTGTCTACCTCAGAGACAGAATCAACTGGGAAAAAACCCACAGGCTTCTGTCATGGTTGCAGGATGCTCTGAAATTTAGATGGTAAAATCATTTTAAAATGGAGCTCTCAGAAGGCCTGGTTAAATTCTGATCTCTAGTGAGTGGCCACTAGGTAGCATTCCGAAGATTCCCTGAAAGCTGGCTCAGAACTCAAATATTTCAGACAGGATACCTTCACTGCACCAACAGCCATAACCATAAGTAGCTAGATTGATTGGATTTTGGCAATTTGGTCCAAAAAAATGAAAACTTTTAAAAAATTAAAAGCCTTTATGTTGTCTGATTTTGCTCTAACTTTTGGCTGGTAATGCTAGGAATATCATATGTTAGTTATGTGATCAGAAGTATTTGTTGACTACGTACTAGACACATAGGAATATGGGTAAAAGGGCATGTAATAAAGGTTTTGTACACAGTACTCAATAAACATGGAGACCTAGATTGGAGTTCATTTCTGATGCAACTAGTTGTGTGTCTCTAGGATAGTCCTTTAAACTCTGAGTCTCCATATCCTCACCTGTAAAACATGGATAATGGTTACACTAAAATCATAGGACTATTGTCAGATAATGCATGCAAAGTCCTTTACAAACCTTCAAGTGTCATATAAAAATGGTTTACGGTAATAATTATTAACTGAATGAAGAAAGGCCTTACGCTCATTGGCGATAGATAACATCGAGGAACTAGAAAATAAGTCAGACTGTATCAGTCAACAGTCAATATGCATTTATTAAGTATTTACTATGTGCCAGACACTGTGCTAAGGGCTGGGAATACAAATACAAGCACAGAGATGGTTCCTTACACTGTAATGGGGGAAAGATAAACATAGAAAGAAGCTGATGAAGGTATAAGGAAGATGAAGGTTTTGAGGCATGGGAAAGTATGGAATTCAGTCTGGAGAGGAATGAGACATGGTTGGCGTAGGAGTTCTTCTCAAATGAAGGTTCTGGGAGGATCTATATCTAATCAGAAAGTAATCAGGGATGGAAGGTATTTCCAAAGTGTGGGGTAAGGAGCATCCAGAATAAAGAGGTTAAATAGGTTATAACAGAAAAAATTGTAGAGGAATGTTTGTATGGAAATGTAAAAATATTCACCTCATGGAAAAACGTTTATGGTTCAAAATGCAATAAGGAAGCAGAGATCAACACGGATTAAAATTGGTCTGCCTCTGCCTGCCAACTGGTAATGCACGATCTTCCCACCCCGCCCCCACCCCCTGCCCCCATCCTCTTAGACCTTATTAAATATTTACTTTGGCATTCTTCTGAAATATTTATCAAGCAATACTATTTATTGTGGCTATCTGTAACTTGTTCACCTATTAGACTATGAGTTCCCCTCCAAGGATGGGGGAGATTATCTAAACTTTCTATTTCCTTAGTATGTAACACAGGGGGCTCTTCCTATCTGTGGACTGTCTGAAGTTATCAAGTGAGTGTTCACAGAAGAGCTCAGTCCCGAATCATGAGCAAGGAACATGTGGAAAATAAAGAAATGGGGTGGCATTCCAAAGGAAGGTATGGGAGAAAGATCAGTGGAGAAACAATCCTCAAAAGTGCACAAAATGCCTTGTGGCAGTGAAATACAGCTTTGCCATAAAATTTTTGTTTGTTTTTTACTGGGCTGGCCAAATCCACCTCATCTACTCCTCCACCCTGTGTATTTTTCCATGTTGCCTCCTAATTTTTGGAACATCTCTGCCCTAGTCATCTGGAAACACTTCTTCTTCCTCCTTCAAACGATGCCCCCAGATCTTCCTTCTGGGACCCTGAATCATCATCCCGATTAAGTTTGGGTTCCTGGAATACAGTTAAGATGACCAAAAAGGGCCACCACACGGATCTCTCTTCTCATGATCTCTCAACAATTGAACAATTTGGATCTGGTCGATGTAGGCCACATAAAAACAAAACAACCACTGTTCATGGCTAGGTCTAGGTGGGTTTCATCTGATTTTAAGCAGAAGAGACCTTGGGGATCTGAGAAGCTGAATGGCTGAGTTGACTATACTAGCAGGTGCTATTAGCGGATTTTTAAGTGGGTAGACCCTAATTCAAATTCTGCCTCAGTTACCTACTCGCTGTACAACTCTAGGCAAGTAATTCAATCTCTTCTTGACTCAGTTTCCTCATTTGTTTAAAAAGAAAAACATGTCTACACTAACAAAAAAATAGTAGAGTCAGGCTTTTTAAAGCCCAGAAAGATCTTCCGTCTCCAAATCCAGTGCTCTGTCCACTATACTAAACTCCCTCAAAGCATCACTGGTGCTGGAATATCTGGTCTGATGTACCTTTAAAGACCCAACTACTTAAAATTAGTAAGACACTTCTTGCATGTGGAAATGGAAAAGAGCAAGATATTAATCAAGGCAGAAGTCAGCAAACTGAGAAGCCTCACTGTATGCTTACTTCACCGCTCTCTGTCTACACTTTCAAAGTTGGTCATCCTTGGAATTCCTTACAAATATAAGGATATGATATTTGTGAGGTAGTATCAATTGGTAGGACTGGTATACAAATTTGAAGGGAGAAGATCTTTGAAGAATTTGGATATTGTTCATTTCAGGCATGCCTGAGCTTCATGACCCCATCTGGGGGTTTTCTTGGCAAAGATACTGAAGAAGTTTGCCGTTCTCTTCACCAGCTCATTTTACAGATAGAGGAAACCGAGACAAACAGGGTGAAGTGACTTACCCAATGTCACATGGCTTGTAAGATTCTGAGACCAGTTTGAATTCAGCAAAAGGAGTCTTCCTGATTTTAGTCCTGCCACCTGGCTATCCAGATTTGGGTATCAGTGTTCAGAAAGTTAAATGAGCATTTTGTTCAGTTCTATCCTGGCCAGATGGATGTGTCCAGGCCATGGCAGAGACTATAACTGGCCTCATGGCACCTACATCCAAAGGCTGCTTTCATGAGTCACCATGTTCACAGCATCCAGTATTACATGAAAAAGGATTGCCAGGTAACTACTGGCACAATCCAATTACCTCTTCAATGATAGATGATATAAAATTAGGGTAGGCAGCAATCAGAGATGTTAGCACAGACCCGCCAGAGATTGATATGCAATACTGAACAACCCTGAACTAATGCTACTGAAGGCTTGGTATTACCTAGAATAGGGGGATGGGGGAATTTAGTAAATAAACTAACAACAATCCCAACAATTCGTATCTCTTTGGCTTTAAAAAAAAAACACAACTCAGGACAACTAAGGGTTGGAAGGAATCTTAGAGGTAATCTAGTTCAACCCCCTTAATTTACAAATGGGGAACATGAAGTATACAAATTATTTACCCAAAGTCACACAGTTAATAAGAAGTAGAGCTATGATTTGAACTCAGGTCCTCAGATTCAAATTTTACTTCTCTTTCTACTTTACCACATTGATTCCAATTAAAAATGTGCAATGAAGTTTTAAATTTTTAGCTAGTGTCTTCCCGTTGTGGTAAATACAGTGTTTTGTCCCACAAATATTTAGGTTGCTGTTCAATCATTTTCTGTCCTGTCAGACTCTTCATGACCCCATTTAGGATTTTCTTGGCAAAGATACTGGAGTGGTTTGATATTTCTTCCTCCAGATCATTTTACAGTTGAGGAAACTGAGGCAAACAGGGTCAAGTGACTTGCCCAGGGTCACACAGCTAATTAGAGTCTGAGACTAAACCTGAATTGAGGATGATGAGTCTTTCTGATTCTAATTAATTTTAAATAAATTTTTATAGCCTAGCCTATTTTGGTAAAAGTAATTGATAATTATAAAAATAAAGCTGATATTTGTGAGGCCCTTTAAATTTTATAAAGAACTGTACATATATTATCTCAATTAAGGCTCACAATAGCCTCGTGAGGCAGGTATCAGACAGGTATTACTATATTCCCGTATTGTGGATAAGGGCACTGGTCCACAGACATTAAGCGACTGTTGCATAGTTAGTGGTGAGATTTGAATCCAGGTCACTGCTGACTCTATGTTCAACGCTCTTTCTACTATATTACACTCTAACCATCACTATATATTTTGTAACATGATACATTAGTAAGAAAAATACTTTTATTTTTAGAAATTACAACATGCAGAAAAATTTAGAATTTGGTCACGATGATAAAAGCAGAAGGGAACGCGGGTGGACTGTCAAAAGAAAACGACCATAATGGCGCTAAATTATTTTTTGTGAAGTCATCTGAGCAATTTGAATTGAACAATACAATTTTCATCCAGGATTACAATGTTTTATGCTTTTTGAGATTATTAGACTAAAATCACACATTTTATGATGATATTTCATATAATAAACATTTCAATCAATTACATAAGAACAGGAAATTGGAGAATGAGATCCTTAGAAGAAAACATTATAATTAATTTCTTTTAAAGCACAAAACTCTATTAGAAATATAAAATTCATATTTATCTGATTGCACATGTACAACCTATATCAAATTGCTTGCCAGATCTTGGGGAGGGGAGGTGAAAGAGAAGGAAGATGAAACTATTTGAAACTCAAAATCTTATAAAAAATGAATGTTGAAAACTACCTTTATATGTAACAGGACGAAAAAAGATACAGTTTACAAGGAAAAAAAGAAATGTAAAATTAGATATAATTATACTTAATTACATGAAATCGCTATACGGTTAGGTGAAAATGGTTCTCTATGCTTGGGCAACAGTAATATGCTATGTAAATTTAGTTTATTACACTCCCAGAAGTGCATAATTATTCAAGTAAATTTCAGTGAGATTTTATACCACAGCTAAAAAATTGTCTGGAGTTGATCGATAGCCAGAGTTCTACACTTCAAGAATTTTCAAAGATAAAATGCATTATGTAATGTTAAACCAGATGTTTCATTTTATATATGAATTTTTAATAGTATACTTATAAAGCAAGGAATTGATGCATAAATAATAAAACATTTCAGTCTGAAATAAAGTGGACAGATTATATTTATAAGCTACATAAATTTGTTTACACAGTGTTTCACAATTTAACAATATACTACTTAATGAGAAATTTATTTCAGTATTTAAATAATGGCACATGGTTAATATGGCATACAATGTTACAGCTCTGATTGGCAAACCCATAATTTTAACAGGAAGGATCAGATATAAACTCCAAAATTCCAGGGACAGACTTGCATAAATGACATAATTTTATGCAACAGAAGAGTAATAATACAATGATTGTTGTTAATTGCCTCAGATGGAAGTGTCTGAGAACTGCAATTAATCTGACAATACGTTTTGTGGGTTTCCACTAGTATGTCTGTGAGGTTTATTCAATATAGATCAAGTTCTCTGCCAATAAATATATTAGAGTTTAAAAAAACGCTCTACATTACAAAATCAATTCAAAGCCTCAAATCAATGTTTAACAGAATAAAACTCTAAATAATAAAAATTATTTGGGCTATCCTCTGCAGTTCATAACAATGAAATAAGATTTATTTTCTGGAACAATTAATGGGAGAAAAATTGGTTTGTCTTCTTCCTGGATCACATGCCCCCCATAATAGTACTTTTACAATAGCAAAAATAAAATAAAAATGCAAAATAGAAATAGTGGGTGCTTACTGATTGAGGCATGGCTAAGCACACAATTACTTCCCTGGAGGGATAAGTGGTAGACAAACAAGGAGGAATGATGTCTAATAATGGTAAAGTTGAGTTAAGAGTAAGTAAGTGGGGGGAGAAGTCAAGATGGTGGAGTAGAAAGACACACTTATGCTAGCTCCGAAACCACAGCCTATAAAATATCTGTAAAGAAGAACTCCTAACAAATTCTGGAGCAGTGGAAGCTACAGAACAACAGAGTGGAGGAGATTTCTGTTCCAGAAAGACCTGAAAAACCCTCACCAAAGGTCCGTCATGGTCATGCACGGGACCAGAGTGGAACCCAGTCCTACCTTGGCCACAGGAACGACGGAATCTCCGGTGGCCACGGGGGTCCCTCCACCCACAGGGGCTGCAGGTCATTGAGAGAGACTTCCGGGTTGGCTGAGAGGGGAGCAGAGTGTCTCCATAACTCAGGCCCCCTTGGGAGGCAGCAGCAGAGGCAGTGGGCAGCCAGAGGCTCCCAGAGCAGGCAGGAGCTCAGCAGGAACTCCATTACTGAAGATCTCTGCATAAACCCCCTGAGGAAACTGAGCCTGGGCAGCAGCCCTGCCCCCACCTGAGAACCTGATTTAATCTTACCCTGAATAGCAGCCAGGCCTGCTGCAGAAAGCCCTGAGGCTGGGGAGCAGCATTTGAATCTCAGACCCCAAGCACTAGCTGGGTGGCTCTAAGCGGGGGTGGAAAGGAATCTCAGAAGTCAAGTAACTAGCTGGGAAAATGCCCAGAAAAGGGGAAAAAAATAAGACTATAGAAAGTAACTTTCTTGGTGAGCAGATGTTAGCTCCTTTCCTTTCTGAGGAGGAGGAACAATGCTTAACATCAAAGACATAGGAGTCAAGTCCTCTGTATCCCAAACATCTGAAATAGATATCCAATTGGCTCAGGCCATGGAAGAGCTCAAAAAGAATTTTGAAAATCAAGTTAGACAGGTGGAGGAAAAACTGGGAAGAGAAATGAGAGAGATGCAAGAAAAGCATGAAAAACAGGTCAATACCTTGATAAAGGAGACCCAAAAAATGCTGAAGAAAATAACACCTTGAAAAATAGGCTAACTCAATTGGCAAAAGAGTTTCAAAAAACCAATGAGGAGAAGAATGCTTTCAAAAGCAGAATTAGTCAAGTGGAAAAAGAGGTGCAAAAGCTCACTGAAGAAAATAGTTCTCTCAAAATTAGATGGAACAGATGGAGGCTAATGACTGTATGAGAAACCAAGAAATCACAAAACAAAACCAAAAGAATGAAAAAATGGAAGATAATG
>CM053773.1:41801850-41824632 GCA_028658325.1 Potorous gilbertii
AAGTAGTTTTTTACTTGAATCTCTGGGATTCTCTAAGTGTATCATCATATCATCTGCAAGAAGTGATAACTTAGTTTCTTCTTTGCCTGTTCTTATTCCTTCCATTTCTTTATCTTGTCCAATTGCTACCGCTAACATTTCTAGTACCATATTGAATAATAGTGGTGATAATGGACATCCTTGTTTCACCCCTGATCTTATTGGAAATGCATCATAATTACATTTTTTTTTTGTAAATGTGTCAGTAGGTTCCAAATCTTACTCTATTTGTTTTTGAACATGGAGATTTTCTAATTCATCTTGAGTTGGGGCCACCTTTCTATTTCTGGATCCTTCATTCCTACTCCTTTCCTGTGCCACCACACCCCTGCTGCTTCCCATAACCCAGATGTAATTCTCTGCTTTTTATAAAAGGACAAATTGGAGATCTTTGGGTATTCCTTCTTCAGTGCACTTTCATAATTCCACAAAGCACTAGACTGTAATTACAGACACAGACAAGAGCTATGGCAAAAGTGTGAGTATTTTTGGTATTTCCCAACACCTAATTTTGCATTATCCTACTATCCACTAACTAGGCAAATGAATTTGTAAACTGCAGAGGTCAAATTTTTTCATTTGACAAAATTATGACTTAATTAGCATAGCAGTTCTTAGCCTTTTGTGAGTGTGTGTGTGTGTGTGTGTGTGTGTGTGTGTGATGGACACCTTTGGCCATCTGGTCAAACCTATGATCCACTTCTCAGAATAATATTTTTAAATGTATAAAATATTTAAGATAAAGATTACAAACAAAAACAATTATATTGAAATATAGTTACTAAATAAATAAATAAAATTAAGAAATAAATAAAATAATTTTTCAAAAAACAAGTTCAAGAATTGCTAGGGTTCAAAGAGACAGAGGCAAAAAACTATTTCTTTACCACTAGCTGTCTCTAAGTTGATGCTACATGTAATTGTGAGCCATGAAACAATATCTTCAAGGACATAAGACTACAAAGACAGTTCTTTTATGTAGCAAGAATGAAAGGCAATGGGTAGACAGTATGAATGGTCCATTGGTGCCACCAAGTTACTAAAAGAACAAGAGAAAGTATTCTAGTTGGTCAGATTCCCTGCAAAAGATTTTATGGAAAAACATGAACAAAAATCACATGTGATGAAAAGGGTAGAGGGGGTTGCAACTGACATCAATGAAGAGAACATATTACCCATGAAACCATAAGCCCACCAAAGCATTGAGAAATTGTAGTTCTGAGTTGCTAATTTCTGTTCTTCTGTTCTGTTCTTACACAGTGGTGGAAAACTGAGTAGAGTAGAGGTTGGGATTGTATTTGATAAATAAGGGCATATCCACTGGAAATGTTATAGGCAAATGCAAGCATTTCTAGCCTGAATTTAAACCCATAAAGATTATATTAGGTACACTATTGATGGTGCTGTGAATTAGTCTAGTAGTCACTCTGGAAAGCAATTTGAATCATACCCTAAAAGTCACTAAAATGAACCTACCCAGGGATACCCATATTAGGCTTACACTACAAAGAAATAAAAAGAATAGGAAAAGATCTATATGTACAAAAATATTTTAGCAGCTTTTTTGTTATAGCAAAAAATGTAAATTAAGGGGCTTCCTATCAGTTATTGTATATGAAATGTAATGCAATATTATTGTGCTTTAAGAAATTATTACAGGCACAGTTTCAGAGAAATATAGGAAGACTTGTATGAATGATGCAGAGAGAATTGAGCAAAACTCAGAGAAAAATGTATACCATATTTAGAAAAATAAAAGTTAACGTAACCAACGCATATCCTAACAAAATCTTTTAAAATGTTGAAAGATTTAAGATCTTTAAAAACCAATGATGACTTCAGAGGACTAGAGATGAAGCAGGAGACATACCTCCTAACAGAGAAGTGATGGACTCACCATACAAAATGACATATGTTTTTGGACTTTGCCAATATAGGAATTTATTTTACTTGACTAAACATGTTACAGGGTTTCTCTCTCTGTCTCTGTCTCTGTCTGTCTCTGTCTCTGTCTTTCTGTCTCTCTGTCTGAATCTCTCTCTCTCTCTCTCTCTCTCTCTCTCTCTCTCTCTCCCCTTATAAGGGGAACAAGAATTAGTAATAGAGTTGTCAGAAAAAGAAAGGAAAATGGCTCATTAAGATATTTAAAATGTGCAGAGGAACACAGAAAGAAGGAATAAATGAAACATTTAAGAAAGAGAGCTTTGAAAGGTTTTTGTTGAATTTAGGAACATAAAAGGAAAAATCTGTATAATAGAGATTCATGGTTGCACATACAATCCTTTCTGTCCTTGTATATGGAAATGCTCATTTTATTTGGTGTTAAGTTCAAAAAGAACTTACAAGCTGATTTACAACAATGATTCTAATTTCCTATTTATGTGGCCTCTTTTAAAGGCACTTTCACAAAGGCTGACCATTCAGGTAATTACTTGAAATTTTTCATTATCTGGCAGTGTCTTACACTGT
This sequence comes from Potorous gilbertii, assembly GCA_028658325.1. Taxonomy (NCBI): domain Eukaryota; kingdom Metazoa; phylum Chordata; class Mammalia; order Diprotodontia; family Potoroidae; genus Potorous; species Potorous gilbertii. Next base: position 41,804,359 of record CM053773.1, read on the forward strand.
CCTAATGTGTGGTGTGTGCTATGATGCACAAGGAAAAAGAGAATGCATCTCTTGTTTCATTTCATGTTTTCAATGGTTGGGGGAACATGCCATGAAGCATGAGATAGTACTGATGATCCAAATGGAAAAGATGTGTCAGAGAAGGATTTGTTGCCATATGAGAATCTCAGCTGCCTGGGTAGCTTCATTCCCCACCTCCTAAAACTATTGTAATTCTCAGTTCTGTGGTTACCTTGTCTCTGGGAAAAATAGCAGTGTCTGTTGGGCTGAGCTCTAAAAATAAGCTTTAGCTACTTCAGTAGATAAAATCGTCAGAAGCCTGGAATTTTTTTTCTTTTTAAAGCAAAGGGCTTCTCTGACTGTCCAGCCCAGTCTATATAAAGCAGCCTAATAACCCACCTTGTTCATTTACCTGTCAGGTTAGGTAGATGCGGCAACAATTTAAGAACAAAGAGATTCTGAAACATTCATAAAACTGAGGAAAGGTATAGAATGAGCCAGTGAGACAACAGGGACTGTGAAGCAGATGGGCAAGTTAGTTTGAACAGGAGGACAGAGTGACAGGTTTTTTTTTTAGCATTTTGAAGTTTGAATTTAGTGATTTAGTGTGAATAAGAATAAAAATAGAACTAAATTTCTACATATTTACATATATACTCCATTTTTGGAAGGATTTCCAAGACATCATCTCCTACTGTATTCTGGCAACTGAAGGACTGCTGATGGAATAGTGATCTTTAGAGGTTCTTAGCGAAGGTTACCAGATGTGGATCTGGAGATCTCTCTCTCTCTCTCTCTCTCTCTCTCTCTCTCTCTCTCTCTCTCTTTCTCTTTCTCACTCTCTCTTTCTCTCTCTCTCTTTCTATTTCTCACTCTCTTTCTCTCTCTCCTCTCTCTCTTTCTCTCTCTCTCTCTCTTTCTGTGAATACCACAAATATCTATGTATATTTTGGGGAGAAGTATGACTTTATATGATTCATTGCATTGTTAAGCACCAGTGTGCTCTCTTAGCCATTTGCCTAATATTTGTCTAATAAGGAGCAAATATTTTCAGTACCATGCTCAGCCCAGCAGCTATACTATCCATTCAGCACTAGAGGGCACTGTAGGGAAACACTAAGCTCTCTAGATCTCAGAAAGCTAGCTAACTGTCCCTTAGCTCCTCCCCTGTTGAGGCTGGCAGTGCTTTTTAGGTTAGCCAAGGAATATAGTCTGTGTATACATATCTTATTGAACTCTTGGCAGCCTCCATCCACTGTAGAAACTGTCCTTTTCCTTTCATTCTGTGTTCAATCATGCTAGGATGACATAACAGAGTTGCTCACATAAGCACGGTTTGACCGTGCACAATTCTTTAGTCAGAGTCACATAAGTAAAAATAATAAAATCATAAAATGAAAATAACTTTCTGTGCAAGGCTGTGCACCCACAGCTTCTTGCAGACTCAGATAGTCCTTAATCATTCTATCAACACATTCCAAATCCAGGAGTTCTAAGGACATGGTGCAGACACTTGAGATCTACTATTCATATAATGCCTTCAGGTTTGCAAAGCACTTTACAAATATTATTCCATTTGATCCCCACAAAAGCCAATCACTATACTCATTTTCAGATAAAAAAAAACGGAAGCAATGAGGTTCTCCCAGGGTCACACAGCTAGTAAGTGTCAGGTAGGATTTAAATTCATGTCTTTTGTCTCTGGGTCTAGCACTTGATCCACTGTACCACTTAGCTGCCCCACTTAGTCTTAAATCTCCCTATCAGAGCATCTCATTAGAAACTAGCAATATTGCCTTTGCTGTTCTCCTCAAGCCTTCCCTGAGACTCACTGTCTCCTCAATTGAGGAAATTCAAGGCTGGGGAATTGATTTCTCCTTTAGCATTCTTCCTTTTCTCATCTCTCTGGGACTTCCAGTCCTACCCTCTGGCTGGCTTGAGTTGTATAGAGCCCTGATCATTTTTCATAGTTTCTTCACCACAAATGGAACACTGGTGTGGAGGTAAAGGGCAGCCTAGGTACAAAAAGAAGTTCTTCCTGCAGAACCTGTCATTCCTCACCCTCAAATTCTATGTCTCTTCCCCATCCTACATCCTTTTTCTTCTCTATCTCATTGGCTCTTCTCATATCTTCCCTTATCCTTAATTGGATTAAAAATATAATAATTTCCTATCTATCTTTCATGGTTACAAAATGAATCATCATACATAAAAACATTTTCCTGATGATTTCATCTTAATCCCCTTAAGTGACAAAATCTTTTTGTTTAACTCCAGTTTTGAAGGAAATTTTTATAAAATATATTACACTCTTCTACGTCTTTCTAAACAGATCTACTCCTCCTCTGGTCCGCTGATCATGGCATCTAGCTTCATTACTCATGGCAAGGAGAATGGATTTCTTCTTGTTGTTCAGTCATTTCAGTCATGTCCAACTCCTTGTGATCCCATTTGGGGTTTTCTCGGCAGAGATACTGCAGTGATTAGTCATTTCCTTCTCCAGCTGGTTTTACAGATGAGAAAACTGAGGCAAGCAGGATTAAGTAATTTGCCCAAGGTCACAGAGTTATTAAGTGTCTGAAACTGAATTTGAACTCAGGTCTTCCTGATTCCAGGGTTGGTGCTCTATCCACTACATTACCTTGCTGGATGCTACACATAAATAATACTGTTGCTTTAAATTCTAGAGTAGACAAATACAATAAAGTATTCAATTAACAGGAAAAATGTTACAGTGGAAAGAATATTGGCACTGGAGGAAGAAGACCAGAATGTAAGCAAAACCTCTGTCACATACCTGTGTGATATTGGACATGACACTTAGAAACTATAGCCCTCAATTTCCACAATTGTAAAAATGGAAAGCTAGACTAGACTATTATTTTTTTCTTTTTTTGGAGAGGCATGATGGATATAGTGGATAGAAAACTGTCCCCATAAGTGGGGAAGACTTGATAGATATTGGCTGTGTGACCCAGGGTGAGTAATCTGACTTCTCACTACTCTAGACAGAGTGACTTTCACTACTCATTACTTTGTAATGTTGCAGAGAAGGTGCTGGCCTACAATGGTAAAGGTAATTTCCTCCTCTACAAGTTTTTTGAACCAATGAAATGACAGATCTGATCCCTCTTCCTATTCAATTAATTAATGCTACAAAATTTAGTTGGGTTAAAAAATGTAACCATTTCCTATTTATTTTTCATTGTCAGAAAATACATAATCATGTATATATAGGTAATACGTAACCATGTCACGTCAATACGTAAGAGAATTTCCCTGGTGATTTCATCTTAGCACTCTTGGGAGAAATTTTTTTTAACTAAATATACTACTGTCTTCCATGTCATTCTAAAGAGAGTATAATAAACCAACTTAGACTTTCAGTAGTGGTACAGAAGAATCATTGTAATACTGAGTTATTTTACTCTATCATAGTTTATTAAAAATTGCTTTACTGGACTATATTGTAATACAGTGATGTTCTCATATAGTCATTCGTTTAATACATTAGGTCACTCTGTTGTTATGGTTCAGTCATATTCAACTCTTTATGACCCCACTGACCCCATCATGAATCACAATGTCCATGGGATTTTCTTGGTGAAGATACAGGAGTAGTTTGCCCTTTCCTTCTCCAGCTCATTTTACATTTGAAGAAACTGAGGCTAATAGGGTTAAGTGACTTACCAGGGTCATGTCATTAATTTGCGTATGAGGCTTAATTTGAACTCAGGAAGATGAGTCTTATTGACTCCAGGCACGGTGCTCAGGCCACTGTGCTGCCCTCTGAAGAGGAAGAGGGGAGTAACTCAATCTGTGGCAAGAAGTTAGAGCAGGCAGGAATGGCACTCATAAAAGGAAAAAAAAGGACCACTGAGCATTTGGACCTAAATAATTGGTGGAAAGTTCTTCCCTTAGAGGGCAGAACTGGACTTCATAAGCAAGAAGCACTTTTGCCTACCTCAGGGAATGATATTTTTGATTTAAAAGAGATACCAGGAAAGAGATCATTTGGTAATGGTCAAGGAAATCTGACCAAATCAAATAACATAGGTAAAATGTTTAGCATATCTTAATATGGTACATAAATATTAGCTATTTTTATTACAGAAAAAAGAGACAAACCGTGTTGGGGGCAACTCCCCACTGAGAACTACAAAGGAGGCCATTTGTTCACCTGATGTGTATAATACAAAGGTTTTATGTTCTCCCATTACATGATGAAATGCCTTCTGACGCCTACTTGTCAAATCTGTCAGATTTCAAAATTGATGAATATGTACTACAGTTAATTGATGTAGTACCATATGATACTGCCAAAGCAAACCTAGCAAGCATAATTGGAGTTTAAAAAGTCTTGAGAAAGAAATGGCAAATCATTAGGATACACAGGCAATATTTTCATTAGTGTTGTTAATTGATTGAAGGTAGGATTGAGAAAATGAATAGGTGGTTAAGAAGATGTCACCTGGGGTATAGATTTCTTCACCATAACTTAAAATACAAGAATAATAGAGATCTTAGTCATAGATGAAGTGCACCTTAATTGGGCCAGCAAAAAAACACTGGCCTAGAGTCCGATGGATTTCAGAGATTATAAAACTGAAATTTGAGGAGGAGGGAGAAAACTGCCCAAAGTTTTCTGCCAACCCTGATACCATAGAGCAGCAGCTACATTACAGGAAAAAAAGATAATAGAAAAGAGTAATTCACAAAAGAGAGTTAGGAATAAAACCCATTGTGTACCAGCTGTCTATACACAAGTAGACAATGAGTAGGTAACAAGCACAGTGGCCTAGAGATACTAATCTACGTCAGTGAGACTTGGTTGGATGGAACTTGTAACTAGAATATTTCTCTGGAAGAATACACCTTATTCAAAATGTTGACACTAGATAAAAAGTAGAATTCTGTATCAAGATACGTGGGACAGTGAGTAAGAGATTGAGAAGAGTTTCAGAGCCACCATCCACTGCCAACCATTGTGCAGACACTATAAGAACTAACACCATTACAAATTATAAGGATCTGGTGTTGAAACTGGCAGAGTAGGTAGAGGATTACAAAATAGAATCAATGAAGAAAGCAGCAGCAATGAATGTGAAATTGGCAATGGAGGAAAGACACGTCAGTGGCACACGAAAGTGTGATTGGAGTCAGAAGAGCTTCCTGAGGGATAATCAGCTGCATTTTAACATAAAAAAAGTTAAGGGAAATGATGATAAAAAAACGGTATATAATTTTGGCAAATCACTGAGATTGAACAAAATATAATCTTTTGTGATATTCTGGATGTATTAGACAAAGATTTCATTTGAGGAACAAACAGTGGTTAATCCAAGGTTTTGTAGGATACAATGAAAAGAGACTTCCCACAGATATTTGACTGCATGTGCCAGGGAATAGACGATGGACAATAGCCTAGTGCCTATAAAGCAGCTTGTAAGACTGCTGTTGGTATTTCAATGATAGGACTTCTGCCAACACATTAGATCTACTTTGGTTTCCTTCTCAACATTTCCGTATTCTGCTGTGAAATTCTTAATTCCCCTGACTGTTCCTGGAGGTTGGCAAAAGCTGCTTTGATGACATAATCGCACAACTGGATGCACTGAGTAAAGAAATCTATAAAGACTCTATACTTACCATGCAATTGTTTCATGATATGCAAAGCGATGCTGAAGAACAGAAGGAATTCTTCAGGATGTGGAAGATGAAAACCAATGAGATGTCAAAGCTAACAAGAGAATCCATCTCTGACCATCAACCCCTCCTCCCCATCAAATTCCCCACTGTCACTGAGAACCCCCAAATCTGACTTTTGCCTTTGATCTCAAGGTTCCTGCACTGTTTTGTTTTGTTTTAATCATTTTCAAAGTTCTCACAGGCAAGCATGAATATTTTTTCAATTTTATTAGTCCCAGCTTTTAGGTTCTTTAAGCTACTAACAGGACTGCATAGAGGTTTTTTTCCCACATTACTATGTTGTCTCCATGCCTGATATGGCAAGATGACCATTAGTAATGGTGATTACAATTAAAAGCCATTAGATTTGATGTAAAGCAACAGTTTAGGAGAGAGGATTATTTCACTATATATACAAGTGGAGACATTTTTCCTTTTTATAATTCTCTAAACCAAATCTTACACCAATGTTTAAAATTAATTGTCTGTTTAGCTTGAAGTTACAGGTTGTGTTGGACAATTTATTGAAGTGGTTTTGCTATTGAAAAAAAATAAAATAAACAAAAAAAAACTGTGCCAAAATATTGCTTTAAGGCACGATGCTGGTAAGAGTTCAACAATCTGTAGCTACTCACTTTTGCCTTCATTTTCTCCTAAGATAATTTAGCATGGAAGATCGCATTATTAAGCTACCAGACCTGTTTAATTCTTCACTTTTCATTCTTCCTCTTCTCCCTCTTTACTCCTTAACCTCCTTTGATCCCTTAATCTCTTTCATTCAATAAATATAACAATGCTAATTTGTACCACTGGATAACTGACTAGAGCCACAAAGAGAGAATCAATATCATTCTTACTGAAACACAGCACATGATCAATATTAAATGTAAATAAAAATAAGCCTAATATATTTTTAAAAAGATATGCTTATGTGAGGCAACCCAGTAAGCATGGGGTTGCAGATGAAAAAAAGTGAAAACAGATGAGGAGTTTAGGAAATATAGTTCACAAACCTGCCACGGAAACATGGCAATAGGAGTGAGGGGGACTTAGAAAATCCAGATTATCTGCTACAGCTCTGTCTCTCTGTATCTATCTGTGTCTCTGTGTCTTTGTCTCCATTCTCTGAGTCTATCTTTGTAGCATTGCGCAAATCACTCAGCTTCTTTGAGCCTCAGTTTCCCCATAATGGGGATAAGGATAGTATTTATCTGTTTTCTCTCTTTGTATCTTTCTTTCTCCTTCACATTCTTTATCTCTTTTTCACTCTCTTATCTTCCCTGTTTCTCTGTCTTTATTTCTGTCTCTCTGCTTCTCTCCATCTCTACCCACCACTCACCAAAACAGATCAGCTTATAAATTCTTAACTTACTCTAATAAAAATTTCTTTTTCAAGAGGAAGAAACACAAAAGGGCCCATTATGAATCTGATTTTGCCCAATTAGGAAGAACTGGTAAAGTCAAATTGATGAAAACTGGGAAGAGGGGAGAAGGGAGTGATCAAACTATTCATAACACAGAAGGAAAAGAAAATCAGACAGATTTTGCACAAAGCGAATATAGGTGGATTCCATGGCTTAAACTATTACAGGGGATGTTGGCCCAAAGGAAGGGGGTGGCATTCAAGAAGGAAATCTTAAAATTCCCCGTATCACCAAGAGAAATTACATCACTGAGAGGAAAAGAAACCCTCAGTTCAATCATTATTAAGCACCTACTATGTCCATCTGCAGTGCTGGGGGCCTAAGACAGGAAGGCAAACGTGAAACAGTCCCTGCCCTCGAGGAGAAGGAATAATCAAAAAAAAAAAAAAAGATAAGCAATTGCAAAACATATACAAGGTGAAAACCAACGTCAAGGGGTTGTGAGGGTCAAATGAATTACTATGTAAAGTGTTTTGCAAACCTTAAAGTGCTCTATAAAAGCTAGCTATTCTTGTTACTGAATGGGGATACCCTTACATGTTCAGTAGCTGTCGCCCAAGTAGAGATCCTCACCAAACCTCTTTGAGAACTGTCCAGCATCACTGGCTGAACCAGAGGGTTCAAAGATTGTCATGAGTCATCCCTTATTTGTAGATCACACTCTGGTAATTCAACTTAACAAGGCACATTGTCAGTCATCCTTCATTCTTGAAGACGACCAATGACATCATGAGTGATCCTGATATCTTGATTTGCATGTGAATTGGATATGAATGAGGCAAAGTGGTGCCAAGTTGTCAGCTGGGCTCTCTCCTTCAGAGTCATTGGAGTACGGTGGCAAGACAAAGGTTAAGACGACTGCATGTCCAGGATGCAGTGGGCAACCATGGCCTTTCTAAATTAAGGTCTTTCCCTGGTCTCATAACTCACCTGGCAATTATTTCAGATAGGAAGATTCCTCAGCAGTCACTTAGCGGATGTTAATAGTTCTGGTGAGTGGATTCAGACCGTGCTTAACAATACAGCCAAATCAAGAGTCTCTTTTGTATCTCCTACAAATGCTATAATGCTACAATGCATCTGTGATGTCATCAATGTGAATACGCTCTTCAGTGAAACAGATCATGGCCCACCCACGCTTGACCAGACTTTATAGCTCTCATCTATGTTCTCTCATAAATTTACCACATACTTACTATAAATCTTCCCCATATTTTCTTGCATAGATATCAAGGGAAGAGGTTAGATATTGTTTGGTATCCTTTTTAATACTCGTTTGTAATTCCTCATTAGAATAATTACAGCCTAATAATAGCCAGCATTTATAAATAGCCTATTATGTGCCTGCTACTAGGCTAAGTGCTTTACAGATATTATCTCATCCAATTCACATGACAATCCTGGGAGGTAGGTACTATTATTCCCTTTTTACAATTGAGGGAACTGAGGCAAGCAGAAGTTAAACGATGCTCCCTATAGTTGCACACCTGAGGCTAGATTTGAATTCAGGTCTTCCTGACTCCACTCCACCACTAGAAACCTATTCATGCCCATTGTATACCTCTTGCCTTTTAAGTGATCTTTAACTATAGTTATTTAGAGAGTGTGGTATTCCACAGCTCTCAGTCATATATTATCACCTGAAGAATACTAGTATTGAATTATATTAGGTTTTGGTTCTCAGGAGAAATCTAGGGTCATTAAGAGAAATTTGTTAGAGGAGATGCCTATTTGGGTAGGGGAGGGAGAAGAGATAACTTTGGAAGCAAAGGTGATGTAAAAACAAAAATTATTCATGTATATGTATGTTATATATCTTAAAGAGTGTGAACTGTAGGCAGGAGAAAGGATGAGTTAACTTGTATATATTTGGGGGTGTTCTCTATTATGTTCAATAAACTTGTTCCATGTTTCTTACCTCCCTTCCTTCCTCCATACAAAACTTGAGTGACTCTATGGGGTGAGGAAAAATGAGGAATTGAAGACTATTCCCTAAAGCAGGAATCCTCCCCCTCTTCACCATTGGTTCTTAGAATCCCTATCATCTATCAAAGCCCAGCTCAAGCACATGTGACTTTCCCTGGTCTCCTTGAAATCCCCGCCCCCCCCATACTCTGCCCAATGCTAAAGCTTCCCCCTGAAATTACCTTGTATATATTTGTACATATTTAAATGTGTACATATCATTTCTCCTGATATGATGTAAACTTTGTTAAGGTAAGGACTGCTTGATTTTTGTATTTATATACCCAGAGCCTAACACAATGCCTGGAATATAATCATCATTTCATAAATATTTATTAATGGATTACATAGAATATAAGTATTTGAATGAATATTGATGATACTATTTGAAGCTACAGGAGAAACTGAGGGGTAAAAATTTTGAATGGAACATCATAAGCTTGAGGAACTGGAAATATGGTGGGACCTTTGATAGAAAAAAAGGCATGTTTTTTGAGGGGAACATAATATTTGTAGACCTACTGAATTTGCCATTCTTACTGGATAGTCAATTAGGATTGTCCAAAAGGCAATTGATTATACAGAATTGGAACTCAGGAGAAAGACTAAGGCTCTACAGAGAGATCTGGGAACTATTGAAAACAACTTTTCAATCTTGATGTGGCAAGTCTGATCTCTTTGTTTTACAGATGAGACAACTGAAACAGAGAGATTAAGTGATTTTGCCAGAGTCAGCTAGGAAATTTCTGAATCAGGATTTGAACTCAGGTCTTTCTGATTCCAACACTTGCCATCAAGTTGCATCATCCCTCTTGACCCCTCCGTGGGGTGAGCCAGACTTCCTTTCTCTTCCTTTTCCCTTATCTTTGATGCCCCAATTTTTTTTAAAGCACAGATTTGGAAACAGTGGCAATGGATTACTTATTGTTTCTGTATTGATAATAATGTTAGAAAGTTCAAACTGAAATCAAGAAGTGGGGAAACTAATGAAGCATCACTGACACAGTTGAAAGTAGACAACAGAAAATAATGGGACATTTTGTGTATATGTGGGAAAATCTGGGAAGTTATTGGTGCTATTTTATCATATGAAATGATCCAGGGATACCAACACTTGTAGAACAAGTGATTGTGTATGACTTAATCAGAAGGTGCAGATAAAGACATATTCTTCCATCTAGAAAGGCCTGGGAGGAAATCAAAGCACCTGTTTTATTTCTTGATTTTTCATCCAGACCTAGCCAATTTTAGTCTACATCCTTCAAAAAGCTTTGTGGATGGATTTTCTCTTCATTTCTCTGAGATTCTGGCAAGCAGTGCATAACCACTCCTTCAGAGAGTATTTGCTGCTAAGTAGTGGAGAATAGATAGGAGAGACTGATGACTTTTCTAGTCTTGAAAATAATCCCCTGAAACTCAATATACCAACTTGCTACTAGGCAATGATTTTTCTCACATGGGGCTGATAATTCAATAGGTAGAAAAGAAAATAGAGAAGCAACCATGTTATAGTGGAAAGAGTGTTAAAATGGAACTAAAAGAGACCTGCGATTGAACCCTGCCCTGTGAATTATCAGCTTCAGGACCAAGGACTTAACCATTCTGATCCCCAATGTCATCATTTGTTTGGAGATGCCAATACAATAATTAAGCCTGTTTGAGCCTCACAGCATGAGGTTGTTGTCAGAATGAAATGAGATAAAGTATGTATTGTACTTTGCAAACTTGAGCATACCATATAAATATGAGCAATTATTAATAGGTAGACTATTATTAATATTAATTATATAATATATATTATACATATATAATATAATAACTATTATTAATATTAATTATATAATATATATTATATAATATTATATTATAATATTATATAGAATATATAATAACTATTATTAATGTTAATTATATAATATAATAATATTAATATTAATTATAAATATTAATAGCTAGGTGGTTGAGTGGATAGAGTGCTGAACCTGGAATTGGGAAGAACTCATCTTCCTGAATTAAGATCTGGCCTCAGACACTTAGCTGTGTGACTCTGGGCAAATCACTTAACATCGTTTGCCTCGGTTAGTTCATTTGTAAAATGAGCTGGAATAGGAAATGGCAGACTGCTTCAGTATATTTGCCAAGAAAACCCAAATGAGATCAGGAAGAGTCAGACACAACTCAACAACAAAATTATTAGTAGGTGTATTATAGACCTAGAACTTCACTCTCTCTGTGTCCAGCTTATTATGTAAAGTAGAAACCTAAATAAATTTGACAGAACATTTTTTTGGCATGGGGTGAGGAGTGTGTGTGTTTCTAGAACTGTAGTTTTGTTGGTGCAGGAAATTTTTGGTGAGAAAATTCCCTCTAACAATGCAGATCAGCAACTTTTCTGAACTCCATAGTCTTAGTGCCCCCAGGAGATTAAGTGGCTTGCCCAGTGGAAAGACAGTCAGAGTGTTTTTGAGGTATGACTTGAACCCAGGTCAACCTGACTCCAAGACTGACCCTATATCTAGAATTCCACACTGTCTTCCGGTAGAACATATAATATTTAAAAAAAAATACACATGTGATTGTTTACACACAAGGACAAAATGTTCAAAATAACCTGGAAATCATGCTGAAATTGCACTGTTGCAGCTGGAAAGGGCTTTAAAAATCATTTCATTCATTGCCCCATTTTGCAGACAGGAAGTAGCGACCACAGTGTTGTGCCAAAAACCCACAAAGCAGAGGACCTGGGTTGAAGTGTTCATTTGGCCACTGACTAGTGACATGATGTTAAACCAATTGTTTAGACTCACTGGTTCTTACAGTCTCCTCAAGTGTAAAATAAAGGGGGGGGGGGGGAATAGATGGTCTCTGGTTCTTTCTGTTATTCTAGTCTATGTTTCTTTTAAGTAAACTATTACAAAAATGGATCACAGAACAGAGAATGTTAGAATGGGAAGGAACCTTAGAGATCACATGGTCCACCATCTATCTGACAGACTTAAAACAAAAAGGCAGAAGATTCCACCAGGTGTGCGTAACCGTGGCCTTGAAGCCACCTGTGGTCCTCTAGATCCTCAAGTGTGGCTCTTTGACTGAATCCAAACATCACAGAACAAATCCCTCCCCCCAAAAGGATCCTTTGTTCTGTGAAGTTTGGATTCAGTTAAAGGGCCATTCTTGAGTACCTAGAGGATCACAGGTGACCTCGAGGTCATCGGTTCCCCACCCCTGGAATAGATTATATCACTAAACCAGACAGAGGCAAATATATGTGCTAGAGGTTAATTTTAATTTTTTCCTCAAGAACACTCATTCTATTTATGAAAACATATTTTAAAATTCTTACTAGAATTCTGGATAAGTTTGTAGCTAAGTTGTATTTTTTTGTGAAACATTGCTTATAGATATTTTGGAATCATTTTCTTCTTCTACATTTGTGGCTTGAGCTTCCCTGTTATGGTAATAGCTAAAATTAAAGGTGATGGTGGTGAGGGCAGCGGGGCTTGGTCCATTCTTCCAGCCTATTTCCTGACTTTAGACTTGATGTTGGGCCTGGGCTCTGTCATGTTTTGGGAGGGAAGGTCTGCACTCGTCCTCTTACTGCTTTCTTAAGATATTGAGTGTTATGTGATTGTAGAATTTCAGGGACAGGCTGAGCACCTGTAAGCTTCCAGTGCTCTCAGTGATCTGGTCCAAGGCAAAGTCTGATTGCTGCCTGCCTGGTCCGAGTTCTGTAAGATTCTGACTTGGGTTTGGGTCTTTGCAAAAGTAAACTGCTGCTAAACTCTGTCCCTCTCCACCCTCTGGAAAGTTCTGTAGGTTCAAAATGGCAGAATTATAGGTTTTCCTTTAGTGTGGGATGCCTGCCTTGGTTATTCCTCTTCAGTCTAGATGCTGGAGGTATGAGCCTACTTTAGGAAGGGGCCTTCAATTACACTATTGGGCCTTGTTTCCTTCTGATCTTTCTCTTTTCATGATAAATTGCCCAGGGCCTCTCAATCAGAGAAGTCCTGTATGCAGAGGATTCCTTCTTGGTTTGTCTTGGACCTGTGAGTCAAAACTAGGTCATAAGTAAGCAAAGCTTTCAGTTGGCACTTGTCACCATCATGGTGTCCCAATATAATTCTGGAGAGCTTAGTATGGACTAGGATCTTCTTTTGCCCTGATGCACATCTTTTCCCTGAATTCTGGAATGCCTCCTGGCCAATCTAGGCCACATAACTCCTTATCTGTCTCCCTATGATAAGCTGAGTTGGACAAATGACTCACTTTGATTTTTCCTGGATTTCCCCATCAGGATTCTTCTAGATCTGTGTGAAGGAGTTTCTGGAAGGGGGTCCACCATACTATTTTCTATTATTCAGTCATCTTAACTTGATCTTCCAGAGCGATTTTTTTTTTTTTTTTTACTAAATCCTAGAAACCATTACTACCAGGAATATAGTCAGCTTACCCACTATTCTCTAGTTTAGTCTTATTGCCCAATTAATCAACAAGTATTTATTAAGTACTTACTGTATGTCAGGCACTATTTGTAGTGCTGGGGATACAAAGAAAGTAAAAAAGAACATGGTTGCTGCCCTCAAAAAGTTTACATTCTCATGGGGGAGACAACATTAAAAGAACTATGCAAGATACATAGTATAAATGGAAGGTAATTTCAGAAGGAAGTCACTAGCATTGACTGGGCCTGGGCTCTTGAAGAAAATGGCATTTGAGCTGAGTTTTGAAAACATCTGAGGAGATCAAAGGCAGAGATGAGAAGGAAAACCATTCCCTACACAGAAATTTGTCCCCAAGGAACAGTAAACAGGCCATCATGGCTAGATCAAGGATGTGGAGAACAAAGTATAAGGGAACTAGAAAGAGAGGAAGGGGCTGATTTGTGAATAGCTTTAAAAGCCAAACAAGGAGTAATTTGACTTGCATTTATGAAGTAGAATTCTATAACAGGGTATATATTCATAATAATTCTTCCCTGAGAAGGTAGTTATAAAATATCTTATGATTCCAGTAAGAGAGCACAACTCTTACAGTGTACAGGATTTCAGCTACCAGCCCTGCATTCTTCTATATGTCTCCCATTGTGCCCTCATGCAGCAAGCAAAGAGACATCCAGCAACCTAAGAATGGGTCAGTCACAGGAATTTACGAGAAATAATATGAAATCTGGAAAATGTAATCTTTAGCAGAATAAATTTAAGACAAACAAAAACAGAATTTAAGCTGGGGCAGGGTAAAGCCTACCTGTTCCTCTCAATTGCTTTGTTTCTCTTGGTTCATGCCCCTAGGGTAATTGCTTAATATAAAACATAGTAAAAGCACCTCCCAGATCTTCCATTTAGATAGAAGTCATCCCTCATGGTCTTAAAGAAAGGAGCTCCAAACACCAGTGGCTGTTCTGGTTTTGTCGTTACTATGTGCTATTGCCACCTCCCCTCCTTTGTTTCCTTTGAGAGTCCCCACAAAACAAAAATCCCTCTCTCAATTGCTGTTCAGAAAAAAACAAAAAGACTCCACCTTTCCCTCTTGTGAGGACTGATCTTATGAGTTTCTTCTGTTCCTAAGTTGGGAAAAACTACAAATCCTGAGTGGTTTTTGCAGGCAGTCAACCTCCTGCCAGGGGTTTTTATAAGAAGATTTTATATTTAATCTTGCTCATATAATTTGGAAATCAAAATTTTAAAAATGAATATCAAAAAATTCCTGGATGTAATAGGAAAAAAATAGAGTTTATGATTAGGGTTGGAGTAGGGGAAGTAACATGGAAAATCTTTAGGAAGATCACTTTGACAGCTGAGTGGAAGAAGAATTGGAATAGGATGATTTGAGGCATGAAGACCATAACCAGGAGGTCATTGCAATAATCTAGTCATGAGATAATGAGAGCCTGCACCAGAGTAATGGTTATGCAAGTGGAAGGGAGGGGATGTATGTGAGAGAGTGGTTTGTGCTACTAAGTGAAAAAATAATCTCAGACTTTATTTATAGTTGAGCAATGATGCCCAGAGACAGAGAATAAATCCAGTATCCATTCATAGAGGGAGCAACTGGTAGTCAGCCAAGTTGTTCTTCCACACTCTGGGTTGAGGACAGAAGTAAGAATTTCCCCATTTCAAAAATACAATGCTAAGGACATTGGCATCTTGGAAAGGATGCATTGATTGAGTCAATGGTAAACCAGTGATCTCCAGATAAAAGATACCCAAATAACAGCATACAACTTTCTCTAAGGGCATATCTCTCTTTATCACTGGTTGTGGCCCCATGTACAAGTAGTGAGATGAATCACTACTATGATTCACAGGGTTACAATCTGACATGAATACACCCATCTCCCATCATGATAACCAGCTTTGCCCTCCAAGTGACACAGTGCTTTGCTCACTGCTCCTATCTTTGCCATCGGTAATGAGGAAACAATAATGTGACATGACCACATCATGGAGTGACATAGTCACCTGTGCCTTGAGTATTATTCCTTTGCTTCTTTCCTATCTTCCCTCACCACTGAGGCCTTGGTATCTGCTGGTCTAAGTAAGAAATCCAGCCACTCCCCCACCTGCTTGGTTCACTCTGCTACCTGAGAACAGTTTGTCCAGGTTGTAGTACCCTTGAAGGCATAAGGCATGGAGGCATCAAACTGAATCTTCTATTACCTGGCTGCATTCCACCCTACATCCAAAACATTCCATTTCTCCAGGCGTCAGTGGGATTGTAACTGTATGAGTTCTTAGATCTGAAAAGTACCTTAGACCACAATGACATTAACAACCATTTATTTATTCTGTGCTTAGTGAAAAGCAATGTTCCAGGCTGATACACAATATAGATGTTAGAGCACCTGCCTAATAGAGCTTACAGTCTAGTGAAGCAATACAACACCAGCAGAGATGGCTATAAAACTAATGAGCAGATGGTAATTGTAGTGCATTGTGAGGTCTGAGGCAAGGTCACCAGTGGTTGTGGAGAGGGAGGATACTTTGAAGCAAAGACGTCAAACACCTGTCCCAAAACACTTCCAAGAACAGCCTGAACCAGATTCAGATTCAATCGATAAATATTATCTACAATTTTTGTAGTACCCATTTCCCTGTTAAGTTTGACATCACTGCTCTAAGGGATGGGTGGGATGACAATAAGTGAAAACAAGAAGAAAAAGTATTCTAGCCTTAGGAAATATCTTGGGCAAAGCCCTGGAGGTATGAGGCTACAGAAAATTTTAGAAATGATGTCACATTTGGTTGGAATGTTACAGGCTTGAAGATGAAAAATATGAAAGAAGACTTGAAATAAGACTTGTGGTGGTCCAGCTTATCAAAGAGCTTGAATGTCAAGCAGAGGAGAGTAAACTGTATTCAGGAGACAAGATAAATCTGTGAGAAGAGAAGTGGCATAACAATACTTATACATAAGAAAAGTTCTACTGGAAGAGATTGTGAAGGATGAATTGAAGGAAGGGGCACCCAGAAGGAAATTATTGGAACTGTCCAATCACATGGTTCTGAAGGTGTGTGTTCATGTAAGTGTAGTGGAAATGGAGGAGATGAATGAAGGATTTTGGAGAGGTGGATACAATAGGACCTATTAACTGATTGGATATGAGGTAAGAGAGAATAAACCCTCATTCTGTAAGTAAAGAAACTGAGGTTCCCTCCAGAGTATTTGCTCAAGTTCATAAAGGAGCAGAGATAAAATTCAAACCCAACTCCCCTGATACCAAGTCCAGCACTAGTTCCACTCATTGTTCTGCCCAATCTCACATCCACAGAGAGCTAGACCACCTCTAGTCAAAGGAAGCAAGGAGATAACTTCAAATGACACAGTGGCTGGAGTTGTGAGGAGGTGCTATTCCTGCACCCCAAGAATAGGAATTGGTGACTAAACATGATGCTTCTGAAAGGTGCAGACCCCTATGATGGGCAGGGATTTTTCTCACGAACACTTTGAGCTATCTCTTCTAAAAACATCAATATTACTGAACCAGCTTTGAAATGGAATGACTTTAGGGAGAAAAAGATCCATTGACAGTCTTTCCAATTATTATAGAGAGCCTGTTTTCAACACAACAACACAACAAAGTGATCACAGGTTCAAAACAAACTTTCATTTCCCATATCTGAAATTTTTCCTGGATAAATCCATGAGGAGGAAGCAAGATATTTTTCAATTTTTTTCTATTATTAGTGTTGTTTTTGCTGTTTAATATCTTCAGAACTGGTTTCAAGAAGGTATATTCTGCTAAGAGGAGAGAGAACAATTTATGAATAGTCATGAATGTGAAAACTGTAATTTTAATGACTTTCAATTAAGTAGTCTAATTTTTAAATGAAGTCCCCATCAATGGTTTTCTGGAACCATTCCATGGTGGGATCCAGCCATACCCACTGTTTGTGAAATTCACCAAATTCACCTGACTGAGTTCAAGGCATATTTCTTAAATATTACAAGTAAGACAGTATGCTAGGCACTGGGGACACAAATGAAAAAAATCACTTTGTCCCTGCCCTTGCAGACTTATAATCTAATACAACATGTAAGAAGAAAGCATGATGTGAAACTAGGAACAACAGGGAGCCACTGGACCTTGCTGAAGAGGGATATGACAAAATTGGAACTTCATATAAGGAATATTGCTTTGGAAACTGGGAGGAATTGTCTTCCTTGTCTTTCCTCTTAACTTTTCCAGCTCTAAATTTCCCCATTTCTTTTGAGAGGAAATACCAACCTTCTTAAACTCTACATTGCCTTATATCTAATCAGTTGCTAAATCTTATTGATATTACCTCCACAATATCTTTTTAACGGCTGACATGGCAACCACTCAAATTCAAGCCCTAATCTCTTAAATAATAAGAGCTAGCATTTATATAAAACATTAAAGTTTGCATTGCACTGTACAAATATTATCTTATTTAATCCTTAACAATTCTAGGAGACATACACAATTATCTCTATTTTATTGATGAGGAAACTAAGGCAAACAGAAGTTAAGTGACTTTCCCAATGTTATACCACTAGTAATTTTGCCATCTGAGGCAAAATTTGAATTCTGGTCGTCCTGACTCCAGGTCCAGGTTTCCATTCCCTGTGCCACTTAGCCACGCTTCACCTGGACTGCTGCAATGCCCTCTTAATTTATCTTCTTGCTTTCACTTTCTTCCCTCTTCAATCCATCCTCCACACAGCTTTCAACTAGTATTGTTAACAGAGAGACTGAACATGTCATGATGCCTCTCTTCTCTCAAAAATTTTCAATGGATCCCAGTTGCTTCTAAGATGAAACTCAGAATGCTTAGCATTTAAGCTCTTCACAATCTGGTTCGTTTTCAGTCTTATTTCAGATCACTCTTATTAATTAGAGTCAAACTGGTCTGTTAACCCTTCTACATACATGATTCATAAACAATATTCTATCTTCTCTTTTTGTGACTTTACACAAATAATTCCCCATGTCTGTAATACATTCCTTATGTAGCCTGCCTAATAGAATTCCCTATGTATTATTAAAGAGAACTCAGGTGCCATTTGTTGCAGAGGGTCTATAGTGATCCCCTTGGTTATTGCCTCCCCCTCTCTTTCTCTCTCTCTTCCCCCCTCTCTCTTTCTATTTATCTCAGTCAATCACTTAAGAATTTTTTAAGTGCCTTGAAGTATATACACATACATTTATACATGTAAAATGCATATATGGTAGATATGAGGCTTCAGGTAGAAAGAGGAACTTAATTTGAGTCTTAAAGGAAATCAGGCATTCCAAGAGCTAGGGAAGAGGATGGACTGCCTCCCAGACATGGGAGGTTAGTGTAAGGCCAGGAGATTGAAGGTGGAAAGTTTTGTGTGAGTAACAGCAAGGAGACCTGTCTGGTAGAAACTGGGCTACATAGAGGGGAATAATGTTGATATTATTATAAGTTTTTGGTATTATATATTTGATATACTATGATATTATAATGATATCTATGATCATATATAATGATAAAATGATATATATTTGATATAATATGATATTATTATAATAATGTATGATAAGGTTGAAGTGCTGTATTGTAATCAGGTTGTAAAGAGCTTTCAGTATCAAGGAAAGAAATCTGTATTTGATCCTAGAGGTAGGAGGAAGCCCACTGAAGTTTATTGAATACTGGGATGATTTTGTTTAGGAAAATCACCTTTGGCAGCTGTGTGGTGGATGGATTGGAGTGAGGAGAGTCTTGAGACAAGAAGACCAGTTAGGAGGCTGTTAGAATAGTCCAGGGAGAAAGTGATAAAGATCTGAACTGGGGGGGTAGAGGGAGGGTGGCTCAAGAAGCATGAAGAAAGAGATGAATAGGCTAGATCTTGGGGAGACCAAAACAACAAGTCTGTGAAACTGAGTCAGGGATGAGTCAAAGTGAGGTATCAAGCATGACCCCAATAATGAAAATGGGGGTGACTTGAAATTTGCGAATTTGATGAGGCCGGTGATGAAGACCTCTGCTCAGCTCTTGCACCTTGCTGCTCCTAACTCTGCTTGAAGCATTTAGAAATCTTCTCTAGAGGAACAAGCTCCAAAGTCATCTCCAACCTAGATTTGGCCAATAAGAAAAGCCCTTAAGTAATCTTGGCTAAAACTAGAAGGCATCTCAGGAGTGATGTGATCCGATCTCCTCACTTTAGAGATGAGCCAACAGGCCCAAGGAGATTAAACAGATTGTCCAAGGTCACACAGGTGGTAAGGATCAGAGATAGAAGCTGGATAGAGCCAGGTCATCTCATGACAGTGTTCTTTCCTCAGTGTCCCTACTGCCTCCCAACACTTCATCCTCATCGCCCTATCTCAGTGCTTTTTCAAAGAAAATATGAGTCAGCAGGCCGGAGGTCAGGGAGAAGATCATCCTCTCTACTGACATGATCTATCCCTTCCCTAAGTTGAATGGAAAGCAGGATGTATTATAGCAGAAGAGCAAGACTAGTGGAAATGACCCCTTTCCCTACTGTGGCTTCATTATTAGATTTGAACACCCAGGATATCCACTATATCCATATTTAAATGTAAATTTGAAACAAAAACATTCCAAAACCAAATTATAACCTCCCCCATTTTTTTTAAATGGAAGTATGAAAAGGATTTTATTTAATTTATTTTTTTTAAATAAATTTATTTAATTTTTTACATTCATTTTCACAAGATTTTGGGTTCCAAAATTTTCTCCCCATTTGT
>CM053773.1:41825132-41890775 GCA_028658325.1 Potorous gilbertii
ACAAATGGGGAGAAAATTTTGGAACCCAAAATCTTGTGAAAATGAATGTAAAAAGTTAAATAAATTTATAAAAAAAAATTTTATTTGAAGATAAGTTTTTTCAAAAGTACCTATGACTCATACTGCTGTGATCCTTGTACAAAATACACCTTATTTTCATGAGAATATTTTTCAAAAGAATACAGCAAAATAACAATTTTATGTTATTAAAGGATAATTTTTTCATAAAGTAAAACCTAAGAACCCATCAGAATTAAAATTTAGTGGAGTATTTTTCATTTTTTCTTCATAAGCAATGTCATTATTTTCATTACTAGCCCTTGGAGGACATAAAATGAATTACAGTGCAATGGCACCTGCAATAGAAAATTGGAATCAAGATATTTGCATTAAAATCCTGATTCTGCCTATTTACCTTGTGAGCCTTAGTTCCCTCATCTGTAAAATCAGAGGATTGGACTGAATGAACTCTCAGGTCCTTTCCAACCCTAAATCTATGATCATAAGAGTCTATGAATATTGTATGGACAGCATTGTGAGAGTTGTCGGCAGAGGGAAGATGCTTTCCACCAACTTTCAAACTTTATTTTTTTTTGTTACAGAAGACATTTCACAAAGAAACCAAATAGAGCAAAGTATGTCTGGATATAGTAAGATGTCTTCTTACCTGCATTCTTCTTTGGCATGGCGGATAACACAGATGCCATCATTCTGACAGGTGAAGTTGGTACAGAGATTTGTCTGAGGTTTCGTTGGAAGGACTGGCCCCATTGTAGGGAAAAATAATGAACCAGTGAATCTGAGTTTTGATATGTCTGAAGAAGAAAAGGGTACGTGGACGGAGGTTAGTTTTTGTTTCAATAACCACAGGATCTTAAATTCTGGGATTGTGAGTATACCAGAACACTTACAGCCCTGTAGAAATTGGGGGCCCAGTCAGTCAATAATCACTTATTAATATCAAGCACTTAATATGTGCCAGTCATGGTGCTAAGTGCGAGGGATACAAAGAAAAAGAAACAATCCTTATCTACCCTCAAAGAGTATACATTTTAATGGAATAGATAGCATATAAATAACCAATTATATCGAAGATATAAACAGAGTAGATAGAAGATAATCTGAAGGGTGAGATACTAGCAACTGAGCTCTCCATCACTGGAACTCTTCAAGGGAAGACTGGATGACCTTTTGATGGGGATATTGTAGAAGACATGGACATTCCAGTGCAGAAAGACATGCTATGCTGTGTGTTTCAGGAGCTTTTAGAGTGGGAGAAATTGGCAGAGTTGGGTCTGTTCAGAGTTACTACATTTTACCTCCCTTTATTAATCAGTCAGAAAGCACCTATTTCTTAAGCATCTTCTATGTGCCAGTCACTGGGGATAGAAAGATAAAACTATAAATATGTAATTACAATGGGACCCTGCAGAATTAATGAAACTGTCGCGTTTTTGCCTACAGAAATATTTATCTCCTTCTAGAAGAGTAAGACAATACTAAGGGATGTATGCCAATGGACACAATCTGGTTTTGTTTCTATCAAATATATGAAAGTCAAAATTCCCTAACACTTTGAACAGGGCCACTTGTTATCACAAGTCCTCTACTTATCAACTCTTAGACTCCTAAGTCAAGGAGAATAAAGATTAGAGCATATGAGAGCCATCAGTTATGGATGGTCTTCTCTGTTTCGTTTTACAAATAAAGAAACTGAGGCCCAGAGAGGGTAGAAGTTGTTGTAGGTGATTTAGTGAGGAAACTCCCTCTACCTATTCAGATTTACAACTATTCTCTAATTTATTTTCTTAGAAAGATCCCTGGAAAACAGAGATTGTTTGCCCAGGGTCATACGACCAGAATATGTAGGAGGCAAGACTCTAAGCTCAGGTCGTCCTGACTCAGATGCTAGTTCTCTCCTCAACATGCCAAACTTCTCCTCACAAGGTATGCTTAATATGAAATAAATTATAGCTAATTACCAAAACATGAGAAGTATTGAAATTGAAATATGAACTATATTCTGTTTTCTTGTCATGATAGAAAGGTGATCCAGAACAGTCGAAAGCAACATCAGTAGAGTACAAGCTCTGTCAGGTCCAGGGATGTGCTGGTACCAGTTTCACCCAGCTTGCAAAAACTGATTGTTGAACTTTCAGTATGAATATTTACTCTTTGGAACAATAGAAAATGCTATTTATCAGAACTTGCATTATTGTTTTGCTGATTATATAGGTATAAGAAAGGAATAGAGAAATATTAAAAATTCAGATTAAGCTTAAAATCATATCTTGCACATATATTTTTCTGGAGAGCCGTTGTTAAACATTTGTCAGCACGCAACTGGTCTAAACCCAGATGAAATACTTTGCCCAAAGCTCAGCCCAGTCAAACATGGAGGCATTCAGTATAAGACCAAGCACCAAATGATAGTTTTACTGGTCAGAGAAGCTCATGACATTATGTATAAGGTATATAAAGGTTGTTATTCAGATCAATGGAAAGTGCACTCATCAAGCTGAAATCATGGACCTTTGGAAGTACTGATATGCACTTATCAACTGCCACAACTTGCTTGTTTTAAGAGGTAAACAGGCAACTATTCTTACCACCAAAAGTATAAGTAAAGAAACACACACATACACACACGTATAATTTGCAGAAATAATAATACTGTAAAAAGAAAAGGTATCAATGAAGCTTACTTTAAAAAAAGAATGAATGGTTTGGTTGATGAGTAATTTTAATAGATCAGGGAATCTTAAATGTTTTTGTATCTCAGATCCCTTTGAAAGTCTGTTGAAGCCTATGAACCATTTCTCAGAATGCCTTGCAAAGCATAAAATAAGATACATAGGATTATAAATGAAAACAATTACATTGAAATACAGTTATCAAAATGTTAAAGTCTAAGGCATCTGATTTAGACTCTATATTCCAGGTTTTAGGGTTTGTTTTTTTTTTGAGGCAAAAAATATTTAATAAAATATATATGCTATATTTTGTCTTTTTTTTCTTCTGAATCTGCAACAAACCTAAGACCATCTCTTTCTATCTTAATGTGTGTTCTCTGTAACAGGGTAATCAAAACTTCAGTTTAATTAGCTTCCAAAATAGATTTCTTAGATCTGTGCTAGTGAAAAGGACCTTAAAGGTCATCTAGTGCAACTTTCTCATATTATAGATGAGAAACTAAGACTTAGTTCTAGAGAATTTTACAACTAATTCATGTGGAAAATTAGTAGTAGTAGTAGTAGTAGTAGTAGTAGTAGTAGTAGTAGTAGTAGTAGTAGTAGTACTGAAACCAGAACCCAGGAACAATCACTTTCAGACCAGGGGTCTTTCTAATATGTAATTCTGCCTCCAGTTGAGCAGGTTAAAGATTTATATTAGCTGGATACGATTCTTTCTTACTCCAGAAACCCTCACTGAGCTACAGCTAAATTATTTGGTTCATACTGTAAATATCTTAGGTGTGTCTGGAATTATTTCTCTTTCTCCTAGGAACAGATGTTATATACCAGAAAATAGAACACAGAAAGTACATGGTGAGTCACTATTGCCACATAAAGAAAAACATTCTCTACAGGAAAGTCCCTTTCTATTGACATACTTTCCATGGTCAGAAGGATGTAACCAGTATCTCCTTTAATAAAATCTCTGCGTTGTATCCATTTGTAAGTTATGTAGGCACTGATTCCGTATCCTGGACCTCTGCTATATGAAGTTCCATTAGGGAAAGTTGCGTTCACTCCTACCTTGGAGGGCTTGTCCCAAAGATATATTTCCTTTTCCTTACCTGAAAGAGAAATTCATATTTCTGGGTTATGTACAGTAAGGTCATGTTTTTGTGAGGTTGGAAAAATAATAGTGCAATAGTCTGAGCATGAAGTTAGGAAAATCAAGAAAATAAATGATGTATATGGTCCAAGATACTTTCTCTGCCAGATGTATGGAACTTGTTACTGTATACTTGATGCTAATAGAAAATGTAGTAGACAAGAGGCCTGCTCAGTAGGCCGAGTTGATAATCACCACTGGAATGTAGCTGGAGAAGTGTCAAAAATCCTAATCCAAAATATTTGTTTCACTGACCTACTGCAATTCTCGCCATTGGAATAACTTTTAATTGTTTTTCCAGAGACATTCATGTTCATATGGTATGGATCAGACAACATATTAATACAGATTAATTTGATTTATTTAGTTAAATTAGTCAGATTAATTCATAATCATCTGCTGGGGAACAATGTAACAAAGGGATCTGACACCAAGAAAAAAGTACCACATGCTAATGAGGCCTGGAAGTAGGGACCCAAGTCAAATAAGGGCCATTATAAAGCATTGGGAGGGAGTCCAAAGAAGCCCCTGGAGAGAGGAAAGAAAAGGAAAGCTCATTCAGAAAATGGACTTTGCTTAACTTCACAATTCTTCCTATGCTAGTTCTGAGCTCCCTCTTCCCCAAGATAAATTCAAAAATGAAAAACACAGTTTCGTGCATCCTCTGGAGTCTAATGCAGAGAAGAAAAGAGGCTATTTCCTACTTGCATCCCTATTTACCATTTGTCTGAGGGAATTTCTAAAATATACCCTGATGCTCAAAAGGTAGTTAACTGCTTGACTTATGTTTTTGTTCTATATTCATTTGTGTTCTAGTGAAATGAATAGATCCTTTTTCAACCTGCTCCAGGACCACCTTGATGCCTGTAGCATGGAACAATTATGCGGTTACTCAGTATTGGATCAGAGGAAGGATGGTTCCCAAAAAATATTTCAGAACATCATTTCAGGATGAGTCTGAGCCATCCATCCATCCATCTATCTGGGTTCTGTCCATTTGTCTCTAAGATTACCATGTCTCTTACCTTCTCTGTCACAGCAATTGAGCCCTTTCAAAATAAAGTTAAAACTTCAAGCTAGCAGTAATTATTTGGGATACACTCTGCCTTTCTCTTTACCAGTGTTCCACAGAGTACAGTAAAAAATGATAGTCACGAAATTATCCTCCAAATATTGTTCCTTTTTAGAAACTACAAAAACAATTATAATGGTTATAGCACAGACTAATCCTTTTTCATTGAGTACATTATAATTAGTTTCTCTCCAGTGCCATCCTTTCCTCTGTTGCTCTTGCTTAAGCTGATTCATTCATTCATATAACAATATTTATTGAACAGGTCCCTTTTATTCAAGAACTGGATTATGCTACAACTATATCCAACCCTGATAGAAGCAGGATAGTTGAGCGTGAAGTAACCAGGGAAAGCAGTGGGAAACAAATCATAGATTGTGAATAAATTAGGGAGAGGAGTGACTGTTTGAAATGGCACATGCTTCTCATGTGGCCATCCTCATTCCATGTTTCTCAGTTGGACCTTTTACTGCTCATCTTTCTTGATGATGAGCTCATTTGCCCACAACGGTTACAATTCTTCCTCACAAACTTTTCTGCACCAAAGACTCTGGAATTTTGTACCAGACTTATTGGTAGTTCCTATTAAGTGATCAACAATCTAATACCAATTTCCCTCCATCTTTCCTTCTCTTCTTTTTCCTTTTCTCCTTCCCCAGCTTTCTAGTGAAATGAATATATTGTATCAACAATTTAAAAAATCACAAACCGATTTTCTTCAACGGATCTGTACTCAGGCTCCTCTCACTGGACATGCGCTGACGAATATCAGGATTTTGATCCAATAGTGTCATTGTCACTTGTTGCCATGGACATGGCCATGGTAGGTATTCATCATAGACTCCAGAGATCAGGGAGAAATATATCCCTACATGCTTCTGACCAGTGACATCCAATTGTACCTGAAAGGCATAGCCTACAGAAGAGTAAAATGGAGGGCTAAAAATGGTTCCTTTTGAGTTAATGAGTTCTGTGAAATTGCTTATCTTCCAAATGTGATGAGGACAGTGTGTTTCTGAAAGGTTAATGTCATCAATGGAGAGACCACCAGCTGATGTGCCAATACCTCGAGTTCCTTCAAATACCACCCTAAATTTGGTGGAAACTGTCAATGGTACATAATAGAGTTGCCAGCTCCCAATGGTTTGATCTGTAATGGAAAAGAAATGGTGGGGGTTTTTTTAAAGTCAGTCAATTACTGAGTCAATTGCTAACAAAAAAGATTTGTTCCTATCCTCCAAGACTAAACAAGTCAACAGTGTTCTATGTCATGGTTCCATCCACTCTTCAGTTCAAATATTTCTGCACCAAATTTTGTACCAGACCCATTAGTAGTCCCCATTAAGTAATCAACAATCTAGTACAAATTTCTCGTTACTCATGCCAAATCATACAAACCAAGAGAACATTTGAGCACTTTTTAAGCAATCTATGAAGTAGCCCACACTTTTCCAGGGTTACAGGACTGAACAAGCTGCCATATTCAGCTATCATGTTTTACCTCTGCCCTGCTCACAAGAATGTTAGAACCAGAACTAATGATAGCTAGAATTTATATAGTTCTTTAAGGTTTCCAAAAAGACTTAGAAAAGAGCTCATTTGAACCTCATGACAACCCTGTCAGGTAGGTGCTATTCCTATTGTAAAGAAGAGGAAACTGAGGTAAACAGAGGTTGTGACTTGTCCAGGGTCACACAGCTAGCAAGTATCTGAGACTAGGTTTGAACTCAGGTCTTTGAGCTACCATATCCAGGCAGATCAATGATCCTTTGAGCTTTGTACTTACCTCTTTTTGAAAGTTACATCAAAGATTCTTTTAAAGGAGAGTGTCCAGACAGGACCATAAATTGAGACCTACAAGGGACTACAAGCAACTCTTTCATTTTATAGACAAGATAGCTAAGGCTCACAGAGGTTATGTAGCTTGTCCATGATCTACTCATCATTTGAACCCTGGGCCTTTGATCCCATAATTCATCATACCTTCCACTACACCATGTTATTTATCCTCTGTAGCATTGTCTTCAAAGTCTAGTGATAGAACCAAAACATTCTTGGCTCATTTTTTATAGTCTGATCATGTCCAGATTTGACTAAATATTCTGTGAGCTTGTTTATTATTTTGGACCTAAGAACTCTAAGATCTTAATAACTTCAAAGTCCTATAAGTATATGAGGTCCTTGGAAATACATCCAGCAAGGTTACAACCATATCTCCAGTGATAATATATAGAATGCTACCAATCCTTAAAAAAGATTACTTCCTGAAATCTTGTTCCTTAGAAACTTTCCTTAATTTCTGTATTTAGGAATTTACCTGGCCTATTGGCAGAGGGAAAGGAGGAACAAGCATTTATTAAGCACCTGCTCTGTGTCCTGAAAAATAGGAACTATTATTTTCCCTATTTTATGGCTGAAAAAAATTGAAGGAAATAGAGGTTAAAAGTCTTGCTCAGGATCACACACTTAGTAAATATTTGAGATTAGATTTGAACTGGTCTTCCTGAGTCCAGCCTCGTGGCTTATCTATATTGCTCCACTTCATGCTCCAAGTGTATCTATATAGAGCTTCCTACCTCTATGTAGAATTATAAATGTAGAGAGAAAGGAGATGAGGGGGCTCCTAGACAACCTGTGTCCAAATCATTAATTCTAGCTGCAACATTCCCAAAAGTGGTCATTCAATATCTGCTTCAAGATCTGCAGTGATAGGGCACTTACTGTAGTCATCCTCTCCCCAAGGCAATCTCACCTATTTTTTAATTTTCTTAATTGTTAAAAAGCATTTCTTTTGGCTCTTCATAAAACCAGTCCTTCCTTGCTAGTGTACTATGCTCATGTCCCTTGCATACCCCACACATCATTCATGCCCTCTTACCTCATTTTCTTTTACCACATCCCCAAGAAGAAAAAGGGAAGAATGTATAAAAAGGCCTCCCAAAAGTCCCTACCTGAGCAGTCAAGAACTTTAAACAGAAATGCCACTATAAAATAAGTAGAAGGAAGCCACACCATAATATTTTAGTTATGGAGCCAGCTTTGGAGTCAGAAAGACCTGCTTTTATGCCCTGATACCAACACATCCTTGTTATGTGGCAGTGAGAAAGTCTTTGAACATCTCAATTTCCTGAGGCTACTCTCTGATAAGAAGCTCAGTGCTGTGGCTGATCTGGATTGTTGTGTAAAAGAGGGGTGGACACAGGTTTCGTTACCAGAAGACCCCTGTAAACAGCAAACTATAGCTTCAGACCAAAATAAAATAAATGGGCTCAACTGGCACTTGTTAAGATGCTTTTATAACCCCTGTCCCAAAGTCTATTGAGGTGGGACTCTCCCCTAATCAATGAAGATGAAGGCCCTTCTCTGATAGGGAAGGTGTGGTGTGGAATTGGCAAGAAGGGAAGGACTTCAATTTTCAACTAGTCTATTTCAAATCCCCATTTTGGGTACTCTTCAAGCTGGAGATCCCCACTGAGGACTGCTAGGCCCTCCAGCTACGACCAAAAGCACAGTGTTGTAAAAGAGGAAAGCCCCTGACACGTCTGAAAGGAAGCAAGAAATTAACATCTGGACCCAAAATCCAACTTAATTTCCCAGAGGTGAAATCTCCTACCTTTCACTTCATCCACCAGCTTCAGAAGGTTATCATGGTCATCGACATACTCTCTGATGTAGATCTTGAGCCGGTCATCTTTATTGCCACTGTTGTAGTAATAAAACTGCAAGCACTGAAACCCTCTCTTGGGATAATATAAGCGACTTTCCAGGAATGCCTTTCCCCCCACATTCACAGAGCTGCTATTGAAGTACATAAAGAAACCACAGCCTGCAGGAGGACAGAGAAGACACTTGAGACCTGAAGGCTTTGACTCCAGAAAGGAAATTTCACAGGTTAAGTGTACTTAATATATGAAGTCATCATGAGCTCAGTTGTTTTTTTAAAATTATACTATATTAGACTATATAGACTATATATGTAATACTATACCTTGTATCTATATACAGATTTAATATAGTACATATACATATATGCACTATAAAATATAAGATAAGCTATAGTCAGGATTTGGAAAATTGCTTTGTTGAGTTAATTCTAATTGAAATATTAGTCATTTGGCCACATAAGTGTAAAAAAACCCATAATATCAAAAAAATCTACTTTTTCACTGCTCCAGGCCTAACTACATTTGGCAAGAGGGGTAACTGATGCACACGAAAATTTCAGGTGCCTGGCACTATTAAAAGACCAATATGTCTTTTCAGATCCTGCCAAGGCAACCAGTGGGGCAGGTTGAAGAATGTTCTGGTAAACGTTTTTGGGAGAAAATTTTGTATGCATGATATTTTCAAGTTTAATGTACATTAACATTTTCTCCATCATGTTCTTAAGACACGACAACCAAAAAAAAATCAAAGCCCCATTTGGAGTGTTTGTTCATTTTTGAGTCTGTTCATTTGGAGTGTTCTGTTTCATTTCACAATGAAAATGTTGCCCCAAGTTGGACTTACTTCCATATCTTTGCCCCTCCCATTCCTTCCACAGCAGGGAAAGAGGAGCTCTGCAGAATGTGTCCCTAAGGACACACTCATTAGGAACAGGAGAAAGGAAAAAGGGAGAACAGTGAGGAGAGGAGCTCATCACAGCAGTTAACAAGTGGTTTCCACAGCTGCATAGACTAGGCTTAATTTAATATCCTCTCAGGAAATGTAAATCCGCCTCAGTTCTGAGGATTGTAGAAACAGTGATGGTGAAGAAATAAGGACTTTTAATAGTCTGCCCTGGCTGATGCTCTTCCAGAATTCTTGTGCCGCACTAGACAATCATGACAATGATAGAAAGAGCTAACAGTCTTCTCATGCTACGTGTTACGCACAGTCCTAAAAACTGGACAGTTTTTCACTGAGTCCTCACAGCAACCTTGGGAGGTAGGTGCTATTACTCCCTCATTTTACAATGAAGAAACTGAGGCAGACATTAAGTGATTTGTCTAGGGACACATAGCTAGTCAATTTGAACTCAAGTCTTCCTGACTCCGGGCATAGCCACCTGACTGATGTAACTATGTCTTTATTTGAATTAATAAGAAAAGGGGACAGCAAAAGGGCTTAGAGATCGAGAACTCCTTCATTTTTACATTGTATTTTTGTATTTGTCCTTCGTTGCTGAAAAAGACCATGCCATCAGAGAAATGATGACATGACTTGCACATGACTTTGTTCAAGGTCACCAGCCTCACTTCTTCTCCAGAGCTATCTGAATCCAGTGATCTTAATTTTTTTACATATAAGAAAAATGAAGCACAACTGGGCTAAGAGAATTCCCAAAGACAAGGGTAGAATTGGAACCTGAGTCCTGACTTCAGGTAGGCATCCCCCTGCACCATACTGCCTCCCTTGAGTTCCTCCCTCAGATGCCAATGGAGAAATATAACAGATGGAGGACGTGGGCCTTTACGAATATTATTCAGTGCACAGGGAAATGCCTGCCTCAGTCTTCCTAGTGAACAATCCAGGTCAGTCCAAATTTCATGAGTTATTTTTCTTTTCTAACCCTCAGTTTTCTCATTTGTAAAACTCCTCAGATTCATAGAAGTATAAAACTTGGATTATTAGATGTTCTCAAATTTCCTTACTGCTTTAATATTCTATCACTATGATTCGAATTACTTAACCTTCTGGGTAAAAGTGACCTCATCAAAATCATGGGACTGCTTCTTAGCCAGCTACTTATGGGTTTCATCCTTAGTTTTTGTCTAGCAGTCCCTATGGTCAAAGTGAACACTGAGACATACAAAATAATGTCCCTGCCCTCGAGGAATTCACATTTTATGGGAGAGAAAATATATTTGTAGACAGAAAAAATATCCTAATAAATTATCTGATTTATATAACAAATTTCTGATTTATATAACAATATATTTGTAGACAGAAAAAATATCCTAATTTAGATAACAAATTTCAAGCACAAGGAAAAGAAAAAAACATGAAAGTTCAGATACTTGCTTTGGCCTGCCCCCTCCCTTTCTTAACCTTCCTGTGTCCCTCCCTCCCCCCCAAAAAAAGAGCAGCCAGAGGACATAGATTCAGATCCCACCTCTGACACTGCTTCTGTGACCTTTAGCAAATGAGTTTTCTCCACGGCTTACTCAACTGTAAAATGAAGAAGCTGAATAAGGCAGCCTCTAGTCTTAGGATTCTGTCACTCACAGTGTCCTCATCTGACTATTTGAACTAGTGTAACAGCTCTAAGTTTTAGCGTCTGGTTTCATGTATTTGTTATGAGAAACAGAGATGACAGGTTTGGGACGAGCAACATGGTGTTTTAAAATCACTTCAGCCCAAACCAAACAGCGAAGGAAAATGTGCAACAGTTAGAATAAATGAACTTTCACTTGACAAAGTTTTTCCTTTACTTTGACCACCTGAGAATTTCAGTCAAATTTTTCAAGAAAAACGAACAAACCAAACAACTCTTACAATTTAATCACATGAGTGACCACATATACCTGTATATGCATGCAGGAATACACACCCACACACACACATACACACACACACACCAATATCTTTTCCACGTTTGAAATTACATCTTGTCCATTTTTTCCTCCTCTGGCTGTAGTGAAATATCCTGCAGAACTGCAAATAGCAAGATAAAAATTCCCACTACCACCCAAGCTTTCTCAGCTACTCCCTTCAAACTGGGCTAGTTGCTTGAGGCAAACAGAATTGCCTGACATAAACAGGCAGGCAAGAAACCAATGGTAAGCCCTGATTTGTCCAGAAGATGAAGGGGACTTGAGTTCTTTAAATTTGGTTCCTTCCCTTCCTCCTACCCTATCACCTTCTCTCTTTTCTACTTACCAGTAGAACTCCTGGGGAGTGGGCAGAATCCACAGCTATCCACCCCCTTCTTCATTATCTCCAACACACACACGCACACACACACACACACACACACACACATGTTTGTACACACAAAAACACAATTACAGAAGAAATCTTTGCTCAAGTTGGAAGCCCAGAATCTGAACTACAGACCAAAGATCTGGGACTAGAAGGGACTTCTGAGGTCACGGAGTCCATCTCCTTTGTCTTACAAATGGGGAAGCAGATTCAAAGAGGTTAAGTGACTTATGGGTAGTAAAATCACAGGTAGGATTCAAACCCAAAGCCCCACCATGCCAGAGTCACTGTCCTTTTCACCTCACCACTGTCCACTCTCAGTGAGTTGTTGCAGGAAGGTAAGAGAGAAGACTTTAGTCATTTTAATCTGCTACAGCAACAAACAGATCTTAGTATATATCTGAAAGAAGACAATAAGTCTAGTGAGACTGATAGAGCTTAGAAACAAGACCCCATTCCGCATTTAGACAACATTTAGCTTCTTCCATTAGAGCACCAGCCTGGTATAGGAGATGAACTTCCTAGACTGGGAATCAACAAGACTAGGTTCCCATCAGGTCTCTGCCACTGGCTACCTGTGTGACCCCTGGGCATGTCACTTAAATGCTGTGAACATCAGTTTCCTCATCTGTAAAATGAAGAAGTTGGACTAGATACCTTCTGAGGTCCCCAGAAGCTCTAAATCTATACTCCTAGGGCATGACTGAGCTGTTAAAGGTAAATGCTAAGAGGCCTGCTGAAGAAAGCAAGGAAAGGTGTGTAAGAGTCAGGTCCTTTGTATGTTGTTACCTCTGCACTGGTCCAGGTATGATTGATCTGTGTCCGGCCCACCAGGAACCTGTGAAACCCTCTGCCAGTCACCATTATCTTCTGAGTTTTGAATCATGCCGCAAATATTTTCCATTTCAAAATCACATGAATCCATAAAGGTTAAAGAAGAAGCTACAGAAGGCAAAAATCATTGAATGATTCTCTAGTCAATGAGCACTTTATTTTTGGTTCCCTGAACAATCGGGAAGAAGGAAGGCATTGATGGGGAGAAGGAGGTCATCAAATATTGAGTAGTGAGTGCCCTGAGGAGCTCTGATGAATCCCAGTACACGTTACCAAATTGGAAAAGAACCCAAGAGTTGAGTAAAATTGCCTCAACTTGGAAATGTTATTAAGGGATAGGTTGAGTCAAGGCCTACTTTCTGTCTTCCTCAAATTATAGAGCTGAGTTTCTTCCATCTCTCCTTAGGAATTGGCATGTTTCACTACTAACCAGGTACTGTTCGAAAACAGTTCAATGTGTCAAATAGACCCATTCTTGGTCATTTAGCAGTCCTTCAGAAACTTATCTGGCAGTCCTGATGTGTCCTGATGACACATTTACATTGGCAAGGACAAATATAAATGCATATCCCACACAGGACAAGATATATTTTTAGATCAGTAAGCAGATGCATTTAGAAGAATACTATTCAGTCTTCAATGTAGCCACATAGGGTTTAAGGGATTCTGTGTGATATCATGGTTAGTGGGCTAGTTTTGGAACCAGAAATATCTATGATCAAGCCCGGCTTCCGATAACCAAGACTTGTATTAATCAGTCAGAAAGTCAACTAACATTAGCTGTGAGTGCCCAGGACAAAAAGAAAGGTCAAAAACAAAAGCCCAAACATTCCTTTATCTCAAGTCTCATAGGACAAATCGAGTAGCCTCTCATACCCCAAGGCAAAGCAACTAGGTGGCATAGTGGATAGAGTGCTAGAGCTGAAGTTAGAACTCACCTTCCTGAATTCAAATCTGGCCTCAGACAGTTACTAGTTACATGACCCTGAGGAAGTCACTTTACTCTGTTTGCCTCAGTTCCTCATCGGCAAAATGGTCTGGAGATGGAAATGGCAAATCACTCCAGTATCTTTGTGAAGAAAACCTCAACTGGCACCATAAAGAGTCAGACATCACTTAAATGACTGAACAACAGCAATGATCCCAAGGAAATACGCTAAGACTTTAAGTTATTAAGTAGGCATTGAGCCACATCAGGAGAGAGAGTTTTCTTACTGGGAGGAAGACAAAGAAATCCCATTCCAACAATAGCTCACAATTATGTGATGATTTAGAGTTTACATAGCCTTCCTCACAATAAATGTGGAAGGATTTGCTGGTGCAAATATTGCCTCTATAGGAGAGGAAACTGAGGCAAGTGACTTGTCCAAAGTGACCCAGCTAATAAATGGCAGTGCCATGACTTGGTTCTTGGTTTTCTGACATCAAGCCCAATGCAATAAAGTGTCTCCCTAAAACCTTGTTTGTTACACTGCAGATTTAATTCAAAATGTCCTTCCTCCATTTCTCTTTATGACTATTTTTTTTTCTTAATTTCAAGAAGTCTAGCAGGCTGAACCTCCCAATTCCATCCCCACCCCCCAACATCCACACACAGAGCAGGAAGAAACAGCCATGATTCCCTAGAGGCCAGGTTACTTACAGCAGTTGTAGAGTAGACTCAATTTTTCAATGTCATAATAGCTGAAATCCATTCGTTGTCCAATTATATCCATGAAATAAGGAATTTTTGTTACAATTGTTGGTTTCTTTTCAATTTGGAAGGCATTTGAGGAATAATGCATCAGAGATGTGTAGTCATAGGGAACATTCAGGGAGACTGAGTCCTTATCATCTATAGACCTGAAATTGAACTCTTTGCCTAAAATAAAAAATAAATAACATAAATTACATAAAATAAAAATACAAATATTATTAAATTTTAAAAGCTTAATGTTTATCAAACTTAGACTTTCTTACAGAAAATAAAAGCAGCTATGAATAATGTGTTCTAACACTTTTCTGTTTTGTGCATGTGCCTGGTTTAATCAGTATGAGATGCTTCCCAGTGAGGAAACTCCTTCCACTGATGCAGATCAGCAACTTAGGTCTAACACAGAGACTTAGAGAGTTATCTGGAGGCACTGAAAAAGACTCAGTGACTTGCACTTGTCATAGAGTTAGTATGTGTCAGAGGATGAAACTGAATACAGGTCTTCCTGACTCTCCGGTCCACACTCTATCCATTGGGCTGTGATGCGTGGTAGTCTATGGCATGTCATTTCAAAGTGGGTGGTATGCACATGAAATTCACATGCAATACAACAAATGCATTTTGCTTGATTGTAACTATTTTGTTACCAAGATAGGACTTTGGTGGGAACTCCCCAATGATGAAGGCTTTGCCTTTCTTTGCTTGTGCAGTGCTTGGCACAAAGTAGGTGCTTAATAAGTGTTTTTGAACGACTGAAGTATTGTTGAGAGTATTAGGAATTGCAAGAATGTAGTGACAATGATGCAAAAAAGAAAAGAAAGAAAAGAATATTAATTAAATACTTTTTTTAAATATACAGAAAGGAGTAGAAGGAAATTAAGAAAGGGACATAGCAAGAAAGGCAGTGTTGTTACTCTCATGTTAAATATAATGTAAGCTGAAAAGCAAGCTCTACATGATATAGTCATGGTTTCATAAGCCATCCTCCCTTATGTTTTTTGCTTTTAAATGGTCATGTTTGCGAATGACTGTCAAGTTCATAATAAAATCTATTTAAAACTAAAAATAAAGTGCATGATATAGATTCTCATTCTGAGACTAAAAACCTGCCACCTATGTTGTGTTTTACACACACCCAACAGATTCTCAAGTGCCTAATGGCATACATAGTATACAGTATATGCCCATTTCATGGATGGGGAAACTAAAATGCAGCAAAGTGAAACAACTGCCAGAGACCACAGAATTGGAGGGTTGAAAGGGACCTCAGAGACAGTCTGGTTCAACCCATCAAACACCATTTCACCAATAAACCAGACAAGTTGGAATTCAAGCCAGAAGTCTTTAACTTCCAAACCAATGTTCTTTCTACTCTGTCCCTACAGCTGTCATGTCATTTCTAGCTTTGAAGCTTTACGAATCAATTAAACCCACATACTTCCTGCCATATTTCCAAAATGGATAGAGTCCTGGAGTTGGGATCAAGACCTGGGTTCTACCTCTAACACAAACTAATTGTATAAGAATGGACAAGTCACTTAAATTCTCAGTATCCCCAGGCAACTCTCTAAGACAGTAAGTTGTAGACTACTTTTTGATCTGTCCTGGTAGATTGATTTCCCCACAATGATGAAATCATAGCTCCTGACAAAAATATAACAACAACAATATCACCAAAGATGTTGAAATTTGATGGAAAACCTAGGATTTGGGTATTATGAGCAGATATTGACTTTCATTACACTTGGAACTTAAACATTTTTTTTCTTTGACTTTTAAAGAGAGCACATTTAGGGTTAGAGCACATTTAGTTTGGCTTTTAAGGTTCTCTATAGCCAGTCCTCTTCTTACCTTTATAGTCTTATTTTTTATTCCTATTTACTAGATGATACGGTAACAGTGAACTTCTCACTGTTCTTTCAACATGACCCTCCATCTCCTAACTTTATACTTTTCACTGGCTATTTCTCATACCTTGAATGTTCTCCCTCCTTACCTCAATCCCTTGGTTTCCATGTGCACCTTCAATACTTAGCTCAAATCTTACCTTCTATAACTGGCCTTTCCCCCTTGCTAATGCCTTCTTTCTAAGAGTACCTTCCATTTACATTGTATATTACCTTGTATACCTTGTATATTGTATACATTGTACATTACCTTGTATATAAATAGTTGTTGGCATGTTGTCTTTCCCATTAGAATATGAAATCCTTCAGGACGAGTACTACTATATTTTTGCTTTCCTTTATATTGCCAGTGTCTAGCACCATGCTTGACACACGCTGAGTTTTTAATAAAAGCTTGTTGACTTACTAATGACTGAAAGGAGACATATGCTCTTAACTTTAGTCTTAAACTCTCATACAAAATGAAAAGCAAGGAAACCATACCTGATTTAATTCTTTCCTTCATTATTGTGATATAGTCATCTCGATCTGAACGGGACTGCTCATGCAAGAATCCCAGGGCATGGAGGAGTTCATGTTGAACTATTCCTATCTTGTCACAGCCAGATCCTATGGAAAGTTTTTGTCCCTTGAGTCTTTTTCCTACTGCGGAATAGCACCTAAAAACAAGATATAAAGAGATGAGATGACCGACATATTGTGGCTGCAGATTTGCCACCCAGATATCTAAATTTCATTTTAGTTATTATGTTCAAATTACTCCTGATCTCAAGATTTTACCTGACAGAAAGGCTAACAAACATCAGAATTTATTGATTCCAGCCTCACCTCCTCTTCTTGCTCCTGGTTGTGTTTTGGTGAAAGGGCTGACAAACAGTGAAATAGATGAAAGGAATGTGGGGAAAAAAAGAGAAACAGAAGATATGAAGATATCTGATAAACCACAAACTGGATTATTGACAGCAGAACAATTGAGAGTTGAGGAAGCAAGAAAGAAGAGGATATTCAATTAAGGAAACACAGTTGTTCTGAATGGGACTGCTCAGGCTAGAATCCCAGGGTTTGGAGGAACTTATGTTGTACTGTTGCTGTTCAGCCACAGTTGGTTCCTGTGGAAAGTATGTGTTCACCAATGTGTCTATTTCCTCCTGAAGAATAACACCTAAAAACAAGGCACAAAGTGTGTGAGATGACTGATACTGTGACATTGCGTGAGATGACTGATACTGTGACGTTACGTGATGACTAATATTAAATTCAAAGGCTGCATGACTTCTGGAGATGACAGAAAGAATCACGATTATTTGGCATGAATAAAGCATTAAATCAGCTGTCAAATAGTAATTGATACATAGATTAGCATTATGACCAGAGATGGGCCAGAGATAATTATAGCCTATAAAG
The DNA here is from genome assembly GCA_028658325.1 of Potorous gilbertii. Lineage (NCBI taxonomy): Eukaryota > Metazoa > Chordata > Mammalia > Diprotodontia > Potoroidae > Potorous > Potorous gilbertii. The sequence goes on from CM053773.1 coordinate 41,842,786, forward strand.
CTCTATCTGAAGGGAACAAGAGGAGAGAAAGCCCAAGAATCATTGGAAATCTATAGAGTAGACCTTGAAAATAAATGGCTGTGATAAATGTGGACCCCATAGCATTCAGACTAAGTCAGGGCAGCTGCCCAAATTCTAAAATTCATAGCACTCTCTCCTGAGATGCCAAAGAAGACCATGAAGATCCAAGACTGATTCTCAGAGATAAAGGAGGACCTAAAACCTTCTCTTGATAGTATGTACATTATAGACACACTACCTGGAGGTGGAGGTCAGCATAGGAACCCGAGAGATGCCAAGTAAGATTAAACAGGACAGACTATCTCAACCGAAAAAGAGAACAGGAGGTGGAGCATAGCCTTGGCACAAATCTCTAATTCAGGAACTAAGATAAGAGAAAATAGTAGACAGAAAAAGACACAGACTACTATAAAAGTATTGTCTATCCAGAGATACCCCTCAAGTCCTTATTCTAAGGAGAAAACAGTAAGTAGTGATTTAAAGGGAAAATGCATTTTTTTACAATGACCACATGAATACCTCGAAGAAATGAAGCAAGAGATGAAAGCTCTCCAGAGGAAAGATTTAGAATGACAATAACTTAAAAGAGAAAGTAGCAAACCATACACACATAGCAGATTTCCTGAAAATTAGAATATACCAAACAGAAATTGGTGACTCCATGAAGCAGCAAGAAGTAACAGAACAAAATTAAAAGATTTTTAAAATGAAGAAAAAATTTTAAACTTCTTATATAAAAAAAAACAGCTGACATTTGGGGAGAAAAAATGTCAAGGAGAGATAATTTAAAAATTATTGGATAACCTAAATCATGATTTTAAAAAAAAAGCATGGACACTATTTTTCAAGAAATCATAAATTAAAACTGTTTAGGTCACCAACTGACAAAGAAATGATCCACTCAATGTAAAGAGAAGATAGACATGGATACTATATGCATTTCTTTTAACTGTGTTTATTTGTTGAATCATTTGTTGAATTTGTTTTCTTTTGTCTTGCTTTTAATTGGTAAGGGGAGGAATGGAAAAAGGAGTCTATTATTGGTGAGGCCAAAGAGAAAAGAAAAAAGAGGACCACTGAAGAATTTCTAAAAATGCATAGATGAGAACCAGATGAAATTCAGAAGGAAGCACAAATAACCAAGAAAGTTTTGAATGTAAAATATTGAAATTAATATATGTTTTTTAAAAAGCAAACTTTAAAAATATAAATTAATAGTTTAACATAAAATCCCCTTTTCTGTTCTATTTTGTGTATTGAAATGCTCAATTTTGGGGGAGGAGGGGTTAAGTTCATAGTACAAGACTACAAGTAGGCAAGTAAGAATATTTTAGGCAGTTACTGGCTCACTGTCTTACACATTAGAGGCAATCAAATTATTGGTGAATTCATCAATTAAAATAACTCTACAAATTAAACAAGGCATCGAGGTGACACAGTGAATAGAGTACTGGACCTGGAGTCAGGAAGACTCATCTTTCTGAGTTCAAACCTGGTCTTGGATGCTTACTAGCTGTGTGACCCTGGGCAAGTCACTTAACCCTATTTGCTTCAGTCCCTTATCTGTAAAATGAGTTAAAGAAGGAAATTGCAAACCACTCCAGTATCTTTGCCAAGAAAACCCTAAACAATGTCAAGAAGAGTCAGACATACCTGAAACTACGGAACAGCAACAATATCAACAACAAAACAAAGTGAAGGGAGAGATGGCTAGATTTTGGAATATAAATAATTCCAAATAATAATAAATAATAAAACATTGTCTTAGGTAATAATACTGATAGATTCAGCAGGTTGAATGGTCAGATGCAAAGAATAATCATTAATGGTTCAATTTCAGCTTGGCAGAATGTCTTCAGTGGAATACCCTGCAAATTGAACCTATGCTATTTAATATATTTATCAATTCCTTGAATAAAGGCAAAAGCACATGCTCATCAAATTTGCAGATGATGAAAATAAAAATGGGAGGGATAGCTAATCTATTGGTTACAAAGTCAGAATTCAGAAGAATCTTTCTAGACAACAATACTGGACTTAATCTAATAAGATTAAATTTGACAGGGATAAATGTGAAGTTTTATACTTGGGTTAAAAAAATCAATTGCAGAAGTAAAAATGGGTTTGGGGAGGGATGGAGATGGTTGGACAGAAGTTTGCCTAAAATATTGAGGAATTTGAGTGGATTACAATATTAATGTGATTTTTTAGTATGATATAGTAGTCAGAAAAGTGCATGACATCTTGGTTTGCATTCAGAAAGGCATAATGTCTGGAGAATCCAGCCAACCAGAATGGTGACATACATTGAGTCCATTTCATGTTAGGAAATGGGAATGGTTAGCCAGGAGAAGAAAAGATTGCATTCAAGTGTTTGAAGAAATATCAAATAGAAGAAAAATATCTCAGAGAGTATAACTAGGAGCAATGAAGGGAAGACACAAAGAAACAAATTTAAGTTGGATATCAGGAAAAACTTCCTTAGACTCAGATTTGTCTAAAAGTAGAATGAGCTGCCTATTCTCATCTCAAGAGATGGTGGGTTGGCCCTCATTGAGGTTCTTCAAGAAAAGACTGATTACTTGGTGAGTGTCTGATAATGGAGATTCCTTTTGGCTGTGGTTTGGATTAGATGGTCATAGAGGGACCTTCCAACTTGCAAATTCTATAATTCTTTTTTTTAAATTTAAATATTTAATTTACTTATTTTTGATTTTCAACATTCACTTCCATAAGTTTTAAACATTCTCCCCCCTCTCTCCCTCCCCCTCCCTCCCCCAGACAGCATGTTATTCGATATGAGCTCTGTGCATACATTCCTAGTAAACTCATTTTCACGTTAATCATATTGCATAAAAGAGTAATAATAAACCATGAGGGAAAACTTAACAAAAGAGAAAAGAGTCTGCTTCATTCTTCAAGTTCATTCTCTGGATGTAGAGGGCATTAAATTCTATAATTCTGTGATTCATTTTCTGAGTTGTTCCTATGTGCCAGGCACATAGTGCCTGTCTGGCACAAGGGATTTAGTGCCAAAAATGAAGCGGTCCTTGTTTGAAAGTTTATATTCCAAGAAAGAGCATGTATAAATACAAGTAAATGCAAAATATACACAAAATAATGGGTGGAGAGGAACTCTAACAACTGAGGAAATCAAGAGATGCTTCCAAAAGACATAGTCTTGCACTGACCTTTGAAGGAAGTTAGAGATTCTAAGAAGCAGATGTGGGGAGAAAAGACATTCCAAAAATTGGGGAGTGTGAAGACAAGGAGACAGAACGTGAAATACTGCACAGGAAGAAGCACAATCAGACTAGCTTGACTGAAATGCCATAGAGTTGAATTGGAATAACATGTAATAAACCTGAAAAGAGAGACAGGAAAGTAGAGAGATAGAATACCACTTTAATTGTCAGTTGTGGTTATCAGATCAATGTTCAAGAGGTCAATATGAATAGACCATGAAATAATTATGATGGGAACAGAAAGGGGATGAAAAAATGGAATTTTAAAAAAAGAGAAGGGGATAAAGGGAGGGAAAAACTAATGAAGAAAGGAGAGAAAGAAGAAAAAAAGGATGAAAAAGTAAGCTATGGGCACATCAAAATAGACTTCAAGTGGCAAACAGAGGAGTTTATAGTTACACTAGAGATAATAAGGAGCACCTTTTATTAGAACTGAATGTTGTCAAGTGGAAATAAAGATGAAAAGAGTTTCTTGAACTTGTAAGAGCTACCAGGATGGTTAAAGTTCAAAACCTTTTGAGTCTTTCCAAAAAAAATATGGAGGTTGGATAAAGAACAAACAAGAGATGAAGCTCCCTAGTTAAAGTGGAGAGAACAAATACTAACAAATGAAAAAAAGAAAAGGAAACTGCTCATTTTCTACTTTGCTTCCATTTCCTCTATTGGGGAGATTAATCTTTGGAATGAAGAGAATAGGAAAAAAAATATCGAGATGTTAAATCACAAGATAAGCAAGAATATTATGAACTCATTTAGAATGCTGAAAGATTTTGCAGATATGAGTCCTCAACTCCTGGCCATTGCCTTTGAGAAACTCCCATAAAGCAGAAAAATGTGACCGAGCTACAGACAAACCAACGTCTTCCCTTTTTCAAAGGGATAGAGTTAAAACTCTGGATTGGGGTGGGGAACGTAAACCTTGAGGCCACATGTGGCCCTCTAGTTCCTCAAGTGCAGTCCTTTGCCTGAAGTCTTGAGGTCACAGGTTCTCCACCCCTAATCTAGATGGTTTAAACAGTAGACTAATGAGTTGAACATCAAGATCAACAATAGATACAGCTCTTTATTTAATGTGTGGTTTGAGGGAACTTAGGGGAGCTGTGTTAAATATGGAACAACATGGGCTTATTACAAGAAGTGCTAGAATAACCACATTTCCTTTTTGACCAGACTACTATCCATCTTTCATCAGCAAGTCTGATTGGTTTGAACTCCAAATAAGATCTCCCTGGGCAAGGCACTCCTTACCCCCAACCCTCTTTCCAGATTCCTTCTGCAGGTCTTCCCCCATTAAATTGTATGCAGGAACTACCTTTCTCTTTCTTGTTTATATCCCAAAACTTCGGAGAATATCTGGAATATAGTAGGTGTTTAATAAATGTTTATTGAATTAAATGTTTATTGACTGGTAGCTCAGAGAAATGCTATAGGCTTAGTATCCTGAATTTCTGTGAGTCTTTTGACAAAGCTTCTCAAAGTGTGCTTGTGGGATTGAGACTGGACTCAAGATTTCATTTATCTAGGGAACTTCTAAAGGAGGAAACTCTCCACCAATGCAGGCAGAAACAGAAGTCACTTACCTATACACAAGGATCCCACGGCACAAATTAAATTACAAAACCACACATTAACATTATGTTTTATCATATTTAGATTTATTTTGTTATATATTTCTCCATTACATTTAATCTGGTTCAGGCTGTACTGGGGATGGCCCAAGGACATGATATATAACACATTCAAATGTGCCTTAGCCCATTCAAAAATTATGTGACTTACCCAGAGTCACACAGTCAGATGAAAGAATTGAATTCAGGTCTTCCTGGTCTCAAGGACAGTTCTGTAGCATAACAATGATTTTGTGGGCAAAATATGGAAAGATTTAATTCAATTCAACAAGCAATTTGCTGAACTGAATTGAGACATGAGGGCTAATTACAGTTATATAGCTTTGGAATTCGTTGAATGACAAGACCTATGAGTGTTGGTTAATGGAATGATGTCAGGCTTCATGAAAGGATGAATTCTATCTTTGTTACTTTTTTGTCCTTACCATGTGTAATACTGTGCTTTGCATATAATAGGTACTTAACAAATGTATAAAATCAGATTGATATAAACATCAATATCCACCAAAGATGTTTTTTGAAGAGAGAAAAGGGAAAACCCCCCTATTCTTACTAACAGGGTATTTGGGGCTGTAGGTATTGAAGAAAAGTATATAATAATTTTCAGATCTTATTTTCATTTATTTATGTCTCAAACAAGAGTTGGGTTCTCATCTCCTTCATTCTCTCCCTGTGCCATTTTCCAGACATAAACGAAACATGAGAGTCACATAGAGAGCAGGGCCTGGCATTAACTCTTGATTTACAACATTCTAGAAATCTTCTGTTTTTAGGAAATTTTCAGAATGTTAGATCTCTCTCTTACCCCTTTCCATGGTACAGCAAAATATAGCTATCTTCTCCTCTCCACGGTTTAAAGTCAATGCAGGTTTTTAAACGGTACTGCTCAAATGCTCGCAAGATAATTCCTTTAGCATTCAATTCTGAAGAAAAAAAGACAGAAACAGTGCCTGTTAACCACAGGTAAGATCTTGGATTAAGAGTTGGTTGTTCTCCGCTAAGCGAAAGTCCGTCTCTTGTAGGCTACCAATGGTCAGCTCCAATGGTCCTTTGTCAGGTCTCATCTTTCTTGAACTTTCTGAAGCTTTGGATGCCATAGGTGGCTCTTCCCTTCTTCATGTGTTCTCTTCCCTTGGTTTCAGAGGTCCCTTGTCCTCCTTGTTCTCCTACCTTTTTGACCACCTCTCTGTCTTCTGTGCTTGTTCCTTACTCTCATCCTAATCCATGAACCTGAGTTTTCCTCAAAACTTGGTCCTCAGGCCTCTTTTCTTTCTCTCCTGGGGCAGATTCATTCAATTCCACGGCTCCAACTTCTGCTTTTATGCAGACGAGTCCTAAACAACCTCACGATCATGAAAACTAGCATCTAATGCTCACTGTGTTAAGCATTATTTTCATGATAATTTCCTTTGAACCCTAATTTGCATTTGAGGAAATAGAGGCAAAGAGAGGTTAAATGACTTTCCCAAGATCGTACAGCTTGTGTCTAAGGCCAGATTTGGGCTCAGATCTTTCTCACTCCAAGTCTACCTCTCTATTCACTGAGCTATCTAACTGCCCTAAACATGTCTTTAGCCCAAACTCTAATTCTTAGCTAAAGACTCATATCTCCATCTATTGGACCACTGTACCTCAGACTTGACATGTCCAAAAATGGGTTTATCATCTTCCCTCTAAACCTGCTCCTCCTTCTTACACGGGTTTTCTGTCAGGTGCATTATCATGCACTCTTTAGCCCATTTTGTAACCTGAAGAGTATCCTTTACTCTTCCTACGCTTTCACATCTCAAACCTAATCACTCTGAAAGTCAATGAATGGTCAATAGTGTCTACCTACAGAGCTGGTCTCAGGGTCTGGAACCCCTGAGTTCAAATCTCACCTTCGACATGGACTGGCTGAGATTCTTAGTGGTTGAATCAACTCTCGAAGGCTATGAATGAAAGTGCCAATGTGCATTGATAGAGGGTTATGGAAGTTCTCTATACTAATGAAATCATAGATCCATCCCCATCTCTATCCCTATGCTGTCAATTCCACTTCCAAAACAAGTCTCAAATCTTTCTTCTACTCTTTGGCCACTATCATTTTTCTAGAAAGGAAAGAAATAAGCATTTTTAGGTACCTAAAATATGCCAGACTCCATAATAACCCCTTTACAAATATTTCATTTGATTCTCACAACAACCCTGGGAGGTAGATACTATGGTTATCCTCATCTTACAGTTCAAAAAACTGAGGTAGGCAGTGGTTAAATGACTTTTCCAGGATCTCACAGCTAGTATATAATATGTGTGACATCAAATGAGAACTCAGGTCTTCCTGATTCCACACTCAGCACTCTATGGTTCTAACAGCCCTGTGAAGTCTGATTAACATGCACCTACACCATGGCATTAGCTTCCTAATAGCTCTTGTACTCTTTACTTGCTGCTCTCTCCTATCCATCCTTCCTTCAGATCAGTATCTCAGTTTCCTTATGGATTCTTTCACTCCTTAGCTATCATTTCTCTGCTTTGGGTTACTAGGCGTAGGGAACCTATGGCCTCGAGGTCACAGATGACCGTTCCCAGGTCCTCCAGTGTGGCTCTTTGACTGAATCCAGACTTCACAGAACAAATTCCCTTAATAAAAGGATTTGTTCTGTAAAATTTGGACTTAGTCAAAAGGCCACATTCAAAGACTTTAACCTCTCTGGGAATAAGGGTCTTCATTCAAAAAGTAGGAATAATGACATTCCCTCTACCTAACCTTAGACTATTGTTCAGATGATCAAATGAAATATACATGTAAAAGGTTTATTAAAAAATCATCATACAAATGTGTTATTGTTTTAAAAGCCTTCTGCTTGATCTCCCTGCCTCATCAATCCCTACATAGCTGCCCAAGTGATTTTCCTACAGTCCAGATCTGACAGGTCACCTCTCTACTCAATAAATTCTATTGGCTCCTTTCACAACCTGGTTTTTCTTATGCTTCTGGTCTTTTTATACTTTATTTTCATCTACATTCTCTAAGATTAAGTTACATTGGCCATTTTACTGTTCCACAAAATTAACAATTTTCTCCTTTTCTCTCTCTCTCTCTCTCTCTCTCTCTCTCTCTCTCTCTCTCTCTCTCCTCCTCCTCCTCCTCCTCCTCCTCCTCCTCCTCCTCCTCCTCCCTCAAAACTGGGCTGGAGGGCTCTCCCTGCTCACCTCCATCTTCTGACTTCCTTGGCCTCCTTAAATATTTGGCTTTCAAATCCGGCCTTTGCCAGAGATTTTCCCTATTCCCCACACTTCAAATGCACTCAAGACTACCACCTCTTCCCTCTCAGATGACTCTCTATTATTCTCTATTTATACTGTATGTATCTTGTAGGTAAATTTATTTTGGATATTGTGTCCCCCCAATTAAAATGTGGGCTCCTTAGAGGTTGGTACCATGTTTTTGTTTTTCTTTCTATCAGAGTTTACCACAGTGCCTGCCCCCTTAAATCTCTACTGATTTATTCAATTGTATCTTATATAAATCTTGTATATACACTTCTAACCCTAAATCCTAAATTCTAACCCTAACCCTAAATAAGTAGGTGCTTAATAAATGTTTATTGACTGGCACATAGGTAGTGCTCAATCAATGATTATTTACACTTAATAGATTATTCTTCCTAATTGATTCATTGTACAAAAAAATATGAGGCTTAAGTGTTGTTTTATAAATTAAAAGCACTTAAAAGATAGTGAGTTCTGAGTGATTGTAATGACCTATAATAACCCTAGAGAATAGTGACCAAAGGCATTTTTCTCCTTGTGGAGGGGATGGGGTACCGCATAGAGAATGTTGCATGTACTGTTAGACAAGGTCTGTGTATTGATTGAGTATAGGAATATAATTTAATTCATTTAGATTATGCATGATTGAAGATGTAAGTACTGCTCTGCTTGCATATTATATTTATTTTACAGAATATAATAAGTTCAGGTTTCCTCATTTAGGAAAATGGAGATAATAGAATCCCAGGGTTGTTATGAGTATAATATGAAAATACTACTTACAAAATGCTTGACAAATCTTAAAGCACTATATCAATTCTAAAATGAAGAAGAATCAAAGTCACTCATCTGAATGACTAAAGACCTGCTGAGAAAGAGAATGACTGAATACTATAGACTCCCAAAGTCAAATTCTCACCTTCAACCTAAGAAAAGATCCAGTCAAATATCTCTTCATGGCATGAAAGTAACCCTGAGTTTTCAAAAGATGAAACAATGGAATACAAGTCTTACCATGTACTAGCAAGATGGAAAAGTTTTTAATACAGACTTAGAAAGAAAATGTGTTTACTTATGGAGTAGACTAACTGATTACAGGAGGGCCCATCACCAACAGGCTGGTACCTGGACACCTCATAAACAAAAAAGAAAATACAAAATGATTCTGTGTCCTGTGTCAACACTTCTCTTTCTTTGTTGATGGTGATACAAGGGCAAAAAAGAAGGCAAAGGGCGAAAATACTCAGGCTTTTGAGTGGTCTAAATGGGAGACTTTTGTTCAATAATCAGTGAGTTGATAGACTATATAGGAGCTGAATATCTCTGTAAATTAAACTAGAAGATACAAAGAAGTCACAATTAAATGGAAGGGTTGCTCACAGATTCTCCTTAAAGAGTCTAGAAACTAGCTATCAACAGCAATCTCTTTGTTGAGGAGAAAGACTTAGTAATCAAGGGTAACGCCATTTTAGAGTATTTACAAAACCTTATGGAGTCAAATTGGATATAATTAAAGGTGCAGTTAAGAGCAGTGGAAGGGAAAACAAGTCCAAAGAAAGTTGGGCATGAGAGTCAATTAAACACCAAGATTAATTAGGAAAGACAACAAAAAGATGTGACATGGTACAAATTTGACAATATTTCTCTAGTACTGTATTGTCATTATCAATGATGGTGGAACCACCACATTTGGACCCTAGCGTCTCAATACTCAGTGGGGTATATGAGGAACAGTACTTAAGAAAATGAAGTCACAAAGAGTTGCTGGATTAGACTAAATAGATACAGAAAATATTCATGTTGAAAACAACATAATTTTGGAGGAACTGAAGGTCTGATTTTTAATATAGCTCCTATGACAGAGAATACAAAAAGAAAAAAAACTGATAGTATTATTCCTCTCCCAAAAAGGAAAGAAGATATTAGGAAGTACTGATCCACAAGTTTACTTCCTTATTTCTATAAAATCTTTATGGAAATATGCTATTCTCCTTGATGATACCTGTTGGAAATAGGAAATGGGAACAGGTAGTCTTGAACAGATTTTTTCCTATAACAGACTATGTTTCCACAATCTTAAAATAGTTGGAAAGGTATAGAGATTACAAAATCTTGCTTTACATTTTGGTTAAAAAATAATAAAACTGCCCTACAAACACTTGGTAACACAAAACACAACCTAAATAGCTCTCTTCTAATGAAATATATTGCATTCAAATATTAAGATAATATAAACTTCTTTGAAGGCTGCTATGAGATCCATGGCTATTCCAAAAAGATCAGTCACCAAATCTACACAAGAAAATCCAAGTGAGAAAAAGTCTATTTATTGTTCAGATTATGACATGGAGTTGGATAGACAGTGCAGTAAAAAAAACAATGACAATGAACAGAAAAGGAGAAAGATAACAGACTCAATTGGATTTGGTTGATCATATAATACTTTCAAATATCCTAAGCTTTTCTTTGACACATTTTTTGCATCATCCCAGGGACATTATCATGGAATAATATGGTTCAACATGTCAATATTGTGGGTGACCCAGACTTCAAAGGAGAGATGAAAAGTGTATGTGGACTGCAAAATGTTACCAAGAAATGACTTATGGACTTTAATATATTTTATCCAGAAGGAAAAGAAAGGGAATTGGTCAGGCATCAAAAGGAAGAGTTAACAGATTGACAGAGAATGGTTACACTTGCCTCTATAAAATGTTAAGAAATATAGAGGAGGGCATTTAGTCTCCAGAGGGTAACTCCCCACAGAATGGGAAGGATGTAGATATCTTAGCACTCTCATCAGTGAGTTCATGGGATCCAAACCATGGTTCCATCAATAATAGCATAAAGGTACCATCCCTGGATTGATCAAACCTCAACACAAATTCTTCAAAATCTGTTAGTTTCTCCAATTTCCACTTTTATGTTGTATATAAATATACATACACTCAAAAAACAAATGCTTTAAAAAATAGAGCATCCTAGCCTTCAAAGGCTAGTATCCCAATTCATCCTGAGACAGATTTATTATCATCAATAATAATTTATTAAATACCTACAATTTGTAGCACACTCTTTTGAGACTTTAGACGATCCATAATTTGGATAAGCCATGATCTTTACCTTCGTGAAATCTGCAGCCCTATGTAATGAGATATAAATTTACTTCAAAACTTTGAACACTTCCAGGTTCTGTTAGTTTGTCCATAAAGTCATGCCCTCCACAGACTTGGGTAACAACCCCTTAAGAGCCCAGTTAGTGGTCTTCTGTGGCCACTGAGTTCATGAATTTGTGGGTAACCTGTTAAAGAACCTTTCCAAACTTAGCCATGCTGGTCTTTGCATGACAGAGAGTCATGTATATGGAGAGTCCTGATATAATTCTCAAATAGGAAAGATTTCCACCTTAATAAGATCAGTCATTGTTTCTGTGGCACTAATATAAACTCTGAGAATTCTACCACAAGGAGGAATTAGAAGAAGGTTTTACTAAAGGGGTAAGTGTGAAGTAGTTTAAATGAATATAAGGAGGGTACAAACAAATGTCTCTGTGAACATCCACTCATTTAATATGATCTAAGGCTAGAAGGTACCTGAATGATCATGTACTCCAATCCTCCTATTTGGCAGATGAAGAACTGAGGACCAGAAAGGTTAAGTGACTGACCATTTACTTGGCTACTAAGTGGCAGAATGGATAGAATGCTGGGCCTGGAGATAGAAAGATGCGAGTTCAAATTCAGCCTTCCATACTGACTGGTTGTGTAACCCTGATTACTTTAATAGCTTAGATTAGCTCTGCCTCAGTTTCCTCATCTGTAAAATGGGGTTATAATAGAAACTATCTCCCAGGGTCACTGTGAGGATCCAATGAGAAAATATTTATAAATCAGCTTGAAAACTGTAAAATGTGACTAATTACAACAATGATTATTGCTCAATTTCACACAAGCCATAAATGACAGTCAGGATTTGAACTCAAGTCCTTGGACTCCATGCGAGTTCAGTGCTCTTCCCACTGTTGATTCCCTAGGTCCTAAGAAAGGAGAGGAAAATTATTACAAACTGTTCCAATTTTAGAAAGTTCCATCAATAATACTAAACAGATGGAGTTCTAATAGACTCTTCTGTTTTAAAAGAATAATAAAAAAAATTTTAGAAATTGTAAATAGCAACATATTTGTGTCTGGGCTTTGGGTATTTGTAATCAATGCATCTGAACAGTCTTTCAGTCTTTCACTAACTCTAGAGAAGGGCCACATATCTAGAGGTCATAGGATTTAGGGTTCTTAGGATAGGAGGGACCTTAGTGATCATAGCTTTCTTTTATGGAATTGAACATCAGAGAAATAGCTGTTTTTATACCTATCTCTACTTTTCTCCCCAGCAAACCTTCATCCTGAAATGAAAAAAAAATTATTCTGTCTTCAACTAAAAGGAGTCCAAACTCAATAGCTCCTGTCTGGAATTTGAATGAGGCCAGAGTCTAAGATAAAGGGTGAAGGAACAAAGATTCTCCCTGAAATGAGATACCTACCTAGACTATCTTCAAAGGCATAAGGGATGACAGTAGGCCATCTATATTGATCACCAGCAATGGCAATTTTGTCTGTCTAAAAAGGAAAATAGACAGTTTGATTCCAAAATTAGGCATCAACTTGCAGAAGAATAGGTAATTGTCCCAAGGAAGGTAGTTCAGGCATCTCCCAACCATCAGGAGAAACAAATCATTTTTGCATGTATCAGTGTAGTTTTCCAACAATTTTGAAAGAGATTAGGAGGAAAATAATGCATCTGCAGCACTGATTTGTGGTAGGAAATTTTGGGAAAAAGGCATGCAAAGTTTATGTCTGGCAATGATTGTGGGAGAAATCCAATCACCATTGGCAAAAGAGCTGAAATGAAGGTTCTTGCACTCAGATTAGTGAAATAATGTTATATATGGAGAAAATTATAGCAAGGGTTCATTCATTTGGGCTGCATTATTTCAGAATTCATGATAATTCAGACATATGCTGAGTCTGTTACAGTATTGTAAAAATAGAGTTTGCTAAACCAAATTGTTTAAAGGGAAGAGCTATGTTTACAGTTAAGTAAATGAACTGTTATCTAGTACTTTTAAAACCCTGTTTTGGCTGTACCTGTTTTCTTTATACAATGTGTTAATTACTAAAGATTATTATTCCTATCTATTCATAAAATGGGTGTGGCAGGATCCCTATGAACAACATTTTGTAAGTTTAATTTATGTTATTGTAAAACATAATCGACTTCAGGGTAGACATTTTTGTTACAAGATCAATCAATAAACATTTATTATGTATCTACTATAGTCTAGGCACTGTAATGAGGGCTGGGCGTACAAAAAAATAGCCCTAACTGCTAAGGAGTATTCAATCTAAACATATATACATATATATATATATATATATATATATATATATATATATATATATGTAAATGCAATTAAATGTATATAAAAGAGGATAGCTAGGAAATAATTAAGAGAGAAAGACCTGGAATTAATGAGTATTTAGGAAAAGTTTTCTGCAGGATTTTAGTTAAAATTTTGGGAACTTTGTAGTTAAAATATAGAAGGGAGAGCATTCCAGGCATTTGGGCCAGCCAGAGAAAAAGCCTAGAGCCAAGAGATGGTGTCTTGTTCGTGGAATAATCAGGAGACAAGTGTCACTGGATTGAAGAATACGTGTCAGAAGTGAAATGCAGAGAGACTGGAAAGATAGAAGAGGGCTAGGTTTTGAAGGGCTTTGAATGCTTGGGCTGTTCGTATTTGCTCCTAGAAGCAATAGGAAGTCAATAGAGTTTATTGAGTAGGGAGGTGACATGATCGGACCTATGAGGTGGGGAGGATGGTGTTGCCTTATAGAGCAATTAGAAAGACTGGGATGGGGAAGAGTTTGGGAGAAAAGACAATGAATTTGGTTGAGTTTAAGGTGTTTGCTTGATCTCCAGTTTAAGATGTCAGAGAGACAGCTGGAAAAGTGAGATTGTAGGTCATGAGAGAGATGACAGGAAAGGTAGATTTGAGAATCATCAGCCTAGAAATGGCGAGTAGATGCGTGGGAGCTAATGAGAACACCAGGTGAAGGCGTTCAGAGGGAGAAGAGAAGAATGCCCAGCACTGAACACCAAGGGACATTTTTATAGAAGGTATGATCTGGAGGATGAGCCAGCAAAGGAGACAGAGCAGAGCAGTCAGGTATGTAGGAGGAAAATGAGGGAAGAGTGGTATCTTGGAAACCTAGAGAAAAGAGTATCAAGGAAGACAGAATGATCAACAGTACCAAAGGCTATGGAGAGGTCCAGGAGAATGGGGATTCAGAAAAGGTCATTAGAGTTAGCAATTAAGAGAACATTAGTAACAATGAAGAGAGTAGTTCCAGTGGAAAGAAAAGGTGGAAAGTCAGATTGTAGTGGGCTCAGAAGAGAGTGAGAGGAGGAAGAGAGAAAGCATCTATTGTAGACAGGGTTTCTTTTTTGAGGAATTTAGCTACAAAAGCCAGAAGAGATTATGGGATGATCATTCGCAGGGATGGAAGGATCAAGTCAGGATGAGGGAGACATGAGCACATTTGTAGGTAGTAGGAAATGAGCCAGTAGAGAGGGAGATATTGAGAACAAGTGAGAGTAGAGATGACAGAGGGTGCAATATGTATGGGGAGATGGAATGGAATGGGATGCTTAATCAAGCAGAGGGTTTGGCTTCTGTAAGAAATAAGAGTACTTCAACATGTGAAATGGGTGAAGGAGGTTAAAGTGACAGAATGTACCTAAGGGATAGGAGATGAAGGAAAGGAGAGGAGGGAGTTCAAGGCAAATGACCTCATTTTTTCTGTAAAATATGAGATAAGGTTCTTAGCTAAGATAGCAAGAAAAGGAGAGCCATTGGAAAGAGATCAATGAAAAGTTTTGGAGCAGCTGCTATGGAGAGTAGGATAATGAGTTGATCAGGGAGGCATAGTACAATTGCCTAACAGCAGTAAGGGCACAGTGGAGGTTATAGCACACAAATTTGTAGTGGACCATGTAAGAATAATTGCACATTTTTTTCCATCTTCATTCAGCTACACATGTGTAGGCATGAAAGCAATGAATGGTTGGAATGATCCAAGGTTGGGGCTTGGTTAGGTATAATCAGCAATAGGAGAAAGGGGCTAGAGATTCAAAAGAGGAGGACACTATAGAGTTGAATTGGTTCACTAAGGAATCAAGAAGAAGAGAAGGGAGTGGCTAAAACATATAAGTTAGTGTGGGAGAGGATTGAGGCATTAAAAGATTAAAGGTCATGGTGCAGAAGAAGGATAGGGTTATGTAAGGGAATGAAGAGGGAGGGGTGAAAAACTAATAGATTATGGTTGGATAAGGGGATTTTAGAATTCTTGAACATAGAGGTGGTATATTTATGCTTGATGTCAAGGCTATGACCTTCTTTGTATATGACTGAGGTGGGCTGGAGAAGTATCTTGTGGGAGTTTATTAAGTTAAGGAACTGAGTGTTTAGGGTATTTGAGGGAGAATCGATATGTATATTGAAGTCCCCTAGTATAAGGGCAGAAGCTTGGGAAAAGAGAAAAATTGTGGAGCAGGTATCAAATTCATTGAGGAAGAAAGGAGAATAGCCTGGGGAAGGGGGGTCTGTAGGAAATAGCTACTGGGATTTGGGATGAATAGTAGATATTAATATCATGAGCCCCAAAGGAGGAGAGGTTATCAAGTGATGGAGGAAGGGGAAGAATCTGGAAGTGGTAGTGGGCAGGAGAGAGTGTCCCACCTCCCTGGTCTTAATCAGTGAGGGGAGCAGAATGAATGAAGGAGCAGACAGTCCTGGGAAGGGTGGTCAGAGAGACTGTGTCATCTGGTGAAATCCAAGTTTCACTAAGACTAGCAGATGGAAAGAGTGGGAGAGGAAGAGATTTAAGATAAAAGGAAGTTTGATTCCTAAGGAGCAGGCATGCCAGAGGACAAAAAGGAAAGGCTAGGCGGAGTTAGGATGAAACTTGGGGGTGGGAAGGTCAATTGAGGATGGGAATGAGGACTCCAGAGGTAGGGGATGTTGTGTAAGGTTTAGATCACAATCTATAAGAGTTCAGAGTTACTGGATTTTGAAGGGTATGATCAAGTGTGAGAATGTTCATCACTGAGTGGAGGACATCACTCCTCTCCTCAAAGGACATGTGCAACTGGAGATGAAAGGCTTGAAATTGAAGAAAGGGCTACTCTTCTTTGCACTAGGGGTTCTCTACATCCCAGTTGGGAGATTGGGTTGTCAGCAGGAAGTGAAAGATGCCTTGTGCTGGTACAGATGGAATTGGTTACTTCGGGCTTGGTGGAAAGTACCTGAACTAGGCTCAAATAGCCTTTCATCAGGAAGTATATTGCACTGAGTAGGAGATGCTCAGGTGCTAGTACCTCTGTGCTCTGAGATGGCTAGATCGACAAGGAAGAGAGAAAGAATCATATTTGAAAAATTAAAAAAAAATTTAAACCTCTCAAGTTTAGATCAATAGAATCTAACTACATATAATTAATGATGATAGCCTTGAAACTAATTTCCATTAAATCACAGTAGAAAAAGATGATAATATGAATCAAGTCAACTTTTCCCAGCACAATTGTTTATGAGATCTTGATAAATGATTCCCACTGATTTGTGCCACCTCCAGTGGTTAAGGGTTAACACATCCTCCTCACTCTGGTAAATGAGCATCAGAGAGGCAGTATTTTAGCTTACATTTGCCACTAAAAGCATTGCTATCACTGCAGCATGACAACTCACCTCATCAAGGATGATGTCTCCCTCGAAAAGGTTCAGTCCCAAAGCTAAGTGGCAAAACAAAATCTGACATTAGTAAATGAGTAAAATCCTACACATGCATGTGAGATTTTCAAGAGAAAGAAATTCACAAACCTTCATTGATTTCAATTATGTCATTGTCTTTGCCACCATCTACATCAAATACTGAAAAGACAAGTAGAACAGAAAAGCAAAGGTTAATCTTTGGCTAAAATGTTTTAGAGGAGAAATCTTTAGGTCACCTAATCACAAAATTATACATCATCTTACTTGGACCACTTCATGTATTCTGTTTTCCTATTTCACTTGAGCACTGACTGACTTTAGCATAAATCAATAGAGTTGATACAAATGTCTCCTTCTCCACAAGATAGACAGACTTGGAAGAGGCTCCATGATACAGACAAGATACACTGAATTGGAATCAAACTGGAAACAGACTGATTCAGTCAGCCTTGATTTGTCCATATGTCGTCACTTCAATACAGACCGGAACTTTTAGTAAATCACACAGACCAAAGCATCCAGGTTAAGCCTGAATTCCATTCTAAATTCCTAGGGAACAGAAAACATGATTGGTCTTATGACTCTATTTTAGTACAACTGACTAGAAGCAGAATGCAATATCTGGTCCATCCAATCTGGCAGAACCGTCTTTCCAGCTGCAATTTTTCTTCTTGTGGATGTGTAAGATTTGACTGAAATAACAGCCCATCCAACTCACATACTATTTAGATGATATGAGAAAAATTACTATGAAAATAGGACTTCTTAAGGATTTCAAAGGGGGTACAATGGGATAGTGTGTAGAACTGAACTTAAAAGTCAGGCAGATCTGATTTCAGATCCAGCCTTGGATACTTACTAACTGTACAACCCTGGAAAAGTCTCTTAACATCCTCTCAGCTTCAGTTTTCTCTTCTGTAAAGTAAGAATGGTAATAGTATCTACCTAGTTGGTAGATCTAATGACAGCATCTATCTAATAAGTATGCATTAGGTAGATGCTCTTACTGTTACTATCAAATGAGAATATTTGTAACACATTTAGCACAGTCCCTGTCACGTAGGAGGCAATACTTAATCCCTTCCTGTTCTGCTACATCATTAAATTGCTATGAAGATCAGATGAGACAGGATACGTAAACTGCTTCACAAACCTTACAATGCTATATAAATGCAATGTGTTGATGAGGTTATTGTTACTATTCAATCAGTGTTGCAGTCCATCACAATTACATGGTCCCAGATTATTGTTAGTTACTTTCAAGGTTCTTGTTACATAGAATAGATTTATTCAGCTTTTGGTACTCAAACATTCATGAGGGATGATACTGGTTGTTATTGTGCAGGGAATTCTGATTTTTATAATAGTCAATATCATATATGTAATGAATATACTAATAGATTAGATTTTGTAGAATTGCCTTTTCCAGGTTGTGAGTCAGACTTACAATGTATCCTGAATTGATCAATCCATCCTCGACAAGACTCACAATTACTGGTATCCTTCTGCCAACATATCTGAAGTGAAGCAAATCAAAGACTATAGAACCTGTAGCTGCTATTATGTCCATTTTACAAAGAAGGAAACTGAGTTGGAAAAGGCAAAGTGACTTGCCCAGGGTCAGACAGGTAGGAAGTATCTGAAATAGGATTTAAAATCTTGACTCCAAATCCAGCTTTCTACCAACTGCACCATCTAGCTGCCATAGATCACTGGAAGTACTGAAGGATAGAAGTCAATAGATGACTCACCAAAGGTTTCTGGGGTTGGCTGAGGAACAAAATAAAAAAAAAAAGAAGAGAACACATTATTCATGATAGACAAGATTTATCGGTGCTTCTTTTAATCTTACTCATCTATATAATAATAAAGGCTTTTGTTTGCTAGCTCACTAAAATTGATTCTTTCCCATCAGAGTACTAATCTTTATGAAATTTGAGCATCTAAAATGAGTTTTTACTTAACTGATTGTTTTTCATTAAAAAAAAAAAACACAGGGCACATTAATGTACTGTTGGCAGAGCTGTGACTTGATCCAGTCATTCAGAAAAGTAATATAAAATTATGTGAAGAAAGTCATGATAATGTCCATACACTTTGATCCAAAAACCCCACTGCTAGACTTCATGGAGATCAATGAAAAAAAAGAAAGGCTCCCACATACATATATCAAAATATTTATAGCAGTACCTCTTGCAGTATTAGTAGTTGGTTTTTATCCCTTGTTTTCAAAATGGACATGATATCAAGAAACTGATGCCATAATTTGCAAGTGAATTGGATTTAAATGAGGGAAAGCTGTGCAAGGTCACCAACCTCACTCCTTCTGAGTCATGTGGGTCCAGTGGAGTATCAAAAAACAAAAAGCAACCTCAATGCTCGTAAACTAGAAAATGATTAACCAAGTTTTAGTAGAAGAATGTACTGTTATGTTATTATGTCCTCTGAGAAATAATGTATATAATGACTACAATGATAACTAGGAAGATTTCTATGAAATGAGATATATGAAGTAAGCAGGACCAGGAAATTAACATACATAATAGCCACAACAATGTAAATATAAAGATCAACAACAAAAGTTTTCGAAACTGAGTACTAATAAATTATAGTGACCAACTTAGCCTCAGACATAATAATGAAAAGACACTCTCCCTCATTCTTTGTAGAGGTGGGGGATTAGCAGTGTGGAATACTTCATATAATTATCAAACTTTTTAATATATTGTTCACTACACTTTCCCCTCCTTTTCTTCATTATAAATGATGTCTCTTGGGGATGGATACATTGCGAAATATAAGATATATAAAAAGGGATAAGCCTATTTTCATTTATAACATTTTATCTATTTTTAATTATTTCATTTTAGTTTATTTACCAATTTATTTCATTTAACAGAGACTTTGTAAATTAAAAAGAAACCTATTAAGTAAGAATGAGCGAATAACAAAGAAGATGACAGTTCCATTTTTCTCTGCTCTTGGACACCATTTGAAGTTCAGTTTGGAGCACATATTTTGGGAAGGGCACTGTCAGATTGCAGAGTTTCCAGAGAAGAATCATCAGAACATTTGATAGGACTGGGCATGATTTTATACAAGAATTGATGGAAAGAAATGGAAATGATTCATCTAAGGGAGATTTGAGGAGACATGAGAGAAAGATTATCTTGAAATATTTGAAGGGTTAATATATTAAATAGAAATTAGACTTATTCTGTTTGACACTAGAAGTAGATATATGAACAATAGGGGAAACTGCAAAGAGGTACTTTCCAGTTCAAAATAAGGATAGGGTTCCAAAAATCAAGCTACCCCAAAGCAGAATTAACTAGCCCAAGAAGAGGTAAATTTGTCACTGGAAGTCTTCAGGAGGAGACAGGATGACCAGATTGGACATAACAATACCAGCAATTCCAGCTGAGGGGTAGGCTTGACTAGACGACCTTGAAGTTCTAACTTAGAGATTCTGTGACTCTTTGAAATTGATTTTTTTAGACTTTAGAACAATGCCATGACTAATCATGACTTCAGAAGACGATCAGTAAAATTGAGACATGATAGACTAAAAGTATGGGAAAGGTATGATGGCTAGAGCACTAGAATTGGAATCCAGAAGACCTGACAGATCTGGGCTTAAACACTTAGTAGCTATGTGAACCTGGGAAGTTCACTTGATCTCTGTGCCTTTGTTTCCTTATTTGCAAAATGAGGGAAGAAGGAGAGGTGAACAGGCAATGTGATTTGCTGTTCTCAATTATTTGTTCCAAGGAAGGGCTTAAGCAGCAGTTGAAGAATATTTAAATATATTAAAAATAATATATTTGAAAGTAGATTTTTAAAAGAGATATATGTAAGAATAACTAACCCAATGTACTACTTCCTCCAATCAAAAGATAAAGTAAAAGAACGCTAAATGTGAAGCCAAAAGATTTGGTATTCTCCTCCTTACTGCTTATAAGATCTTGGGGACAAGTCATTTACTTTCTCTGAAACTCAGTTCCCTGATCTGTGAAACTGGAATAACATACTAAATCTACCTATCTTGACAAGATTTTTACAGGACTCAGATAAATAAGAGATGCAAATGAGATTTTTAATCAGTAAAGTAACACATTCCAAGAAAGAAACCAACTTCTTTTTTAAAAAATGTGCAATGAAGAAAAGTAAGGAATGCCTCAACGTTTCCTCAGGTCGTTGGTTTCTTGAGACAAAATAAAAATTCTAATTATTTTGAAAAGATGCATTGGTATGTTTAAGAATAAAATGAAATTTCTGAAAACAGGTTCAAAATGTCAAGTGAAGTCCAGGCTGGTCCAGAACAAACAAAATCACCTGAATTGGGAAGGTGTTTTCACATATCTGTTTCATCCATTCATCCAGTTTTTAAAGACCACAGCAATGTTCAGGATAGGACTACCTCCACAGAGTGGGGCAAACAAATGTTCATTATGAGGGGAATGAGGGATACAAGTTGGAAGGAAGGCTTACTTTATAGTACTTTGTACAGGTTTCTCATTTTTCTACTTGAGAAGGTTCCTCCTGCCAATAAAACATAAACTTCTTGAGGGAAGGAACTACTCAATTTCTGTCTTTGTGTCTCCATCAGCTAGTGCAGTGGTTTGCACATAGCAGGAGTTTAATAAACATTTGTTGACTTAAATTCATTTCATAAACAGAGTATTGAGGAGGTGGGGAAGTAATGATAGCTCTTTCATCCCTACCCAGTCTATCCCATTTTTCACTGCTTCATACTATTTTACTTCTCACATTATACTTTCCTTCCTCAACTTTCTCCTAGTTATTCCTCCCTTTCTCTACTTCCCTGAGTCCAGTCTCCCTCAAAGGAATCTTTCTTGCTCATGCCCTGAGGTTCACTCTCTAGGAGGTCCCACATAGCAGAAAAAACCTGACTGCTGTGGCAGGAATACTGGATTTAGTGGACTTGGCAGTAGCTGGTCTAGCCTTAAGGGAAGACAGATCACTATCCTCGTAAACATTAGTCATGATTCTACTGGTGAGGGATAAGAAAGGGTAGCTACACAAAGAAGAAAAGAGAGGAACCAGGGGTGACTGCTCCTATCTCCCATTCTATTTCAGCTGCCAATAAGGATAAGCCACCCAGATACATACCCAGAAATGCCTTTCTAGGTAGCCTAACCCGGGCCCCAGCTACAATTCAAAAACAAATTCATCATCATGTGTTTGAGTATTTTTTAGATCATTGGCAATTAGCTAGGTGACAAGAAGCTTGACCACATAGCAATCTCAGCCAGTAGTTGAGATGCCCCAAATTAGCAAATTTTTTATGCCCCAGTCTATTTCCCTGATTCATATGAACAGGTTAGGAAAAAAAGGATCATTGCCAATCTATCGCTATTCTGAGGAAAAGAAATGAGCTGGTGGGCTCAAGGTAGTGCTGTAGAATGATTGCACATTCCACACAACACATCATTATTTTTTGACACCAAAAGGTTGTCTCACCTATTAAGAATGTATGTAAAAATACACAACTGCATAAGTACATATATGCAATACATTTTAATAGTTGGATTTAAGGCATTCATTACTTTTAGATATAACAAATGTTTTCAAAGAAAGGTTCTCTTTTCCAACATTTGTCTGCCACTTTAAATTTATAACTTAATACATCTCCCCAAGCCTTTAAAATATAATTTAGTACTTTGATTTTGTCCATATTCAGCTGGCACAGGGTACTTTTCTACCTACACGAGATTGGGCTAAAGCTAATAAGAAATCAGAAAAAGAATTCTTACTCTTCATAGCCCATAGCCTATGCACTCACATTGGGATTTTTATTCAAATAATTTGTAAAAAAAAAAATCAATATTTTATCAGCCAATACCAAAAGTTGAACTAAAACAAATTTTCTTTCTTCCCCATGTTATCAAAAGTTAGTTTTGAAACAATGAAGCAGAAAGAGAAACAACCAGGTACACCATAGACTCATTCTTATTCTTCCTTGGATCCCTAGCTGTCCTCTGCTACCCTACAATTAATCTATCCAAACAGTAAATTCTCTCTACTTGCCCTAAAAAAATCACTCCTTTCATGAACCCTGCCTGATTCAAATGAAAGAAAACCAATGCTTAAATAAGGCTTAATGGAATAACTACCCCATCCTTGGAGAGAAGGGGTCCCCCCCAATTACTTGCTGCCCTCTAGTTGGCTTGTTTTGTTTTATTTTCCATATATCTTATATAATATACATTTTAATTCCTTACCATGCCAGAGACCAAAAGGAGAATCCCACAAAGCAGAAGCCAAGGCAAACACCATGCATCCATTTTTCATCCCTAGCTAAGAGCAACAAATTAAGAAATTCCAAATGCGTTGTACTTATAAAGAGGCGAACATCATAAACTGGAACCTTTGATCTGTGTGATTTGAAGATTGGCCTGTTCCTGGAGTAGTTCTTCAAATGAAGGAGGCAAAATCCTTAGTACCTTTCTGAGGTTGTACAGTTTATCTCATTTTTTTTTAAGAGGCAAGTGCCTGGGAGGAGCCAGCCTGGAAGGTTAAATATCTAATCTTTATTTCCTGATGAATTAAAGTAAATTATATATGAAAAAAAGATCAGCAATTAATTTTAAATCAGATATCTATTCTTCCATTTAACAAGTTATTATAAAATATTGATTAATGGAGTGTCCAATAAATGCATGTTGACGGACTGACTGATGATCAAATGGCTGAAGTTACAGAGAAAGTCAACCCACTTGGGTCTTTGATTGCATCTTCCTATAGAGGCTATACAGATCCATTGGGAATCAATTGGTTGCCTGAGGATGTTGTATGGTGCAGTCACATACATTCCTTGTCTAACTTCTTTGCACTGGGTTTATTAAAAATGAGGTTGGTTGAAGGCATGTCCTTTTGTTTCCCTTTTCAGGAATATCCAAAGGAAGAGAGGGAGAGAGGGAGAGAGAGGGGGAGAGAGAGAGAGAGAGAGAGAGAGAGAGAGAGAGAGAGAGAGAGAGAGAGAAGCAGAGTTATCATAAGACATAAATTTATATTGCAAGAAAACATCTCATTTTGCAAACTTGGAAAGCAAAGTCCAGAGAAGCGAAGTGACTATTCCAAAATCATACAAACAGTAAAAGAAACAAAAACAAAAACCAAAGCTGGATATTAACCCCAACTCTACTGACTCCAAATCTTGAAAGGCAATTTTAGTCTCTAGATAGATGGTTAGTCATAGGGAAATAGTGGGGAAAAGACAATGAATAAAGATAAAAAATGGCTCAGTGATTAGAAAACACCTGTTGTCACTGTACTTGTTTTAAGCCACTTGTTAATTATTCTATGGGAATTTTCAGAAATGAAACATGCCACCATTTGCTACTCTACATTCTCAAACTGTAGAGACCCATTGTACATTATTGAATTTTATCACTGAGTGAACATAGTTGGAAATATGGAAGCTGCATAGTTCTATGAACACAGTAGGTTCTTATATAGAGGGGGATCAGAAAACTCCATTCTCACTTCCTTTAATTCAAGAGATAGCAGTGGGGGTGGGACTGGGGGGATTTTAGTAAGTGTTCACATGAACTGGATGCCAAGTGTCCAGTCCTAGCCATGGAGAGGTAGTAACACAGATATATTGTAATTGCATATATGCTGAGCCACATGCAAGAAGATAAGAAAACCAAGTAACCAAAGGTTAACAACTTGAATTCCAAGCTATTAGATAAAAGGGCAGTAAGGGGACGGGGGAGCATTCCTGGAAATATCAAGTTCCTAGAGAAATTCTGGACCTATCTTCCCATTTAGCCGGGAAGGAGTACCTAGACACGGCCAGTCCCTCAGAAAGCACTGAAGCCTGGAGTTTAAGCCTTCCAGACAGAGGATGAGCACCTGGGCGGCACCAACCCCTTAATCTACAGAGCTAGAGCCACCCCCCGGCAATGTTAATGTGAAGCTGCCACTTGTCTGTCACTGCCTTTATCCATGGTTGGATCTGTTGTGGTTTGAGGTGCTGGGAACCCCAAAATGTAAGGGCACAGGGATCTGCCTCAAAAGAATTCAGCCACTCAAGTCATCTTTCAGTCACAGTAGCAAGGTTTTGTTATAATGCTAGTAAGGAGGGCAAGATTCCTAGTAGATCTGCAGCATTGTAACACCAATAAGGGTGGGTGAGATTCCTAAGGAATCTTAGAATTTGATGAGGATGGAACTGATACTTTCATACATTTATAAAAAAAAAACTGTGAGAAGAGATAGATGGGATTAAGGAGTGGTGACAGCCTGATAAGCCCAGGTACAACCTAGAAAGGATCTAGTATCAATGAAGTTAATTAAGTAGTAAAGGTAGATTGGGGTGAATTGGTTGCTTGGGTGGTGACCAGTGTGATTTGGGCTGCTAAAATGTATGAGAAAATTCAGATTCTGGGTCTTTTCGTTTTAGGGCTCCAGGTCCTGTCACCCCATCAGATCCAGGAACCAGTCCCTCATTGTCCCAGCTGCTACCAACTTTTGAGTCAAAAGCTGCCATCTCTATGGTTGGAGTGGTACAGTGAGAAATGGGTTGGCATTGCCCCTAGGAAACAATAATAACGTTAGCTCGCATTTATACACGGCCTTAAGGCTTACAAAGCCCTTTATATGTGTTCATTCATTTGGTCCTCACAACTCTGAAGTACCTCTTGTTATTACTGGTGAGAAAGCCAAGGCAAAGAGAGGGAGAGTGGCCAGGATCACCCAGGTCATAGTGCCTGAGTCAAGATTTGAACTCAGGTCTTCCTGACTAAGTCCCAAGTATCGTCCCCTGGTACCTCCCAGCTTCTCTATGCCATCTTGTAAGCATTCCCCTATTCTCACAGAACAAGGACCCACTGCTCTTCTAGATCTTCCCAAAAAGGGGATTCCCCATTTTCATAAGCTCACAATAGCTTACGCTGATATAACCATCACAAATAAATCCACACAGCCTCCATAGGCATAATCCATTAAAATGCCAAACAAAGGCCCACCTCCTGATAATATCATCAAATTGTATTGGGAACTCTCAATAAGTGCTCATTAGGTACCTACTTGAGGGCATAGTCCTGTGCTTTGTTGCTCTTCAATCGTTTTAGGGAGCTTTGACTCTTTGTGAGTCTATTTGGGGTTTTCTTGGCAAAGATACTGGAGTGGTTTGCCATTTCCTTCTTCAGCTCATTTGATAAATGAGTAACTGAGGCAAACTGGATGAAGTGATTTGCCCAAGGTCACACAGCAACTAAGTGTCTGAGGTCAGAATTGAACTCTGGAAGATGTCTTTCATCTCTAGGTATGACACTCTTTCCACTGTGACATTTAACTGCCCCGAATTATACTGCAGAGTTTTGGTATTTCCAGTTATGCTCATTGCTTCCTCATTGAGTTATGAAATTCAATAATTCACAATGAGTCTCTAGAGCTTGAGAATATGGAGTAGCAAATAATAGTGGATCTCATTTCTGAATATCCCCAAAGTACAGTTGCAGATATGAAAACATTCATGCTGGGCAACTGGTAAGTTTTCCAAATATCTAACGATTCCTTACCTTTATTTTTTACTTCATCTTTTTCCTCTTTACCTGTTATTACCTATCCTTTAACTCAGGGATTCTAACCCCTCTGGCAGATTTGTAAAATCTATGGACCCCTTCTCACCAAGAAAATAACCTTCTATGGTCTTAGTTTTTTTCCCTTTTCTGGGCATTTTCCCAGCCAGTTACTTGACTTCTGAGAGTCCTCTCCACCCCAGCCTAGGTCTGCCCGAACTAGTGCTTGGGGTCTGAGATTCAAATGCTGCTCCCCAGCCTCAGGGCTTTTGGCGGCAGGCCTGACTGCTCTTCAATGGGGGCTTATCTGCTGGTTCTCAGGTGGGGGCAGGGCCGCCTCTCAGGCTCAGTTCCCTCAGGGGTTTTATGCAGAGATCTCTAGCAATGGAGACGCCGTGGAGCCCCTGCCCGCCCCGGGAGGCGGAGCTGCCTCCGCCTCGCCTCTGCCGTGGCCGCCGGGGGTCTGAGTCCCGGAGATACCCCGCTCCCCTCTCAGCCTGTCTCTCTCACTGACCTGTGCGTCTGTGGGTGGAGGGACCTTCGCAGCTGCTGGAGATTCGGGTCCCTGACGCCTGCTTGGGTCTGCTCACTCCTCTCAGTGCCGCGTGGCCCGGGAGGGGAGGACTCCGCTCCCGTCCGGGGTACCTTTGTGGTGGGTTTTTCGGGGCTCTCTGCAACGGAAATCTCCTTCACTGTGTTTCTGCACAGCTTCCACTGTTCCAGAATTTGTCAGGAGTTCTTTTTAGAGGGAATCCATGGGCTGTGGGTTCGGAGCTAGCAAATGTGAGTCTTTCTACTCCTCCATCTTGGCTCCGCCCCCCCCATGGACCCCTTCTCAGAATAATGTTCTTCCATGCATGAAATAAAATATGCAAGATTACAGAAGAAATCAATTCTTCTACAATGCAAATATCATTTTTTAAAAAACCAAGTTAAGCCTTTCCCCCAAGATGGTGTTGAAGGCAAAGAAGGAAGCTGTTGTCCATCCCAAGATGGAAACTAAGTTCAAGGCCTTGAAGGCCAACAAGGTAATGTTGAAGGGTGTCCAAAGTCACAAGAAGAAGAATCAAATGTTTCTCACCTTCCAGTGACTCAAGGCAAAAACTTCAAAGGCAGCCCAAATACCCCTGGAAAAGTACCACTCAGAGAAATAAGCTTGATCACTATGCCATCTTTAAGTTTGCTACAAAGATTGAGGACAACACCCTTGTCTTCACTGCGGATGTCAAGGCCAACAAGCATCAGCTCAAGCAGGCAGTAAAGAAGCTGTTATGACCTCGACGTGGCCAGTTAACACACTAATCCAGCCTGATGTAGAAGAGAAGGCCTATATCTGGTTTGCTCTAGACTATGATATTTTAGATATTACCAACAAAATTGAAATCATCTAAACTGTGTCCAACTAGCCCAATCTACCTACAATAAAAAGTTTTCTAGGATAAAAAAAATAACAGATTCCCCCAGGTTGAGTCCCTACATTAACTCAGCTACAACCATTCTCCATTAATTTTCCTGACTCCACTCTCTGAGCTAAGGAAATTTAATTATGTTATTGACCTTGGAAGTTTATATCAAGCATAAGGGAGGGGACAAAGAACTGTGGGATTCCTTGAATCACTACAATAACTAATGACAAACAAATATATCCTTTGCAATCTCTTACCTTATATACTATTCAATATCCTAGACAACAGGTAGGCCAAAAATCCATTCTTTATGAAATTTAAATATAAAATGAGAAACAGGAAGCTAATGAAAGAATCTGATAAACTGTGGCTAAGAACCCAATGTATAATGTTTATTTTACAGTTAATGATTGAAGGGCTTTCTCTAAGTCATTCCATGTAGGGTAGACAGGAAAACAATTTGTCACTAGTGGACAATCTCATTCCTCTAGGAGTTGTACCTGCTTCTTACAAAAGTCTGCTACTTGCTCTCTTCTCATGAATCCTGGCATTAGGAGGCTTTTAGGGGCTGCTAAAATGTTTAATTATGAACCAGGTTCTACAGTGTCTGTAACAAGACACCAGGTAATATTTCTTATGGCTAACTGCCAAGTTATAAAACCGTCTCTGATCCTAATGTCCACAGCAACAAGCCTGGTGACAAGTGTTGACAGAGTGGCAAACTCCCAGTGTGTCAAGATCAAATCCTCAATGAACAGCTATTCTCAGAACTGCCCAGGATACCAGGGAAAGAATAGTTATTTTAAACTGGCCTGCAGTCCTTTGACTCAAGGAAGCACCAATAATACATACAAAAATGATGTCTGACTTGCAAATGAGATTCAGTTAAGCAATTCAATAAAAAGCTATAGATGCAGGAGGCCTGAGGATGACTGCTATCAAGGCATTTTGAAACCTCTGGGATTCAGAGTGTCTTTGAGCAGAGGTGTCAGTCATGTCCCATATGGATTACTACTGAACTGTAACTTCTCCAGAACCTAAAATGTAATTGGGAAATATTTAACAAAATAATAAAAGTACAATAGAAGAAAATAATGTCAATATGTTGTTTTCTAAGTCAATATACAGCCAATACATATGCATGATTTAGTGGACCCCTGTCTGACCCCAGGGCCCTAGAGTACTGAGAGATTAAATGATCCTCCCAGTCACACAGCTATCATGTCAGAGCAAAGACTTGAAATCAGGCCATGTTAGCCCTATCTCCACCCTGTCCTATCCCCTTTGTGACATCATAAAGACTTGAACAAAAGGGTCAAAGGATGTTTGGACCTTTCCTCAAGTCCATTGCAAAACAATTATTCTTGGTGAATTTCTGTATTTTGAGCTTCCCAGTACAGATTTTATAAGAATCTTAGGTCTTTCAGGAGGAATTCTGCATCCATAAATTAAAACTGAAAGGAAACAAAATAAATCTAGGACAAAGAAAGGAGATGAGATCAGAAACAGGCACTTCTACAGGCTCTGCCAGAACACTACTCCTCTTCAAATACCAAACACAATGAGTGCCAGACAAAGGCCAAATCTGCTGAGGAATCTGATGAAATAAAGGAGAGAGACATTTTGCAATATGAGTAAAAGGAACCATTCTAATCTAGGAAAACGGGAATATCAAATGGGACAACTTTTTTAGTCACGATCTTAAGTTAATTTTAATCATTTTCCCTTCCTCAGACCAGTATCACCTGCAAGTCTTGGTCAGCTACTTAAAGCACAGATTTCCCAGCTCTATCCCTCAGTCCCATTATCTATCCATCAAAACTTGCCTTGGTCTCCCAGAATATAATGGTTTCCATAGATTTTCTCTTCTTTTTCTAGTTAAAGAAATAGCTCCTGGACTCCAAAGAAGTGTTTATAAATGATGTCTAGGCAACTCCACCTCCCAAAGACTGGCATCAACATGAGTGCTATCCACTGAATTTTCAGTCTCACTTCCAGCCTAGGAAAAGATGTCTCCATGAAAGCTCCTCAATTTTTTATAATAAGCATGAGAAAATAGATTTCTGTACTTTACAAACACCATATGTGCTTGTGTTATAGATCAGAGACTACAAATTAGAAGGAATTTTATGAAAAATGTAATCCAATCTCCACATTTTACTTAAGAGCAAGCTGAGACCCAGGGAAGTTAAGTGGCCAAGGTCACACAAATGATAAGCATCAGAGAGTGGATTTAAACTCAGGTCACTTGACTCCAGAGCTAGTCTACTTTCCATGGTACCATACTGATGCCATCACTCAATCTTCATATATTATGTAAAATGATGAAGCTAAAAGCAAGTCATGTTTATCCGTGTTGGGCACATATTAAGTGCTCATCCAATAGTGATTGGATAGGATAGAATTGAATCTTGACCATCAGACTTAGGCCTTGACTGGCCAAAAGGATCCCTTAACAGTAACTCTTATTGAATGGGATTAACTTCTTAAATTCTCACTAAGCAGGGAGCTCATGGAGGATTTCTAAGCCATGCTAGCCCTAGACACATGTACTTCCCCTTTCAGGATTAAGAAGGTACTGTTGAAATTAGCACTTTTTGGCTTTTGTAGATAAGGCTTGGGGTAAATTGGGATAGACTTAGGAGCTGGGACCCCTGCTCCAGAAGTTGAATAGATTCCTTAGGCAAAAATTTGTAAAATTGCTAACGTGACATAAAATTTGCAGGAATGATTACAAAATCTCAAGGACTTTTATTCAGACCTGCAGAATAGTAGTGCAATAATAGAGCCTTCAGTGACTAAGTCTGAGGCTATATATTTGTCCTGGGGAAAATATTTATACAATCATTGAATTCAAAGTGTGCATCAGTGTCTACCACTCTTATTCTGCAAGCCCAAATCTAAAGCATTGTCACGTGTGTGGCAGACCTTGAAAGGGTTTGCAGGACCTTGAAGACCCTTGCCAGATTTCTATAGTCACCTATCTTGTCTCTCCTTTTTCTACCTGGTAGTCATTGTGTGGACGAAGTTTCATCCAACCTCAAGTGCATTATCTCCAAAAAATGAGGAAAGTAATTCTACGTAGGAAGAGCAGGTACTGGACACATGGCTCAAAAAGCCTGAGAACCATTTTGGGGTTATAAAAACCAGGACTTACAGAGATATACAGACTTATCCAAGGTCACATCGTCATTAAATGACAGCACTAGGATTTGCCCCCAGGTTTTCTGTTTCCGCATTCTTTTTAATTGCATCACAAATTTATATGTGCTATGGTGATGACCTATTTGGTTTTTTGGTTTGTTTGTTTTGGTTTTGATTTGTTTTTTGCCTAGACTATACATATATAGCCTATGTCTTACATAATATTTGTGTTTTTACTGGGCATATCTTGGTTTGTGTCGTCTACCTAACATAATTGGTCCTCTCTTCTCTGATCTGGTCCTTCTCCTCTTTGGTTTCATTCTTCAACCTTCACCTTGATGTTTTTCAATCCTACTAACCTTCCAACATCAGCCGCAGGATGAAGTTTCAGGAAATTTACCCATTGTAACCAGCATTAGCCTATGAGAAAATCAACATTCATAAAACAACTTGTAAACTCTGTAAAACTTTCAGGTATATGCCCTAAGTGATAATTCTGTTGACTAAATTCATTGTTTTCCTATGACTTGTCTTATGATAAACCTAAAAATATCTTTCTGCCCTCCCCTTAGATTAATCAGCTATAAAATGGAATCTGATCAGTAAATATGACTCAACTTCCTTCAGGCCACTGTGTAAACATTCACAGGGCCAAGAAGGGGCTGTTCATCTTTCTCTACACTCTTCTCTTTGGTGACCTTTTCATCTCCCATATATCTAATTACAGGTGTGTGTCTCTATACAGACACACACACATATACATACATACATACATACATATATATATATATATATATATATATATATATATACACACACACACACGCATATACGTATGTATGTATATCCCTAATCTACTTCCTGAATCAAAGTCCCATGTTACCAGAAAGTTTACCTGGATGAACTGCTGACATCTCAAACTCAATATGACCAATCAATCCATTCAGGATTATTCAGTTTCTATCAGCCATAACATCATAGAATCATGAATCTAGAGATGGAAGGGCCATCAGAGATTATCCAATAACAAACTGTCCTCTGAAATGTAATAGCTAGACTTAGTTAAAAGATAGTGGGTAGAGAAAGCATTCAGTTGTGTCCCTCCATGTTCCCTTCCAAATAACTTTAAAATAATGCCTCAAATTAAATTTTGGAGTGGCCAAGCCAAAAAAGGGTGAGAGTAAGACATTCTTCCAGCCCAAGACAGCATAGAAGGACAGAAAAAAAGAGATCTGTGACAAAGAGGAGGAGGCTGGCCTGCAACCCATGTAGAGGAAACATTAGTGGTGGGGCTAAGTAGTAGCAACAGAAGGAGAGGCAGTTTTAGGACCTCTCAGCCCAGAGATGGTAAGGGAACTGGAAATTGGTCATAAAGTGATTGCGGGGCACCTCTGTGCTAGCACTGGATATAGTTCCAAATGCTGTTTGGCAATTTCATTTATTACACCCACTTCGGAGTCATCATT
The DNA here is from genome assembly GCA_028658325.1 of Potorous gilbertii. Taxonomy (NCBI): domain Eukaryota; kingdom Metazoa; phylum Chordata; class Mammalia; order Diprotodontia; family Potoroidae; genus Potorous; species Potorous gilbertii. The sequence goes on from CM053773.1 coordinate 41,875,323, forward strand.
CAATGGCAGAGAGGAGAACTTTTGGCCAAGAGGGGGGTGAAGCCTCTGAAAGGAAGTAACATTTTTGGTCCTAATGAGTCAGGGGCCCTGAAGAATAGTATTATTTCTGGTCTCAAAGGAACAGGAGTCCTAAGGAGAAGTATCAATTCCAATCCCCAGACATCAGGGGCCATTCCTGGGTAAGGAGCAGAGTGAAGACAAGGAGAACAATGACCACACCTCTCTCCAGATCACACTACCTTGGAAGCACTAAAATCTTCCAAACCCCCATAACTAATTCTGAAAAGTGCAGTGTAAAATGGCTAGAAATTTGTGACAGTGCTCCTTTACTCCCCTACCACTCCTCCAATGGTGGGAATAGGGTTGAACATTGACATTAAATTCCAAATCAAAAAATAGGATGGGAAATCAGAAAACAATAAAAAAAAGAACCTGACCATAAACACCTACTGGAGTGACAGGGAAGATTATGACACAAACTCAGAAGAAAACTATGAAGTCAAAACAGCTACAATTTATAAATTGCTGTATTACCTGAAAGGCATGACCAAAGAAAGAGCTTAGATATATTTCAAGAAATTATCATGGAAAACTACCCCAATATCCCCAAAATAGAAATTGAAAGACTCCAAAGAAATCAGTTATACATAGTCATATGAAAAAAAATGTTCTGAATCATTATTGAACAGAGAAATTCAAATTCAAATAACTCTGATCTTACATATATAAGATTGGCTAAAATGACAGAAGGGGAAAATGAGAAATGCTGAAAGGGGATGGGGAAAAATTTTGACACTAATACACTGTTAGTGACATTATGAATTGAGCCAACCATTTTGGAGAACATTGTGGAATTATGCCTAAATAGTTATAAAACTGTGTATACCTTTTGACCCCCAATACCACTAATAGGTCTGTTTCCCAAACTGATCAAGGGAAAAGAAAAAGAATGTATAAGTCCTAAAATATTTGTAGCATCTCTCTTAGTTGTAGAAAAGAATTAAAAGTTGAGATGATACCCATCAATTGGGAATAGCTGAATACATTGTGTTGTATTATATAGAGTGTGAATTGTGGTGGATTATCATAGTGCTGTAAGTAATGATGAGTAGGGTGGTTTTTAGGAAAAAAAAACTCTTGGAAAGACTAGCATGAAATAATGCAGAACAAAAGGAGAACCAAGAAAATGGTGAATATAGTAACTAATATTATTCAAATAGTAACTGTTAATGACTAAGCTATTCTGAGTAATATGATCATTCAAATCAATTCTGAAGGTTTTATGAAGGAAAATGCCACCCACCTCTAGAAAAAAAACTGAAATATTAAAATATGTATTGTATGGTTCCACACATATATATATCAATATCAAATGTTGGCCTTCTCTAATATGATGTAGGGAGGGAGGGAAGGAGACAACCCAAAACTAAAAACAACCAAAAAATTTTTAAATTATTTTTTAAAAATCTACCAAACACCTCCTGAAAGAGATTTTAAAAAATGAAAACTCCTGGGGGTTGAGCCAAAATGGCCAAGTAGAAGGATGGACCTGTAGAAGCTTTCCCCCTACAGCCCATAAAATACCTGTAAAAATGACTCTAAACAAATTCTAGAGCAGCAGAAGCCACAAAACGACAGGGCAAAAGAGATTTCCAGCCCAAGGCAGCCTGGAAGACTGACAGGAAAGGTTTATCACACCAGGCATGGAGAGGAGTGTGGCCCAGGCTTGGCTGAGCAGCATGGCAGGGACAGGACTAAGGGGGCAGAATCCCTGGCAGCAGCTGCAGTTCCCAGATTGCTCAAACCACAAACACCAAAGACAGCTTCAAAGGTCAGTGAAAAAGCTCTTTCACCTGGGTGAGAAGGGAACAGGGTCTGGCCTCAGCACCCCCAAATGATGGCAACATACATTTTTTGAGTCCTTGGGCTAAGATTTTAGGGGAATCAAGCTGCTGATGTGGGTCTCAGTTCTGAGTGGCAGTCCTAGGGTGAGGAGGAGCACTGGGTGGTGGAGCTGGTGGAGGCTCTGGAGAGGGAATTCTACTTACAAATCCTGGGCAGAAAAGCTTGTAGTTGTTTCCAGACTAGAGCACAGGCCAGGAGAGGAGGAAGCTCCTCTATCTTGATTGTGCCACCTTGGAGGAACTGAGAACTTACAGGTCCCTACAGTATACTCTGCTCTTGACAAAGGACTCAAAAGTCAAGTAACTGTCTGGGAAAATGCCCAAAAAAGAACTATAGAAGGTTATGCTCTTGGTGAACAGATATTTTCTTCCATCCTTTCAGGATGAGGAAGAACAATGCATACCATCAGAGGAAGACATAAAAATCAAGGCTTCTGCATCTAAAACCTCCAAAATAAATATTTAATTCTCTCAGGCCATGGAAGAGCTCAAAAAGGATTTTGAAAATCAAGTAAGAGAGATAAAGGAAAAAATGGGAAGAGAAATGAGAGTGATGCAAGAAAATCATGAAAAGTGAGTTAACAGCTTGCTAAAGGAGACCCAAAAATGCTAAAAAAAAAAAAATAATAATAATAACACCTTTAAAAATAGACTAACCCAAATGGCAAAAGAGGTCCAAAAAGCCAATGAGGAGAAGAAGGCTTTCAAAAGCAGAATTAGCCAAAGAGAAAAGGACATTCAAAAGTTCATTGAAGAAAATAGTTCTTTAAAAATTAGAATGGAGCAGATGGAAGCTAATGACTTTTTGAGAAACCAAGAAATTACAAAACAAAAAGAAAAGAATAAAAAATAGAAGAGAATGTGAAATATCTCATTGGAAAAACAACTGACCTGGAAAATAGATCCAGGAGAGACAATTTAAAAATTATGGGACTACCTGAAAGCCATGATCAAAAAAAGAGCCTAGACATCATCCTTCATGAAATTATCAAGGAAAACTGCCCTAGTATTCTAGAACCAGAAGGTAAACTAAATATTGAAAGAACATACCAATCACCTCCTGAAAGAGATGCAAAAAGAAGAACTCCTAGGAATACTATAGCCAAATTCCAGAGTTCCCAAGTTAAGGAGAAAATATTGCATGCAGCCAGAATTTGAGTACTGTGGAAATACAATCAGGGTAACGCAAGATCTAGCAGTTCCTACAGTAAGGGATCAAAGGGCTTAAAATATGATATTCCAGAAATCAAAGGAACTAGGATTAAAACCAAGAATCACCTACCCAGCAAAACTGGGTATAATACTTCAGGAGAAGAAAAAATGGTCATTTAATGAAATAGAACACTTTCAACCATTCTTGATGAAAAGATCAGAGCTGAATAGAAAATTTGACTTTTCAAACACAGGAATCAAGAGAAGCATGAAAAGGTAAACAGGAAAGAGAAATCATAAGACTTACTAAAGTTGAACTGTTTACATTCCTACATGGAAAGATAATATTTGTAACTCTTGAAACTTTTCTCAGTATTTGGGTAGTTCGAGGAATTATACATACACACACACACACACACACACACACACACACACACACACATAATAGACAGAGGGCTCAAGGTGAGTTGAATAGGAAGGGATGATATCTAAAAAATAAAATTAATGGGTGAGAGAGGAATATATTGGGAGGAAAAAAGGAGAAATGGAATGGGGCAAATTACCTCTCATAAAAGAGGCAAGAAAAAGCTTTTCCAATGGAGGGGAAAAGGAGGGAGGTAAGAGGGGAAAAGGGAATCTTACTCTCATCAGATTTGACTTAAGGAGGGAATACGCATAATCAATTTGGTATGAAAATCTGTCTTATACTACAGGAAAGTAGGGGAGAAGGGGATAAATGGGATGGGAGGTATGATAGAAGGAGGGCAAATGGGAGGAGGGAGTAATTAGAATTAAACACTGTAGGGGAAGGATAAGTTCAAAAGACAGAATAGAATAAATAGGGGGCAGGATATTATGGAGGGAAATATAGTTAGTTTTTCACAACATGATTAGTATGGAAGTCTTTTGCAAAACTGGGCATATATAGCCTATATTGAATTGCTTGCCTTTTTAGTGGGGATGAGTGGGGGAGGAAGGAAGGGAGAGAAGTTGGAACTCAAAGTTTTAGGAGTGAATATTAAGAATTGTTTTTGCATACAACTGGGAAATAAGAAATACAGGTAATAGGGTATAGAAATCTATCTTGCCCTACAAAAAAAAAAAGAGAGAAGATGGGGATAAGGGAAGGGAGGGGTGTGATAGAAGGGAAGGCATATGGGGGAAAGGGGTAATCAGAATGCATGGTGTTTTGGGGTGGGGGGGAGAGATAGGGAGAAGATTTGGAAGTCTAAATCTTGAGGAAATGAATGCTGAAAACTAAAAATAAATAGTGCAGCTAAAGGCAGCTACCACATTAAAGGAGCAGATAGTTTGGAGTATGATATTCTGGAAAGCAAAGAACTTGGATCATGACAAAGAATAACCTACTCAGCAAAGTTGAATATAATCCTTCAAGGGAAAAAATGCTAATTTAATGAAATAGAGAACTTTTAAGTATTCCTGATGAAAAAGCTGAAGTAGAGTAGAAAATTTGACTTTGAAATACTGAAGTGGACATTATTCCTCCCTGGACCTCTAGGTTGAAAGATATCTGTTAGGTTACTGGGCAGGGTTGGATAATCTGCCTAGTAACAGGTTTTTGCTGGGCCCCTGTCAAAATGTTATTCTCCTTTGGGTTGTGAAATATCTGATGAATTTTTACCAGTCATTTCTTGTTTAGTCCATTTGCACAGTAACCACCTGTGCCCCTCTAATGTTAGACCCCCATTGCCAGGTAACCACTTTCTGCTTAGCCCCCTCCCCTTCCTGACAACTACTCTATGTTGAATGACAACCAGTCTATGATTGGCTACCTCTCCTGGCACCTCTCCTCTGTTGGGGTCCTTTGCCTAGTAGCACTCTGACAACCCCCTCTGTTTTGGGGGCTCTTGCCTAGCAGCAAGCCCCACTCTTGCTCTGTCAGAACTCTGTTGTGGAAATTGCAAGGCTGTACCAGGTAGTGCCAAAATGCTTAAAATGCACTCACCCACCTCGGTTTGGGGCTGTCTCCTCTGGGTCTCTCCATGAGGCAGCCGCCAGCATGGCTAATAAATGACACTCTCAAAATTCCTAATTTACTTTTGCCTGTGACTTATTAACTCCGTCCATTTCAATATAAGACTCAAAAGAAACATAAAAAGGTAAACATAAAAGAGAAATCATAGAATAAGGTTAAACTCTTTACCTTTCTGTATTGGAAAATCATATATATGTAAAGATAATCTATGTGTCTTTTAAGAACATTATAATTATTCTATATTGTGCTAGAAACTATAGAATCCACAGCAATAAGACAAGAAAGAAACTTTTTGAGTTGACTGAGGAACAAGAAAGAATAAAATATATTTTCTTGATAAACAAAATTTGTAAGTGTTTGTCTGCATCTTACTGTCATATATAATGATAAAATATTGATTCTTTGCCCTCAGAGTACTAAATTTTATAAAATATGGTTATCTAAACTGATTTTTGGAGAGCAGCAAGGTGGTGCAGTAGATGGAGTGTTAGACCTGGATTCAGGATATTTACCAGCTACATGACTCTGGGCAAGTCACTTAACTTTCTATTTGCCTCAGGTCTCATCTAGAAAATGAGGCCACACAGTAAGAGAAAATGACAAATCACTCTAGTATCTTTGCCAAGAAAACCCCATGGACAATGGGGTCATTAAGGGTCAGACACTACTGAACAACAACAAACTGAGTTTTTACTTGAATGATTATTTGTCAATAAAAAAACAGAGAAATAGAATAAATTAATTCATCATTTGTGGAATTCTGACTTGATCTAGGCATTTGGGAAAACTGAAATGGACAGACCAAGAATAAATCACAGGCAAAATCAATTAGGAATTTCGAGAGCTTCATTTATTAGCCAGACTGGCGGTTGCCTCATGGAGAGACCCAGAGGAGACGGCCCCGAACTGAAGTGGGTGAGTGCATTTTAAGCATTTCGACACTACAGCCTTGAAGTTCCTACAACAAACATAGTCCTGACAGGGCAGGGGGGCTTGCTGCTAGGCAAGAACCCCCAAAACAGAGGGGGTTGTCAGGGTACTGCTAGGCAAAGGACCCCAACAGAGGAGAGGTGCCAGGAGAGGTACCTAATCAAAGACTGGTTGTCATAGTTGCCAGGAAGGGGGGGTGCTCAGCAGAAGGTGGTTGCCTGGCAGTGAGGGGTCTAACATTAGCAGGGCACAGGTGGTTACCATGCAAATGGACTAAACAAAAAATGACTGTTAACAATTCGTCAGATATTTCACAACCCAAAGGGGAATAACGTTTTGACAGGGCCAAGCAAAAACCTGTTACTAGGCAGGTTATCCAACCCGGCCCAGTAACCTAACAGATATCTCTCAACCTAGAGGCCCAGGGAGGAATAATGTCCACTTCAAAAACAAGTATTGTTAAGAAAGTCATGAAAATATCCACATCCTTTAACCCAGAGATTTCATCACTAGATATATAATTCAAGGAGATAATTTTTAAAAATAAGGCTGTATTGATTATGTATTTTTGCTTATTGTTAGTGTAATTTTGCTTCTTCCTGGGAGGAGAGCTCCCATCCATTAATAGGCCCATGTGACCTACTTAAGTCACTGGAAGCCTGAGTCACATGAGTTAATTAGTCAGAGAGCAATCGGAGCTGGCAAAGGCATCAGTGAGTAGGAGCGCTTGTTTGTGGTTTTGTCTAAGGGAGCCTGCCTGTTTGGAATTTAAGGGAGCTGGTTTATGGGAAGCCAACAGAGGGAAGGCTTGGGATGATAGTACACTATGCATTGTTCTTATGTATAGATTTCCTTGCTGCTATGATGGATTTGGCTTTCTGGTATCTGAACAGATGTTTTTCTTCTGTTTTCTATATGCAGAGTCAATTGTATTTCAGAATTGCATTGGCATATTCATGGTTCCAGTAGGTGCTCTAAATATCGTGTTAGTGCTACAAAGACTCCCACATACATATATCAAAATATTTATAGTAAGTCTTCCAAAAATTAGAGCTGTCCTAAAGCAAGAAAACTACCTCAGGAAGTGGTAAATTCATCACTGGAGGTGTTGGAGTGGAGGCAAGATAGCCAGGTTGGGTATACATATAGCAGCTGGTCCAGCTGAAGCATCCTCCATCAACTGTAGATGAATTGGTTGGCACGAGCTGTGATGGGCTAGGGCCATCTCTTTGCCCTAGACCTGTTAAAAACTAAGGTAAGAGACTGTCAGCCTTTCTTTAAGTTTTTGGGAAGATCCTTGGGGAAAGTGGAACCAAAACTGAATGTAGACTTGGTCCCCAGGCAGGAGAGGGGTTTACTAATCATTCCCTCCCCCTTTAATCCCAGAGACAGCAGCAAGCGAGAACAACATCAGAGGGAGTGTTCTCATACACTGGGTGTCCAGTGTCTGAATCCAGTCATGGAGAGGTGGTAACAGAGTTGTATATTGTATTTGCATATGTACTCAACCACATATAAGACAATAAGGAGACCAAGTGGCCCACAGGTTAGCACAATAGAGTTCTAGTTGCTTACACAAAGGTTTGTCTTAATGATATCAACTTCTAAGAAAGATTCAGGACCAGTATTCCTGTTTAAAAGAGGAGGAGGACTTGGACAAGACTACCCTCTTAGAGGGAAGAGAAGCCTGGAGTTCAAGTCTTCCAGAGAGAGAAGGATTTGCTTCTGGAAAGAAGCAAAACATTGCAGCATAAATGTGCAATTGCTACTTGTCTCTGCCACTGCCTGTAACCATGTTTGGATCCAGGAATTGGTCCAGTTCAGGTCAGCCTGAATTGCTATTGTTTGGGGGTGTTAAAAGGCTGCCAACTCTAGGACTGAGAAAGTCAGCCTTCATACAATGCTTTAAGGTTTACCAAGTTCTTTACACATATTAACTCACCAGATCCTGACAATAATTCTGTAAGGTAGGTATTCTTATTGTCCTCATTTGCATAGATGAGGAAACTGAGGCAAACAGAGGTTAAGTGACTTGCCCAGAATCACCCATTTAGTAAGTATCTGAGGAAGGATTTGAATTTAAGTCTTCTGACTGCAAATCCCATACTTCATTCATAGTGTCTCCTAGCTTCTTTATGTCCCTACACAGGCATCCTTCCACAAACCAAAGTTTCCCTGTTCTTCTAAATCTTTCCAAAGAAGGAGAAAGAGGCTGACTCAGCAGCTCACCTTCCTCTCCCTTTTTATAAGCTCTAGCTTACAACAGCTCATGCCAACGAAATCATCATAAATCCATGCACGCAGCCCCCACAGGGATAATCAATCAAACTCCCAAACAAAGGTTCGTCTCTTTATAACTTCATGTAGCTGAATTGGGAACACTCAGATCAACCCTTTATATAAACATCCATTACATACAGCCTTGCACCTACTTCATACAGCTTTGATATTTTCAATTATGTTCATTGTTTACTCACTGAGTTATAAAGTTCAATAATCTACAATGAGTCTCTAGAGCTTGAGAATATGGGGCAGTCAATGGGAGTCAATTTCATTTCTGAATATTCCCATAGCACAGTTGCAGACATAAAGACATTAATGCAGGGATGATAGGGGAGTTCTAAATACCAAATCATTCCTTACCTTTATTCTTTACATCATATTTTCCCTCTTTGTCTACTACAGGACTGTGAAGCCCTCTCAGGGGCTCTAATTACTTTGATAGTCTGGCAAAGCCTATGACTCCCTTCTCAGAATAATGCTTTTTCAATGCATGATATAAAATGTGTAGGATTACAGAGGAAGTCAAATTTTTGGTAACACAATTTTTGTTGTCTAAAACAAACAAACAAAAAACACACATTTACCTCCAGGTAAATGATCCTTTAACTCATATACAATCACTTTCCTCCTAATTTTCCTGGCTCTTTTCTCTGATATGAGGAAATCTAATTACACTCTTAATATTATGAAGTAGTAACAGGTTTCCTGAAAGTAGAAAGAAGACATCCCTAGTATGCCTTGAATCACTAAAAAGCAAACAATCCTAATCACAAGGAATATATCCTTTAAGATTTTTTTTATCTTATGTACCATGAAATGCTTAGGAGAGAGTATAGGCCAAAAATCCATTCTTTATCAAATTCAAAAATAAAAATGTTGCTAAAAGACAGAAGGTGATTATTAGTAGGAGGCTAATGAAAGAGTCAGATAATCTGCTAAAACTCAAACCACAACCCTTATTTGGCAGTTTCATGATTTAAGGGCTTTCTGTAAGTTCAATCCATCTAAAGTAGAAAGGAAAGCAGTGTTTTACCAATAGAAAATCTCAGTCTATAACAGCAAGCACCCTGACACACATCCAGGATGAACTGCTGGCACAGATTCTTAGATCTGCTTTACTAGGATGTCAACAATATACTTTAATTATATTCACCAACAGAGAAAGTACAAGCAGAGACATAAAGACAAGCAGACAGACAGGGCTTCTGCCTGACCATAAGCAATACATGCATCACAGATCAACAGACAGATGCAACTGTCTGACCATTTTATACATACATAGTTACCAGCGAGAGAAACACCAACATCTGGGTTTTCAAAACCTGGGGGCTCCTTAGCAGCTGCCCAGAGTCTCATCTGGCACATGAACCTTCTTCTAAAGAGTAAGCCCCAAAGCAAAACCTCACCTCTGAGTATATATATACTTTTTAGAGCTGGAGGGCACAACCCTCTGACCCAGCGCCTCAGTAGAAATTAACAAAAAGTGTGGGTCTTCCTACAAAACAAGCCTCTCCTAATCAAGCTTCCCTTAATGAGCCCCACCTGAGGCCTATTAATGGGTGGGGAAGATCTTTACATTACATAGTCCTCCAGAAACTATATCTGCTTCATCCAAAAGAGTTCCTCCAGCTCTCTTCGCTTGTATCCTGATATGAGGAGGCATGAACAACTTTCACATCATTTGTGATAAGATACTAAGCAATCTTTCCTATTGTTGGTCACCAAGTTATAAAGCCACTCCTAATCCTAATGCCCAAGCAACAAGCTTGGCAACAAGTATGGATAGGGTGGGAAACTCCTTGGCAAGCCCAGTGTACCAGTTCTAATTCTCAAAGGCCAACCACTCTGGGAACTGCTCAGGCTCCCAGGAAAAGAATCATTGTTCTAAGCAGGCCTGAAGCCTTTGGCTCCAATAAGCATTGATATTATATTTAAAAAGAAGTCTGACGTGCAAATGAGTTTCAGTCAAAAATCCAATAAAAAGGGAAAGGGAATGGATCAGTGATTTCACTAGTGTAGGAAGCCCAAGGATGACTGCTACTAGGACGGTTAAAACCTTCTCTGCGATTCAGCAAATCTCCCTCAGTAACATAATGTATTCTTTCCGGTCCAGTTTCCCCGTTATAGTAATACTTATATTACCTTTATTTCAAGGAGGTTTTTTGGGGGGAGGTCCTTGTATACCTTAAAGTACTAAATAAAAGTAAGTTGTTAGTCTTTCTTTTTTTAAATCATTTTTTCTTTCCATTTTTCTCTTTACATCATCTGTAACATACAGATAATAACAGCATCTGTCTCAAAAGGTTATTACAAAGATCAAAATGCGATGACATATGCTAAGTGCTTTGTCTGCCTTAAAGAACTATATCAAGTCAGGTCGATATCTTTCATTAAGTACTTATTTGTTACATACCAGACACCGTGTTGAGTGTGGAAAATACAAAGAAAGGCCATAAACAAATAAATAGATAGATAAATGAAAAAACAGCCCTGTTCTTATCAAACTCACTGATCAATTGGGGGAAACAGCATGCAAACAACCAAGTAAAAATAAAACAAATACATGACAAATTTATGATAGTCTCTGAAGGAAGACACCAACATTAAAGGGGAAGGTACAAAAGGAGATGGAGAAAAGGTTATTGTTGAAGGTGGAACTTTAGTTAACATTAGAAGGAAGCCAGAGACTGAGATGAGGAGGATGAGCTCTGGGCAGGAGGATCAGCCAATGAATATGCAGAGTTGAAAGATGAAGTAGGGAATCTTCTATGAGGAAGAGCAAAGAGGACAGGTGCTAGCTTGCACAGCACAGGAAAGGAAATGAGGTATAATGAGGTGGGAAAAGTAGAAAGAGTTCAAGTCATGAAGAATTTTAAAGGATAAAGAATTTCATATTTGATTCTCAAGGTAATAGGTAGTCACTGGAATTTATTGATTGGAAGGGTAGCATGCTATGGTCAGGCCTCCTCTTTACTAAGCTCAATTTGACAGCTGGCTGGAGTGGGGAGAGAGGAGAGGCAGGAAGGCCAACCAAAAGACTATTAAAATAGTCCAGGTGTGAGGTGAGGAGGTCCTGCTCCAGGGTGATGGCAGTGTTAGGTGAGAGTCGGGCATATACGAGAGGTATAGGACTTAGGACAAAGGTAGGACTTAGGCATTGAATGGATATGGGAAGAGAATGAGAATCTGAAGATGTCCACAAGGTTGTAGTTCTAGGTGAATGGGAGAATAGTGGTATCCTGAGTAGAAACAAGGAAGTTAGGAAAAGGGGAGATTTTAGGGAAAAGATAATGAAGTAAGTTTATATGTTGAAGATAATAGAAATTACATGTTTTAATTGCCTAGACTACAGCATTTCCATATCTTAATTAATATTTACATTTCTACTGGTTAGCATCATGACTTTTCCCATCTGCATAACTTTATTGGTACAGGGCAGCTAGGTGGTACAATGGATAAAGCACCAGTGCAGGAGTCAGGAGGATCTGAGTTCAAACCTCACCTCAGACACTTGACACTCACTAGATGTGTGACTTTGGGCAAGTCATTTAACTCCAATTGCCTTATCCTGGGTCATCTCCAGTGATTTTGATGAATATCTATCTGGTCACAGGATTCAGAAGACTCTGGAGGAGAAGTGAGGCTGGTGACCTTGCACAGCCCTCCCTCACTCAAAACAAAGTCAAGTGCAAGTCATGTCATCATTTCTCTGATGGCATGGTCTTCTTTGGCAATGAAGGACGAACACACATACACAACTTTATTGGTCCTTTCCTATCTGGTCACATTCCTATCCTCTTCAAAACCCCAACCTTGACCTTGATTCCATTCGACCTTACCAACCTTCCAACCTTAGCTGCAGGAAGAATGTTCATTTTCCCATTATATTCAGTGTCATCACATGTGAAATTCTTGGCCACAGACTTAATATCCATAAAACAATTTTGTAAACACTATAAAACTTTCAGGTACATTTTATCTCCAAGATGATAATACTGTTGATTAAATTGATTGCTTTGCCAAGTCTTGCTTTAGATGAGCTTAGACATACCTTTCTGCCCTAACGTTACATTAATCAACTGTACATTAGAGTCTGATGAATAAATATGACTCATCTTCCTCATGACCACTGTGTAAGCATCCCATGAAGCTGGGGCTGGGCTCTTGTTCTCTGCATTCTTTCCTTGGTGACCTCTTAAGCCCTCATATGTATAATTATCTTTTCTTTTTAGATGATTCCTCCCAAATATAGATAAGTATAGATATCTGTATTAAATACTGTATCTATGCTACATACTATAGTATAGTATACTCAATAACTATATATGTATATATATTTTTCTTTAATAATAATAGCTACCATTTATATAGAACATTAAATTTTACATGGCATTTTATAAATATTATCTCATTTAATCCGCAAAACAACCCTATAGGATATGTACAATTATTCCCATTTTACTGATGAGGAAACTGAAGGAGACAGAGGTTATGTGATCTTCCCAGGGTCACTCAGATAATAAGCATCTGAAGCAAGATTTTAATTCAGGTCATCTGGACTCCAGGTCCAGGTACCCTATTCCCTGTACAACTTAGCAGACTTTAACCTGAACTCTTACAAAGGCCTCCTAAGTTATCTTGTTGCATTCATTTTCCTTCCTCTTTAATCCATCCTCCACACAGCTTCAATTAGTGTTGTATCACAGAGACTGAATACATTATGCTGCTTCTCCTCCCTCAAAAATTTTCATTGACTTCCAGTTCCTTCTGGGATAAAAATTCAAATGCTGGGCATTTAAATCTCTTCACCATCTGCCTCCTGTCTACTTTTCCAGCCTTATTTCAGGTCATTCTCCTTAATGAAACCTATATTACAGCCAAACTGATTTGTTATCTCTTCTACATACATTTTTCATATGTAATATTCTGTCTTCTCCTTCTGTGCCGTTTCACAAATGTCTATGTGGCATGTCTATAATACATTCCTTATACAGTCTGCCTAATAGAATCTCTCAATTTATATAAAATATAACTCAAGTACCATTGACTGCAGGAGGTATATACTAATCCTCTTGATTTTCATCTCTCTCTCTGTCTCTCTGTCTCTCTCTCTGTGTGTGTGTGTCTCTCTCTCTCCCTCTCTCTCTCTGTTTCTCTCTCTCTCTCCCTCCTATTTTCTATTTATAGTTGATTAATGTAACATTAGGGTGGAAAGGTATGTCTAAGCTCATCTAAAGGCCAACAAGAAAGTCCTTTAAGAAGGCTTGTCTATCTAAAGTTGTATAAAAGCCATCTCATCCCATCCTTTTCACTTTGGAGATAAATCAAGATAGAGTCAAGATAGTAGAGAAAAGGCAGGAAATTGCCTGAGATCTCCCCAATTTCCCTCAAAAAACTTTAAATCATGCCTCAAAATTAATTCTGGAGCAACAGAATCCACAAAAGAATGGGTGAAACAATTTTTCAGTCCAAGATAAATTAAAAGGACTACAGGAAAGAGTTGTCTCACTTTAGTGAAAAGGGAGCACAGCAGATGGTATCAGGGCAATCTAGCAAGAGACCCCCAGCCCCTGCACGGATTAGCAGTCAAAGTCCTACAATCTGGCTTGACAGGCTAGTGACACAGTAGGTCAACTCTGAAGCTTCCAACTCTGATAAAACAAGTTAGTGGTCTGGCCTGGAGGCCTTGGAACAGCTGGCTATACTAGACTGGGTCATCCCAGAGTAGCTGCAAATAGTCTGTCAATGATCAGAAAGCCAACAACCACATTCCCCAGCCCTATGCCAACACAAGGGGATTGGGACACTGCCCTCTGTACCAAAGGAGTAGAGCTCGAATTTAAAAGTCACAAAATAGGCTAGAAAATGAGCAAAAAAGAAAAAAAAACCTCCCAACCATAAAAAGCTGCTACTGTGACAGGGAAAATCAAAATATAAACCCAGAAGAGGACAACAGTGTCAAAATACCTATATGTGATGCCTCAGAGAGAAATAGGAATTAGTCTGGGGCCCAAAAAGTACTCCTGAAAGAGCTCAAAAAGGATTTTAAAAATCAAATAAGAAAGGTAGAAGAAAAATTGGGAAACGAGACTAATGCAAGAGAATCATGAAAAAAGAGTCACAGCTTGAAAAAAGAAAATAAATCCTTAAAAGGCAAAAATTGTACAAATGGAAAAGAAGATACAAATGCTAACTCAAGAAAATAATTTCTTAAAAGTCAGAACTGGGAATGGGAAATCTAATGACTTTATGAGACATTAAAAACTAATCAAACAAAATGAAAATAATTAAAAAATAAAAGAAAATATAAAATACTCCATTAGGGAAACAACTGACCTGGAAAACAGATCCAGGAGAGACAATTTAACAATTATTGGACTACCTAAAAGTCATGATTTTTAAAAAAAGTAGAGCCTGGACAGCATCTTTGAAGAAATTATCAAGGAAAATTGCTCTGATATCCTAGAACCAGAAGGTAAAATAGTAATTGGAAGTAATCCAATCACTTCCTGAAAGAGATCCCAAAATGAAAACTCCAAGGAACATTATAGCCAAATTTCAGAATTCTCAGGTGAAAGAGAAAATACTGCAAGCAGACAGAAAGAAACAATTCAAATATCAAAGCCAGGATTACACAATATTTATCAGATTCTACATTAAAGGATTGGAGAACTTGGAATATAATATTCTAGAGGGCAAATGAGCTTGCATCACCACCAAGAATCAACTTTCCAGCAAAACTGAGTGTAATCATTCAAGGGGAAATATGGATATTCAATGAAATAGGAGATTTCAAACATTCCTGATGAAATGACCAAAGCTAAACAGAATATTTAATTTTCAAATACAAGACTTAATAGAATTGTAAAAAGGTAAATGGAGAAAAAAAGGCAAAAATGGGAAAAAACCATAAGTTATCTAACAAGGTTAAAGTCTTTGTATCCCTACAGAGGAAGATGCTATTTATAACTCTTAAGAATTATATCTTTACATTTGCCAATCTTATAGGTGTGATGTTTGGCAATCTTTACATTTGCCAAACATCACACCTATAAGATTGGCAAATGTGTCAGAACAAGAAAATGATAAATGCTGGAGAGGATGTGGGAGAGTTGGAACACTAATTCATTGTTGGTGGAGCTGTGAGATCACCCAACCATTCTGGAGAATGGTTTGGAACTATGCCCA
>CM053773.1:41891275-41959129 GCA_028658325.1 Potorous gilbertii
GAGGGATGATAGAAGAGAGGGCAGATTGGAGATAGGGGAAATTAGAATGCTCAGTGTACAGGGGTGGGGGGAAGGGACAAAAGGGGAGAAAATTTTGGAACCCAAAAGTTGGTGAAAATGAATGTAAAAAGTTAAATAAATAAATTTTAAAAAAAATAATAATAGTAATTCCTTAAGAGTTAGAATTGGGTGAAAGTAATGGCTTTATGAGATATCAAAAATCAATCAAAAGAATCTAAAAAATGAAAGATAATAAAATACCTCATTAAGAAAACAACTGACCTAGAAAATAGATCCAGAAGAGATAATTTAACAATTATTAGACTACCTAAAAGCCTTAATTTAAAAAAAAAAATCTGGACAGCATCTCTCAAGAAATTATCAAGACAAACTGCTCTGATATCCTAGAATAAGAGGGTAAAATAGTAACTGAAAAAATCCACCAATCACCTCATGAAAATGATCCCAAAATGAAAACTCACAGTTATATTATAACCAAATTCCAGAAATCTTTGGTCAAGGAGAAAATACTACAAGCAACCAGAAAGAAACAATTCAAATATTGAGGAGTCATAGGATTACACAGGGTTTAGCAGTTTTTACATTAAAGAACTGGAGGCCTTGAAATATATGTTCTGGAAGGCAAATGAATTTGGATTACAGCCAAGAATCAACTAACCAGTAAAATTGAGTACAATCTTTCGGGAGAAAAAAAATGGATATTCAATTTTCAAACACAAGATTCAAGAGAAGCGTAAAAAGATAAATGGAAGAGAAAAAAACAAAAATTATTCAGTAAAGTTAAACTATTTACATCCTAGATGGGAAAATGACATTTGTAACTCTTAAAAATTGAATCTTTCTTAGGGAAGTTAGAAAGGAGTATACATAGACAGATGGTGCAAGTATAAGTTGACTGTGATGGGATGATATAAAAAAATTAAGGGGTGAGATAGGAACTTGCACTGGGAGAAGAGGGAAGGGAAAAGTAGAATGGGATAAATTATATCACATGAATAGATGTGAGAGATCTAGTACAATGGAAGGACAGAAAGGAGAGGGGTGAGCCTTACTTTAACCTTATTCTCATTTGATTTGTCTGAAAGAGGTAATAATGTATAAATTAAGTTAGGTAAAGAAATCCATCTTACCCTATAGGAAAGTAGGAGGGGAGGAGGACAAGTAAACAGGGAGGAACTAATAGAAGGGAGGACAGATTGAGGGAGGTTGAGGAAGCAAAACATTGGACAGGTAGGACAGGGTGAAAGAAGAGAGAGTAAAACAAAAAGTATAAACAAGGGAAAAACAGGATGGAGGAAAATACACATATTCAGAATTCTGAATATGAATGGGATGAACTTACCCATAAAAGAGAAGCAGATAGCAGTGTTAAAAAAGAAAATCCTACCATATGTTCTTTACAATAAACACATTTTGAAGCAGAGAGACATACACAGAGGAAAGGTAAAAGGCTAAAACAGAATATATTATGCTTCCGCTGAAGTTAAAAAAAAAAAGCTGGGGTGGCAGTAAAGATCTTGGACATAGCAAAAGCAAAACTGGGTCTAATTAAAAGAGACAAAGAAGGGGTGACATCTTGCTAAAAGGTATCATATGATACCTTTTATAATGAAGTATTATCATTGCTAAACATATGCACTAAATGCTATAGCATCCAAATTTCTAGAGAAGTTAAAGGAGTTATAAGAAGAAATAAACTAGGCCCTCTCCAGTCATCCTGACCTATTTCTTACTACTGCACTCCCATGTCTCTGGAGGACAGAATGGGGCTGATGACTTTGCATAGCTCTTCTTCACTTAAATATAATTCACTTGTAAATCAAGACATCACCCATTTGATGTCATTGGTCTTCTGTGAGAATGCAGGATGAACAACAGGAGGAGATACTATAACTATGCTAATGGGGGGCCTCCATTTTCCTCTCTCAGAACTAAATAAATTTAACCACAATATAAATGAGAAAGAAGTTAAGGAGGTGAATAGAATTTTAGAAAAGTTGAATATGATAGACCTCTGGAGAAAACTGAATAGGAACAGAAAGGAATGTACCTTTTTCTCAGTGGCACGTTGCACTAGTGCAAAAATTGACTATGTATTAGGGTATAAAAACCTCACAATCAAACGCGGAAAGGCAGAAATATTAAATACATCCTTTTCAGATCATGATGCATTAAAATTACATTAAATAAAGGAGCATTGGAAGATAGATCAAAATTTAATTGGAAAGTAAAGAATATAATCCTAAAGAATGAATGCGTCAAACAACAAATCATAGAAGTAATCAGTTATTTCATCAAACCAAATGCCAACAATGAAACATGTAGCAGCAAGTACCCTGAATACACAGGAGGATACCCTGCTATACAGGTTCTTAGATCTGTTTTTCTGAAAAGAAAGCAACTTTTGAGGGGTCAAGAATCTACTTTAATTACATTCACCAACAGAGAATACCGAAGACAGGGCTTATAACTGTCTGATCATAAGCAAAACATACATCACAGATCAACAGACAGATTCAACTATCTGACCATTATATACATGCATAGTTGCCAGAGAGAGAAGCACCAACATCTCAGTTTTCAAAGTAAGGTTGGGGGTGGGGAGGCTCCTTAATGGCTACCCAGAGTATCTCCAAACCTTCTTCCAAAGTGTAAGCCCCCAAAGCAAAACCTCACTTCAGAGTATATATACATGCATCACTCATGAAATAATTAAAAAACAATCCATGCAATTCATTGCCAGGGAGAAGGTTTGGGTCAATTATGATCCTGCATAGCCTTAAATTCTGTCCTGAAGAAAACTGAATATGGCTTTCAAATCAAAGAGAGAGTCATATCAAACATTATTATGGATGCTGTATCTTTTGATTATTAACATTAATCGTTAACATTTTCTGTTAAAACCATCTCTTAGTTCAAAAGACACTTCTCCCATTCTAGCTGAGAAATGCAATAACTCCCATCCCCCAAGACTTCTGCCTGGGCAGGGACCCTCAATTTACCCGTAAATGAAAGCCAACCTGAACTTTTATTTCTTGTTCAGTCCTTACAATCTTTTCCAACTCTTTGTGATCTCATTTGGGGTTTTCATGGCAAAGATACTGAAGTGGTCTGCCATTTCCTTCTCCAACTCTTTTTACAAATGTGGAAACTGAGGCAAAAAGGGTTAAGTGACTAGCCCCTGAGTCAGCTTTGAACTCAGGAAGATGACTGTTCTTGACTCTAGGCCGGGCACTCTATCCATTGTGCCACTTAGCTGCCCAACTTGAGTTAGTGAAAGCCACTAAAAAGTGATTATTGTGTCTTTGGTTTCCAATCAAAGTTCAAATGACCTGGCATCTAAGCTGGAGAGATCCTTACTGAGATGGTTTTCCTTGCCCAGATTGCTGGGGATTGCTGAATCTCATGACCAAGGCTCATTCTTCATGTGACTCCCCGTCACGTCATCCCACTCCACACTAATGAAGTAATATAGAGGAATTGAGAGCTCTTAGCCCATCTCCTCACTAAGTGTCCACCAATCAGGATTGCCTTTTGCTTGTCAGGGGATGTCTCAATAAGGTGCTATGAGGAAGACATCACCTATATTTAAAGTTGCCTAGACATGCCCTTGGTATCTTTGGCCACTGAAGGAGATTACTGAACTCATTTTATTGATTATTTACTAGCCTAATTTTGCCCAGAACTCTGTCTCTTACAATTTCATATGCCACAGAAGGAATGTTAAAGATCGTCTAGTCTGATGCTCTCATTTCACAGATGACGAACTTAGAGAGTGAGTTGCTCAAGGTCACACAGCTAGTGTCAGCCAGGATCAGAACCCAGGTCTCTTCAATTTCACATCCAGCATGCTTTCCACTGTATCATGATACCTCTCTGGTTCCACAACTGAAATTATGGTGTAGGTACACCCTCTGTCAACACGGATCCCAACAAATCCTCTACCATTCTATATTCATGGTTTCCATGAGTTTCTACAACCCAAAAAATATCAACTGATAGCTAGCCTTCTTATTTAGGTTGTTCTTTGGACACACCCTCCATCATCAGTCCCACACTCACACGTCCATACATCAAATGTTCAATTTTGTCTTTGAAAGTATATGTGTACATATGTATACATATGAATAAAGGAATGAATGACAAGGAATCAGAGAACCTGGGTTCAAACCTGACATCTGACACTTATGAGCAATTCAACCTTATCCAGGTCACTAAATCCTGGAGCCTCAGTTTCTTTGCCTATAGAATAAAGAGGCTTCATCAAGGCAACCTCCAAGGTTCCGTCTAGCTCTAACACTATGATTCTGTGGTTTGTTTTCTCTCCAAACATTGTTAGTATTGTAGAGAGCACCACTATCCTCCCAATCATCCAAGCACTGGCATCTCAGTGTCATCCTTGACCCCCTCCTCCCATTCATCACTCATATTTAATGCATCCCTAGCTTTTATTGATTCTAGTTTTACATTTCCCCTTTTAGTCTGCTCTCTGCTCATGCAGTCATAGCCCTGGTATCAGTCACCATCACATCTTGCCTGGATAACTGCGGTAACTTTCTAACTGGTCTCTCATCCTCCAATCTCTCCATCCTCTAATCCAGCGGCCACTCAGCCACCAAGAGAATTCCTTATAAAGCACAGTTCTAACTGTCACAGCTCCCCTGCTCCCCAGTCACCTCCCCAATCAAATAGAAAGTTCTCTATTCAGTATTTAAAGTTCTTCATAATCTGGACCCTTCCTTCCTTCCCAGAGTCCTTTATGGGTACTCTGTGACCCAGCCACACCAGTCGTTCCTCAAACACAACACTTCATCTCCCCTCTCCGTGTTTTTACACTCATTGTCCCCATGCCTGGCATGCTTTGCCCCCTGATCTTTGCCTACTAGTTGTCCTGGCTTCCTTCAAGACTCAGCTCACACATACCACCTCTCCTGTAGTTCTTTCCCAGTTCTACCCGCTGCTGATGACTTCTTCAAATTACCCTCATTTACTCTTGTATATATCTTGTACATACCTAGATATTTATTTGTTGACTCCTCCCTTAGAAAGTACTCTCTTTGAGGGCAAGGATTGTTTTTTTTACCTTTTTTTGTGTCACCAGGAGCTATCACAGAGCCTAACACAAAGTGAATGTTTAATAAATGTTTGTTCACCAAACTGATGACTGTAATACTTAGATCTCATGATCCTAAAGTCACTTAACCTTCATGGGCCTCAATTTCCTTATCTGTAAAACATAGAGATTGAATTAAATGGCCTCTGAGGTTCTTTAAAACTCTAAATCTGTAAGCCCAAAAGAGTCTGCATAGAGTGGATAGAGTGTAGGACTTAGGGTCATGAAAACCTGAGTTCTCATCCTAACTCAGACACTCCCTAGCTATGTGACCCTAGACAAGGTGTTAAACCTCTCCATGTCTCAGTTTCTTCATCAGTAAAATAGGAATAATAATTATTATTAATAATTAATGTATTATTAATATATTAATAATATTATTATAATAATATATTATATAACAATAGCTAGGACCTACCTCACAAGATTGCGATTAGGATCAAATGAAATGAATCTACCTATAAAGAGCGCTTTGCCAGCCTTATAGTGCTCTATAAATGCTAGCTATTATTAATCGTAGATACAAAGTTTAAAAAAAGAAGAATCCAGAATATCCCTGCCACTTTATTTGTCCCTAAGACACCTCTAAGTACTATTTGTTTTATTCATGGTCTTAGGAGACCTAAAGGCACTTAATGATGTTAAATCCTCCATGATACCCAGGGATGGGTGTGCCTCAACAAAGACTAGGGGAGCATGTTCTCCAATGGGAGGTGTGGCACTTAGGAAATAACATTCTTTTTTTTTCCTGCTTGAGGAATTATAGTCATAAGCAACATGTAGGAAAAGTCATCAACTTAAGGGCAGGTAACCTGGTGTGTAGGCAGATTAAAACATCATTTCATCCTACTTTTCAAGAGAATCTTTTCATCCCACCTTAAATAGTGCACTTTACTGGTTATTTATTATTGACAGAGATGAAGTTAGTTATAATATTCTTTGGGCAGCTCAGAGGAGAAGAGGCATGTTTACTGTCTAATCTTGATACCCAGCTCTTATAAACATATGCCATAACCTTTGCAAATAGGAAATAAATGTGTGCTGTGGAGCACAACTGGAGGAGCAGCCTTAGTTGGTCTCAAAGTCATTGTCAGAAAGGGAAACTGGCCTGTTTAACTGGGAGTAAATATAATTTATCTACTTTAAGGCAAATAAACATAATTCTCACATTCCCCTCAAAAGAAAACTTAATGTCAACAATTTAAACTATGACCCTAGGCATTAGCCAAAAAGTTTTGTTCTAGGCATCCATGTAAGAATAACTAATAAGAATTTATCAGTTTGCCTGTTTATGCCTTGAGGATTCTATGTGGATACATTCATATGCCTGAAACTGGAAATCTTCTCTCGTGATAGCAGAATCTGAAATCTAATTCCCAAAGATCATCTCTGTCTCTTTTTCAAATTGCAAACTGATGAGAATACGTAACTAAAACTTCCCAAAAAATTTAAATGTTATTTTCATTTTGGTTTATATTTCCATTTTCTTATTGTCATTTATCAAAAGTCACCCTGAAAGAGAATGAGTCTATACCCAGGGCTCACAGGGCAAAGGTTTGGGGCATCTGTTCCTAAGAGAGGTAGTTTGACCTAAAGCACAATTGTCAGAGAAGAAAGTGACCTCCCCCTTGTCCTCTCCCATCCCTCAGCTTCTGCCATCAGTAATTTCTTCTGCTACAATTCATCAGGGTACATAAGTTGATAGGGTACTGCCAGGTAGCAGGTATGGGATAGTGGGCTCTGGGTTCTAGTGGTAAGGAGGAGTGTCATACTACCCCTCATGGGTTTTTGTACCTGGGACAAAGCCCCAAATAAAGACTGGAATTTAAGAATACCTCAAAGGACAAAGCAAATTTCTGTGTAATTTGATAAGCCTGGTCCTAGTATTAAATAGAATGTAATCTCCTTCAGATCAGAGGCTGTTTATTTTTCTTCGTATCCTAAGTCCCTAGCACAGTGCCTGGTACATAGTAGGTACTTAATAATAACATATTATATTATTAGTATTATATTATAATAATTAATAACAATCAGCCTTGCTGATTGGATGACTGCTCTGCCCTAGTTACAGCTGAGGGTACATGTGCTGCCTCATCAGGACAGCCAATCCTGGGACCCACTGAGGCACACCACCCAACCAAGAATCGATCACCTTTACTTGGGGCTTCAGACAAATCTAAGTGACCCACCACCCTCAGAGTTTGCATCCCTTTCAAGGGAACACGCAAACTACTCAGTCCCACACATCTAAATATGTTAAGGCAGTTAAACTGGCCCTTTTTGTCACTGAGTCCTCACCCTGCAACATGGAGTTGGTTAAAGAGCCAAGCCTGGCTAGGGGGCATTACTCCATTCTTTAACTGATGATATGCATAATCTGAGAAACTAAAGATCCTGATGAATGCATCTTATCATAAATAAACTTCTTGCCCTACAACTAACAGACATAATAGTAAGCAATTCCTAACAAAACTTAAGACAAAGGCATAAAAAATATAATGGAGGATCTCAGAGTAATTTCTTTTACTTCAAAGTTTCTTCACAGAAACTGAATAAAGATCAGTTTCTCTGGTCTTTTTTTCAGGAATGCTTAGAATAGAATCCTATATTTCATTAAAAGTCCACTTTTCCCTTGCAGCATTATACTCAGTTTTGCTGGGTAAGTTATTCTTGTTTGTAAGCCCATATCTTTTACCTTCTGGAATATCCAGCCCACAAAACTCTTAAGTGAAGACTGAACCAGATTAAAATTGAAATGAGAAATATTTTAAAAAATAAATAAAAATACAATATAACTGATGTTAATATGTCATTTTCAAAGTCAACATGTGACCCACAAGATTCTCATGTGCAGTTTTAAAGGCCACATTTCTCTTTTAGTTTGACAACACTGCTCTAAAAGATGGGTGTAATTTTAATAGGTAAAAATGAGAAGAAAATATAGTCTAGGCTTAGGAAAGAGTTTGAGCAAAGCCCTGGAGACATGAGAGTAGGTTGAATGTTTAGAGAGGTTAGAGACAGCCAGTCTGTCTGGAATGTTAATGCTTAAAGATGAAAAATGTGAACAAAGACTTGGAAGGATTGGTGGTGCTAGGTTGGAGGTAGGGGGGGATGGGAGCTTGAATGCCAAGCAGAGGAGTATAAACTGTATTCAGGAGATAAGAAAAAAATTTTAGAAGTGCCATAACCATATTGATACATGAGAAAAAGTATACTGGAAGTAGTTGTGAAGTTTTGATAAATTGGACAGAGGCACCTGGAAGGAAGTTATTGCAATATTCTAATCAGGTGTGCTCATGAAGGGGGCAGTGGGAATGGAGAAAGAGGTGAACGAAAAAGATTTTGCAGATGTGAATTCAACCAGATTTCTTAACGGTTTGGATATGAGGTGGGAGAAAGTACAACGTTCTTATTCTATAGGTAAAGAAACCAAAGCACCCAAGAGTACTTTCCCATAGTTTATAAAGATGATAAAGGAACATTGATGATTCAAACCCAGGTCTCCCGACACCAAATCCAATGCTTGTCTCCCCCACTGTTCTGGCTCAATCCCACATCCTCAAAGAGCTAGGTTACCTCTAGCCAAAGGAGGCCTAGGAGAGGCCTGGAGTTGTATGGGTAACATTCCCCACACGTCAAAGGTTGGGAATTTGATATCCCACTTCTGAAAGTTTGCGAAGTCCTGTGATGGTCAAGGAATTCCTTCATGAACAATCTGATCTACTTCTTCCAAACATATCAATATGCCAACATGACACAGATATTGAATATCAAAAAATCCTTTGACAGTATTTCCAATTATTTACAGAGAGCTTGTTTTCAACAGAACAAAGTGCTCAGAGGTTTCAAAAACTGTCATTTCCCACAGCTGAAATCTGTTCCTGAGTGAATCCATGATGAGAAGGCAATGCATTTTCCGGTTATTTTCTATTGTCAGTGCTGTTGCTGTTTAATATCTTCAGAATTGACTTCAGGAAGATATATTCTACTAAAAAGAGAGAGAACAACTTATGACATGATTCATAAATGTGAAATGGTTATTTTAATGAATCCCAATGAAATGGTCTAATTTTTAAATGAAGTCCTTATTAATGGCTTTCTGAAACCATTCCATGGTGTCATTGAGCCTTATTCACTGCCTCTGAGATTCACCAAACTTGATTGACTATGTTCAAGAACATTTCTCAGATCTGATGAGCAAGGGAATATGCTAGACACTGGGGGTACAAAAGTGAAAAAAAATCACTGACCATTATCTCTGACCTCAAGGGACTTAAAATCTAATACAATGTGTAAGAAAAAAGCAAAGTGTGAAACGGCCGTAGAAGAGGTAAAGACCTCTCAGGAAATTTGAGGCAGGAAGAGATTGCCCAAATGACTACTCAGACCTTTTGGTACATCTCTTTAAGACCCAATCTAATTATCTATGGCCCCACGCTATCCCCATCAACAGTGAGATGGTTATGGAAGTTTTTGCATTGGGTAAGATTTAAGATGGTCCCTCACTGTAGGAAAATATTTAATTAAGGTGAGAATAGAAATCCTGCATTTGGAAGGAAGATCCTGCATCTTGGCTTGCCATCTTGCAAGAAACATCTTCTTAAATTTCCCTCATGACAAACTTCAATCTTCCCAGGTCCAATTTTCTCATTAAAATGTACTTGCATTACCTTCCTTTCAAGGTGATTATGAGAAAAGAACATCGAAAATCCTAAACACTACATATATGTGAGTTGTTATTGTCTCTACTCTTTAAAAAAAATTCTCTTTTTTTTATTTCATCTGTAAAAGAAATAATAACAACACCTTCCTCTGAAGGTTATTCTGAAGACCAAATGAGATGGCTTATATTAAGTACTTGGCTTACTTTAAAGAGCTCTATTGAGTTAAATTAACAAGCATATATTATGTCTTCCTACTATGTGCCAGGCACTGTGTTGAATGCTGAGCATATAAAGAAAAAAAAACAGTCCTACTCTCAAAGACCTCACACACTAAGTGGGGAAGATAACATGCAAACTACTATGAATGAACAAGATACATGCAAGGTAAATTGATGGTGGTCTCTGACAGAAGATGCTAGGGTAAAAGAGGATTGGGAAGGCTTTTTTGTTGAAAGTAGAACTTTAGTTGACATTTGAAGGAAGCTAGGGAAGCCAGAGAGTAGGATGAGGAAGGAGAGCTCCAGGCATGAGGCACAATCAATGAAAATGCAGAGTTGGGAAATGTAGTGAGTATCTTGGATGAAG
The DNA here is from genome assembly GCA_028658325.1 of Potorous gilbertii. Taxonomy (NCBI): domain Eukaryota; kingdom Metazoa; phylum Chordata; class Mammalia; order Diprotodontia; family Potoroidae; genus Potorous; species Potorous gilbertii. The sequence continues at coordinate 41,901,659 of CM053773.1, forward strand.
AACAGAGAAGAGGACAGTCACTACTTCCTGAGTACTGAGAGGGGAGTGAGGTTTAATAAGCTGGGAAAGATGTCAAAGGGCTAGGTTATGAATAGTTTTTAAAGCTACGGGAGTTTATATTTGATCCTGGAGGTAATAGGCAGTCCCTGCGGTCAGACCTGTTTTGTACAGAGATCAATAGGACAGCTGACTGGAGAGGGGAGAGAGTAGATTCAGGGAGATCAACCAAAAAGGCTATGACAACAGTCCAGTGTGAGTTGAGGAGGTCCTGCTCCAGGGTAGTAGCATAGGTAGGGGAGAGTAGGTGGCATACAGGAGAAACGTTACAAAGGGAGAAGTGTGACAGGACTTAGAAGCAGAATGCATATGGCAAAAGAAAGAATGAGAAGTTGAGGATGGCCCCAGTTACGATCCTGGGTGAAATGGAGACTGGTGAGATTATCGTCATCAACAAGAACGTTTAGAAAACCAGCAGTTTGAGGGAAAAGATAATGAGGTCAATTTCCATGTGTGATGATGATCATGATGATGACGCTTTAATTGCCCAGACTATAGCTTTTCCATGTCTTAGATAATATTTGCAGATTTACTAGGAAATATCTTTTTTTATTCCAACTTCATTTTTATTTTTTTTGTTAATTTATTTTAGTCTTCAACATTCATTTCCACAAGATTTTTGAGTTCCAAATTTTCTCCCCATCTCTCACCTCCCACCTCCACAAGATGGCAAGCATTCTAATTACCCTTTCCCCCAGTCTGCCCTCCCCTCTATTACCCTATCCCCCTCTTATCCCTCACCTTCACTTTCTTGTAGGGCAAGATAGATTTCAATACTCCATTGTCTGTATATTTTATTTCCCAGTTGCATGTAAAAACAATTTTTAACATTTGTTTTTAGAACTTTGAGTTCCAAATTCTCTCCCTTCTTCTGTCCCTTCCCACCCTCATTGAGAAGGCAAGCAATTCAATATAGGTTATACAGGTGTAGCTGTGCAAAACACTTCCATAATAGTCATGTTGTGAAAGACTATGTTGCCCTCCATCCTATCCATCCCCCCATTTAATCTATTATCTCCTTTGACCTTGTCCCTTTTCAAAATTGTTTGCTTCCGACTATAGCCCTCCCATCTGCCCTCTCTTCTATCATCTCCCCATCTTATTCCCCCCCCCCATTTTCCTATAGGGTAAGATACCCAATTGAGTGTGTCTGTTATTCCCCCCTTAAGTCAAATCCAATGAGAGTAATATTCACTCATTCCCTCTCACCTCCTCCCTTTTCCCTTCCATTGTAAAAGCTTTTTCTTGCCTCTTTTATGTGACATCATTTACCCCATTCTCTCTCCCTTTCTCCTTCTAGGAAATGTATTGCCTTGTTCCATCTGCATAATTCTATTGGTCATCTCCTCTCTGATCACATCCCTCTCTTCCCTAGTTTCATTCCTCAACATTGACCTTGATTCCATTCAACCTGACCAACCTAGCAACCCTAGCTGATGGAAGAAGTTTCAGAATATTTACTCATAGAATCCACTGTTGGCCTCTGAAATCTCTCAGTATCAGATCTGACATCTGTAAAACAATTTGTAAATTCTGTAAAATTTTTAGGTACATTTTATCAACAAAATGGTAAGCCTATTGACTAAATTGGTTGTTTTCCAATGTCTTGCTTTGTGATAAACTTTAAAAAAAATATTTTTTCTGCCCTAACTTTTGACTAATCAGCTATAAAATGAAGTCTAATGAATGATTCATCTTCCCTTCAGCCACTGTGTGAGCATCCCACGGGGTTCTGGTCTGGAATTTTGTTCTCTCTCTGCACTCTTTCCTTTGGTGACTTCCTTAGCCCTCATATGCACAATGATCGTTTCTATCCAGATGACTTATCCTGGATATATAGATAGATATAGATATGTGGATCGCTATAGATAGGAACAGATGTGTCTTGCCTCCACATAGCCTTATCTATATGAATATTTGTGTACACATATATTCATCCATAGCATCCCTCCTGAATTAAAGGCCTCTGTTACCAGAAAGTTCACCTGGAAGTCCTATTGGTATCTCAGTCTCAACAAGATCAATCAATACACTGTGAATTTCATTTATATCAATCATTCATAGGATCATAGATCTAGACATGTAAGGGCCTCAGAGGTCATCCAGTCCAACTCCCTCATCTGATAGATGAGGAAACTGTGACCCAGGGAAGTTTCTTGACTTGCCCAACATCATACCAGTAGATGGCATTGGAGGTAAGATTTGACCCCAGTGTCTTTGACTCCACACTCAGTGATCTCTAGGCTCATATTGTGTGCTAAGCACATGCTCCAGCCCTTTCCAGACTTACATACTTCTCTCTGACATGCATGCTCCTGTTCAACCAAATGGTCTATTAGGTGTCCCTCCCCCAAGACATGTCATCTCTCATTTCTGTGTCTTTGCACAGACTATCCCTCATTTCTACATTTCTAATTTCTCCTTTTACCCCTTAGAATTCTTCTGTTTCTTTAATGTTTAGTTTACCTGAGGTCTTTTCTGATCTTACGAGGTGCTAGGGCTTCTCCATTAAAATTGACTTGTGTTTATTTTATATTTTGTACAAATTTTCTATTTTGTAACTTGTATTCTATTTTCTAAACTTATATTTATTTTCTATTTTGTTCAATTAATTTGTACATTTTTTATGCTAAACTATAAGCTCCCAGCAGGCAAGGACTGTCATTTTTCTTCTTCTTTTCCTATGCCCTTAATGACATCTGTGTTACAGTCCAACAAAACCTGTTAACTTTTTCAAACATGATCAGTCTCTCTCTTTCTATCTCTCCTAATTTGTATTAATCTCAATGAATTACTTAAGAATTTATCCAGTGTCTTAAATAACTTCTATGTCAAAGGCACTTCACTAGGTGCTAGGGATAAAAAGACCAAAAAAAACCCCAAAAAACAATCCAGTCTCTTTCCTCAATGAACTTACCTTCTAATGAGGAATACACACTTACCCATATATACACCTCTGTGTTGGTGGATAGGCACATCCTATTATATTATATATATACATATATATTATGAGTGAGTATGAGTGCTAAATCCATATAAACTAGAAACAAGGCTTCAGGCAGAAAGAGGAATTTGAGCTGAATCTGAAAAGAAACCAGGGATTCTAAGAGAAAAACGAAAGGAGGGAATGCTTCCCAGGAATGGGAGAAGCCTAGTAGAGAGGCCCTGAGTAGAGCTGGGAGGTGGGGTCATGTATGATCAACAAGTAGCTCTATCCTTTAGAACAGGGAACATATAGAGGAGAATAATGTCTAAATAATGAAGTATTTTAATGAAATCAAGTTGTGAAGGGCTTTAAATGCCAAAGAAAGAAATCTGTATTTTATCCTAGAGGTAAAAGGGAACCAGCTGGAATTTCCTGAATCCTGGGGTGACGTGGTATAGAGTTAATGGAATATAAAGATCTTCCCTGTCCATTAATAGGCCTATGTGACCACATGTGTTCCATGGCCCATGTTCCCAGGTCTAAAAGCACACAGGTATTTCAATCACAGATATCTTACTGCTTTGAGCTTGAACCCAGTTCACAGCTATGACACATCCTGAGTCACATAGAGCCTTGAGGCAGAGTAAATCAAGCTCTTTTCTACAACTTTCCAATTAAGTGCTGAGGCATATAGATTTTCAAGCTTCTAGGAGCTAAGCCAATCAGGTGCCAAGTCTGTTTGAAAACCACATATATTGTATTGCTTAGAGGGAGAGGAGGTGGCAGATGGAGGAACTTGACTAGGGGCACTTGTTTGTGGGGAGGCTGGACTGAAAGAACGCTTAAGATATCAGTGCTCCCTGGAAGGAAGTTATAGAGAGGCAGATGTGAAGAGAGAAGGCATTCTAAAAGTGGAGAGGAGCCTGTACAAAGACACAGAGACAGATCATGGGAGGCTACATAGGAGGAAGAACAATCAGGGCAGTTTGACTGGTATATCACATGCCTGAATTGGAATAATATGTAATAAACCTGGAAAGATAGACAGGAATGTAGAGAAGTAGAATATTGTATCCATCGTCAGATGTGGCTATGAGATAGATGTTTTGCTTTCTTTTTTCATAAGGCAGTGAAGCATTTGTGATGCAAAAAAAATCACCAAGAAATTGCATTTTAGAAAGAAAAAAAAGAGGGAGCTAGGGAGTGAGGAAAGAAGGAAGAAGGGAGGAAATGGAAGAAGGATGGCAGGAAGGAAGGCAGGAAGAAAGGAAGGAAGGAAAGAAGGCAAGAAGGAAGGAAGGAGGAAGGAGACAGAGATGGAGGGAAAATACTCCTCCTTTACTTAATGACACTGTAGGTGTTTGGAGTTATAAATATACATAAAATATAAATGAATAGAAAATATAAATATATATAATAATCCTCAGATCTTATTTTTGTAGGGTTTTTTATCTGAGTTGTTCTATTGCCTCTTCCCTGTCTCCCTAAGCTTCTTTCCACGCCCAAGTCAAACATCTGAATCACATAAAGATCATGACCTGAAGTTAATTGCTTTGATTTACAACATGCTAGAAGCCTTCTATCCTTCAGGAAATTCTTAAATGTCAGAACTTTCTCTTACCCACGTCCTTTATACACTGAAATAAAATTCTCTTCTCTTTCCCATGGTTTAAAGTCAATGCAGGATTTTAAGTGGTACCATTCAAATGCCTGCAGGATAACTCCTTTAGCATTCGTTTCTGAAGAAAAAGAGGAAATCAAAACAGTGCCTATTAATCTCCCATCAGATCCTGGTTGTAGAGTTAGACTTTCCCCACTGAGCTAAAACTTGTGTCCCAAAGGCCACCAATGCCCAAATCCAAAATATCCTTTGTCAGGTCTTATCTTTCTTGCACTCTACAGTTTTTGACTCTAGAGATGCCACCCCTCTTCTTCACATTTCCTCTTCCCTTTGCTTCAGAGATTCTATGTCCTCTTTTTTCTCCTCTTACCTCTTTAACCTCTCCTCTATCTTCTCTGTTCCTTGCCCTCATTCTAATCTTTTCTTCAAGGGTCTGTCCTCAGGCCTCTTCTCTTTCTCTGCTTTGGCAGACTCATTCACTTCCATGACTTCAACTTCTGCCTCTATGCAGATGGATCCTCAATATCTTCATCATGCTGAGAACCAGCATTTATATTGTGCTTACTATGTGCCAGGCACTGCGCTAAGAATTTTCACTATTATTTCATTTGATCCCTAAATGCAACTGAGGAAAATGAAGAAAAAGAGATCAAGGGACTTGCCCAAGATCATACAACTTGTATCTGAGTCCAGACTTGGACTCACGGTCTTCCTTCCTCCAGATCTACCCCTCTATCCACTGAGCCACTTGACTGTCCTAAACATGTCTTTAGCCAAAAAGCCTCCTCTTAGCTAAAGACTCATATTTCTGGCTACAGGACCTCTCTACTTGAATGTTGTGCCTGTATCTCAGACTAAATCCGTACAAAAATGAGCTTGTCATCTTCCTCTGAATCTGTTCGTCCTTTTTAGATTGGTCTTTCTTTCAGGCACACTATCATTCCCCTTTTTGGTGATTTTGTAGTCTAGAAGTCACCCTTGACTCTTCCTACTCTGCTTCTCAACCCTAATTACTCTAAAGTCAATGGCCAATAGTGTCTAGAGAGTTGGCCTCAGGGTTCTCCACTCCCACCTGTGAAAGACCCTGAGGAAATCACATAGCCTTTCACATAGCCTCTCTAAGAATACCAACCTGCACTAACAGAGGCAGCTTCTTCATCTGGAAGTTGTCTATGCTAATGAAATCACACTTTCAGTCCTTATTCCTATCCCTATCCTGTCAATTCCACTTCCAAAACATGCCTCAAATCTTTCCTCTACTCCTTGGCCACCGGAAAGAAACAAGGATTTGTTAGGTGCCTTATATGTGCCAGGAAATATGCTAAGTCCTTTACAAATATTACCATTTGATCTTTACAACAACCCTGGGAGGGAGGGGCTTTTATAGATGAATATCATATTTATGTTTTAGAATTTTATTAAGCTGTTTGCCTCAGTTTCCCCACCTATAAAACTGGAGATGATGATAGAAGCCATCTTCCAGGGTTGGTATGAAATGAAAAACTATTTGTAAAATGCTTGGCAAAACATAAAGCACTATCAATTCTAGTTATAATATTATTATTAATAATTACTAAAATTAAGAAATATCAAGGTGATTGGGCTGAATGACTAAAGACATGCTGAGAAAGAGAACAGCTGAGCACGGTAGCCTTCCAAGGTTAATTCTCATCTCTAGCCTACAGAAAAGGCCCAGTCAACTAACTGCCTTTTCAGGGCATGGAAGTGGCCCTGAGTTTTTGAAAGATTATGAACAGTTCAAACAAGCAAGAAAAGTTTTTAATACAGTCCTGGAAACAAATATGTTTTTGTATGGACCAGACCAGCTGAATATAGAAGGGTGTCTCACCAACAAGGTAGTAAGTAGACTTGGTACCTCATAAACAAAAGAAATTACCAAATGACTCTTTGCCCTAGCTTTCTCCATTGGTGATGAGGCAAGTACAAAAAAGAAGAGGCTAAAAATAATCAGAGCTATGAATTAATCTACACAGTATTTGGATCTTGGTCATCTAAATGGGGGATTGGTCCAATGACCAGTCAGTGGAGAGATTACTAAATGAACTGAATATCACTATGAATCAAACTAGAAAATATTTTTAAAAAGCACTGCTAAATGGAAGGGCTGCTCACAGATTCTCCTTAAAGAATCCAGAAGCTAGCTAGCAACAATGGTTTCTTTGTTGAGCAGAAAGATTTGGTAAACAAAGGTAACACCATTTTAGAGTATAAGTTCATCATAAAACCTTAAAGAGTCAAATAGCATAAAATCACAAGCACCATGAAAAGCAACGGAAGGGAAAACAAAACCAAAGAGAGTTTGATGTGAGACACAGCTAAACCACAAGGTTATTTAGGAAATAGGACAACAAATAGATGTGACAGGGTACAAATTTGACAATATTTCTGTATTATTGTACTATTTTCATCAATAGTGATGGAACTACCACATTTGAACTGTAACATCCCAATGGAGCATATGAGGAATAGTACTTAAGAAAACGACATCATGAAGAGTGGATGGACCAGACTGAACATATACAGAAGAAATTCATGCTGAAGACAATACCATTTTTAAAGCACTGAGGAGCTGATTTTCAATGCATCTCAGATGAGAGGAAACACAAAAAGAAAAAAACATGCTGATAGTAATATTGCCTTCCCCAAAAGGCAACCAAAAAGATGCTGGCAACTACTGATCACATATTTATTTTCTAAACTTTATTAAATCTTTATCAAAATATGCTAAGCTCCTTGATGGTATCCTTGTTAGAAATGTGAAATGAGAACTGGCAGTCTTTCATAGATTATTTTCTATGGTAGAACACACCTCTACAGTCTTATAACAGATATAAAGGTATAGAGATTATAAAATATTGCTTTGTATTAATTAACAAAAAATAATCTCCAAATATTTGGTCATGTAAAACACAACTTTTTAAGTTCTCTTCTAAGAAATTATCTCCCTATCAAATATTAAGATAATACAAAATTCTGTGATCAGTGCAATGAAATCCATGGCTATTACAAAAATATAATCTTTATCTATAGATTATCTATAGATCAAATCTATACAAGAAAATCCAAGTAAAAAAAGAATGGTGTATTACCCAGATTATGACATGGAGTTAGGTTGGCAACCTACCAAAAGAAGGACAAAGTTGTGCTTAGAACTGAAGAGAAGAAAGACTACATGCTAGATTGGGTTTAGAAGATCATACAGCACTGTCAATTATCCAAATCTTCTCCTTAACACTAAAATGAATATTTTAGTGCCACATTTTTAAGTTACATTTTGATGCTATATGACCGTTAATCAGAGTATCACTGTAAAGAGTAAACATTGTTAGTGACACAGATTTCAATGGAGAGAAAAAGTGTACATGATCTGCAAGAGATTACTAGTAGTAATATATGGACAAGATTTTGCTTAAGATATATCTAAAGCAAAAAAGAGAAGACAGGTAGTAAAAGAAGAAAAAACAGATGGATAGCCCAAGGATTGCTCTTGCATGCATACAATATCAAGAGACCTAGAGGAAAGCATCCAGGTAGCTCCTCTATGTAGTACTAAAGGGAAGGCAATGGACAAGAATCCCACAAAATGAGAGGGTATAGATAAATTTGTATTCCTAGTGACCTCATGAAATCCAAGCTATGATACTTCAATAATTAACAGTATAAAATTTTCATGACTGGATTGATCAAACCTCAACAAAAATTCCCAGTCAAATCAATAATTTATTCCATGGTTTTCTAACTGTCAGTTTCTCTAATTTCCACCATTTGTGCAATATATAAATAAATATACTTTCAAACACAAATGTTTCCAAAAATAGAGCATTTTTTCTTAAAGAATTAGGGGCAAACATTAACTACTTAGCAACAATTATTTATGAAACTTCTACTGTATGCAACACAATCTTTAAGGTTCAAGAAGGTACAAAATATAGATATGCTATTGTCTCTGCCCTCATGAAGCTTGTAGTCCTATAGAGGATTATGAAATACAAACTTACTTCAAAATTTTGAAAACTACCAGGTTCTGTTAGTTTGTCCATGAAGTTATACCCATGATAGACTTGAGTCACAACCCCTTTCTAGCCTTATTAGTGATCTTTGCTACTGATAAGTTCAGTATTTTGAAGGCAATCTGATAAAGAATCTTTCCAAAATTAACCAGACTGGTCTTTAAATGACAGAAAGCCTGTTACTATCCTAAAATGGGAAAACTTTCCAATTTGATAGGACCTGCCATTGCTTCTACAACACTAATATAACTTCTGAAGACCTAGGGTCACCTTTAGACCACAAAGAGGCATGAGAAGAAGTATTTGCTGAAGGAGAAATACAAAAGTATGTAGAAGCACAAATACAAAATACAAATGGAGAAATACAAATGGCTCTTTGAGCATCCGTCTCCCATCTATCTCATTGATCTAGGGCCTGAGTGATCATATACTCCAGTCCTTCTATTTGACACATAAGGAACTAAGAACCAGAAAAGTTAAGGAACTGACCACTAAATTGGCTGATAGATGGTGCACTGGAAAGAGTGGTGGGCCAGAAAGAGCTGAGTTTAAATCCAGCCATACACTATCTAGCTGTATAACCTTGGGTAAGATATTCAATTTCTGTCTGTCACACTTTCCTCACCAGCAGGATGGGGATTATAAATACAACCTCCAAAAGCTAGTATAATTATCAAATGAAATCATATTTGTAAATCGGCTTAGAAATCTTAAAGCACACCTACTATTAACATTATTATTGCTCAAGATTACATAAGGAGTAAGTGGCAGTAAGGATTTGAACTCAAATCCTTGGACTCTATGTGGGTTCAGTGCTTCTTCCACAGCAACCTTCCTGTTTCCCTGGTTCCAAAGGAAGGTGAGGAAAAATGTATTCAATTTTAGAAAGTTCCATCAATGACAATGATCAGATATGATTCCATTAGGCTCTTCAGGTGGTTGTTTTGGAAAATGAATTAATTTTTCAAAAATTTTATATAGCAATATATTTATAGACAGCCTTCTGGGTATTTATAGCCAATGTACCTGACCAGTCATCTCAGCCTTCTATTTCACTGCTTCTAGATATAGACCACATAACTGTAAGTCATAGGATTTAGAGATCTTAAGATGAGGAAGGACTTTGACCATCATGGTCTCCTTTTATAAAACTGAGCAACAGAGACAGATATATGTTTTTTATGCCTGACTCCATTTCTCTTCCCAGCTGACTTCCATTCTGAAGTGAAAACACAAATAAAAATCTTTCGGTCTTCGACTAAAAGAGGTCTGAACTCAATAGTCCCTATCACCTGTAGCTTGGAGTTTGAAGGAGACCAAGATTCTGGGACAGGGGGCAAAAGGACAAGAACTCTATCCCAAATGATGTACCTACCTAGACTATCTTCAAGGACATAAGGGATGATGTGAGGCCATCTATAGTTGTCACCAACAATGAAACTTCTGTCTCTCTGAAGGAAAATAAACACAGGATGTGTTTTTCCTGAGGTTAGGCAGCAACTTGGGGAAGGATAGGTGTTTGTCCCAAGAAGGAAGTCAGCTTAGGGATCTCCCAACCAGTAAATGAAACAAATCATTTATGCATATATGAATGTAGTTTACCAGAAATTCTGTAAGAAGTGAGGAAGAGAATAATGCATCTGTAACACTGATATTTGGTAGGACAGTTTGGAAAAGAAGCATGCAAAGATTATATCAATTAATGATAATGGGAGAAACCCAATCACCTTTGGTAGAAAAGCTTTAATGAAGATTCTTAAATTCACTTTAGCTAAAGAAGTATCTGTAAGGAGAAAATTATAGCAAAAGCTCATTAAATAGAGCCGCACTGTTTCAGAATCCGTGATCATTCAGACATATGCTAGGTTAAAAGTCTGCCACTGCACTGTAAAAATGGAGTTTATTTTAAAAAATTGTTTAAAAGGGAGAATCATGTTTATAGTAAATAAACTGTTTTAAAGCTCTCTTTTTGCTATACCTGTTTTCATCAGATGACATGCCAATTATTGATGACTCTCATTTAAGTCTGTTCATCAGATGGTAGGGTCTCTATGAAGTAACATTTTATTAGCTTAGATTAGATAATTGCAGACCCTAAACTTGAGGATAGATGTTTTCTTTTTTCGTCTCCTCGGTTGCTAGTACGGTGCCTAGAACTTTTTAAGACATAATAAATCACTATCGATTGACAAAATGATTACTTGAAATTAATAAAATATGCCCTTTCAAAGTATTTTTATGTTTAGATTTTTTTAAAATCAACTCATTTGAACTGACTTTTTCTTCAATTCTTCTGAATTAGTAGGGTTTTATCATATTACTAAAAACTTCAAGGTTGTCAACCTGACATAAGCGTAGCAACTTTATATATAATTATAACGACCAAGAAGCTTGGTCCTGGAAAAAAATTGGGAAAACATAAGCCTCTCCCCCTTCCTTGCAGAGGTGGTACAATATGGGCATACAACATAGCATTCATTGTCAGACTCAATTGATATATTGATCAGGTTTGATGAATACTCCTCCCCTTTTTGTTCTTTATTATAAGAATAATCATTCAATCAACAAACATTTATTAAGTGCCTACTTTGTGCCAGGAATTATACTAAACATTGGGTATACAAATAGATGTAAAAGGCAGTTCCTGTTCTCATGGAGGATACAATCTAATTGGGAAGACAACATGCAAACAAGGAGAGAAAGAGAGAGAAGTACAGAAGTATAAAGCAAGCTATATACATAATAAATAGAAAATAGTTAAAAGGGAGAAAGGACTGGAATTAAGATGCATTCAGAAAGGCTTCCTGAAAGAAGTCAGACAGGTCAGTAGTTAAAGTGGAAAAGTGAGAGTGTTCCATACATGCAGGATAGCCAAAGAAAATACCTGGAGGTGGAGTGTCTTGTTCAGGGGATATTCATGAGACCAGTAACACTGGACTAAAGAGTATTTGTGGGATAATAAGGTGTAAAAAGACTGGAAAGGTAGGGGGGGGACAAGGTTATGAAGGGCTTTGAATGCCAACCGGAGCATTTTGCATTTGATCCTAGAGGCGATAGGAAACCATTTGAGTTTATTGAGTAAGAAGGTTACATGATTGTATCTGAATTTTAAGAAGATCACTGAGTGGAGAATGGATTGAAATGGGGAGACACTTGAGGAAGGAAGACTGATCTGCAAGCTATGGCAATAATCCATGCATGAGATGACATTGTCAGAGGAGAGAAAGGAATGTATTTGAGAGATGTTGCAAAGGTGAAATTGATAGACCATGGCCCTATACAGGACAGCTCCTATACATGGGGTGCAGGGTGAGAGGTGATGAGCAATCCAGGATGACTCCTAAGTTGTGAGCCTAAGGGACTGGAAAGATGATATTGTCCTCTACAGCAATAGGGAAAGTAGGAAGAGGGGAAGTTTTAGGAGAAAAGATAATGGAGTTCTCTTTTGGAGAAATTGAATCTCAGATGTCTACTGGACAAGTTAAAGATATCTGAAAGGTGGTTGGAGATGTGAGATTGGAGGTCAGCAGAAAGGTTGCAGTATGTTTGAGAATCATAAATGTAAGACTAGTGGTTAAATTCTTGAGTTTTGATGAGATCAAGTGATGTAGTTTAGAGGGAGAAAAGAGGATTCAGGACAGAACCCTAAGGGGCACCTATGGTTAAGGGGCACGTGCCAGAGAAAGATCCAATAAAGGAAAGAGAGAGAAGGATCAGTCAGATAGGTAGGTAGAATACCAGGAGAGAGTGGTGTCTTAAAATCCAGAGATAAGAAAGTATAAAAAGAAGGAAATGATCAACAGAAAGGGCCAGGGTCTCACATCACATCCTGGGTCATCTCCAATCATCCTGATGAATATCAGGTCACTGGACCCAGACGACTCAGGAGAAGAAAGTGAGGCTGGTGACCTTGCACAGCCCTCCCTCCCTCAAATCAAAGTCACCAGCAAGTGCTGTCATGGTTCTCTTCAAGAACGAAGGACAAATACAACAACAACAACAAAAGCTTCAGACTCTGATCAAGGAGATGAGGCTTGAGAAAGGCCCTTAGATTTGGTAACTAAGAGATCATTAGCAACACTGGAGAAGGGGAACCATTTTAGTGCAATGATAATGTGGTAAGCCGGAGAGGAAACACTTATTGCAGGCAGCCATTTAAAGGAGTTTAACTACAAAAGGCAGAAGATATATAGCACATTAATTAGCAAGAATATAAGGAACAAATGATGGATTTTCCAGGATAAAAGAGTCATGAGTATTTTTATAGAGTAGGAAATGGATCAGTAGAAAGAGAGAGATTGAAAATAAATTAAAGAGTGGGAGGAGACAATCTATTGTAGGAGATGGGTTGGAAGGGAGTCAATTAAACAAGTAGTGGACTTAACTTTCATGGGGAGTAAGATCGTTATGTCATGTAAAACTGGAGTGAAGAAACAGAAAACTGGACAAAATAACCTGAGTGCTAGGATATGCAGAAGCGGAGAGATCTAGGCAAAGGTCCTCAATTTTTTCTATAAAATATTAGGCAAGATACACAACAGAGAAAGAAGGGAAAGGGAAGCCATGGGAAGCTTTAAGAGGGATGAAAAGGTTTGGAAGAACCACTGTAGAAAGCAAGATATGGAATTGATAAGGGAAGTACAGTAGAATTGCCTAGTAGCAATAAGGACCTAATTGAAGTTATATAACACAGTTGTAGTGGACTCAGTCAAAACAGTTACTCGATTTTCTTTATCTTTTTAGCTGCAAGTGTGTAGGCATGAAGGTGATGAATGATGGGAATGATCCAAGGCTGAGACATATCTAGATATAATCAATGATACAATTATGGGCCTAGGGACTCAAGAGAAGACAGTGTAGAATTGGATTGGTTCATCAAGGAGTCAAGATGAGGAGAAGAGTGAGTGACTAAGGCCAAGGAGATATCCTGGGAGAGAATTGAGGGTTCAAAAGATGGAAGGTCATGGTGTGCATGAAGAGTAGATTAATATAAGAGAAGGCAGAGGGAGAGGGGGAAAGGCAATGTGTTTGTCCTTCGTTGCCAAAGAAGACCATGCCATCAGAGAAATAATGACATGACTTGCACTTGACTTTGTTTTGAATGAAGGAGGACTGTGCAGGTTCCCAGCCTCATTTCTGCTCCAGAGCCATCTGAATGCAGTGACTAGATATTCATCAGGATGACTGGAGATGACGCAGGATGAGGCGATTGGGGTTAAGTGACTTGCCCAAGGTCACACAGCTAGTGAGAGTCAAATGTCTGAGGTGAAATTTAAACTCAGGTCCTTCTGACTCCTGCAATGGTGCTCTATCCACTGCACTGCCCAGCTGCCCCAGTGGAAAGGCAACATATTTTAATTGGATAAAGAAATTTCAGAATTCTTGAATGTGAAGTGAAATATTTTGGGGTAATGGCAAGATCAAGGGCATGAAAATCTTTCTGTGTAGTTCAGATGAGGTGGGAGAGTTGCTCGTGGGAGGTGAATAGTTAGAGGAAATAAATGGTTAGAGTATTTTAGAGAGAATCAATGTGTATGTTAAATTCCCCTAGTATGAGCAAAGGAGTTGAAGACTGGAGAAAAATTGCAAACCAGGTATCAAACTCATTCTGGAAGGAAAGGAAATGACCACGTGACTTCAGACAACAGCTACCAGGATTTTGATCAGGTGGTAGAAAAGAATATCATGAGTGTCAAAGGAATAAACACTATTAAGTGATGGAGGAAAAGGCAGAATATGGAAGTGGGAGTGGGGAGAAAAGAGTATTCCACCAACTTCTCTCAAATAATGAGCCAAGGAAAATGAGGGAAGGTGTATCCAGTCCTAGGAAGAGCAACTAGGGAGGCTGTGTCATCAAAAGAAAAACAGATTTCACAGTTGGCAGATACAAACAGTAGAAGAATAGCATTCTGATGAAGGAAAGTTTGATGCCTCTGCACAGGCATTCGAAAGGGCACAATGGTAGGACTATGTGGAGCTAGGACAAAACTCTGTGGAGAATTGAGGGAGGATGAAAAGGAGGACTCCAGTAGTAGGGGATTTGGAGCGAGGTTTAGATGATGATCTAGAGTTCAGCGTTCCTTCACTGGAATGTGAAGGATATTACCAGATGTGAGAACGTTCATCACTGAGTGAAGGGTGCTATTCCTCTACCCCCAAAGAACAGACTTGGCTGGGAGGCCACAGGGTGAAGGTAGGGTTTTTTTTTCTTGGCAATGGAGATTCTCCAAATTCCAATTGGGAGATTGGACTGGAAGCAGGAAGAAGAAGATGCCTTGTGCTGGTATGATAAAAGTGGTTGCTTTGAGAATGATGGAAGGTACCTGGTCTAGCCATAAGCCACATTTCCTCTGGGAACATGAGATACTGAGTAGGAGATAGAAGACTCAGGGTATAGTGAATCTACATTCTGGGATGGAGAGGGAAAGGGGAAACTAATATATGTGGAAATGAAAGCAATGTAAAATTACAAATTATCAATTTTTTAAAAAATTTTAAACCCAACAGGTTTGGATGAATATATTCTGACTATATATTGTTAATGCTAATGACCTTAGGACTAATTTATGGTCATTTGCAGTAAGGGAAAGATTATGATATTAATACGAATCAAGTCATTTTTTCCAGTACAATTTGTTTATGAGGTTTTGTACAAATGGATTGATAAGTGATTCCCATTGATTCTGTGACACCTGCAATGATTAGGGTTAACATGCCCCCACACTTCAGAGAAGTAGCATTTTCGCTTGCTTTGGCCAATGGAGGCATTGATATCACTGCAGCATTCCAACTTACCCCACCAAGGTCAATATCACCCTCAAAAAGATTCAGTTCTGAAGCTGTGGCAAAACAAGACCTGATATTATAAAATGAGTAAAATTTTCCACCTACACATGGGATTTTCAAAAGTAAGGAATTCACTAACCATCATTGATGTCAAATATATCCTCATCCTTGTCACCATCCACATTGATTACTAAAAAGACAAATAAAAAGGACACAGGAGAACAAAGGTTAACCTTGACATATATTTCAGAGGCAAGAAAATATCTCAGTCATGAAACTGTCACTTATCATACTAGAGTTACATCGTGTTCTCTCTTTTTCTATTTCCCTTAAGAATTGACTGACTTCAGGAATAAATCAATACAATTCATAACAAATAGCTCCCTCTGTACAAGATGAAAACCTGACTGGGAAGACATGCTATTGATAGACAAAATCTTCTCTGAATAGAAACCAAATTGGAACTGAATGCTGAAGACTAATGACGTCACCATTCTCTCATCCATATGTGGCCACTTCAATAAAGAATGAAGCTTCTAGTAAATGACACAGACCAAAGCTTCCGGGTTAAGTCTGAATTCCCTTCTAAATCCCTAGGGAACAGAAACCATGATTTCAAAAGACTCTATATGAGTACAGGTGAATATTAGATAAATGTTATATGTGGTCCATCTAATATGGCAGATCCCTTTCTTTAAACTTGATGTTTTTTTCTGAGCACTCAAGTTGGATTTAAATAATAACCCATTCAACTCACATACTATTTAGATAATACAGATAAATCTACTATCACAATATGGAGGGTTTTTCAATGATTTCAAGGAGCATGTGAACCCAACGGGTGGAAGAGTCAGGTTTGGAATCAGGCAGACCTGGCTACAAATCTGCCCTCAGACACTCACTCAGAGTACTAAACTTCAAGAAATTTGAGAACCTAAACCAAGTTTTCATTTGAATGATTATTTGCTCTTAAACAAAGCCCAAAACCCATGGGACATGTTAATGCACCATTCCTGGAGCCTTGATTTGATCCAGTCATTCAGGAAAGTAATTTGAAATTCTACAAAGAGAGTCATGAAAATGTCCATACCCTTTCACTCAGAGATCCCAGTGCTAGGCATATGACACAAGGAGATTAACGAAAAATACTGTGTGACTCTGTGAGGCTGTTCCTTCATCTGCAAAATAGAGATCATAACAGCATCTACCTAATAGGTAGATTTCATAATATCTATCTAATAGTTACTTATTAGGTAGATATGATTATTAAAAGAGATAATATCTATAAAGCATTAGCACAATACCTGCCTGGCACACACTAGGCACTATATAAAGGCGCATTTCCTCCCTCTTCCTTCTACCACACAAGGTTGTTGTGAGGGTAAAATAAGATTTCATGTACACTGTTACACAAACTTTAAAATATATAAATGCAATGTGTTGTTCTATCATCATCATCATCATTGCTGTGGTTGTTTTCACTTGTTGTTTTGGTCCCAGACCCTACACATTCAATCCTCATCATATGGTTCCAGTTATAGATACTGACAAAGTCTAGGTGCATAGAATATAGGGTCATTCTACTTTTGGTTAGAGTACTTAAATATTTAAGAAGTGTGATACTGACTGTAATGCATGCATTATTTTCTTATTCATGTAACAAAAAGGAGACTAGCACTTCCTCAACTCACCTAATACTCTGGGGTCGAATCAAGGTCTGATGTGACTCTGGGTTCTCAAAGGTTCTGTTGGCAGGCCCAGCCGTCTGTGTTTCAGGGACCAGACTAGCTAAATTTGGAGAGGTTTCTCAACGTTGGGTTGATCACCAGATGACGAATGGTGAGTACTCAACGATGAGGACATATGCTTAGATGTAGAGGTGTTATATACGATATGAACCAGCGGAAGAATGATGACACTAATAGCTAGCATTTCTATAGCACATTAAGTATTTCAAATGAATTATATATTTGATTTCATATGAGCCTCACTACAACCCTGTGAAGTAAGTGCTATTAACCCCATTTTGTAGAGAAGAACACTAAATTGGAAAAGGTCTTGCCCAGGGTCACACAGGTAGGAAGGCTACGAAAAAGGATTCAGTTCTTGTTGAGAAAACTCAGGTCTTCTTGGCTACAAACCCAACACTCTACCAACTGCACCATGCAATTTCCCTACCCGTAGATGAAATCATGTATCATTGGAAGTGCTAAAAAGAATAGAAATCAATAAATGACTTACCAAAGTTTTCTGGATTTGGCTAAAGAACAAAAACAAGAAGAAAACACATTATCATGAGAGACAAGATTTGTCAGTGCTTCTCTTGATTACTGTCCTATATAGTAATAAAGGTATTTATTTACTATCTCACTAATACTGGTCTTTGACCCTCAGAGCACTAACTTGCATGAAATTTGAGAATCTAAACTGAATTTTTATTTCAATGATTAGTTGTCATTAAAGAAACAATAAACAAAAACCCCATGGGGCACATTAGTGCACTATTAGCAAAGCTCTAAATTAAACCAGGCTTTCAGGAAAGTAATTTGGAATAATGTGAAGAAAATCATGAAAATGTCCATACCATGTGAATTAGAGATCCCACTGCTGGGCATATAATCCAAGGAAATGAATGGAAAAAAAGAAAGGCCCCCATATACATACATAAATACATACATACATCAAAATATTTATAACAGCACTTTTGTAGTACCAAAGAACATAAGACAATCTCAATGTCCATAGCCTTGTTAGCTAAGTTACAGTAAAGGAATATAATGAAATATTACAATGGTCTAAGAAACTATGAATATGACAACTCCAGAGATGTGTGAGAAAAATTTCTATGAACTGAGATAAAGTGAAACAAACAGAACCAAGATATAGTGCCAATGCTTAAGGGCTATAACAATGTACCTATAAAGATCAAACAAAAGCTTTTGAAACTGAGTGCTGTGAAATTTACAATGACCAATCTTGGTCTCAAAGAAATTATATGAGAAGAAACTCCCCCTCTTTTTTGTAGAGATAGGGAATAATCAGTGTAGAATATTCCATATAATATCAAACTTTTGATTGCGTTATCTCCAAATAACAAAATGCTTATGTGTCTCAATCTATTTCTTCAGGTCATCTAAACAATATGGAAGATACAGAATCACTGTCAATTACAGCTATTTTCAGCAAAATAAATGAGCTGGTGATTTCAACTTAATGCTATAAAATGGTTGCCCATAGCACACAATATACACCAAAAGGTTATCTCAGGCATTGGGAATTCGTTTGTATGTAGAAATACAAATATGTTCATGCAATACATTTTTGTAGTGGAATTTAATATAACAAATACTTTTAAAAAGAAGATTATCTCTTTAAGATTTGACTGTTCTTTTCAATTTAGAACTTCAGGTTTCTCTCCAAGCCTTTGACATATGATTTAGTGCTTTTATTTGTCTGTCCACATTCAGCTGGTACAGGGTACCTCTCTACCTGGGCAAGGTTTAACCAAAGTTAATGAGGGATCAAAAAAAGAATTTTTACTCTGCTGGGCCCTTCACAATCCACAGGCAAATCACTTACATTGAGATTTCTATTCAAGTAATTTATTTTTTAAAATGTATACATGATCAGTCAATACCAAAAATTGTACTAAAATAAATTTCCCTTTTTTCCATATTACCAAAAGCTAGTTTTGAAATAGTGAAACAAAAACAAAAGCAACCAACTACAACAAAATCTCTTTGTCCCCTATATTTCTCCCTTGGATTCCTATCCTGTTTCCCAGTCCCCTCCAATCAGCTAATCTATACTAAACGGTAAATTTTCCCTGCTTGTCCTGAAAAAGCCCTCCTTTCATTGACCCTATTGGTATGAAAGAAAATCAGTGGCTAAATCAGTTTTAATGGTGCAACTACCCCACCCTTGAAGGTAATACTATCCTTGGTATTTCCTGTTACCCTCCAATCAGCTTATTTGTTTTGCCTTATTTTCCATATATCTTGTAGTATATGCCTTTTGATTTCTTACCATGCCAGAGATCACAAGGAGAGCCTCACAGAGCAGAAGCCAAGGCAAACACCATGAATTCATGTTGTATCTGGAGCTAAGAGCTGCAAAATGAGTTTTACTTATATGGAGACATTATAGCCTTTGATCTGTGTGAAGCATCTTGTAGACTAGCCTTTTCCTAGAATAAGCAAGAAAATAAAACCATCAAATTGGGCACCTTTCTGAAGGTGGGCAGATAATCCCATTTATTTTCAAGAAGCAAGTGCCTGGGAGAAGTTAACCTTGGAAGTTAAATATCTTATCTTTATTTCCTGGTAAATCACATATGGTAAAAAGGTAAGCGTTAATTTTAAACCATACATTTCTTTTTCCATTGAACTAGTCGTTACAGATTTTTGATTGGTGCCGTGTTTAGTAAGTGCTCATTGACCAGTTGATTGATAATCAAGCAGATGAAGTTACAGAGGAGGTGGGCCCACTTGGGTCTTTAATTGAATCTTCCCATAGAAACCATCCAGATACACTGGGGATGAATTGGTTGGCTTGGAGTGTTGTGGGGTATAGCCACTACTATGTACTGGGTTTATAAAAATGTTTGAATGTATGGGATGTTAAGGGAGGGCTAGCATTTTTTGTAAGAGTTTAGTGGTTTGGTTTTTTTTTTAATATATGAGAAACTTCTTTATTTCATCTGGATAAACTATACTCTGCTTGCACACTGTACAAAGTATTCACTTAGCTAAATAAATAAGACATAAAACATTGTTGCAAACAGCTTTTACACTACTGGCCTAGGCAAGGGTGCTCCTGTAATCCCGTGTCTCCCATGGTTCAGAACATGCCTTTGGGAGTTTAGATAGGCAAGAGACCTAGAGAAAACACAATTAGGGATTAGGGGGAGAGGGGGTCCCAGTACAAAAGGAAACAGACCCTGCTCCCCAAGGTTATGGGGTTAAGGATTGCACCAAGGCAGTTCCCAACTCAAGTCTTGGATGAGGTGGGAATGGGGAAGACAAATGCAGAAATGGAGGGAATAAGATATAGAAAAAGAGGGGATGGGCAGGCTCTTGCTCTGGCCCTTCTCCCAGGGGTCAGGAGACACCTAGATGCCAAGTCACTTTTTTCAAATACCACCAAGTAGCAAAATAGATGGTTATCATCCCAAGGCCTGCTTTTGACACCACGTAGGCTGTGAGCCACTGGCTTAACTGGACAATGGAGCCCATGAACAAAGGTGGTGCCACCTGAGAGAGGAGGAAGGCCCTATACAAGATGGCTAAGTCCAGAGGGATTCCCCAGCCTGAGCTTCTAGTCTCAGCTGCCTCCCCAACTACCACCCTCACCAATACATCACCTCTAGTGGGGGTGAGGAAGGAAAGAGATCAGTACTGGAAGCCCCTGAATGTCCATTAGGAAAGGGTCCCCCAGGTTTGGAGCCTTCCAAGAAGCTGGTGGTCAGGCTGTCACCACTGCTATCCCTGTCAGTGTCTCCTCTGTATCTGATCAGGAATTCCAGCTTCTCATGGTGGTAGTGAGGACAGAGTGTGATGAGATTCTAAAAAGCAAAATGATGGAGGAAAAACTAAAAAGAATAATTATCTCATGAAAATAAGGGATGAGAGGAAGAACTGACACAGAGGAATTAGATGGGGGAGGAGGATGGATAGTTCTGGAATCTTACTCCTAACAGGAATGGGTTAAAGAGAGAAATATTATGTGTGTGCGTGTGTGTGTGTGTACATATGTATATATAAAAGTCTTCTAATTTCAGAAAGAAATAAGAGGGCAAGGGGATAGGGTAGAGAGAGAGTATAATGGAGAGATTCTCGGGGGTGTAGGTTAAGGAATAGGAGGGCAAGGTAGCAGGTAAAAGTGAGGAGGGATAGCAAGGTTGAGAAGGACAGTAAGGAACATAGGAAGGAGGAAAATATACAAGTAATTATAGTTTGGAGTGTGACTGGGATGAATTCACCCATAACTAGATTTAAAATTTTAATTTAGCAATATTTTACTTTTTGGAAATGCTATTTAAAATGAGAGAAACACACAAAGACAAAATAAAGGTCAAGAGTAGAATTTATTATGTAAAAAAGTAGGGATAGTAATCTGATCTCAGATAACATTAAAGCTAAAATCGGATTTAATCAAGAGAAAAATAGGGAAACTACACTGTATCAGCAATATTAATCAATGGTTTTAGGCCACATAAAATAAGGGGAGGGGGAGAGGGAGAAGAAGATAGAGGGAGGGAGGAAAGAAAGAGGGGAGAGAGAGAGAAAGAGAGAGAGAATACCTGTCAAAATAGACACAGAAACAATACAAATATAAACACAAAAACCTTTTATACAAATTTAGATCTAAATAATTGAAGTAATATTTATCATATATGGGTATGTAAGGTTAAAATAATTAAAAAGACAAGTTTACCTAATTAATCTGTTTATGTAATATCAACCCAATTAAATTATCTAAAAGTTATCTGAGTCAGAAAAAAAAAAAAACAGCATTTATTTGGAAGAGCACAGAATCAGGAACTTCAAGGAAACCAGGAGGAAAAAATATGAAGGGACTAAATTCAGTAGGATCAGACGTTAAAGTATATTATAAGGTAAGAGCAATGCTGAAGTATAAAATGGATAATTCTGATTATTTTAAATTAAATTTTCCTCTGTATAAATAAAGCCTCTGTAGCCCAGAATAGAGAGAAAGCAAAAAAAAAATTGGAGAGGGGGGAACTGTCATAGAACAATCTCCCAAATAGAATGTGATTGGGTTGGAATATTGGTATGGTACAGGAAATGATGAGCTGGTGGAATTAGAAAAATATGGAAAGACTCGGACCTACAAAGGAAAATGCTACCCACCTATAGAGAAACATATGACAAATGGAAATAAACATAATATGTGTTTGGCTTTACATGTGTGTATGGATATGGAGATGTGTATATGTATGTGCGTATCCCACTTAATTATATTCTTGGGGGGGTGGAAATAAAGTAGCACAGAAGAGGAGAAAAGAAAACATACAAGTTTAAAAAAAAAGGACAACTTTGAAAATAACATGTAATATTTATTATGCAGGTTTTCTTGAAATGGAAATTTATTACTTTGTATTGACTCCTCTCATGTGTATATGGTGTCTCCATGATAATTTTTTCTTTTCTTATTTTGTATTTAAGTTTAAATAAATTCAAATGTAATGAAAAAAAGAATCAGATGAACTACTAGTGAACATAAACATAATTAAACATAATCTTTGTTTTATAATGTAAAGATCTAAGGAATTTCTCTAGCTTTATTCCATTGGCCATAGACAGGAAATCAATTTTCTACTAGTGGAACCATTTCAGTCCTCCAGAAGCTATATCTGCTTCATCCAAAAGTGAGCCCCCATATCTCTTCATATGTATCTTGGCAATAAGAGGTTTAGGGATACTAAAGGGACTGCTAAAATTTCTGTCTCTAGACTACTATGTACCCCTTCAACTTCCATAGCATCTGTGATAAAATACCGAGCAATCTTTCCTGTTGCTGGTTGCCAAGTTATAAAACCACCTCTGACCCTGATGCCCAAGGCAACAAAGTTGCCAACAAGTATGGACAGGATGGCAAACTCCTTGGCAAGTCCAGTGTGCCAAGTTGCAATCTTCAAAGAACTGCCATGTGGAAAATTTCCCAGGCTGCTAGGGAAAGAAGCTGACTTGTAATCTTTAGTTCAAATATAAGGGACAGTTTCTCACTTGCAAATGAGTTTGAGCCAGGCAACCCAACAAAAGCAAAAAGGGACTGGACCTGTGATTTCACTGATATAGGAGGCCTAAGAATGACCTCTATCAAGACAGGTTCAAACCACATCTGCAATTTAGAGCTGCCTAGAGCAGAAGGCTCAAACATGCCACAAGGGGAACACTACCAAATGGGAATCTGATCAGAACCAGATTAAAATATATCTGGGAAATAATTAACAAAATAAATATAAATACAACAGAATATAGGTAATATTGATATGTGGTTTTCTGAGTCAATCTGTAGCCTAAAGGGATCTTTATGGATTATTTAGGGATTTCTATTTCTATTTGAGTTTGACATCAGTGGCCTAGAGTACTGATAGATTAAGTGACATTCCATGAAGGCAGGGCTGGATAGTTCCTGTGTCCCTGAGGAGGCTGCTGAGGGAATGTTCCCATATCCTGGATGACAAGAGTCTGGATCCAGCCATGGAAAGTACAGAGATATGTTATAGTTGCATATGTGCTCAACCACATGTTCCTGGATAAGAAAATCAAATGGCCAACAAGTTGAGTACCTGAATCTTAGAAAAAGGAAGGGGAGATTCCCTAATAATATCAAATTTCTAGAGAGATTCAGAACCATCTTCCTGTTTGGAGGAGGAGGAATGATTTGACAGGTGCAAACTCTTAGACGGAAGAGAAACCCAAACTCTAAGCAGAGAGAAATTCCAAGGTAGCCTTTATTGTTGTTTTGTCAATTAGTCATGTACGACTCTTCACAAACCCACTTGGGGTTTTCTTAGCAAAGATACTGGAAGTTTGCTATTTCCCTTTCCAGCTCATTTTACAGATGAGGAAACTGAGGCAAATGGGGTTAAATGACCTGCCCAGGGTCACACAGCTAACAAGGGTCTGAGGATGGTTTTGAACTTAGGTCTTTCTGACTCTAGGACCAACAATCTCCACACTGTACCACCTAGGACAGCACCACCCCCTTAAAGTGCAGTGCTGGCACAAATCTATAACAGCATTAATGTGCACCTGTTACTTTTCTCTACCATTACTTATATCCACAGTTACATTCAGGAACTGGTCCTCCATTACACACAATTGCTGCCATCTTTTTGGCCAAAAGTCTGTCATCTATAGGACTGTGGGAATAGGGTGGAAATTAATATCGGCCCTGGGAGACAAAATAATAATATCATTTAGCATTTATATGTTGCTTTAAGGTTTGCAGACCACTTTACATATGTTAACTCTTGAATCCTTGCAACAACCCTGTGAGGTAGGGATTGCTGTCCCCATTTTACAGTTAAGGAAACTGAGGCAAATAGAGGTTAAGTGACTTGCTCAGGATTAGACAGCTAGTAAGTGTCTGAGGCAGGATTTGAATTCAAGTCATCCTGACTTCAAGTCCCACACTCTATCCATTCAAGGACAGACTGCCCCTCCAGATCTTTCCAAAAGAAGGATCCCTGCCGGGCTTCTGAAGCCCTCTATCTTGTCTCTGTCCTTGCCACCTGATGCTCATTTTGCCAATGAGGTCTTGCTTCACTCTCAATGTATTACCTCCATTAAAAAAGTCATAGGTAGTAAGAGCAGGGACAGGACAGGTGGCATTAAAAACCTGGCAGTCATTTGGGGGATGTGGAAACTGAGGTCTAGAGAATTGAAATGACAGCACCGGGATTTGACCTCAGGTTTTCTGTCTCCATATCTTGTGTCACAAGTTATGATAATGATGTCTTGTTTTATTGCCTAGACTAGAGTCTTTCTTTGTCTTTATCTGCACGTTTACTGGGAAATGTCCTGGCTTGCACCATTTATCTGATGTTACTAATCCTTTCCTCCTGGTCACATTCCTCTCCTCTTCAGTTCTACGCCTCAACCTCCACCTTGACCTTGATTCCATTCAACCCAACCTTCCTACCTTAGCTGGAGGAAGAAGTTTTAGGACATGTACTTATTGTGCCCTGGATGTCTCTTGTTTTAGCATCCATAAAACAACCTGTAAACTGTAAAACTTTCAGGTACACTTCATCTTCAAAATGATAAGCCTACTGACTAAATTCATTGTTTTGTTATGCCTTGACTTACAAGCTTAAAAATATCTTCCTGCCCTAGCTTTAGATAAATCAACTATAAAATGATTAATAAATCTAAAATCTGATGAATAAGCATGATTCATCTTCCTTGGGACCACTGTGGAGTGTCCCCTGAGGCTCAAGGCTGATTTTTGCCTCTCTCTACACCCTTTCCTTTGGTGACCTCTTCAGCTCCTACATGTCTAATTAGTACTTCTGTTCAGATGACTCATCCTGGTTACACACACATATATATGTATATGAATATACAACTAAGGTTGTATATACATGAATACATAAATATTCATCCCTTATATATCCCTTGAACTAAAGTTTCATGGTACCAGCAATTCTTTTGGATATCCTGTTGACATCTCAACCTCAACATAACCAATCAATGTATCCTGAATTTCATTTCTATCCATCAATCATAAGTACACAGGACCATAGAACCATGGATCTAGAGATGAAAGAGACCTCCAAAGCCAAAGAGTCAAACGAACTGTAAGATGAAATAACTGTGGACCAAGGTCATCATGGTAGCTAGCATGAAAGGTAAGATTTGAACCCAGGGCCTCTGATTCCTCACTCCTTTTTTTGTTAATTTACTTGTTTTCAGTTATCTACAATCACTTCCATAAGTTTTCAATTTTCTCCCTTCTCCTTCCTCGAGATAGCATGCAATTTTATATGGATTCTACACATAAATTCTCAGTAAACATTTTCACACTAGTCATGTTGCATAGAAGAATTAAAATGTGATTCCACACTCTTTAAGCTCCTATTATATTCCAGGCACTGAGTGGTGCCCGGGATACAAAGATGAGAAGGGGGTGGTCCTTACTCTCAAGGAGTTTGCAGTCTAACAGAAAAAACAGGCATATATAATTTTACAAAATACAAAATAAGTACAAGCTCATTTCAAAGGGCAAGCACTGGCAGTTAGAAGGATCACGAAAAGCCTCATGTAAGACTTGTTTCTTGAACTGAACATTGAAGAGGTTAGAGATTCTAAGAGATGAAGGTGGAGAAGGAGAGCACAGCAGTCATGAAGACAGTCTATGTAGAGTCAGAGATAGGAGATGGGACACCTTGGTTTGGGAAAACCTAACCGTCCAGTTTGGTTGGATTAAAGGAAAGAAATATGTTAGTCTGGAAAGGTCAGCTGGAACAAGATCTGAAGGACTTTGAATGTCCAACAGAAGAATTAGTGTTTAAAACTAGAAGCAACAGGGAGCCCCTGGAGTTTGTTGAGTAAGGCTATGACAAAGTCAGGCCTGTGCTTTAGGAATATTGCTTTGGCAGCTGCATGGCTCATCATCCTGCCCTTAACCTTTTCCTGCTCCAAAATTCCCTATTTTGAGGCTACCACCATCCTTCCAGTCACTGGCTTATGACTATGGAACCTTTTGAAACTCTACATTGCCTCATTTTTATTCAGTTTCTAAGTTTTATTGAGGCTGAATTTCTTCTTTCACTTATTCAACTCACTTCTTAAGGAAGCCTGTGTTCACTGAATGGGTGTTGCCTCACTCAGAGCGAGAACCTGAAAAAACCTTACCTTAAAAGGGCCAAGGTCTTCCATTGCATCCTAGGTATCTCCAGTCATCCTGATGAATATCTGGCCACTGGACCCAGATGGCTCAGGAGAAGAAAGTGAGGTTGGTGACTTTGTACAGCCCTCCCTCCCTCAAATCAAAGTCAATTGCAAGTCATGTCATCATCAATCTGATGTCATGGTCCTCTTCGAGAATGAAGGACAAACCACAACATGGCTACCACCCTAATTCGAGCCCCCATCTCCATAAAATAAGAATAATGAAGAGCATCTATATAGAATGTTAAGGTTTACACTGCACTTTACAGATATTTTCTGATTTAATCCTCAAAACAAGCCTGGGAGGTAGGTTATAGATGAGGAAACTGAGGCAGACAGAGGTTAGGTGACTTATTTCAGTTCACATAGCTAATAAGTGTCTGAAACCAGATTTGAATCCAAGTCTCCCTGACTCCAAGTACCGGTACCTATCCAATGTGCCATAGTAGACACCTTTCACCAAGACTCTTCCAAAGGTCTCCTAAATAATCTTCTTGCCTTCATTTTCTTCCTCCTTCAATCCATCTCCCCACAGCTTTCAACACATTTTGCTGACACAGAGACTGACCATATCCTGATGTCTCTCGCCTCTCTAAAATTTTTGATGGCTCTCGTTTGCTTCCAGGATAAATTCAAAGGCTAAGCGTTTAAAGTCCTTCATAGCCTGGCTATTACCTTACCAGTCTTGTTTCAAATTATTGCTCTTTAGGAAATCTCTGAAAGTTCCCAATAAAAATTGACCCCACCCTGAAATCATCACTTGTCTTCAATGGTCATCCAGTCAACATGTTGCTATCTTGAAGTAATTATAATAAAATCCTTTTAATTTTTTTGTCCTGAGTTTTACCTCATTTATCAGGATGAAAGCCAAAATGAAAAATTTTACTTTCAACAATATCCAAGGATGTACGTGCCTCAAGAAAGACTAGGGAAGCAGGGTCTCCAGGGTGAGGTATGGCACTAGGGAAATGGTATAGTTTAATCTTTCCTGTCTGGGAGGTCCTAGTCATAAGGAACATGTGGGAAAAGTCATCAACTTGAGGTCAGGGGACCTGATATCTAGGCAGATTAAGACATCATTTCATCCTTCTTTTCCAGAGGATCTGGAACCTTTTCATCTCACTTTAAGTACTGCACTGTACTAGTGGTTTATTATTACTGATAATGAGATAAGGTTACCCATAATATTCTTTTGTATGGCATGCTTACTGTCTAATCTTGACACTCACATGCATATGCCATATCCTTTTCAAATAAGAAATAAATTTATTGTTTGGAAAGGTTAATGTCCACAAAACCAGTATCTACTGAGGGCTTATTTTCCCCAGAGCCTTGCTCTCCATGAAGGCCAAGAGAGTTTTCCATGAGGTTACTGTCATCTTGAGTAGCCTCTTTCTCTTTCCCATGGCAGATGAATGATGTCTTCCCAGGAGAACCCAAATCTTTTGGATTATTCTCCTCTAGAATTCCTTACCCCAGTCAAGGTCATAAGCAGGAGAAGAAGAGGGAAAGAGAGGACACACACACACACACACACACACACACACACACACACACACACACTCTAAGCTCAAGAGAATCAACATTTCTCTATGTGTGATTTTCTTTTATTTCTAATTTATGGCATAACACAAACATTTCCATAGCATAGCAGAATTTTTAAGAAGATGATTATATATGAAAATGCAAATCTATTAAGTACAACTTACCATTCCTTTTAAATATATAATAAATTTATGATATAAAACATTCTTTTTTCTTCTCTCCCCTCTCCCTCCTTCCCTAGAGATGGCTACCATTAGACGTAAGCAGGTAGGATGGATGGTTGGGTGGCTAGATACACAGATAGATAAAATATGTAAAATTATTCTATATACACTTCTCATTATCAGTTCTTTCTCTGGATGCAGACAGCATCTTCATGGATGCTTTACAGTTCACTTGGATATTTATAATAACCAAAATGACTTAGTCGCTCAAAGTTGCTTTTAAAACAATATTACTGCTATTGTATAAAACGTACTCGTGGTTCTATTCATTTCCATTCATTTGTGCAATTCCAAGATCATTGAGCTTATTATTTCTTATAGCACAGTAGACACAGTCATATACAACTTGTTCAGTCACTCCCGTAGTGGTAGGTATCCCTGCAATTTCTGGTTCTTTGCAACCACAGAGAGCAACTAAAAATATTTTAGAACATATAGGTTCTTTTCATTTTCCCTGATCATCCTTGGAAATAAATGGTATTACTGGGTCAAATAGTTTAACAACTCTCTTGGTATAATTCCAGATCGCTCTCCAAAATAGTTGGTTCTATTCATGGTTGTACCAACAGTGAATTAGGGTCCCAATTTTTTTCACATTACCTCCAACCTTTGTTGCTTTCCCCTTCCATCATTTTAGCCAATTTGATGAGTATAAATTGATATCTTCAGGTTGTTTTAATTTGTATTTCTCTAATCAGTCATGATTTAGAGCATTTTTCATATGATTACACATTGTTTTGATTTATCTAAAAAACTGCCTAATCATATCTTTTGATCATTTATCAATTGAGGAATGATTTGTATTTTTTATACATTTGACCAAGTTGTTTATTTATATAGTTGAGATATGAGAACCTTAGCTGAAAAACTATCTATAAAAGCTTTCCTCAATATTCTGCTTTCCTTTTGATCTTGACTACATTTGTTTCATTTGTACAACACTTTTTTAATTTGATATAATTGAAATTATTCATTTTATACCTCACAATTTTCTATCTCTTGTTTGTTCATAAATTATTATAGCTAGGTCATATATCCATTTAAGGACTGTCTGTGCCAAATTTCTGCCAGACTGTTTTCCAATTTTTCCAAGAATTGTTGCCAAATAAGGATTTCTTATCCACACCAAAACCCAAGTCTTTACACTTGCTAAATACAGGGGTACTATATTCAAATACTCCTGTAAATTGTACTTCTACTCCATTCCACTGACCTACCTTTCTTAGCTAATACCAAATAATTTTGAAAATTACTGCTTTATAATATGGTTTGATTTGATATTACTTAATCTCCTTCCTTTTGCATTTTTCATTCATTCCTTTACTAATCTTGAATTTTTGCCCTTCCAAATTAATTTTGTTGTTATTTTTCCTGTGGAAGTATCCCAACAATATTCTATGCTGATTTTCTCTGAGTTACTTTGCCAGGCAAATGCACTGCATACAAAGCTTGTTTGTTGAAAGGAACCAATCAGTAGTCTTCAGTGACACGTCTCTGAACGTGAGCCTCCCCTTTCTGATTTTCAAGCATAAATCATCCCTGCCTCTCCTGGGCTGGGGGCTCCTTTGTACTTTGCAATGGAGTGACTGGGCACTAACATCTGGTTTTCTTTCTAATAAAAATTGTCTGCTTTCAATTCAGCTTGGATTCCTCTGAATTGAGGAGTGAGTTTTGCCCAATTAACATTTCTAATCCAGTTTTTTAAAATTGGTAATTGGTAATTGGGATAACATTGAATATATAAATTAGTTTAGGAGAAATTGTCATTTTTATTATATTTTCCCTGCCTACCCATGAATAATTCATATTTCTCTAATTACTCAAATCTAATTTTATTTGTCTAAAAAAATTTTTTTAAATAATTTTGTTCATATAGCTCCTGGAGGAAAGGCAAATTTTGCAGGTGTATTCCCACATATTTTATACTATGGAATTCTTTAAATGGTTTTGTTTGTGATATATAGGAATGCTGATGACTTATGTGGTTTTATTTTATATCCTATTACATTGCTAAAATTATTGTTTAAAATAATGGTTTAGTTGAGACTTTGAAATTTTCCAAGTATATCATCATGTCATCTGTAAAAAGAGATAGTTTTATTACCTCATTACCTATTTTGATTCCTTCTGTTTTTTTCTTCTCTTACTGCTATTGCTAGAATTTCTAACACAATCCTGAATAATACTGGTGACAGTGAGCATCCTTGTTTCATGCCTGATCTTACAGGAAAGACTTCTAGTTTGATCCCATTACAAATAATGCTTGCTGATGTTTTGAAGTATTTTTAAAATTAATTTAAGGAAAAGTCCAAGTGATTTTAATGGAAATGAGTATTGGATTTTATCACAAGTTTTTCCTGCATTTATTGATATGATCATAGGATATTTTTATCTTTATTATTGATATAATCAGTTATGTTAATAATTTTCCTTATTCCCTGCATTCCTACTTGGTTAAAATGTACAGTCTTTCTAATATGTTGCTGTAATCTTTTAGCTAATATTTTATTTGGGATTTTTGCATCCATTTTCATTAATCAAATTAATCTATAATATTCTTTCTGTTTTTACTCTTCCTGGTTTATATATCAGTATCATACTTGTTTTATTAAAGGAGTTTAGTAGACCTCTTCTTTGTCTATTATTTCAAATAATTTATTTACTGTCAGAATTAGTTGATCTTTAAATGTTTGATAGAATTCATTTGTAAATCTGTTTGCTCCCAGTTTCTTTTCTTAGTAAACTCATTTATGACCTGTTCAATTTCTTTTTCTAAAATATATCTATTTACAAACCCAGGTACTATAGGAACACAATTACAAAGCTCTTTTCACACAAAGTCAGATGTAAACAACTGGAAAAATATCAATTGCTCATAGGTCAACTGAGCTAATATAATAAAAATGAAAATTCTACCTAAATTTATTTACTTATTCAGCACTATACAAACTACCAAAACATTTTGTAGAGCTAGAAAAAATAATAACATAATTCATCTGGAACAACAAAAGATCAAGAATATCAAAAGAACTAATGGATAAAATACTAGAGATGATGGCTTAGCAATACCAGTTGTAAAACTACATTATAAAGCAGCGATCATTAAACTATTTGGTATTGGCTAAGAAACAGAGTAGTGGATCAGTGGAACAGATTAGGTACACAACACAGTAGTAAATAATCACAGTAATATGATGTTTGATAAACCCAAAGACTACAGTTAATGGGATAAAAACTCACTATTTGACAATTTCTGAGAAAACTGGAAAATGGTAAAGTAGAAACTAGGCATAGACCAACATTTCAATCATTTATCAAGAAAAGGTCAAAATGGGTACATGATTTAGATATAAAGGGTGATTCCCGGCACTTCCCGATACAGCCTTGCGGTTTCTACAACAAACATAGTTCTGACAGGGCGGGGGGCTTACTGCTAGGCAAGGGGGCCCAACAGAAAGTGGGTGCCAGGAAAGGGACCCAATCAGAGAATGGTTGTCAAGAAGGGGATACCCAACAAAAAGTGGCTGTCAGGAAGGGGGTGCCCAGCAGAAGGTAGTTGCCTGGCACAGGGGGTCTAACAGGAACAGTTCTGGCAGGGGAGCACAAGTTGCCAGGCAAGGGGAAATAATGTTTTGACAGGGGTCCAAGAGAAATGCTGCTGCTAGGCAAGGTTATGCAACCCTGCCCAGCAACCTAACAGATATCTTTCAAGCTAGGGGCCCCAGTGAGGAATAAAGTCCACTTCAATACTATTAATTGAAAAAATAAATAAAATAGGTCTATTTAGATAGCATACTTCCTCTTCTACTAATATAGGCAATTTATATTTTTATAAATATTCATTCACTTCATTTAAATTGTTAAAGAATAAAAAATTGAAGAGAATCTGAAACATCTCATTACAAAAACAACTAATCTGGAGAACAGATTTAGGAAATACAGTGTAGGAATTGTTGAACTACAAGAAAGTTATGATGAAAATAAAGAATCTTGATATAATATTCCAAGAAATTATTAAAGACAATTGCCCTGTAGTTCTCAAACAAGAAGGTAAAGTAGAAATAGAAAAAAAAATGTACCATTTATCACCTGAAAGAGATTCCAGGAGGAAAATTTGCAAGAATGTCACAACCAAGTTTCAAAACTTCTAGGTTAATTGCAAGCAACAAGAAAAAAATTAAATACTACAGAGATGTAATCAGGATTTCATAAGACTTAGCAGCTTCTACGATAAAAGACCATAGATTTTAGTGCATTGTGTTTCAAAGAACAAAAGAGCTAGGGTTGCAAACAAAAATAACTTACCCAGCAAAGTTGAGTACAATTCTGAATGAAAAGAAATGAACTTTGAGGTATTTTTAATAGAAAATTTGATACATAAGATCCAAAAAAACATAAGGAAAACATTAAAGATTAGTTAGAGGGACATATTAAGGACAAATTCATATGAAAATGTTATTATATACATATGTGTGTTTTATATATGAAAATGTTATTATTAAGACTTTTTAAGCAGTAGACAGTCAAGTCATTACTACACTAGTTTGAAAGAAATGTTTGGGCTGAGTTGGGTATGATGGGGTGATTATAAAAACAAAATTGGGTAGAAAAAGTGAAAAGGTTCAATTATTTCATACAAATAGGGTATAAAAGGAAGAACTGAATTGAAGAAAGCTGATGTGGTTAAAGAGCTGGTAACACTGTAACTTTACTCTCATCACATCTGGGTTGAAGAAGAAACAATGTATACATCTTTTTATTCTTTAACAATTTAAGTGAAGTAGATGAATATTTATAAAACTATAAATTGCCTAGATTAGTAGAAGAGGAAGTATGCTATCTAAATAAACCTATTTTATTTATTTTTTCAATTAATAGTATTGAAGTGGACTTTATTCCTCACTGGGGCCCCTAGCTTGAAAGATATCTACAAGAAGTCTCTTGTAGAGAGGTAAGAGGCCTAGGGTGCAGGATAAGGTAGGGACTTTTAGAAAAGTCCATAGATTAAGTTTTAGGAGGGTGGGGTAAGAGGGACTCTTAGAGGGGTGAGTAGAATAAGAAATAAGGGAGTAAGGGGAAAGATAAGGTAATAGGGAGAAGGTAAAAAGAGACTGAGGATAGTCTTGAGTAAAAATAGAATGGAGGGAAATTCACAAATAGTAATTATAACTTAAAATTGTGAATGGAATGAACTCACTCATAAAATGGAAATAGCAGAATAGATTAAAAATCAGAATCCATCAATATATGTTGTTTACAAGAAATATATTTAAGAATGAGAGATACACATAGAGTTAAAATGGAAGGTTGGAGTAGAGTTTATTAAGCTTCAACTGATGCAAAAAAAAGACAAAAGTAGTAATCGTGATCTCGGACAATGATTTAATTAAAAGTGATAAACAGGGTAACTACATATTGATAAAAGGTACCATAGATGATGAAGCAATATTGTACCATATCTATCTTAACCAAATAATATAGCATCTAAATTTTTTAAAAGGAAAATTTAATAGATTACAGCTGGAATAGATAGCAGTATTTCAGTAAAGGGAGACTGTAATCTCCACTCAAAATTAGATAAATCTAATAAAAAAAATAAGAAAGTCCCAGAAGTGAATAGAACTTTAGAATAACCTAAATATTAAAGACATCTGGAGAGAATTGAATGAGAATAGAAAAGAATACACTTTTTCTCAGTGGTTCATGGTCTCTTTAAAAAGACTGACCATATGTTAAGACATAAAAACATTATAGTTAAAAGCAGAAAAGCAAAAATTTCAAAAGTATCTTTTTCAGGTCAGAATACAATAAAAATTAAATTTGATAAGGAACCATGGAAACACAGATTAAAAACTAATTGGAGATTAAATCACCTAATCTTTAAAAATGAGTGGATTAAATAACAAATCATAGAAATAATCAATAATTTCATTTAAGAGAATGACAATAATGAAACAATATCTCGAAACCTATGGGATACAGCAAAAGCAGTAATCAGAGGGAAATGTGTATTTCCAAATATTTACATGAATAAAAGAAAGAGCAGATCGATGAATTGGGCATGCTATTTAAAAAACTAGAAAAAGAATAAAGGAAAAATACTTAACACTAAATTGAAAATCCTAAAAATTAAAGATGAGAGTAATAAAATTGAGTGTAAAAAAATCCATGAAAAACACTAAAATACATAAATAATTGGTTAAGTTGATTTTTAAAAAGAAAACCAAATCACTAGTAATAAAAATGAAAAGTGTTAATATGCCGCTAATGATGATGACATAAAAGCAATTATACAGAATTATTTACCCCAATTATATGGAATCAACATTTCCTAGACTAGAGTTCTTTCCAAGCCTGCCAGAGACAAACAGGTTGAGAGAAGTACTTTCCTGGAATCCTTTGCTAGTATAATCCTGTACTTCCCTCCCAGAAGAATCTCCCCTTTCAGTAAAATCTCAGCTAGGGCGCTAGGTGGTGCAGTAGATAGAGCACCAGTGTAGGAGTCAGGAGGACCTGAGTTCAAATCTCACCTTAGACATTTGACACTCACTAGCTGTGTGACCTTGGGCAAGTCACTTGCCTTGTCCTGGGCCATCTCCAGTCATCCTGATGAATATCTGGTCCCTAGATTCAGATGGCTCTGGAGGAGAAGTGAGGCTGGTGACCTGCACAGCCGTCCCTCACTCAAAACAAAGTCAAGTGCAAGTCATGTCATTATTTCTCTGATGGCATGGTCTTCTTCGGCAATGAAGGACAAACACACACAAAACCTCAGCTACAGCCTTCGCTGCCATGTTATTACAGGTGGAGGCTGCCCCCTATGACATTATATGTCTCTCCCAAGGGATGCAATTTGTATAAAGTTTGACCTGGAAGACCAGAAGAAAGCCTAACTTCCCCCTAAAAATAATGTTTCATATAGGAGGTCTCAGGTCTTATTATTCTTACATAAATTTTGCTTTTAATTCTCTAAGTACCTACTTCATTCCTCAGTTAAAAGTAAGCTCTCTGAAAACAAGAAAAACCTCTCCCTCTCCCTCTCCCTCTCCCTGAGTATTAAGCAATTAAAACTTGACTATAAAATTGGAAGTTATTTTCATTTATTGCTTGTATTTTTGGACCAATCATTGGTTTCATTTATCAAAATCTACCCTAAAAGAGAACAAGTCTATGCCTAGGACTCACAGGGAAAATGAGACTGTGAGTTCTACCTAAATAAATAAGGAAATAATTCCAAATCATTGGTTCTGGTCAGTTCAAATTGAGCTCCATAGGGATGAAAGTGTGAGGGAGAAAGTATTGGAATAAGCCTCAGGCAATTTGATCTTGGGCACAGTGTCATGAATAAAGGGATGACCTGTGCTGTTCTCCCAAGCCTCCATCATCAGGAACTTCTTCACCTCCTCCCTGAAACAACCCACCAGGATGGGAAGTGTATCACACCACCACTCACTAAATTTTGGTGCCTGAGACAAAGTCAGACAGAGGAAGAGAGAGAGAGAGGGAGAAAGGGAGAGGGAGAGAGAGAGAGAGAGAGAGAGAGAGAGAGAGAGAGAGAGAGAGAATAGAATTTGAGAATACCTCAAGAACCCTTTGTATTTCCACTCTTCCATCTGATTCTAACAGATCTGGGCAAGTTTTAAAAATACTCTGTTTAGACTGTTGTTTCAGTCATAGTGGTGGGGTATTGATTTCCTAAATTTTTTCTCCTTGTTCTTTTTCCTAGGTCACTTATTTTTGCTAGGGTATACCTTATACTTTCTTCTATGTGTTCAGCCTTTTAAATTATTTCAGTATTTCTTGTTGTCTCATGAAATCATCAGCTTCTTTTTCATCCATTCTAATTTTTAGGGATTTTGTTACTTTAAAAAGTTTTTATAACTCTTAGAACAAGCTATTAATTCCCTTTCTAGTCCTTTCTTCTGTAACTGTCATTTGTTTTCCAATTTTCCCTCGTATTCTCATTCCATTTATGGGAACATTTTTAAATCATTTTAAAAACTCTTCCTTCATCTCTTCCATGAATTCTAGTTGAGTTTGAGGCCAAGCTGTATTTTTTCATGAAGCCTTCCTTGCAGACATGTTGGAGTCATTCTCTTCTTCTGCATTTGTGTCTTGAGTTTCCCTGTCATGATAACTCATTCCCTTGGGGTTTTTGGTTTGTCCATCCTTCCAGCCTACTTCTTAACTTTAGACTTGATGTTAGAGTTGGTCTCAGTTGCATTTTGGAAGGGAAGGTCAGGAATGGTTCTGTTGCTGCTTTCTTATGGTACCGAGTATTGTGTTATTCCAGCATCTTAGGGACAGACTGGAAACCTGTGCACTTCCAGTGCTCACAAAGTGGTTTAATCTAGGGCAAAGTCTTATTGCTACCTGCTCTGAGATCTGCAATTTCTAATATGGGTTTGGGTCTGTACAAAATTAGACTGCTTGACTCTGCCCTTATCAGCCAGCTAGAAATTTCTGTTCATTCAAAGTGGCAAAATTATAGGCTTCCCTTTGGTCTGGGATTCCTGCCTTTGTTATTCCTCTTTTAAGTTGTGCTAGATGCTATAGGTGAGCTCTGTTTTGAGGTGAAGCCTTAGCCACACTGAGGGGGCCTGCTGTGATCTGAACTTTCTCTCTCCTTGGTTAACTGCCCAGGGCATCCCAACCAGGGAACTCTACTAAACATGCAGGATTCCTCATTCCAATCCTGGATCTGCAATTCAGAACTAACTAGTGAGTGACAAAGCTGCCAGTTGGTACTTGCCACCATCATGGTGACACAATATGGTCCTGGTAGAGCCCTGGCATAGACTGGATCTTTTCTTGACTCTCCCATGTACTCAAATGCCCTACAAACTGTGTTCTTGTCCATCCCCAGTATCTGTATACCTCCCTATCTTTCTCCCTGTGCAAACTGTGCTACACAACCCGTTCACTGTGACTTTGTCTGGATTTTCCCATCAAGATTCTGTCTGGTGCTTTTTCTAGACCTATTTGTAAGAGTTTGGAGAAGGGAAACCACCACAGTGTATCCTATCACTCTTTCATTTTGGCTTCACCTTCCAAAGTAATTTTAGTGCATCCCAGGAACCATTTTGAAAAGGAATGTATTTGGCTTTATCATCACTATCAAAGATCTTATTGTCTTATTGACCAATTCATCAGGAAACATTTATTAAGAATTTCCTGTGTATCACTGTGCCTAGTGCTGGGGATGCAAAGAAAGTCAAAAACATGGTTGCTACCCTCAAGAAGTTCCCATTCTAATGGGAGAGACAACATTAAAACAACAATATAGAAGATATATAATGTAAATGGAAAGTAACTTCAGAGAGACGCCACGATCAATGACAGGGATATGGAAAAGTGGTATTTGAGCTGAATTTTGAAGGAATCCAGGAGAGGCCAATGGCAGAGGTGAGAAGTAAGGTCATTCGAGACCTGAGGACAGTCAGAGAAAAGATATGGAGCTGAGAAATGGAGCATTGTCTTCAAGGAACACCAGATAGGCCAATGTGGCTACATCGAGTATATGGAGTGAGTATAAGAAGACCAGAAAGGGAGGAAGGAACTAATTGATGAAGAACTCTAGAACAAACAGAGGTAACTTGCCTTGCATTTGTACAGAAGATTTATAAAATAAAGCCCACGTTCATAGCAGTTCTGCACTTAGAAGGTAGTTATGGAATGGCCTGTACATTATAGATATTACAACCTGACATGGATATGCTCCCATAATGTTAATAACCTTTTCCCTCCAAGTAACAAACAGCTGTGTTTCATGCTCACAACTCCTAATTTTGCCATAGGTAATGAGGAGATATTAACATGTTTTGCAGAG
The DNA here is from genome assembly GCA_028658325.1 of Potorous gilbertii. NCBI lineage: Eukaryota > Metazoa > Chordata > Mammalia > Diprotodontia > Potoroidae > Potorous > Potorous gilbertii. Next base: position 41,940,101 of record CM053773.1, read on the forward strand.
GGGAGTGAAGTGATCAGACCTGTGCCTTGGGTATTATCTCTTGCTTCCTCTTTCTCTTACCTCATCCCTTAGCTCTGAGATCTTCTGGCCCTAAATAAGAAATCCATCCACTCCCTCTTGCTTGGCTATCTGGGAATAGTTTATCTAGGCTGTAGTATCTTTGAAGGCAGCAGACATGAAGGCATCAAGCTGGACCTTTTGCCACTTGTCAGCATTATGCCCTACATCCAAAGTGTTCCATTTCTGCAGGTGGTACAAGGGTCAATGGCATTGTAATTATACCATAGGACCTTAGAAATATACCTTAGATCGCGATTATATCAACAAGTATTTATTTACCCTCTACTTAGTGCAAGTATTTATTTACCCTCTACTTGTGCTGGGTTGATACCAACTTTAAATCCATTATAGTATCTACCCCATAGAGCATACAGTTTAGTGAAGGAATATAACACCTTCAGAGATGCCTAGAAAAAACAATGAATACATGATAATTGCATTAGAGCTGTGTAAACAAAGAGCTAAGTCACAAATGCTTGTGGTGAGGGAAGAAACTTTAAAGCAAAAACCTGGCCCACTAAACTTCCAAGTGCAAACTAAAACCAGATTCAAACTTAATTGGGAAATATTTAACAAAATAAATAAAAATACAATGAAATGCATAATGTCAATGTGTTTTTTAAGGCATCATGTCGCCCAAAGACATCCTTTTTTACAGTTTCAGTGGCCTCTATTTCTCTTTGATTTTAGCACCACTACTCTCAGGAATGGGTGTAATTTCAATAGGTAAAAATGGGGAAAAGGTATGTTCTAGACTTAGGAAATAGCTTAAACAAAGCCTTAGAGGCATAAATAGTGTGCAGGTTTAGAGAGGGCAGAGATACCCAGTGTGGCTGTAATGTTAATGTTTAAAAATGAAAAATATGAAATAAGTCTGGGAAGATTTGGTAGTGCCAGTTTGTGGTGGGACTTAAATGCCAGGAAGAGGAGTGTAAACCATATTCTAGAGAGAAGAAAAATTTTTATTAAGAGAAGTGACATAACCATACAGACACATAAGAAAAATTCTACAGGAAGTGGTTATGAAGGATGAATACAAGGAAGAGGGAACTTGGAAGGAATTTATTGACATAGTCCAATTGGGTGGCTCTGAAGGCATATGCTCATGCTGGGGCAACAGAAATGGAGAGAAGGATAAAAGACTTTTCAGAAATGGATGCAACAGGACTTATTAACTTATTGGACATGAGGTGGGAAAGAATTCGACATTGTCATTTTGTAGGTAAAGAAACTGAGGCCACCAAGAGCACTTGCCAAAGGTTACAAAGATATTAAAGTCACAAAGACAGGATTCAAACCTAGATGCCTTGACACCAAATCTAGCACTCGTTCCACTCTTTGTTCTGCCAGTCCCAAGTCCTCAGCCAGAGAGATAGACCACCTGTAGCCAAAGGAGGCATAGGAGATGATTCCAAATGACAAAGTGGCTGGAGTTGTCAGGAGGTGACATTCCCCATATCCCAAGGATTAGCAACTTGCTTTGAAATTTCTCAAGGACTGCAGGGCCCTGTGTCAGGCATGAAGTTCCATCATGAACAGCCTGGGTGACCTCTTCCAAATATATCAGTACAACCGAAATGACACAGAAATTGAATGACATTAAAAAGAAGAAAAGAAATTCATTGCCAGTTTTTCCAATTTTTGGCAGAGGGTATGCTTTTCAACTGGAAAAAAGTAATTATAGGTTACAAAAAAAATTTCTCACAGCTGCAATCTGTTTCTGGACTAATTCATGATGAGGAAGTAATGTATTTTCCTATTTTTTTCTGTTGTCGTTATTGCAATGCAGATGTGGTTTTAGGAAGGTTATCCTGCAAAGAGAAGAAAGGACAATTTATGACATAATTCACCAATGTGAAAGCTATTTATTGAATGAATCCCAGTGAAATGATCTATCTTTTAAATGAAGTTCCCATCAATGGCTTTCTGGAATCATTCCATGGTGGCATCCAATCCCACCCACTGCCCCAGAGATTCATCACATTAAAATGATTGAGTTGAAGGAGCATTTCTTAAATGTTATGAGGAAAGCAATATGCTAGGCACTGGGGATACGAACATGAAACAAATCACCAGTTTTTCTGCTCTTAAGGGATATATATTCTAATACAACATATAAGAAAGAAGTACACTGTAAAAGGGGCAAAATTAAGACAGATATAAAGAGCTCTAGGAAAATTTGAGGCAGAAAAGATTGTCCAAATTATTGATCTAACTTGTTGAGTTCTCTTTACATAGATTCTAAAATGTTAGGATAGGCAAAACTTTTGGCACATCTCTTTAAGACTGGACCTCCACTAACAGTGAGATGGCTATGAAAGTTTATTCATTGGGTAAGATTTAAAATGGTCCCTCACTTGAAAGAAAGTGTTTAATTAAGGTGCTAATGATATCCAGCATTTGGCAGGATGGACCTGGATCTTGGTTTACCATCTCCCATCAAACATCAGTCCAAAATATCCTTCATTAACACATTTGATTCTTTCCAGGTCCAGTTTCCCCATTAAAATTGCGTCACCAACCTTTCAAAGTTATGAGAAAAGACCCTTATAAACCTTAAAGCACCATATAAATATGGGGGGGTTATTCTCTCTCCTCTTTTTATAAAAAAAGTTTCTCTTTCCCCCTTTTTTCTTTACCTCATCTATAAAATAGAAGCTATAACATCACCTTCCTCAAAGGTTTATTGTGAAAATGAGATGACAGATGGTAAGTATTTGGTCTACCTTAAAGAGCTACACCAAGGAGCATCTATTAACCACCTACCCATGTGCCAGGCACTGTACTAAGTGCTAGTTCTACATAGAAAGAAAAAAAACTGTCCCACTCTCAAGGAACTAATGGGGGGACAATATGCAAACAATTATATACAAATGAGACTAATTCAAGATAAATTGAAGATGATCTCAGAGGGAACATACTAGCATTAAAGGGAATTGGAAAAGGCTTTTTATTCAAGGTGGAACTTTAGTCAAAACTTGAAGAAAGCTTAGGAAACCAGAGACTAAGATGAGGAGGGAGAGCTCCCAGCATAAGGAATAATAGTCAGTTAAAAAATACAGAGTTGGGAGATGAAGTTATTATCTTGTATGAGAAACAGCAAGGAGGCCAGGCATTGATTCCTGACTACTGGTAGGGGAGTGAGGTGCAATTACCTGGGAAAGGTCACAAGGGCCCAAATTATGAAAAAGTTTTAAAGCCAAAGGTTTTATATTTGATCCTAGAGGTAATAAGGAGTCACTGGAATTTATTGAATGGGAAATGGGATGACATGGTCAGACTTGCTCTTTAGGGAGATTAATTTGACAAGGGTCTAGAGTAGGGAGACCAATCAGAAAGCTATTATAATACTATAGGTGTAAGGTGAGAAGGTCCTACTCCAGGGTGGGGGCAGTGTTAGAGGAGAGTAGGGAGCATACAGGAGAAATATTACAAAGGTAGAATTATAACACGACTTAGCAGAAGAATGCACATGGAAAGAAAAAAGTGAGAAGTTCAAGATGACTCAAGGTTAAGATCTTGGGTGAAAGGGACAATGGAAATATCGTCAACAAAAACAAGAAAGTTAAGAAAAATGGAAGGTCTTCAGAAAAGATAATGAGTCAGTTTATATGTGATGATGATGATGATGACCTCTTTTAATTGCCTAGACCAGGGTTGGGGAACCTGCAACCTTGAGGTCATATGGGGCCCTCTTGGTCCTCAAGTGTCACCCTTTGACTAAATCCAAACTTCACAGAACAAATCCCTTTAATATAAGAATTTGTTCTGTAAAACTTTGACTCAGTCAAAAGGCCACACCCAAGGACCTAACAAGGCCACATGTGGCCTCGAGGTTGCAGGTTCCTCACCCCAGATTTAAACTATAGTTTTTCCATGTCTTAAATAATATTCACACTTTTACTGGGAAATGCCTTGGCTTGCCCCATGTGTAAAACTTTATTGGTCTTCTCCTCTCTGGTCACATTCCTCTCCTACTTATTTTCATTCTTCAACCTTGACCTTGATTTTATTTAACCCTAAAACATGGCAACCTTAGCTGCATGAAGTTTCGTGACATTTATCCATTGTATCCTGTATAAGGATATGTGAAATCCCTTGTCATCAGATTAAACATCCATAAAACAATTTGTAAACTTTGTAAAACTTTCAGGAACAAGTTATCTCCCAAATGATAAGCCTGTTGACTAAATTACTTGTTTTGCTATGCTTTAACTTATGATGAACTTAAAAGATCTTTCTGCCCTAACTTTAGATTAATCAGCTATTAAATGGAGGCTGATTAATAAATATGACTCATCTTCCTTCCAGCTGCTGTGTGAGTATCCCTTGAGGCTTGGGGCTGGGATTCTGTTACCTCTCTATATTCTTTGCTAGGTGACTTCTTCAGCTCTCATATGTATAATTATCATTTCTGTTCAGATGACTCCTTCCAGTTAGAGATAGAAAGAGAGATAAATGTGGATATATATATCTTCATCTCTCTATATTTTATCCATCTATGTATATATTTGTATGTATGTATATATGTGTATATACATATGTGTGTGCATACATGTATGTGTGTATATGTATGCATATATTATCTACATCCCTAATCTCTCTTAAAGTCTCATGTTATCAGCAAATTTACCTAGATGTCCTGTTGGCATCTCAACCTCAACATGACCTGTCATTATAAACCAAATTCCATTTCTATTAATTAATCAAAGGATCCCAGAATCATGGAGCTAGAAATGGAAGGGACCTCAGAGGCCATATACTCAAACTCTCACATCTTAGAGACAAGGAAACAGTAGCACAGAGACATTTCTTGACTTGCCTAACATCATACTGATAACACACATTAGACATGAGATTTGAACCCAGGTCCTCTGGCTCCACACCCAGTGATCTTTAAACTCTTATTATTTGCCAGGCATTGTTCTAGGTGGCAAGGACAGAATGATCAAAATGACAGTCTCTATCCTCCAGCCTCTTACATTCTAACATGGCAAAACATATATACTTAATTGTACAAAATGTCAAATAAATAGAATTTATTTTCAATGGTGGGAAGCACTAGCAGTTAGAGGGATCAGAAAAGGCCCAGGTGGAAGGTAGTCCTTCAACTGAGCATTAAAGGAGTTGAGTGATTCTAAGAGGGAAAAGGAGAAAGAGAAAATTCTGGGTATGTGGGACAGCCTATGGAATATCTTGAGTGAGATAGACCAGTTTGGCTGGATTGTTAAAGGGAATTAAGGGGAGAAATAGCTAAGTCTGGAAAGGTAGGCTGGAACAAGATTGTACAGAGCTTTGAATGCCAAACAGAGGAGTTGGGTTTGAAACTAGAAACAGCTGGGAGCCACTGTACTTCGGTGAGCAGATATGTGACAAGGGCAGGCCTGTACTTTAAAAATATTCCTTTGACAAATGTGTGGAAAATAAACTAGGCTCATCATCTTCCCCATAAACTTCTCCTGTTCTAAATTTCCCTGTTTCTTTGGTGGGAAAAGACCATCCTTCCAGCTGTTATGGCTTACAACTTTGGGACCTTCTTAAACTCTTCTTTGCCATATATCTAATCAGTTGCTAAGTTTCACTGAGGCTACCTCCACAACATCTTCTGAATGGTAGAATCCTTTTTTAACTTACATGGCTACCAACTTAATTTTATCCTTCACCTCCTTAATAATAATGGCTAACATTTATAAAGAACTTAAAAATTTGAATTGTACTTTACGTATATTATCTCATTCAGTCCTTGGTCCAGTAACAACTAAGGGGGCCTGGTCCAAATTTGTTATACAATTGGTGTGCTTTGTTTAATAAACCAATATGCTCAGAAGTTTGAGGTTTTGTTTTCACAGTTATTTCAAGTTTCACACATCCCACAATCTGGCTTTTGCCTACATTTCCAGTCTTATTTCAGATTATTCCTCTTAATGAAATCTGTATCACAGCCAAATGATCTCTTAACTCTTTCCATACGTGATTCATACATGGTATTTGATCTGCTCCTTCTGTGGTTATGCAAAATTATTCCCTATGTCTATAACACCTTTTATATTTCTTTCTAAGAGAATTTTCCATTTAGTGTAAGACAACTAAGGTGCCATCTGCTGTTTATAGACCCCCTCAGCTATTCGTTCTCTCCCTCTCCCTCTCCCTCTCTGCCTGTCCCTCTCCCTCTCCCTCTCTCTTCCTCTCCCTTTCCTCCCTCTCTATTTCTCCTTTTGATTAATCTCAATCAATTAAAAAAAAAGAATATAAGTGTCTTAAGTATCTTCTATGTTGAAGACACTACACTAGATACTGTGGATACAAAGACAAAGACAAAAAACAAAAATAGTCTTCGTCCTTAAGGAGTTCCTCTTCTGGTGAAGAATATACACATATAGACAGAGGTTTCAGGCAAAAAGAAGAACTTGAGTCTTTAAAAAGACTATGGCTTCTGAGAGACAGAGAAGAGGAGAGAAGGCATGGGAAAAGCCTGGTGTAAGGCCAGGAGATGAGAGAAGGACCTTCATGTGTGAGTAGTAAAGAGCAGCTGTGTCTGGTGCAACACGGAGCACTCAGAGGAGAATCATGTATGAGAAGGTATAGTGGGAATCAAGGAGTGAAGGGTTTTAAATGCCAAGGAGAGGAATTTGTATTTGAGACCGGAGGGAAGAGAGAACCCACTGGAGTGTATTGAAAACTGGGGTGAGTTGGTTTAGGAACATCATTTTGGCAGCTGTGTGGAGAAGGGAGTGGAGTGAGGAGAAGCTTGATGGGAAGAGACCAGTCAGGAGGCTGTTATCATAGTCAGAGAGAAATGAGGAAGACCTGAACTAGGGTGCTGACTCTAAAACAGGCCTGCACAACATACAGCCTACAGGGCTGCTTGCAGCCCGCAGAAGGATTTCTGGTGGCCAATGAAAATGCAGGGTTGCCAATGTGCAAGCTCCTGTTTGTTACATGACCCACAGCAACCAATAATTGTCAGTTTGTCTCTAGTCTAACCTATCTGTGGCCTGAACCTGCTGCCAAGTTGTGCAGGTCTGTTCTAGAAGCAAAAAGAAAAGGGTGAATGGGAGAGACACTGGGGAGATATAAACAACATGTCTGTGCAACTGAGGGGGGGGGTGAGGGAAAGTGAGGCATCAATCATGTGAATTATGTGAGGCCAGTGATGAAGATCTGCTTGTCTCTGGCATCTACTTGTTACTAACCCGGCATGAAGCGCAGAGGAATCTTCTCCAGTGGAACAGGCTCCAAAGCCTCCCCCAAACTACTAAAGGGTGGCCTCAGGCTGGAAGGTGCCCCAAAAGCTCTCTAGTCCCATGAGCCAACAGCTTCAAAGAGATTAAGCAAATTGCCCAAGGTCACACAGGTGACAAGAATCTGAGACAGACTCTGAATGAAGCTAGGTTGTCAGGCTGGTTCTCTTTCCCCTGAACCACACTGCCTCCCAACACTTCATCATCATCATCCTTCAGTCCTTTCTCAGACAAAGGACAAGTCAACAGGAGAAGACAACTAAAGAAATCCATGCTCTCTCTCCCTCTATATGGTTACATGACATTGTCTATCCCTTCCACAAACTGAATGGCGTGCAGGAAGTGCTACCACAGAAAAGGAAGAAAATCAGTGGAAATAATCCACCTCTTCCTACTGCAGTTTGTTATTGTATTCGAACTCCTAGGACACTAGATATACTCATATTATTTATAAATTTAAAATCCATTCCAAAATCAAATCATTTCCTTTTTAAAAAGCACTGTGCAACATATAAGGGACAAACACTGAGAACTGTCTAAACTGAACATCTTTCATAAAAGAAAGAGTGCTAGTTCTGAAGTCATAAAGACCTGTGTTCGTTATATTATAAGAGAAGTTCTTATATGGCCTTAAGAGGCAGAACTTAAGCCTTCTCGTAACACAGAAAATCAGACAAATAAAAGCAAATACCTTAATGACCATGTGCAATTTTTTGTTCCCATTAAACTACACCTCTGCCCAAAAGAAGGGAGCGTATTTCATTATTTTTTCTCTGAGACCAAGAGTTGTTATTACAATGACTCGGAGTATGGTTTTGCTTTAGCGTTTTAACTCAATTACCTTAATCCTGCTTACATTTTCTAAGTCATATTTGATGTATTGGCACTGCTCCTTTTTCTGTATTTCTTCACGATGCGGAAGATAATCACGAGAACCATTATTAGCATAGAAACAAATACTGCTACAGATAATGAAGCTGTGACAGTTATGGTGTCCATAGTGGAGCCCGTTATCTCACATTTTTCTCCCCTGTGCCACCAGTCTTTACCTGATTGACATCTGCAAAATAAAAAATTGTATTTTAAAATATAGCAAAACATCATTAAAAAGCTACTTCATTAACGTTTGGCCAGGTCATTTTTCAAACAAGCATTAGCATAGGGCTCCAGGCATTTCTTCCTAGACTCTCGGACTTATTTTTCTTTTATGTGTAAGAAATTCCAACAGTATCATTATCTTCATTTTTACAAAGAAGGGAATTGAACCAGAGAGAGTAACTTGGTCAAGGTAATAAGTATCTAAAGCAGGATTTGAACTCAAGTATTCCTGACTGTAGGACCAGTGCTCTATGCTCTGTACCACCAAGCTGCCTCTTGAGTTCATATAAGACTTTCTCATACTATGTAACAATGAAAAGGAAATTAAGACACTTGTGAGGAGCCATTATGCCCAATTAAATGCCAATAAATTTGACATCTAAGTGAAATGGATAAATATCTATAAAAACATAAATTATCCAGATTAACAGAAGAAGAAAAAAAAGCTTAAATAACTCAATCTTAGAAAAAGAAATAGAAGAGAACATCAATGAACTTCCTAAGGAAAATCTCCAAGACCAGATGGATTCACAAATGAATTCTACAACTAATCCCAATACTATATAAACTATTTAGATGAATAGGAAGGAATCCTACCAAATTTCTTTTATGACACAAATTTGAATTTTAAAAATTTTCCATGTAATTAGGAAATATTTAATAAAATTAATAAAATTTTTCAAAAAAATTATTTTATAGAACTAGAAAAATAATAAAATTCATCTGGAAGAACAAAAAATCAAAGATATTAAGGGAAATCAATGTAAAAGAATTTGACAGAAGGTGATCTAGCCAATCTTAAATTGTATTATAAAGCAGTAAATATCAAAACAATCTGATACTGGCTAAGAAATAGAGTAGAAGATGAGTGGAATAGATTAGGTACAAATTACTTTATAGTAAATGACCTTAGTGATCTAGTGTGTGATAAACCCAAAGATCTAACTTTGGAACAAAAACTTATTAATTGACAAAAACTGCCGGGAAAAATGGAAAACAATATGGCAGAAACTAGGTATAGACCAATATCTCACACTGTACATCAAGATAAGGACAAAAGAAGCATATGATTTACATACAAGGGTGATACCATAAGCAAATTAAGAGAGTATGGAATAGTTTATCTGTCAGATTTATGAATAAAGGAAGAATTTAAGACCAAAGAAGATATAGAGAGCATTACAAAATGTAAAATAGATAATTTTTATGATATAAAATTTAAAAGTTTTTGCACAAACAAAACCAATGCAACCAAAATTATAAGGAAAATGGGAGGAATTTTTTCCTAACAAGTATCTCTAATAAAGGCCTCACTTCTCAAATATATAGAGAACTGAATCAAACTTATAAACATAAAAGTTATCGCCCAAGTGATAAATGGTCAAAGGATTTAAAGAGACAATTTTCAGACAATGAAAGCCAAGTTATCTATAGTCATGAAAATGTGCTCTACATCATTATTGATCAGAAAAATGCAAATTAAAACAACTCTCAGCAACTGTCTTACACCTGAGTGGCTTATATGACAAAAAAAAAAAAAGAATATCTTGGATGTTGGAAAAGTGGGATACTAATGCATTGTTGGTGGAATTACAAACTGATCCAATGATTCTGAAGAGTAATTTGGAACTATGCCCAAAGGGCTATTAAACTGTGCATACTCTGTGATCCAGCAATTCTCCTCCTAGGTTTATATCCCAAAGACATCCCCCCAAAAAGGGGAAAGAGCCTATTTGTACAAAATATCTGTAGCAGCTCTTTTTTGTGGCAGCTAAACTTTGGAAATCAAAGGACTGCCCATCCATCAAGGAATGACTACACAAACTGTCTCGCAAGATTGGAATGAAATACTATTGTGCTGTAAGAAATGACAAGCAGGATGATTTCAGAAAAACCTGAAAAGACTTACATGAACTGATGCATCGTAAAGTAACAGAACCAGAACATTGTATACTGGAATAGCAGTATTATACATTGAAGAATTGTGAAGGATTTAGCTATTCTCAGAAATACAATGATCCAAGACAATAATCCCAAAAGACTAATGATGAAGCATACTAATAACCTCCTTCAGACAAGTAATATTTATTGAATTCAAATTAAAGTATGCTATTTTTTACTTTTTTTCATTTTTTCCTTTTATTCAAGTCTTCTTATACAAAATGATTAATATTTACACACGCACTAATAATGGCATGTATAAAAAAAAGACAACTGGAAAAATATGTATTTGCTGAATTTAAAACATTCAATTGTATAATTTCTGCCTAGAGAATTGGGAGTCTAAGGTACATCTACAGGAGACAGAGAAAGCCATGTATCAGTCCTCCCCTAACTTTGGGAAAGATGCAGCAATTTATTGAATGACGGAGAAGTCAATAATGGAGAAAGTATTGAACAGATCTGAATCTAGGACATGTCTGTAAGTTCCATAGCCCTTGGTTTTGGTGCAACAATAGGGATGCAGTGAGTCAGGGAGAATGAAATTCCTCTCCAGCCAGTATTGGAAAAACTGTAAAGCTTAAATAAAATAAGCCTATGAATATGACTGCTATCTGTAGCACATACCCCAAGCAGCATCCCCCCACCCCCAACGCACATACCCATCAGGCTATGGATATGTTGTACAGTTGTGACCTTTTCTCTTCTAAGATGTACAGTATAGTGTACCTGAAAGAGCTCATTGCACAAACAGAATCAAAAAATTTGGATAGAAGGGATTTTGAGATAATCTGAAGTGACCAGCCCAAGGTTACATAGTCATAAGTGTCAGAGTGAGAACTTGATATTCAACCATCTTCTAACTTGTCCCCCTGCCTCACATCTCTCAACCCTCTAATATATCCTATATACCACTGACAAAGTAATTTCCTTAATTGCAGACTATGTGACTCTCATACTAGTCCAATTGTAGAAACTTCCAGAGATGACTAGCCTACACAGGGTGTGACCACAAGGCCAGTAAGTGGCAAAGCTCAAACATGAACCTAGATCTTCTAAGTCTTACTCCAGTGTTGTTTTCACAACACCATTCAGTCTAGTGGGATAAAAAGTTTTTATTATGATGCCTCAATGCTTTTGAATTATAGAATTTAGAACTACAAAGGACAGTAGAGATTATCTAACCAAATATCTTTATTTAGTAGATAAGAAAATAATTGGAGAAAGGCCACCTGTCCTGTTCATGTCATAGTAAATGACATATTCAAGATTTCAACCCAAGTCTATTGGCTCCAAATCCAACATTTTCCATTGCCCTAAAACACCTTGATGTCATTTGTAAAAGTTGCTACTAAAACCACAGGCTCATGTAACCTAGAGTTTATGACACAGCATCAGTCTCTTCACCAGAGTTACAAAACTTAGAGGCAGTTCTCAATTACTTAGGATTTGTTTTGCTTGGTATTGCTTATTGAATGAACACTTGAATGTGCAAGTCAGTATTCTAGTAGGATCTACCTCCTAGGCTTCCATAAATACATGGCTGAGGAAAAACAAAATAATATATGAAATTCACAAGGAAATCTCATTTCCTCATGATTGCAATTCAACCTTCTTACTCCCTTAACTCTACTACCAGAATTTTGAAATCAGACACAACAAAAAGTGACAAAATGAGCAGATTTGGAGTTCTCTTTTTGTGGCCAAAAGGAAGACAAGATTCTTTGAAAAAGTGCCAAAACATCTATATAAATTAACAAGTGGGGGAGGGGGAGACAGCTCCTGAATTATCAAGAGAGGGCTGGTCATACAAAATACTCTGAAGCAGAACAATTACCTTTAAATTATGGAAGTCTTATTCAATAGCTATCAATTTTCTCAAGAATCCAAGGGGTCAGTTCTTCCAGAGTAACTGGACCACTTTTAGGACTCAGGCACTCTCTTTTCATGATAACTAAGACCCGAACATTACTTCTGCCTCTTCTTGCCCCTCCATGTTCTCCTTTTTCATATCTCTAGTCCTGTACCACCTACTTGTGCCCACAGCTCCCAACATTTTTTAGCCAAAACAGTCTAAAGCCAAAGTCATAGCCCAGTATAGTTACCCATAGATCAGTTCGAGGAAGTTGAATTGTAGCATTCTCATTAATTAAACTTTTTGAAGCCACAACTGGTGTATCATCCCAGATGGAAGAGCATGTTTTCAAGTGTACTGAAAATGTAAGTTTCCTTAAAATATATTTGGATGGGCTAAAAGATAGCTATAATTCCCTGAAACCTGATAATTTGCAGTACAACTAATTATATTAGATTTCAGCCAGTCCATGAACTTACAAAAAAATTATCTTTATTTTCACCAACCTCTAATGGAAATTTAAAATTTCTGGCAACCAGCCATTATTCTAAGAATGATTCCAGATTGCCAAAAGGATGCAGCACAACAAAAAATATTAAGACACCTGAACAAAACATCGAAATAATAATTGCTTTGGAAAATAAGGGATAAAATTGACCCATGAATAATACTTGCATTTTCCCCACAAAAGGAATTTTCACTTAGATATGTATAAGGATTTTAATTTCCAGTACTTCTGGATATCTATGACACTTTGTTTTGTAACGTTATTTAAGACTTTATTTTCTGGTTGTGTGTTTTTCTTGCTTAAAAAAAGAAAATATTTATTTAACTTTAACTCTAGATTGTATTTGATTAAACTTTTCCTTAGGTACTCTGTACCCACTAAATTTTCAAAAGCTTATTTTACTTACTTTTAAAAGTTCCTGAATTCTTTCAAGTCCCAACTAAATCTCTTACATTCTAGAAGACCTTTGTATATCCCTTATGATCATAGACTTAGAGCTGGATAGACATGTCAAACTCAACATATCCAAATAAAGAGCTCATGATCTTTCCCTAAAACTCTTTCCTCTTCCCAACTTCAATTATATTGTCAAGGACACCATCACCTTCTCAGTCACCCATGCTTACAACCACTTGCACTCACTCCAGATAGCCAATCTGTTGGGAAGGAAGGAAGGAAGGAAGGGGAAGGAAAAAGAAAAAAGGAAGGATCATGTATGAACATAAGATTCTATGAATGTTTTATCAGTGACATTCTGAAGATTATAGGATGTGTGGGGGAGGGGACTCTTCATCAACTTTCAAACCTCTTTTTTGTAACTGGAGACATTTCACAAAGAAGCCAAATAGATCAAAGTATTCATGGAGATACTAAACTGTTTTCTTACCTGCATTCTGCTTTCTCATTGCGTGTAACACAGATGCCATCATTCTCACAGGTGTAGTTTTCACAGTGATTTATGTATGAATGAATAGGGATGGATAATGGCTCAATGAAAAGGAGATGTGATATATCTAAAGGGGAAAAGGGTACAAGAATAAAAGTTAGAGTTGTGGGTATGGTAGAACACTTAAAACACTATAAAAATTAAGGCTGAATCAATCAGTCAACAATCATTGACTAATATTAAGCACTTAATTTGTGCCAGCCATGGTGCTAAGTACCAGGGATACAAAAAAAGGAAAAAAATAATTTGTGTCTGCCCTTAAGGAGCATCCATTCTAATGGGATAGAACACAATAACTAGGTGCATAGAAGATATAAGCAGAGTAGATGGAAAATAATATGAAAGATGAGGCATAAGATGCTGAGTTCTCCATCACATGAGGTCTTCAAAAGGAGGCTGGATGACCATTTGATGGGGATATTGTAGAAGACATGTACATTCCAATGCAGAAAGATGTGGTGTATGTTTCAGGAGGTTTCAGTGCAGGGGAAACTGGCAGAGCTAAATCTGTGTTTGCTCAGAGCTAACACATTTTACCAGCTTTTATTGATCAACCAGAATGTACCTGTGTTTTAAGCACCTATCATGTGAAAGCACGGAGCACAAAGAAAAATTATAAATGTGCAATTACTGCAAGATCCACAGACTTCATGAAACTATCAATTTTATTGCCTAGAGGAACATTTCTCTCCCTCCAGAAGAATATGACAATGCTAAAGGATATAATCTGGTTTTCCTCCTATTGAAAGTCAAAATTTCCCAACATTTCTAATTGAGCCACTTGCTTACAATAAAATCTCTTTGTTTCAAGTCTTAAGTCAGGAAGATCAAAGAGTACCAGCATGTTAGAAGCAGGAACCTTAAGTTACAGATAATCCCATCACCTTCATTTTGCAGAAACTGAGGTCCAGAGAGTCCCCCACCTCGTGTGGTATTTTGATGTAGATCTATAATTTAATTAGCATACAGACCTCACTGTGAGGAAACTCCTTCTATGAATATATAATGACAACTAATCTTTAATTTATTAGCTTGCTGAGATCCTGAATGAACAGAGAGGTTAAGGACTTTGCCCAGGATCACATGACCTGCATGAATAGAAAGCAGGACTTGAGCACAGGCTATCTGGACTCTGAAGTCAAAAGTTCTCTATGCTCTGTGTCATACTGCTTCTCATAAGGTATGCTTAACATGAATTGAATTATGACTGTAATTAACAAAACATGAGAACTATTTAAATTGAAATATCAAACATACTTTGATGTTTTATATATAACCTCTTATACCTGAAAAAAGAACACAGAAACTTCAGAGAAAATCACCTGTTGCCACATAAAGAAAAATATCCTCTTGCTGAACAAATTGTGGTATGTAAAGATAATGGAATACTGTTGTTCTACAAGAAATGATGAGCAGGTGGACTTTAGAAAAACCTGAAAAGACTTATATGAACTGATGCTGAGTGAAGTGAACAGAGCCCAGAGAACATTATACACAGTAACAGTCACATTGTATGATGACTGACTTTGATAGATCTGGCTTTTCGCAGCAATGCAAGGACCTAAAACAATTCCAAAATATTCATGATGGAAAATGCCATCTACATCCAGAGAAAGAAATATTGAGTCTGAATGCAGATTGAAGCATATTATCTACTCACTTTTTTTTTGTTTTGTTTTGTTTTTTCTTTCCCATGGTTCCTCCCATTTGTTCTAATTCATCTATACAACATGACTAATGTGAAAATACATTTAACAAGAATGTATATGTAGAACCTATATCAGATTGCATGCCATCTTGAGGAGGGAGGAGGGGAAGATGGTGGAGAAAATTTAAAACTTGTGGAAGTTAAATGTTGAAAATTAAAAATAAATTTATTTTTTTAAAGAAGAAAAACTTCCTCAACAGCAGAGCCACTTTGTATTGACATACCTTTCATTGTCAAAAGGATGTAAGCAGTATCTCCTTTGATAAAATCTCTGCTTTGCAGCCATTTGCTTGTTATAAAGGTACTAGTTCCAAATCCTCGACTTCTGCTATATGATGTTCCATTAGGGAAAGTTTTTGTCACTCCTACTTTAGAAGGCTTGTCCCAAAAAAAGGTTTTATTACCACTATCTGAAAAAGCAATTCATATTTCTGGGTCATGTTCAGTAAGGTCAGGTTTTTGTGTGGTTAGAAAAACACAAATGATGGTACAATGATGTAAGCATAAAGTTATGAAGCAACCAAATGTTGCTTCTATCCTGTGATCCTTTCTCAGCCTGATCAGTGGAGCTTGTTACCACATACTTGATGCTGGAGGAAAACATAGTTCTATAGGTTGAGTTGATGTTCACCATTGTGGTATAACTGGAGAGTGATACAGTGTAATTTGCCCAGGATCATACAGAGAGCACTATTTCCATTATGCCATATGTTCTGACCCCAATAGAACCTCTTTTAGTTACGTAATACAACTCAAAAATGTGTTGAGGAAATTACAAAGGAATCAACACTGACTTCATGGAAAAGAGTTCCATTCCCTTCTCTGTGGCTCTAAAGATACGTATAAATATTATGTACAAATATGTACATATGTATGTACTATCTGTGCAAATATTAATATACAAATGTGTATATGTAGGTATATATGTATATACACATACATACATACATACACATATATGTATGTATACTTATAGCAACTCTTTTGTGGTGGCAAAGAATTGGAAATTGAAGGGATGTCTATCAATTGAGGAATGGCTAAACAAGTTGTGGTACATGATTGTGATGGAATACTATTGTGTTATAAGAAATAATGAGCTGGTTTCAGATTTATATGAACTCATGCAAAAAAAAACATGAGCAGAACAAGGAGCTCATTGTACATAGTAATATCAATATTGTACAATGATCAACTGTGAATGACAGCTACTTTTGGCAAGCCAAGAAAATTCTGAAGGAGTTATGATGAAAAAAAACTATCTACCTCCAGAGAAGGAATTGATGGAATCTGAGTACAGATTGAAGCATAATTTTTTTTCACTTTTTCTATTTTTCTTGCTTTTTTGCAACGTTTAATATGGAAATGTGTTTTGCATGATTTCATGTGTATAATTGATATCAAATTTCTTGCCTTTTCAATCGGTGGAGTAGAGGAGGGAATGGAGAGAATTCAGAACTCGAAAATATTTTAAATAAATGTTAAAAATAATAATTTTTTAAATTTAAAAAAAGAACACAAAAATGTTTGGCATCCAGGATTAGAAAATAATAAAAATAGTTCTCTTCTATTCAAAAACTGAATTATGAAACTATCATATCAGCCAGGGTAGTTAGTTCACACTAAGAGTCAATAGAAAAGTTAAGTGACCAAGGAACAGGAATGAGAAATAAATCAGAGGTTGAAAATGAGTTGGGGGTAGTTATTACCCTTTGAATCAGCCTGTACTTCTCATGTGGCCACCCTTCTCATTCTAGGTTTCTCTATGGGAATATTTATTCCCCTCATTCTTGGCACTCACCTCCCCACACAAGGCAATATGCCCTAACAAATTCCCCTGCTCCAAAGACTCTGGGATTTTTTACTAAATCTATTAGTGATCCCTATTAACTGATCATTCCTTTTTCCCGAAACTCCCTTCTCTTCTTTTCCCTCCCTTCCCACTGAAATTACTATATTGTATCAGCAATAAAAAAAAAAGCAAAACACAAACCAAGCCTCTTGAATGGATCTGTAGTCACACTCCTCTCATTGGACATACGCCGACGAATATCAGGATTTTGATCCAATAGCGTTATTGTGACTTGTTGCCATGCACACGGCCACTGTAATTGTTCATCATTGGCTCCAGAGATCAGGGAGAAATATATCCCTACCTTAGTCTGATCTCTTACATCTAACTGAACCTGGAAGGCATAGCCTTCATTAGAATAAAATGGAGGGCTGTAGGTGACTCCCCTTGAGCTAAGGATCTGCGGGAAATTGCTTATCCTCCAGATGTGATGAGGGCACCAAGACTCTGAAAGGTTGATGTCATCAATGGAGATACCACCAGCTGATGTGCCAGTACCTCGAGTTGCTTCAAATATCACCCTGAATTTGTTGGTAGCTGCCAATTGTACATAATAGAGTTGCCAGCTCCCAGTGGGTACATCTGTAATAGAAGAGAACTGTTGACTTTCTAATTCACCCAATTACTGAATCATGCATTAATGAACAACAATAGTTCATAGCCTCCAAGACCAAACAAGTCAATAGTGTTTATGTCATGGTTCCATCCACTCTCCAATTCAAATATTTTACTTCTCAATATTCATGACAGATCCCATGACCTGAAAAAAATGTTTAATCATATTTTTAGTAAGCTATGAAACTGCCGACACTTTTCTAGGTTTAAATAATTGAGCAAACAGACATATTCAATTATAAAGTTATGTATCTGTCCTGTTCACAAGAATGTAAGAACCAATATTAATAATAACTAGAATTTACATGGTACTTTAAGGTTTGCAAAGCACTATACAAATAGCTCATTTGATCTTCCCAAATTTGCTACCCACTCCCCAGTGATTACACACAGAATAATATCCATCATTAGAAAGATTGCTTCTGAAATCTTGCTCCCTAGAAACTCTCCCTAGTGTTTTGATATTTTGAGAATTTACCTGACCCATTAGAACAGGAAATAGGGGAACAAGCATTTTTTTTAATTAAATAAATTTATTTATTTAACTTTTTACATTCATTTTCACAAAATTTTGGGTTCAAAATTTTCTCCCCATTTGTCCTCTCCCCCCTCCCCAATACACTGAGCATTCTAATTACCCATATCTGCCCTGTCTTCTTTTATCCCTCCCTTCTCTTATCCCCATCTTCTCTTTTGTCCTGTAGGGCCAGTTAATTTTCTATTCCCCATTACCTGTATTTCTTATTTCCTAGTAGCAAGAACAATACTAAACAGTTGTTCCTAAAACTTTGAGTTCCAACTTCTCCCCATCACTCCCTCCCCACCCATTCCCTTTGGGAAGGCAGGCAATTCAATATAGGCCATATCTGTGTAGTTTTGCAAGTGACTTCCATATAGTCGTGTTGTGTAAGACTAACTATATTTCCCTCCATTCTATCCAGCCCCCCATTGTTGCTATTCTCTCTTTTGATCCTGTCCCTCCCCAAATGTTGACTTCAAATTGCTTCCTCCTCCCATTGCCCTCCCTTCCATCATCCCCCCCACCCTGTTTATCCCCATCTCCCCCACTTTCCTGTATTGTAAGATAGGTTTTCATACGAAAATGAGTATGCATTTTATTCCTTCCTTGGTCAAATGTGATGAGACTACACTTCATGTTTTTCTCTCAGCTCCCCTCTTTACCCCTCCACTAAAAAGTCTCCTGCCTG
>CM053773.1:41959629-42014637 GCA_028658325.1 Potorous gilbertii
CTGCCTCTGCTGCTGCCTCCCGAGGGGGCCTCAGTTATGGAGACACCCCGCTCCCCTCTTGGCCAGCCCAGAAGACTCTCTCACAGAAATCTCCTCCACTCTGTTGTTCTGTGGTTTCCACCACTCCAGAATTTGTTAGGAGTTCTTCTTTACAGATATTTTATAGGCTGTGGTTTCGGAGCTAGCATAAGTGTATCTTTCTACTTCTCCATCTTGGCTCCTCCTCAGAACAAGCATTTATTTACCATCTACCATGTTCTCTGAGAGGTAGGTGCTATTACTTCTCCCATTTTCCAGATGAAGAAACTGGAGCAGAGAGAGCTTAAATGATTAGCCCAAGGTCAAACAGGTAGCAAGAATCTGAGACTAGATTTGAACTCAGGTCTTTGAAATAATACACTTTGATATTCACATCAAAAATTGTTTTAAAGGCATGTATCAATAGGATCATAGAATTATAACTAGAAGGCAATTCACTCATTTTATAGATGAGAAAGTTAAGCCTCACAGGGGTTATGTGGCATACCCTTACTAGCAGTTAGTACGTGGTAGTATCATAATTTGAACTCAGGTCCTTGGATCCCTAGTCCATCACACTTTCCACTTTACTATATTTATTTATCTCCTGTAACATCATCTTCAAAGTCTAGTGATAAAAGCAGAAAATTCCTGGATCTCTTCTTATAATCCCATCATGTCCTAAATATTTCATGAGTCTGTTTATATTTTGGATCTAAGAACTTTAATATTCTATTAAGTTGAAAATCCTATAGATATATGAGCTCCTTGGAAACAAAAAACTTAGTACCAGTTCCCCAGTGATATTTCACAGATTTCTACCAATCCTTTGAAAAATTACTTCCTAAAATCCTGTTCCTAAGCATCTTTGTCTAATATCTTGATATATGGAGAATTTACCTGACCTATTGGTACAGGGGAAAGAGGATCAAGCCATTATTAAGCATTTACTATTTGCTCTGGGAGGTAGATGTTATCATCCACGTTTTACAGCTGAAAAAATTAAGATACATGGAGGTTAAGAGACTTGGCCAGGGTCTGAACTCTTCTCCAGTTTCAGTGCTCCATCCACTGCACCACCTCTCACACCATTTGTGTATATAAAGCTATGTCAATATCGAATTGCAAACTTAAAATAAGGAAGGAGAAGAGGAGTTTCTAAACCAACTCCTTTCTAAATCATTCATTCTAGCTACAGCATCCCCAAAAGTGGTCGTCCAATATCTACTTCAACATCTTCAGTGATAGAGTGAGTAACCGTTTGCACCCTCTCCCTAAAACAGTAGAATCTATTTTTATTTCCCCAATTGTCAAAAAAACATTTCTTTTGGCTCCTCATAAAACCAGACCTTCCTTGTTAATGTACTATGGCCATTTCCCATGGATGCCAACACACCTTATGCCCTCTTGGGAGGGAAAAGCATTGTGTTACAAAGGAAGGAAGTTTCTGGCATGTTGGGGAAAAATAAGCAAAGAGCTACAGAAGGTCTCAGATCACAGTCAAACTTAGTTTCCCCGAGAATGAAATCTCATACCTTTCACTTCATCCACTAGAGTAAGAAAGATTTTACGATAGGCCGTGAAATACTCCCTGACGTAGATCTTGAGTTTGTCGTCGTTATTACCACTGTTGTAGTAGTAAAACTGCAAGCACTGAAACCCTCTCTTGGGGTAAAATAGGCGACTTTCCAGGATTGCTTTCCCCCACTTTCTCACAGAGCTGCTATTGAAGTGCATAAAGAAACAGGAACCTGGAAGAAGATAGAGAACAGACTTGAGACTTGAAAACCCTGGCTCCGAAAGGGAAATTTCACAGGGAGGTATACTTAATATTAATACATGAAGCTACCATAAACTCAGAATTTTTTTTTCATGTCCTACAACCTAATCTACAGAGTCAGGACCTGAAAAATTAACTCATTGACTTTACGCTAAACAAGTATTTGTCAATTGGCCATAGAGGTGTAAAAAAACCCACATGTACAATAGTAAAACACTCTACTTTCACATAGCTTCAGGCGTAATCACATTTGGCAAGAGGGGGAACTGAGGCATGGAACTATTAGAGGACCACACACTATATTGTCATTGCAAACCTTGTCATGGCAGCCAGGAAAAATGAGGCAGGTTCAGGGGTGAACTGGTAAATATTTAACAACTGGATTTCGGGGAGGCGGGGAAGAAACTGTATGCATGACAGATTTCTAAATTTAATTTGCATGATCATTTTCTTCATCACTTCTTTAAGTGTAGAAATTCAACCCCTCCAAAAAAAATCAAGCCCTGATTTGGAATGTTTGTTGATTTCTGAATCATGAATTTTCACACTGAAAATTTGACTCCAGATTCAGGATCCTTCCAAATCTACACACATGCCCTCCCATTCCTACCACAGGAGGAAAAGAGGTGCTCTATGGAATGTGCCCCTAAGGAAACACCCATCAGGAATAGGAGAAAGGAAGAAGGAAGACCAAATGAGGAGACAGACTCATTGCAACAATTAACAAGTGGTTTCCACAACTGCATATACTAGGGTTAATTCAAGTCAAGGATTTGAATATCCTCTCAGGAAATGGAAATGCCCTTCAGTTCTGAGGATTGTAGAAACAGTGATACTGAAGAAAAGAAGGCCCTTTCATAGTCTGCCCTGACTGGTGCTCTTCCTGAATTCTTGTGTCTTACCAGCCAATCATGATGATGAAAACAATAACAGCTAACATTCATATCGTGCTTTCTATTATCTGTGCACTGAGCTAAGAACTTTACAGCTGATTATCCCCCATTTTACAAATGAAGGAACTGAAGCAAATAGATTAAGTGCCACATAGCTAGTAAGCCTCTGAGGTCAGACTTGAACTAAATTCTCCCTGATGCCAGGCCAAGTGTTCTAACGATTGTGCAACCTGGCTGAAGTAACTACGTATTTAAAGGATTAAGAAAAGAGGGCACCAAAACCTTAGAAATCTGGAGCTGTGAAAGGCACCTCACACACCATCTGGTCAGGCTCCTTCATTTTATCTATAAGGAAAATGTGGCACAGTAGGATTGAGAGAATTCCCAAAGACAAATGGAGATTTTGAATCTAGGTCCTCTAATTTAGCTAGGCATCACACAACACCATGCTGCCTCCCTTGAGCTCTACCTGCATTTGTCTTTGGAGAAATGTAGCAGACAGAGGGTGTGAGGCCTTCATGAATCATTGCTTCATGCTCAGGGAATTGCCTACCTCAGTTTTTCTAGTGAACTACTCAGTCTAGAGGGGTCCGAATTGCTTGGGTGATTTATCTTTTCTGAGCCTCGGTTTTCTTATTTATAAAAATCCTCAGATTTATAAAACTGCAAAACTTGGGCTAGAGGTTCTCAAAGTTTATTTTTGCCCAAATAGGTCATCACTGAAATTCTACTTACTCAACCTTCTGAGTGAAATTTGCCACAAGAAGATCATTGGGCTGGTCAGAGTGAGTTATTTGCTTCTTAACTAGCTACTTAAGAGTTGCTTCATAAGTCTTTGATCAACACCAGCTATGCTCAAAGTAAACACTAAGACATGATAAAATATAGTCCCTGCCCTTTGGGAGTTCACATTTTATGGAAAAAAATCAATATATTTGTAGGAGGCAAAAAACTTTTAAATTATCTCTGATGTCAAGTAGTAACAATTCCAAAGCACAAGGAAAAGAAAAACAGAAACCTCAAATTCAGACTTGCTCCAGTCTGCCTCTCTATAACCTTCCTGTTTCTCCCACCCCCAGAACACAAGAGCAAATTGCACTTTCACTTATCATATACTCCAACTATCCAATGATCATGTCCTGTGAAGTTTAAGAAAGGGAGCCCCAAAGGCCCTCTCCTTAGACTCCAGGCAGTTATAAAGAAGGGAGCACTAATAACTCTATTACGGAAAGAGAATTGTCTCAGCAGTCAGAAGACATGAATTTAGATCCCACTTCTACTGCCCCTGAATAAATCAGTTACCTCTCCTGCATCAATTTACTCAATTGTAAAATGAAGGTGTTGAACAAGAGGGCCTCTAACACCCCGTCTAGCTCTGACCCTCTAGGCCCAGGATTCCGCCTTTCTTAGTGTCCTTACCTGACCATTCAAACTAGGGTAACTGCTCTAAGTTTTAGTATCTGATTTTGCATGCTTGTTACTAGAAACAGAGATGTCAGGTGTGGAACTAGCAATGTGTTGTTTTAAAATGACGTTAACCCAAACCAACTGCAAAGAGAAACATGAAATAAATAAATGAGGTGTCATCTACCAAGGATTTTCCCCTTCTTTGATCACCCAAGATAATATTTTTCAAAGAAGTTCTAAACCTATAATCCTTAGGCACGACTAAGCTGGCAGAGGTAAATGCTAAGAGGTCTGCTGAAGAAAACAAGGAAAGGTACATAAGAGTCAGGTCCTGGTTATTACCTCTGCACTTATCCAGGCTTGATTGATCAGTGTTCGGCCCACCAGGCACCTGTGAAACTCTCTGCCAGTCACCATTATCTTCTGAACTTTGAATCATGCCACAAATATTTTCCAATTCAAAATCACATGCATCCAAAAAGGTTTTTGAAGAAGCTACAGGGAGAAAAAAAATCACCGAATGATTCCCTTGTCAAGAGGTAACCTATTTTTAGTTCAATGAATAACTGAGTTGAGGAAGGAAGACATTGAAAGAAAAATGGAGACCAGCAATCTTGGGCAGTAAGTTGAGTGCCCTGACGAGCTCTGATTAATACCAGCTCACAGAGCCAAAATAGAAGGGAATTCAGCAACTTGGTAAAGCTGCCCTAACTTGGAAATGTTATTAAGGGATGTGCTGAGTCAATGCCTACTTCTTTCTGTCTTCCTCAGATGACTGAACTGACTGAGCCAGTCCAGTTTTTTCCATCTCTCCTTCTTAGGAATTCGTTCATTTCATTGTCCTCTGGGTACTGTCTGAAAACAGTTTTCCATATGTCAAATACACCTATTCCTGGCTCTGTAATAGTCCTTCCAAAACCTGTCTGGTAGAGAAATCCTGATGCCAAATTGACATTTCCACAAATGTAAATCCATACTCCACAATGGATTCGCTATGTTTCCAATCAGGAAGATCTATTTAGAAGAAAAATGCCATTGAGTCTTCCTTGTAGCCACATAGTGTTTGAAGTAGTCAGTGCAATCTAGTGGTCAGAGCCCTAGTTTGGAATTTCTGACATATAAGGCTTGTGTTAGTCAGTCAGTCAGTCAATTAGCACTTTTTGCTATAAAGCACTTTTCTACCTGCCAGACACTGTGGTAGGCACTAGGGACACAAAGAAAAGAAAAAACCAAATGTTCCCTCATCTCACATTTAATGACAGTTACTCTGGGTAATTCTTTTTGCCTCTCAGTACCTCATGGCAGCACTGTAAGACTATAAATTGCAAAGGAGGAATTGAACTACGTTGGCAGAGAGAATTTTCTCACTAGGAGGGAGCCAATTGAATTTCATTCCAATAATCAGGGTCCAATAACAGCTCACAGTTCTGTGGGGATTTATAATTTACACAGCCTTCCTCACAATAAATCTAATTTATAGAGGAGGAAACTGAGGCAAGTAATTTGTCCAAAGTGACATGACTAATAAATGACAAAGCGGTGATCTGACTCCTAATTTTCTGACGTCATGCCCGCTGTCCCAAAATCTGCCCCCCTAAAACACCAGGTTGCATCAGTGCCAAATTAATTCTAATTATTCTTCCTTCATTTTTCATTATTACTAAAATTTCCTAATTGCAAGTCAAGCAGACTGAAACTTTTCCCCACAGAACAGGACAAAATAACGATGGTTCCCTAGAGGCCAGAATACTTACAGCAGCTGTAGCGTCGATTCACTCTGATAGTGTCATAATCACTGAAATCTATGCGTTGTCCAATCATATCTAAGAAGTCAGGGTTTCTGGTTACAATTGATGGTTCTGTTCCTCTTTGGAAGGCAGTTTTGGAGTAATGCATCACAGATGTGTAGTCATAGGGAACATTCAGGGATTCTATTACATTTTCACTAAAATGTATGAAATTTAACTCTGCATCTAAAACAAATACAATAAAATAAATTATACCAATGATATAAAATTAAAAGTATGAATAATATTAAATTTTAAAAGCTTGATGTTTTTGAACCTTAGGTTATCTTATATCAAATATAAGCTGGTTTTCTTTCCTGGTTCTTTTTTTGTGTCCATGTCTGGTTTCATCAGTGTGAGGGGCTCCCGGTGAGGAAACACCTCAAACTAGTACAGATCAGCAACTTAGTTCTAACTTATGGCCTTAGGAAATGACTCGGGAACACTGAGAGTCTCAAGGACAAGCCATTAGTCATGGAGCTAGTATGGGTTAGAGACAGGTGTTGAATTTGGGTCTTCCTGACTCTCAGGCCTACACCCTATCCACTGTGCCATGTTGCATGACATTTCCACATGTGGTATGCATATACTTATAACTATTTTGTTACCAAAGTAGAAATATTCTTGGTGCTATTAAAGGGCAAGAGATGTCATCTGTTTTTCTTTGCTTCTCCAATGTCTGGCACATAGTAGGTGCTTAATAAGTGTTTTTTGACTGCCTAGAATATTCTGGGAGAGTAATGGGAGTTCTAAGGGGGTAGTGATAGTGATGCAAAAGAAAACAAAGGCCATTGATTAAACATTTTTTAACTACTCAGGAGAGAATAAAGGAATTTCAGAAAGGGAAATAGACAAGAATGATGGCATTGTTACTACCACAATAATAGGACATATACTTTAAAAAAATGCTTTACATGCCTCATTCGTGGTTCAATATTCAAACCTCTTTTTATATCCTTTGAATATGAAAATGATTGACAGTCTAGTTCTTTAGAAATAACAAAATAAGGGTGAGTTAATATAATAAAAATGGCAATTCTACCTAAACTCATTTACTTATCCAGTGCCACACCCATCAAACTACCAGAAAATTATTTTCTAGAGCTAGAAAAAATAATATCAAAATTCATCTAGAAGAACAAAAGGTTCAGAATGTCAAAGGAACTAATGAAAAGAAATGCTTGAGAAGGTGGCCTAACCCTACCAGATCTCAGATTGTACTATATGCCAGCGATCATCAAAACTACTTGGCACTGACTAAGAAATAAAAGGGTAGACCAGTGGAATAGAAATAGACACAGTAGTCAATGAATATAGTAACCTACTGTTAGATAAACCCAAGGATCCCAGCCTCTGGAATAAGAACTCACTGTTTGACAAAAATTGTTGGGAAAACTGGATAACAGTGTAGTGGCAACTAGATATAGACCAATGCCTGACACCATACACAACAATGAAGTCCAAATCGAAACATGATCTAGGTATAAAGATTGATATTATAAACAAATTATGGGAGCAAGGAATAGTGTATTTGTCATATTTATGGAGAATTGAGAAATTTTTGAGCAAACAAGAGATAGAGAACATTATAAAGTGCAAAATGAATAATTTTGATTACTTTAAATTGAAAAGATTTTGCACAAACAAACCCAGTGCAACCAAGATTAAGAGGAAAGCAGAAAATTGGGAAAGAATTTTTGTAATTAGTGTCTGTGATAAAGGCCTCATTTCTAAAATATATAGAGAACTGAGTCAAATTTACAAGAATACAAGTCCTTCCCCAACTGAAAAATGGTCAAAAGATATGAACAGGCAGTTTTCAGGTAAGAAATTAAATCTGCAGTCATACGAAAAAATACTCTAAATTGCTATTGATTAAAGAGATGCAAATCAAAACAATTCTGGGGTATCACATCACATCTATCAGATTGGCTAACATGACAGAATAGGAAGATGATAAATGTTGGAGAAGATGTGTGAGAGTTGGAACACTAATTCATTGTTGGTGGAGCTGTGAGCTTATCCAACCATTGGCGAGAGCAATTTGGAACTATGCCCAAAGGACTACAAAAATGGGCATACCTTTTAACCCAGCAATATCACTCCTAGGACTGTATCCCCAAGAGATCACAAAAGTGGGAAAGGGTCCCACATATACAAAAATATTTATAACAGCCCTCTTTGTGGTGGCCAAAAACTGGAAATCAAGGGGATGCCCATCATTTGGGGAATGACTGAACAAGTTGTACTTTATGAATGTAATGGAATTCTATTGCGCTATAAGAAATGATGAACAGGAAGACTACAGAGAGGTCTGGAAAGACTTATATGAACTGATGCTGAGTGAAAGGAACAGAACCAGGAGAACTTTGTACACAGCAACAACCACAGAGTCCAAGGAATTTTTCTGGTAGACTTAGTCCTTCATAACGACGCAAGGACCTAGAAAACTCCGAATAGACTCTTGAGGCAAAATGCCTTCCACATCCAGAGAAAGTACTATGGAATGGGATCACAGAATGAAGCAGACCATTTTCTCTTGTGTTATGTTTTGTTTTGTATTGTTTTCATGGTTTCTTCCATTCATTTTAATTCTTCTATGCAACATGACTAAGGTGAAAATGTATTTAATAAGAATGTATGTGTACAACCTGTGTAAGATTGCATGCTGTCTCAGGAAGAGAGTGGGGAGGGAGGGGAGAAGGAAAGGGAGGAAGGAGAAAAAATCTAAGACATATGGAAGTGATTGAAAACAAATAAAATAATTTATTAAAATAAAAATAAGCTATGTGACATGGATACATTCTGAGACTAAAGAACTGACATCTATATTGTGCTTTACAATTATATTTCAATTTCAATATATTTCATTTGATCCTTAATGTTCCAGTGGCATAGATAGTATAATACATATATTTACACATATGTAATTTTCATGAAAGAAGAAACTAAAGCTAAGTAAAGTTAAACAACTGTTGGAGATTGGAAGGTTGGAAGAGACCTCAATGTCGAACTAGCCCAACCCATTGAAGATCATTCAGCCAGTAAGAGGCAGAGCTAGAATTTAAATCTAAACATTTTGATTTCCAAACCAATGTTCTTTCCATTCTATCCCTACTACCCTCAAGTCATTTCTAGTTGTGAAGTTTTATGATTTTATTATACCCACATACTTCCTGCCATGCTTCCAAAATAGATAGAGTCCTGGCATTGGGACTATAAAGAGTTAGGTTTAAGTCCTACCACTGACACAAGTAGATTATGTAATAAAGAACAAGTCACCTAAATTCTCAGTGCTTCCAGGCAACTCTTTAGGACAATAAGTTCTAGACTAGTTGATGATGTGCATCAGGAGATGGAGTTCTCCCCAATGAAAAAATTACAGCTCCTGACCCTCCCCGCCAAAATGGGAGCTTAATATTGTATGAAAAGCCTAGGATTGTAGTGTCATGTACATATATTGACTTTCACTACACTTTGAATCTTAAACATCATCTTTTAGCTACTTACAGAAACTTGCATTGGTCAGTACCATAGGTCATTGAATGACAGCAAAGTTACTTTAAACTAGAAGATACACAGGACTGAAGGTGAAACAGACCTTGAAGTGGTGATGCAGAGGTCCATCTCTTAGTTCCAATATCCATGGATATTGTAAAAGCTCAGTTCCCTCTTTCCCAGCTACCACATATCTGGTGAAAGGAAGTTCTGACAGAGAAGTACCAATAAGAGAAGGTAACAGAGGTGGAATTCTTGAAACATAATGGCAAAAGGTGGGAAGAAAACTATTGAAATGTGGAAGTAGAATATATTGAAAGTCATATTGAAAAATTAAGATTATTGGCAGGTAAAAAAACAAGGGATACGAAGAGGTGATGATGGGATATGTTGCACAGAGAGGATAATGAAAGGAAGGTGCAACAGAAAGGAATGACAGAAGCAGGAGAATTTTGAAATAACACTTTCTGAAATATGATCTATACAGACATATTCAGTTCAATACTTGAATATATTTCATCACTTTGGATTCTCCCTCTACCACCACAGATTTCAACCCCACACTTATCTGAGTAGATTGTCTTCATGAGTGGTTATAGTTGGAAAATTCATTTCCAAGGGGGCAACCCTCTGGTGACACTTAGCTCAGATATTTCACAGGTAACCTACATTCATTGCTAGGACCCTACCCAAGAATCATCTACCTTGAGGTAAAGTCAAGATGGGAGAGAAGAGGGAGCATCTTATCCAAATTCTCCTAACATTCCCCTCCAACCAACTTTAAAATAAGACATTAAATCAAATCCTGGAGCAGCAAAACTAACAGAAAGTAAGGATGAGACATTTTCCCAATTTAGGACATCAGAGGTCAGAAAGAGAGGTCTATGGCACTGGGTAGAGACTTGTTGGGAATACAGTATGCTGGCAACACCATCTGTTGACCTTGAAGGCAGCAGTAACGATGTCAAAAGTAAGAACAATAGTGCCTGGAGCTCTCACCCCCTGGAAAATGGTAAAGGGATTGAACACCTGGTAAGAAAGACATTACATGGGACCCACTTGTGGGCATGAGATACAGGACATGGCACCATTTACAATCTCTAAAGTCCATGACCCAATTCCAGGTCATAATTCCAAGGAAGAGAGGAGTACTTGTGTTTGCAAGGGAGCAGGGGCCTAAATTCCAGTGAACAGTTCCAGGGCAGAAGAAAAACAAGGGTCTGGCTCCTGGTCACAATTTGGGACAAAGAAGAGACTCTAATGCCTTTTGTGATAAGAGAGCAGGTGTCTTTCCTGGATAGGGGCTAGAACCCAGACCAGGCCAGTAGTGATCACACCTCTCCTTGGATCACACCACCTTGGAAATACTTAAAACTTATAGACCCCCAGAACTAGCTATGAAAACAGAAGTAGGAAAAAAAGCCTGATGGCTCTATCTCAGAGGTAAGCAGATTCCAACTCTAATATAAAGTTCAAAATCAAGTTAAGGCTGGAAAAATATGGAAACAATAACAGTGAAAGAACTTGAAAATAACTCTACTATGGTGAAAGAGAAGGTCAAGGCAGAAAATATGAAAAAGACAAAAACATGAAAATATCTACCATCAAAGCCTCAAAGAAAAATGTAGATTGGACAAAAACCCAACAAGAATTCATAGAAGACTGAAAGATTTTACAAGAGTAAAAAAGTGGCTTTTAAAAGCAAAAAAACAGCAGAAGAAAATGGAAAAGAATGAGAGTAATCTGAGAAAATGTGAAAAGAAAATTAATAACTTGATAAAAATACTGAAGAAAATAGCCCTTTAAAAAAGATAATTGACTCGATGAAAGAGGCAAAAAATGTCACTAAAGAAAATAGCTTCTTAAAGAATGGGATTGGACAAATGGGAAAAGAGTTGGGTTTTTTTAAAGATGCACTGAAGAAAATAATTCCTTAAGAATTAGAATTGGAAGCTAACGGCTCTACATGACATCAAGAAACAATCAAACAAGGTAAAAGAAATGAAAAAATATATTAGAAAAACAACTGACCTAAAAAAACAAATGAAGAGAGATAATTTAAGAATTACTGGATTACTTCAAACTCATGATCAAAAAGAGAGACTAGCCACCATGTTTCAAGAAACTAAAGAAGAATATCTTTAGATCTAGAACTGTAGGGGGAGATAGAAACCAAAGGAAGCCACTGATAAACTCCTGATAGAGATATCAAAAATGAAAACTCTCAGGAGCATTACAATTAAATTCCAGAAATCTCAAATCAAGGAGAATGTAAGAAAGAAAAAAACAGATCTATTCAAATATCATAAGACCAGAGTCAGGATCACATAGCATTTAGATGCTACTACAATTAAGGAATGGAGGGTTTCAAATATGATTATTGGGAGACAAAGAAGCAGGGGTTACAACTAAGAATAAACTCCCTAAGGGAGGTGGAAAAATTGGCACTCTAATGAACTGTTGGAGGAACTGGGAACTAATTCAGCCAATCTGGTGAATAATTTGGAACTACTCCCAAAGAGCTATATAATTGTGCATTCCCTTTGACACTATAATACTACTACTACATCTATGTTCCAAAGAGATCAAAGAAGAAGGAAAAGGACCAATACGTATAAAAAGTATTTATACAGAAGTTCTTTTTGTAATAGCAAAGAATTGGAAATTGAGAGAATGCCCATCATTTGGAGAATGGTTAAACAAGTGGTGGTTTATGATTGTGATGGAATACTATTGTGCTCTGAGAAATGATGACCAGGATGCTTTCAGAAAAACCTGGGAAGACTTAAGTGAATTGATACAAAATGAAGCAAACAAACTAAGGAGAACATTGTACACTGTAACAACAATTTTGTACAATAATGAAGTATGAATGACAGCTACTTTCAGCAATATAATAATCCAAGACAATTTAAGAAGACTCCTGATGGAAAATGCTATTAAACTCCCAAGAAAGAACTTATGGAATCTGGATGAAGATTAAAGAATATTTTTTAACCTTCTCCATTCTGGGATGTGGGGTTGTCTGTTCTTTTGCAACATGGATAATATGGAAATATGTTTTTCAAGGTTTGATATGAACAATTAATATCAAATTGTTTGCCTTCTCAAGCTGGGGGGAGTAATGGGAGGGAGAGAGAGACTTTGGAACTCAAAACTTTAAAAAATGAATATTAATTTTTACATGTAATTGTGAATAATGAATTGGATATTCTTTTTAAAAAAAATAAAAGAATAACATGTCCAGCAAAACTAAGCATAATACTATTGGAGGGGATATGCATATTTAATGAAATAGAGGATTTCTAGGCATCCCTGATGAAAAGACCAGAGTTGACTAGAATGACATACACAAAATTAAAATAAAGGTATGGAGCAGAATCTATTAGGCTTCAACAGAGGTTAAAAAAAAAAGACAGGAAAACAAAACATGATTTCAGAGATACAAAAGCAGAAATAGACCTAATTAAAAGAGATAATCAAAGAAACTATATTTTGCTAACAGATAACCTAGATAATATAGGACTAAACAAATACGTTAACAAATGTCGTAGCATCCAAATTCTTAAAAGTAAAATTTAATGAGTTACAGGAAGAAATACAGTAAAACTACACTGAAGAGGACCTCAACTATCCCCTCTCAGAACTAAGTAAATCTAAAAAAAATAAGAAAAAAGTTAAGGAGATGAATGGAATTTTTTAAAAAATAGGTATAATGAACCTCAAAAGTATATACCTTTTTCTATGCTACACATGGCAGCTTCACAAAATTTGATCATATCTTAAGGTATAAAAAGTCCATAAGAAAATGCAGAAAAGCAGAAATATTAATGAATCCTTTTAAGACCACAGTGCAACAGAGGACCTTAGAAGAATAGATTAGAATATAAACTCTTTAAAGGTACAAACATTTTCATTTTATAAAGCTAGACCTAAACAAATAGAAAATTATTAACTGCTCATTGGTAGACTGAGCCAATGTGAAAAAATGACAATTCTACTTAAATTAATTTACTTATTCAAACTATACCATCCAAATTACCAAATAATTGTTTTATAAATCTAGAAAAAATAATAACAAAATTCATCTGGAAGAACAAAAGGTCAAGAATACAAAGGGAATCAATGAAAAATGTGAAGGAAGGCAGTCTAGCAGCATCAGATTTCAAAGTATATAACAAAGTAGTAGTCATCAATCTGGTACTGGATAAGAAATAGAGTAGTTGACCAGTGGAACACATTAGGTACACCATATGCTGAAGGAAATGACCATATTTATTTAGTGTTTGATAAACAAAAAAAGATCCAACCTTCTGGGGCCAGAATTAACTCTTGGGGGAAAATGCTAAGAAATATGGAAAGCAATGTAGAAGAAACTAGACATAACCCAACATCTCGCTCCATATGCCAAGATAAGTTAAAAATTGACATAATTTAGATATAAAGAGTGATATCACAAGCAAATTGAGAAAATTAACCATCAGATCCATGAATAAGAGAAAAGGGGAAGAGTTTATGACCGAACAAGAGATAGAGAGGATCATGGGAGGGAAAAAGGATAATTTTGATTGCATTAAGTTAACAAATTTAGCAGAAACAAAAACAATGCAGCCCAAATTAGAAGGAAATCAGGAAATATGTAAAAAAAAATTTACAGTAAGTTTCTCTTCTCAAATATATAGGGAACTGAGATTATAAAAAATAAGATCATTTCTCAATTGATAGTCAAAGGATATTATCATTGCCACACAGTATATACTCTAAATTATATAGTGTATGCTATATTACATTTTTTATGTAGTTAATATTTACATCTTACACTGTATGATTATATTGTATACAATATTGATACTCCATATGTTATACTAAACATTATGTAAAGATGCTATCTCTATATGGAAGGCAATACAGTAAGTTCCATAATTGGTTTCCAGTTCTGGCTCTGCCATTGGTTAGTTAGACTTGAAATACTGAACAAATCTATGAAACACTTTGCTCACCTTTCTACACAGCTACTAAAGTGATTTATTCCTGAATCTTTACCCTTTCTATGATTTTCAATTTTTCTTTGATGAATGTCTACTCTCTCTCTACTAAAAAAATACATCTATATCCGTCCCTCACTTGATCCAACCATCCTCGTTAACTCCTATATCTTTCTTTTTATCACTAAATTCTTAGAAGTTCTGTCTCCATTTCCCTTTTCACTCTTCTCCACTCTCTTCAGTGTAGCATTTGACCTCATTGTTCAACTAAAACTCTCCCTCCAAAGTTAATTGTCAAATTAATCTAAATTGCCCAATCTAATTGCCTTTTTCTCAGTTCTCAAGTTGTTGTGCTTTTACGTCTTCAAAGACTTTAATTAATCATTCTCTTCTTTTCTCTCAGATTTCATGGCACTCTTCTTCTTGGTTCTCCTCCTGATTACTCCCTCTTAGTCTCCTTTGCTGGATTATCACACAAATAACGACCACCAATGGAGAGTGTCTCCCAGAGTTCTTGCCTTACCCCTGTCTTTTCTCCTTCTGTAGTATCTAGCTTGGTGATCTCATCAGCTCACGTGAGTTCACTAATCATCTCTAAACAGATGATTCCCATATCTATTTATTCAACTTTCTATTACCTCAGGATCAAATATAAAATTCTCCGTTTGGCTTTTAAAGTTCTTAACAACTTGTCACCATTTTCACCTTTACAGATTTCTTATTCTTTATCCCCCTCCATATCCTTGATGATCCAGTGACAATCGTCTTCTTAATTCCTTGAACTTGATCCTCCATTTCCTAACTCCACACTTTTTCATTGTCTATGCTCCATGCCTAGAATGTTCACTCTCTTTATCTCAGTCTCCTGACTTCCCTGGCTGCCTTCAAGACTCAGCTCAAATCTTGCCTTCTACAACTGACCTTCCTCCTTGCTAATGCCTTCTCTCTGAGAGTATCTTCCATTTACATTGTGTACACTTTGCATGTAAATAGCTGTTTGCATGTTATCTCTTCCATTAAAATATGAACTCTATGAGGACATATATTTTTTAATTTTCTTTGTATTGCTAGTATTTCGTACAAAGTGCCTCATAAAGCTTGTCTAACATAATAATAACTGAACAGAGACACCACCTTCCTGCCTCTAGTTCTAAACTCTTTTATACAAAAAGTAAAACAAGCAAGAAAATCATACTTGGCAAAATTCTGTCCTTTATTACTGTGATATAATCATCTCGATCTGGACGGGAATGTTCATGCACGAATCCCAGGGCATGGAGGAGCTCATGTTGAACTACTCCTATCTTGTCACAGAATGTTCCTATGGAAATGTCTTGTCTGCCCCAATGTCCATTTCCCAATGCAGATTTGCACCTAAAAACAAGGCATAAAGTAGTAAGATGACTGACACAGTAGCCCAGGTTTTCTCTCCAGATCTCTAAGTTTAATATAATAACTACTTTCAAATCACTCCACACCCCAGCCTATGCCAGACAGAAAGGCTAACAAATAACAGAACTGATTGATTCCAGCTTTACCTCCTCTCTTTGCTCCTATTCATTCACTACTGAAAAGACTGACGAACAGTGAAATGGTAAAAGAAAGGTAGGGCAAAAAAGAAGAAATAGAAGCAATGAAGAACCTCAATAATCCACAAACAATTATTAAGAGCAGAATAATGAGAGCTGAAGAAGAAAAAGGAGAAAATTCAATTAGTAAAGCAAGGCATTCTAAATGGAATTGCTCAAGCCAAAATATCAAGGAATGGAATTCACCTCCTTCTCTGTCTCCCTGAACTATTTTTCATGCACAAGTCAAACATCTAAACCATGTAAAGATCAGGACCTGGGGCTAATGGCTTTGATTTACAACAGGCTCTCTGTTTGCAGGAACTTCTTACAATGTCAGATCTTTCTCTTACCCTTGTCCTTTGTAAAAATAAAGATAGTTGTCTTCCCCGTTCCACTGTTTAAATTCAATGCAGGTTTTTAAATGGAACCGCTCAAACGCTCTCAAGATTACTCCTTTAGCATTCATTTCTGAAGAAAAAAAGACAAAAATAGTACCTGTTAGCCACCAGTAGAGTCCTGGATTAAGAACAGGACTTTCTCCTCTGTGCTAAAATCTGTCTCTCAAAAGCCACTAAAGCACAAATCCAAAAGTCCTTTTTCAAGTGTTATCTTTCTTGCACTTACTGAAGCTTCTGACGCTATCAATGGCTCCCGCCTTCTTCACACTTTCTCTTCCCTTGACTTCAAAGATACCATATCCCTTTAGTTCTCCTCCTACCTCTCTAACCTATCCTTCTCTGTCTCTTTCCCTTTTCCCCTACCTCATCCTAATCCTTTAACATGGGTATTGCTCAAAAATCTGTCCTTTTCTTCTCCTTTGGCAGACTCATTCAGTTTCAGAGTCAACTTCTGCTTCTGTTCACATGAATCCTTGAGAACTAGCATTTATGTCATGCTTTCCACATACCAGGCACTGTACTGGGCATTTTCACTATTATCTCATTTGGTTCCAAATTTGCAGCTGAAGAATCTGATGCCAGCAGGTTAAGTGGTCATACAGCTAATGTCTGAGGCCAGATTTGGACTCACGTCTTCCTTATTCCAGGTCCCCCTCTCTACCCGTGGAGCCATCCAACTGTCCTAAACATATCTTTAGCCCAAACACTTCTTCTTAGCTATAAACTCATCATTCTGTCTACAAGACCTTTCTACTTGAATGTTTCATCTGTACCTCATATTCAACATGTCCAAAAATTGGACTTGTCACCTTCCCTCTAAACCAGTTTCTTTTTGTTACATTGGTTTTCTGTCAGAGGCTCTATCATTCACTGTTTTACCAGTTTTGTAACCTGGAGGTTGTCCATGACTCTTCCTACTCCTCCACCTCTCAATTCTAGTCACTCTGAAAGCCAATAGTATCTAGAGAGCTGGCCTCAGAGTTAGAAACACCTGAGTTCAAGTCTTACCTTTTATATATACTGTCTGAGAGACCCTGAGGTAATCACACAGCCCCTCAGTAGTCTAATCAACTCTCTAAGACAATAACTAGCAAAGAAAGTGCCAACCTAGTTGTCTATACTAATGAGATTATACATCCAATCCTTATCTTTGTCAATTCTGTGCTGTCAATTTCATTTCCAAACTGTGTCTCAAATCTTTCCTCTACTCTTTGACCACTATTACCTCCATAGAAAGGAAAAAGCAAGCATTTATTAGATACCTGATCTTCATTAGGTGCCAGGCGTTATACTAAGCACTTTACAAATAATATTTCTTTTGATACTCACAATGACTCTGTGAGGTAGGGGTTTTTATTTTATCTTACAGATGAGGAAATGGAAGTAGGCAGAGGTTAAATGTGTGTACATGTTTGAAATCAAATTTGAATTCATGACTTTCTGTCTCCAGGCCCAGCACAGAATTACCTGGCTTCCCTGTGAAGACTGATTAACTTGCATCTCCACCATAACAATAGCCTTCTGACAGTTCTTGTACTTTCCACTCTCTGTTCTCTCCAATCCATGCTTCCCTCAGATCAGTATTTCTTATCTCTATTTCCTTATAGGTCTTGCTCTGTCCCTCCTTTGCAGTCATTTCCCTGCTTTGAGCTAGTGGATTATGAGCTCCTCAAGTAAATTATAAACCCTTGAGACCCAGTACATTTAGACCATGGTATAGCAGGAAGTTGATTCAAATTGAATTCAGCTGAGTGACTCATTTAACCTCTCTGGGCATAAGGTTCCTCAACTGTGTGTGTTCATCCTTCATTGCCAAAGAAGACCATGCCATCAGAGAAATAATGACATGACTTGCACTTGACTTTGTTTTGAGTGAGGGAGGGTTGTGCAGGTCACCAGCCTCACTTCTCCTCCAGAGTCATCTGAATCCAGTGACCAGATAGATATTCATCAGGATGACTGGAGATGACCCAGGATGAGGCAATGAGGTTAAGTGACTTGCCCAAGTGACTCACACAGCTAATGTGTCAAAAGTATCTGAGGTGAGATTTGAACTCAGGTCCTCCTGACTCCTGCACTGGTGCTCTATCCACTGCACCACCTAGCTGCCCCTCTAATGCAATGCCTTGAGTAATAAAAGAATGTCTATTTTTTTTAATTTCTTAACTGGTCTACACAGGAATATAATTCAATTCATTAGGATTACAGAGGGTTAAAGATACTAATAGTATAGCTTTGTCTGAGTAGTCTATTTATTTTATAGATGCCTATTAAACTCAGTTTGCCTCAATTTCCTTATCTATAAAAATGGCCATAATAGAACTTTTCTCCCAGATTTGTTATGAAAACAAAAGTTAAAGATTAGGCAATCCATAAAGCACTCTATCAATTCTAGCTATCATATTTTTATCATAAAAATTAAGAAGAATCAAGGTCACTGATCGAAATGACTAGAGACATGCTGAGAAAGAGAATAACTGAATACTATTTGTCTTCCAAAGTTAAATTCTCATCCCTAGCCTACCGAAAAGGCCCATTCAAATGCTTTCTCATGACAAAGTAGTAACCCTGAACTTCTGAAAGATGGAATAATGAAATGAACAACGAAACAAAGTACCGGTATGTTGTAGAAAGCTGGAATAAATTTAATACAGTACTAAGGGGTGGAACGTGTTTTTCTATGGATCAGACTAACTGAATATATGGGGACTCAAGCCCAACAAGCTGGTAATTGGACGTGGCATCTCACAAACAAAGAAAAATACAAAATGACTCTTGGTCCTAAGCCAATCTGTTCCCCTTCTCTGTTGGTGGTGATACAAGGATAGATACAAGAAGGTAAAGGGAGAAAATAATCAGAGCTTTTATATGGTTTGCAAACAGTTTAACTGTTGGTCATCTAAATAGGAGACTTTGTCCAGTGACCAGTGGGTTCATAGACTACTAGAAGAAATGCATATCACTATGAATCAAACTAGAAGCTAAATGGAAGGATGGCTCACAGGTTCTCCTTAAAGAGTCCAGAATCTAGCTAGAAAACAGTGAGCTCTTCACTAAGCAGAAAGACTTGACAACCTAGGCTAACACCATTTTGGAGTATAAATTCATTTACAAAGCCTTTAGGAGTGTAAACCAATAAAATTAAAAGCACAGTGAAAAACAGGGGTAGGGAAAACAAGTCCAAATTGATATTTCTATCAATAACAGCGTAAAAGTATCATCACTAGATTGATTAACCCTCAACATAAATTCCTCAGCAAAATAATTGATTGCTTGGTTTTCCACTTGTTAGTTTCTCTAATTTCTATCATTAATGTAGTATATAAATACACATATTCAAACACAAATATTATTTAAAATAAAGTATTATATCCTTTGCAAAGCTAGTATCTTAATTCAGTATGGGGCAGATATTAGCTACCTAGCAACAATTATTTATTAAGCGCCTATTGTAGGCAAAACACTTATTGTGGCTGAAGGAGATAGAAAATTTGGATAAACCATGATTTCTTCCCTCTTGTACTTTGCAATCCTACTTCAAAACTTTGAATACTTTCAAGTTCTATTATTTTATCCATGAGGTCATACTCTCCATAGAGTTAGATCACACCCTTTTATAGGCTGGTTAGTGGTCTTCTGTGACTGCTTCTGTGACTTCATCACTTTGCAGGTAATCTGATAAAGAGCCTTTCCAAAATTAGCCA
The DNA here is from genome assembly GCA_028658325.1 of Potorous gilbertii. NCBI lineage: Eukaryota > Metazoa > Chordata > Mammalia > Diprotodontia > Potoroidae > Potorous > Potorous gilbertii. The sequence continues at coordinate 41,979,671 of CM053773.1, forward strand.
AGATGGCCTTCATATGACAGAGAGCCTGTTACCACCCTCAAACAGAAAAGTGTTCCACCTTGACAGGATCTGCCATTGCTTGAGAAGCACTAATATAACCTTTGAGAAACTGGGATCATCTCCACACAACAAGGAGGAATTAGAGGAAATCTTTCCTGAAGATGGAAATACAAAGGTGTGATGAAGCACATGAGAGAGGCCAGATGCCTCTGTGAGTATCCATGTCATTGATCAGGCTGGAAGAGACCTGAGTGATCTTTTATTCAAATCCTTCTATTTGACCCTGAGGAACTAAGGACCAGAAAGGTGAAGTGACTGATCATGTAAATTGGCAAATAAATGGTGCAGTGGAAAGAGTAATGGATCTGGAGTCAGAAAGAGCTGAGTCTAAATCTAGCCTCACACAGTGGCTAGTTGGTTAACCCTGGGCAAGATATTTAACTTCTATCTGCCGCACTTTCCTCACCTAAAAAATGGAGATTATAATTTCAACTATCTGCAAGGGTTATTACTAGGAGCAAATGAAATAATATTTGTATTAACTTGAAAACCATAAAATACAACTAACTACTACTGTTATCATGACTGTCCATGGTCACCTATTTACTATTTGTAAAGAGCAGTCAAGATTTGGACTCAAATCTTTGGACTCCGTGTGGGTTCAGTGCTCCTTCCACTGAAACCTTCCTGTGTCCCTAGTTCCAAACGAAGGTGAGAAAAATTATGTTCAATTTTAGAAAGTTACCGCAATAATGATAAACAGGTACGGTTCCAATAGACTCTGCTGATACTTGTATTGAAAAAATAATTTTAAAAAATTTTTATTTTAAATAGAAATATATTTATATCAAAGCTTCTGCGTATTTAGAGCCAATATAACTGATCAGTTATCTCAACCTGTTAATTCATTGCCTCTAGATAAAGACCATGTACCTGTAAGTCATAGGATTTAGAGACTTTAGGACTAAGAGGGACTTTGGCAACCATAGCTTCTTTTATGAAATCCAACAATAGAGACAGATCTATGTTTTTAATGCCTGCCTCCATTTCTCTCCCCAGCTCCATTCCAAGGTAAAAACAAAAATATTTCTGTCTTTAGTTAAAGTTTACAGCTCCTGTAACCTGCAGCCTGGAGTTCAAACAAGGTCAGTCTAGAATAGAGAGCAAAGTGACAACAAATCTAGCCCAAATGACATACCTACCCAGATTATCTGCAAGGACATAAGGGATCCTGTGAGGCCATTTAGTCTTCTCATCAATAACGGAACTTCTGTCTCTCTGAAAAGGAAAATAAACACAAGATATGCCTACCCCAAGGTTAGGCCACTACTTGAAGAAGGTTCAGTATTTGTTTGAGAGAGAGGCAATTTAAAGAATTCCCAAACACCTAGAGAAACAAATAATTTATGCATGAAAGTATTTTCCCCACAATTTTGTAAGAAGTCAGGAGGAGAATAATGCCTCTGTAGCACTGATTTTGGGTAGAACCCTTTGGAAAAGAGGTATGCAGAGCTTATATCTAGCAATGATAATGGAAGAAATCCAATCACCATTAGCAGCAAAACTGTAATGAATGTTCTTGCACACAGTTTAGCTAAATAATTATCTGCTAGGAGAAAATTAAAGCAAAAACTCATGAATCTGAACCGTACTGTCTCAGAATTCATGATCATTCAGATATATATTGGGTTAAGTCTACCACTGCACTGTGAAAATGAGTGTACCTTCAAAAACTTGTTTAAAAGTGAAAGCTATATTTATAGTAGTTAAGTAAATTGTTTTCAAGAATGCTTAACCCTGATTTAGCTGTACTTGTTTTGATTAAACAATGGGCCAATTATGGATGACTATTATTCATGCCTTTTCATCAGAAGGGTTTGGTAGTATCTCTATGAAGTAACTTTTTATTAGCCTAAATTATTAGATTATTATAGACCCTAAACTCCTTGAACATAGGGATATTTTCTTTTTTGTATCCCCAACTCCTAGTATGGTTCCTGGAACATATTAGGACTTAAATAAATAATATTTGATGGACAGATTGATGACTTGAAATTAATAAAACATGCCTTTTCAAAGTATTTTCATATTTAGACTTTAAAATCAACTGATTTGAACTGATCTTTCTTAAATTTGTCTAAATTGGTAAGGTTTTATCATATAATTAAAACCTTCCAGGTTGAAAACCTGACATAAATGTCAAACTTATATATACTTATAATGACCAAGAACTTTGGTCCTAGAAGAGAACTGAAAAAATGTACCTCTCTCCCTTCCTTGTAGAGGTGGGGCACTATGGGCATGGAACATGGTGTACACTGTTCGACTCAATTGATATGTTAGGTTTGCTGAATTGTTTTTTCCCTTCTCACTTTTATTCTTTGTTATAAGAATAGTTAATCAATTGATAAACATTATTTAGTGCCTACTCTGTATTAGGAACTATGTTAAATGTTGAAGATACCAAAAAAAGAGGCAAAAGAGCAATCCCTGCTCTCAAGGAACATACAGTCTAAATGGAGGAGAAAACATGCAAACAAGGATACATACAAATACATACATAAATACATATGTAGATATGCAGATACATATATATGTATAAAACAATGTACAAGATAAACAGGAAATAATTAAAAGAGGAAAATCACTGAAACTAACATGGGTTTGAAAAGGCTTCCTGTAGAAGGTGATAATTTAATTGAGACTGAAAAGAAGTCAGTAAGATAAGTAGTTGAAGTAAAAGAGGGAGAATGTTGCAAGCATTCAGGATAGACAGAAAATGCCTGGCCCAAGAGATGGAGTGTCTTCTTTATGGAAGAACCAGGAGGCCAGTGCCATGGATCAAAGAGGAGTAAAAGGGTAAGAAAACCAGAAAGGTAGGAGGGGACAAGGTTATAAAGGGCTTTGATTGGGGGGAAGGAGTGATATGATTGGAGATTGGAGTAGGATTAAGAATCATTAGCATAGTGATGGTAATTAATCCATGGGAGTTGAGATCACCAAGTGACACAGTTTAGGAAGGAGAAGGAACTGAGTTATTGGGGTATTGGAGAGAAAATCACTACGAATGTTAAAATCGTCTAGTATGAGCACAGCAGTTGAGGAGGAGAGAAAAATTGTAAGCCAGCTATTGAACTCATTAAGGATGGAAAGGAAGTAGTACCCTGAGGGTCTTTAGATGACAGTTTACCAGAATTTTGATTGGGTGGCAGATAGGAATATTATCAATCTCAAAGAAAGAGAGGTTACTGAGTGATGGAGGAAGGGGGAGAATGTGGAAGTGGGAGTGGGGAGGAAGGAGTATTCTGCCACCCCTCAATCAGTGGGTGAAGAAGAATGGGTAAAGATGTGGTCAGTATTATACTATAAAACTGGACAGCAAGGCTATTTCATCAAGGGAAGGCCAAGTATCAGTAAGAACTAGTAGGTAGAAAGAATAAAAGAGTAGATTTCAGATGAAGGAAGGTTTGTTGCCTATGGCACAGGCATTCCAAAGGGCATGGTGGAAAGACTGGGTAGAGTTATGATATTTGAGTACAGTTTGGGTGGGAGGGCTGAGGGAAATAGGAATGAGGACCCTGTGTGTAGAGGATGTGGATTGAGATTTTCATGATGATTTATAAAAGTTCAGAATCACTGGAATGTGAAGGTTATTACAGGTGTGAGAATGTTCAGCATTAAGTGGAGGGCAGTACTCCTCTACCCTCCAAGAACAGGCACTGCTGGAAATGCGAGACCTGAATTTGAAGGGATGGTTACTTTTCTTTGCACCTGAGATTCTCTACATCCCAGTTGGGAGATTGGATTGGCAGCAGGAGATGGAAGATGCCTTGTGCTGGTACAGATGAGATGTACCTGATCTAGCCACAAGCCATGCTTCCTCTGGGAACACTCTAAATTGAGCCAGAGAAAGAAGGTTCAGGATGCTAATGCATCTGAATTCTGAGGTGATTAGTTGGAGAGGAGAAGGGGAAAGGAATACATTTGTAAATGAAAACAACATAAAACTACAAGTTATCAATTTAAAAAATTATAACCCTATCAGGTTTAGATCAATATAGCTGGACTACATATGATTAATGATGATGGTCTTGGAACTAATTTACAGTAAATCACAGTAAGGGAAAGATGATGATAAACCAAGTCATTTTTTCCCAGCACAATTTGTTTGTTTCACAATTTGTGAAAATGCACTGATACATGATTCCCGTTAATTCTGTGCTGCCTCCTATGGTTAGGGTTAGCACATTGGTAGATGAGCTTCAGAGAGGCAGTATTTTAGCTTGCTTGGGTCAGTAGAAGCACTGATATCATTGCAGTATGCCAACTCACCCTATCAAGGTCGATGTCTCCCTCGAACAGGTTCAGTCCTAAAGCTGAGAAGAAGACCTGACATTAGCAAAGGATTGCAAAACACTATCCCTGGTCATGGAATTTTTTAAAGAAATGAATCAACTAACCGTGATTGATGTCAAATATGTCATTGTTCTTGCCACCATCTACATCTATAATTAAAAAGACAAAAAAAGACATAGGAGAACAGTGATCAATCATGGCTGATACATTCCAGAAGTTAGTTCAACATGAAACTGTAGGATACACTAGGATCACATTGCGTACTCTGTTTTCTTATGTCCCGTAAGAAGTCATTGGCTTTGGGAATAAATCAATATAGTTCATAACAAACAGCTCCCTTTGTGCAAGATGAAAGCCAGACTGGGAAGAAGATCCACTGATACAGACAGGCTGCACTGAATTAGAACCAAATGCTGCAGGCTGATATAGTCAGCCTTGACTTTTCCATATGTGGCCACTTCAATGTAGAACGAAGCTTTTAATGAATGGTCCGAGCTTCCCAGTTAAATCTAAATTTCTTTCCAAATTCCTATAGAACAAAAACCTTAATTGTTCTTATGATTCTATCTGAATACAGGTGAATACCCGTGGAACGTCATACTTGTTTCATCTAATCTGGCAGAACCCATTTTTCCAGCTCTTAATTTCTCTGTCAAGGGGTGAGGTTGGATTTAAGTAATAGCCCATTGCATACACATATTATTTAGATAATACAGGAAAGTCTACTTTCATGATATATGACTTGTCAGTGATTTCAAGGAGAAGCATGGCATTATGGGCTTAGGGTTCGAATTCAACCTCAGGCACTTAATAACTGTAAGTACCTCAAGTACTAACCTTTATGAAATTTGAGAATCTAAGCTGAATTTTTATTTGAAAGATTATTTGTCATCAAAAACAAACAAACCAGCGAAAAAACTCATGAAGATGAGGAAACCCATCTCCTAACTGAGCAGTTAGGTGGCACAATAGAGCGCCAGGCCTGAAGTCAGAAAGACCTGAATCCAAATCTGTCCTTAGGCACTTATTGGCTGCATAACCCTAGGCAAGTCACTTAAGCCTTTGCCCTAATCTCCTCATCTGTAAAATAAACTGGAGAAGGAAATGACAAATCACTCCAGTTTCTTTGCCAAGAAAACCCAAATGGAACTACCTAATCAGACATCACTGAACCTACTGAAAACTTCCTAACTCCTCTGCGCCACCTAGCGTCCACATATAGTACATTAAGTATTTCAAAAGCGTTATATATTGGATTTCATTTGAGCCTCACCACAACCCCATGAAGTAGGTCTTCTTGACCCCATTTTATAAAGAAGAAGAAGAATTTAGAGAAGGTCTTGCCCAGGGCTACATAGGTAGGAAGGATCTGAAACAGGATTCAGGTCTTCTTGGCTGCAAACCCAACACTTACCAACTGCACCATGCAGGTGCCTCACCTATAAATGAAATCACAGATCCGAAGTGCTGAAAGAATAGAAAACAACAGATGACTCACCGAAGTTGTCTGAGTCTGGCTAAAGAACAAAAAATAGAAGAAAACACATTACCATGATAGACAAGATTTATCGGTGCTTCTCTCAATCTTACTGTCCTATAGAGCAATAAAGGCATTTATTTACTACCTCATTAATACTGATTAGTTGCCTTCAGAGTACTAACTTTCATGAAATTTGAGAATCTAAACTGAATTTTTACTTGAGTGATTATTTGTCATTAAAGAAACAAACAAATAAAAACCCTACAGGGCACATTAATGCACTGTTGGTGAAGCTCTAACTCAAGCCAGTCATTCAGAAAAGTAATTTGGAATAATGTGAAGAAACTCATGAAAATGTCCATCCTGTTTGAATCAGAGATCCCACTGCTAGGCATATAGCCTAGAAGATGAATGAAAAAAGAAAGACCCCCACATACATACAGGAAAGTATTTATCACTGCACTTCTTGTGTATATATAAAACAATATCAATGCTCAAAACTAGGTTAACCACATTGTAATACAGGAATGGAAAGGAATATTAGTATACCCTAAGAAACTATGAATATGACAACTCCAGATATATGTAGGAAGATCTCTATGAAGTTGAGACAAAGTGAAATAAACAGAACCAGGAAAACAATGTACATAATGGTTGTAACAATGTAATTATAAAGATTAACAACAAAAACATTTGAATCTGAGTGCTGTGAAATTACATAATGCTAGCCTTGACCACAAAGAAGCGATGTAAGAAGAAACTCTCCTACTTTCTTTGTAGACATGGGGTAAAAACAATTTGGATTTCCTCATATAATATCAAACATAAGCAAATTGCTTGTGCCTCTATTTCTATGGTTCATATAAAAAGATAGGAGATACAGAATCTTTATCAATTATGGCTGTTTTCAGCAAAAGAAATGAGTTAGTGGTTTCAGGTAAATGCTATAAAATGGTTGCCCATAGTACATAATACACCATCAAATTTGACACCAAAAAATTGTCTCACATGTTAGAATTTATCTGTTTGTAGATATACAAAGCCATACATATACACTTAGGCAATACATTTTGAGTAGTGGAATTTAAGAGGTACTTAAGATATAATAAATACTTTTACAAAGATCATCTCTACAAGATTTGGCTGTTCTTTTAAATTGAGAACTTCAAGTTTTTCTCCAAGCCTTTGACTTTGACTTTGATTTAGTGATTTGATTTTAGCTGTCCATATTCAGCTGGTACAGGGTACCTCTCCACCTGCACAATGTTGGGCAAAAGCTAATGAGGGATCAGAATTCTTTCTCTGTTTGGTCCTTTATAGTGTGCAGCCAAATCCCTCACACTGAGATTTTTATTCAAGTAATTTATAAAAATATCTCTATATCATCCTCACACTGAGATTTTTATTCAAGTAATTTGTAAAAATATCTATATATCATCAGCCAATACCAAAAACTGAACTAAAATAAATTTCCTTTTTTTTCCATATTACCAAAAACTAGTTTGGAAACAGTGAAACAAAAACAACCAACTACACCAAAGTTTCTTTGTCCCCATTCCTCTCCCTTGGATCTTCTTCCTGTTTCCCAGTCCCCTGCAATCAGTCAATCTGTCCCAAATAGTAAATTTTCTCTTCTTGTCCCCAAAAAGTATTCATTTCCTTTACCCTGCCTAATTCACATGAAAGAAAACCAAATGGCTAAATAAGATTTAATGGTATCACTACCCCACCCTTGGAGGTAATACTATCCTTGGTATTGCCTACTACCTTCTACTTGGCTTATTTGTTTTACTTTATTTTCCATATGTCTTGTAGCATATGCCTTTTAATTCCTTACCATGCCAGAGACCATAAGGAGAGCCTCACAGAGCAGAAGCCAAGGTAAACAGCATGAATCCATATTGCATCCGGAGCTAAAAGTCACGAAGTATGAAATTCCAAATGGGTTTTATTTATATTGATGAAAACATCATAAATTAGAGCCTTTGATCTATGGGTGGCATCTTGTAGACTAGTCTCTTTGATCTATGGGAGGCATCTTGTAGACTAGTCTCTTCCTAGAGTAAGTCTCCAAATCAAGAGGGTAAAGGCTATCCAACTGAACACCTTTCTAAATTTGGGCAACTTATCCCGTTTATTTTCAAGAGGCAAATGCCTGGGAGGAGCCAGCCTGGGAAATTAAATACCTAATCTTTATTTCCTGGTGAATAACAGGAAATCACTTATGGTAAGAAGGACAACAATTAATTTTAAAACATACATCTATTCTTACATTCAACTACTCCTTATAAATTGTTGATCATTGTGGTGTTAAGTAAATGCTTATTGACTGAGTGACTGATGATCAATTGGATGAAGTTACAGGGGAGGTGAACCCACCTGGGTTTTGACTGCATCTTCCTATGGAGGCTTTCCAGATCCATTGGGGATGAATTGGTTGACTTGGGGTGTTGGGAAGTGCAGCCACTCCTTTGTATCGGGTTTAGTTAAATAGGGGAGATCAATTAAAGAACTGACCTTTCTTTTTTCCTTTTCAGGGAAATCCAGAGGAAAAGAGAAATGGAACCGGAAACATTGTGACATAAATTTAGAGTGAGCAAAGCTTAGAGGCCAGTCCAATAACTCATTTTACAAGTTTGAATAGAGAAGCCTAAAGAAGTTAAGTAATTTACTGAAAGTCACACAAATAGTATGTAGCAGAGCTAGGGATCAACTCCAGGTCCATTGATTGCAAATTCTGAAAGGGAACTTAAGTCTCTAGATAGATAGATAGTTATGTGGAAAGAGGTGGAGGGGTGGGAAATTAGATAGAGAATGAAGGTAAAGAATGGCCAGGTGATAAGAAAATCACCTGTTGCCTCTGGGCTAGTGTTGTGCCACCTGTTGCTCTCTGGGAATTTTCAGAAACAAAACATGCTACCATTTGCTACCCCATATCCTCAAGCTCAAAAGACACATTGTGAATTATTGAATTTTAGAATTCAGTGAGTAATTAATGAGCATAGTTGGAAATACTGAAGCTTCATGGTGCTATGCACACATTAGGTGCTTATGTAGGGGGCTGATCAGAAAATTGCATGACCAATATGATGGGGTCATGAGGAAGAGAATGTTTGATTTGATGTCCCTATGTAGGCTGAGTGGTTCAATTGAGGATGAATTGGTTGGCCAGAGCCATTTCTTTTCCCTGGACCTGCAAAAAGAGGGATAAGGTACTGTCAGTCTTTTTTTCCCTTTTAGGGAAGATGCCCAGGGGAAATGGAACTAAACCCAAGCGTAAACTTGACTGTCAGGATACCCAGGGGTGTGTTAACCCCTTATTAACCCCATTTATTGCCAGAGATAGCAACAGGTGGGAAGGTCTGGATTCAGCCATAAAGATTTAATAACAGAGTTTTATTGTATTTCATATGTGCTCAACCACATGTCCCAGGATAAGAAAACAAAATGACCAAGAAATTGGAGAACCTGAACTCTCCCTTCTTATAAAAAGGAGAAAATTCCCTGGGAGTATGCATTTCCTAGAGAGATTCAGGACCCATCTTCCTTTTGAGAGGAGGGATAACGATTTGACCATTTTGGCAGACGGCCTAAACCAGAATGTGGGTAAGCAAGGGGTTTCAAACCCTCCTGTGAGTTGGGGGGTGTCTACCCCAAACATGTAAAGACTTACTCTGCTGGAATGGGCAGATGAGAACATTTTTTTCCATCAAAGATGCCAAGGTCATCCACTATATCTAGAACCATCACCAGTCACCTTGACTCTGTCCTGCCACTGGGCTGTGTAAGAGTGATGAAGGCAATGTGTGGTGCAGAGTGCTGAACTGATCATAGACTTATCCTCTCCAAGCAAAATATTCACATTCAACAAAAGCAGGGCCCCAAGACAAATGACTACCAGAAGAATTAATGTCAACAGATTAGAGTGCTTCTCTGAGTGGGAACTCTTTGTTATTAATTTGGAGGGAAAGTTAAACCAACAACAGTTAGCAACAGTGAAGCAGAAAAATAATGGACAGCTCTCAGAGATCTGGTATACAGCACTGCATTTGCTCATCAGAACTCATAAACATCAAAACTGGTTTGATGAAAATTATGGGGAAATTCAGAAGCTGCTAAATGAAAAACAAGAACTCTACAAGGTTTACCAGCAGGATAGTTCATCTATCTCTAAGAAGGCAGCATATAGTTCCATCAAATGTAAAGTACAAGCAAAGCTTAGAGAGATACAGGATTCTTGATTCAGCGAGAAAGCAGATGAAATTCAGTTTTATGCTGAAAACAATCCAAAGTGATTTTATGATGTCCTGAAGGATACTTATGGACCAAAGACCTATGGTGCATCTCAACTACTCAGTGCTGATGAAGCCACATTGATTAGTGATAAGACATGATGCTAGAGAGATCAGCAAAATACTTTCATAGTGTTCTCAACAGACCATCATCAATCAGTGCTGAGGCCATTGACCACCTCAGATTGAAGTAAATCCCTTCCTAGCTGAAGTTTTAGCTGAAGAAGAGGTTTTAAATTCCATTAGGATCCTTTCATGTGGCAAAGCACCTGGTGCTGATTCTATTCCAGCTGAGATTTACAAGCTGGGGGTCCATCGTTCATGCAAAAGCTGACTGAAATTTTTCAGGTTATATGGCAAGAGGAGGTTATCCCCCAGGAGTTCAAGGACACCTCCATTTTCCATCTCTGTAAAGGTAAAGGAAATAGATTGTCCTGTGACCATCTTAGTCCTTGCTGGTAATATTCTTGCCAGAGTCCTCCTTAATAGACTGATCCTTTGCCTGGAAGATGGCCATCTATCTAAGAGCTACTTCAGAAAGGGCTAAAGAATGGTCAATATGGTGTTTGCTGCCCAACAACTCCAGGAGAAATGCCAGGAGCGGAACAGAGGTGTGTATGCAATGTTTTTAGATCTGATGAAGGCCTTTGATATTGTTAGTCACAAGGGCTTATGGAAAATTATGTCAAAATTTGGCCACCCAGAGAAGTTGATCAATATTTGTTGTCAATTTCATGACATCATAGTTGCCCAGATTCTGGATAATGGATGATATTCTCTTGCTTTCCCAGTCACCAAGAGAGTGAAATAAGCCCGTGTACTTGTTTCCATGCCTTTTAGCATGATGTTTTCAACCATGTTGTTAAATACCTTCAATGAGAACAAATGTGTAATGTTAATGGAATGGAAAAATCTTCCCCATCCATTTATAGGCCTATATGACCACATATGTTCAATCGTGGATGTCTTGTTGCTTTAAACTATGGCCCAACCGTAATAGATCCTGAGTGATGTAGAGCCCATTGGGGGAGGAACTTGCCTATGCAGGAGCTTGCTTAGGGAAAGGCTTGCTTATGAGGAGACTTGCTTGTAGGATGGCTTTCACACCTTTTGGTACTAAGGTAATTAGGTATCAAGTCAGAAAGACTGTGATGCCTTCTGGCTCTGAAAGTGTGTGTGTATATATTCTGAGATTGGTATTGTGCTTTGAAGGTTTGCTTATGAGAAGGAGCTCTTGATTCCCTTGACTGCCTACTTGGATGTTTATGCTCTCCTGGTCCAGTGGTGTATGGAGGTGGTTGTATTACTTTGTTCAGACAGTAGGAGCCCTGTCTATTGATCTCTTTTTGTATTTTCTTCATGTTTAGGGTGTTAACCTTTCCCCTGAACTAGTGAATGACATATACATGTAATTAAAGAAAGATTGTTAACCCCTTTGATGCTGTCTTTCCTTTATAAAACAGATCAAGGAACCTGCACTAGCAGGCCTTCCTGGGTGTTGCTAATACAATATGCAATCAAGGTCAGCTACCACACGAATGGTAAATTCTTCAATTTGAAAAAACTACAAGCAAAGACTAAAGTGGAAGGAGTGTTGGTGCATGATTTTTCGTTTGCATGTGATTTTGCACTCTATACAGCCTCTGAATCCTAGATGCAACAAAATATGTATCAGTTCTCTGCTACTTGTGCTAACTTTGACCTAACAATGAACACTAAGGAAACAAAGGTGTTCTATCAGCCAGCACCACATCATCAATATGTGGAGCCATCAGTTAAAGCAAATGAAAAAGTTTTGGATACTGTGGATAAGTTGACTTACCTTGGCAGTATACTTTCCAGAGATGTACACATTGATAATGAAGTTGATATATGCATTGCCAGAGCTAGCTCAGTGTTTGAAAGGCTCTGAAGGAAAGTGTAGGAGAGAAGATATATTAGACTGACTACCAAACTGAAGGTCTAGAGCCATTGTGATGACCTTATTCTTGTATGCCTATGAACCTGGAGAGTCTACCAGTGCCATACCAGGAATTGAATTGGTTCCATTTGAATTATCTTAGGATGATTCTAAAGATCACTTGGCAGGATAAGATACCCAACAGCAAAATCCTTTCTGTAACTAAACTGCCAAGCATTCAAACTCTACTGTAGAGAGCACAACTCCAAAGGGTTGGCCACATACAAATGTCAAACAACACTTGCAAAAAAAAAAAGACTATTTTACTGAGAACTCACACAGGGCAAGAGCTCACGTGGTGGTCAGAAAAAGCAATACAAGGACACTCTCAAGGTCTCTCTTAACTCTTTAATTCTCTCTTGGAGTTAAACATGTAACATGGGAGACACTGGCACAGGATCACTCAGGACAGTGTGTCCACATCAGAGAAGGTGCTGTGCTCTATGAGAAAAGCAGAACTGAAGTAGCTCAAAAGAAAAATGAGATGAAAAAATTTAGAGAATTCCCAAATCTTCACATGAAATGTTCACATGTGCTTGACCTGTCTTAGATCTTCTGAGCTCATATTGGTCTGATCAGTCAGTTGGATACACTGTAACTTGACTCTAATACAGTGATGTAATTTTGATCTGATTTGAGAACAAAGGACACCAACCAACCAACCAATCACGTATCTTGGCAATAGGAGGCATTTGGGGACTGTTAAAATAATCTATCTCTGGACCACTATGAATCCCTTCAACTTTCATAGTATCTTTGATAAAATACCAACTAATCTTTCCTATGACTGAATGTCATTCAGTTGTATCATAATCTTCATGACTCCATTTGAATTGTCTTGGCAAAGATACTAGAGTGGATTACTATTTCCTTCTTCAGTTCATTTTACAAATAAGAAACTGAGGCAAACAGGATTAAGTAACTTGCCTAGGGTCCCACAGCTAGTAAACGTATGAGACCATATTTGAACTCAGAAAGTTGTCATCCTGATTTCAAGCCCAGCACTCTAGCTATTGCTCCACCTAGCTGCCCTTTCTGATTGGCTGTCAAGTTATAAGGACACCTCTGATCCTAATATCCAAGGCAATAAGTTTGGCAACAAGTGGAGATAGGGTGGCAAACTCAATGGCAAACTCAATATGCCAAATTCTACTGCTCAAAGCCTCTGGGAATTTCCCAGGTTGCCAGAGAAAGAACAATTGTTCTAAGCGAGTTTGCAGCCTTTGGCTCAAATAAGGAACAATATATGCAAAAATGATGTTCCACCTGCAAATGAATTTCAATCAAGCAACCTAATAAAAAGAGATGGGGGCTGGACCTATGATTTCACTGATATAGGAGACCTGAGCATGACTTCTACCAAGACAGGTTCAAACCACAACTGCAATTTAGAGCTGCCTAGAGCAGACACATTAAACATGCCACAAGGGGAACACTACCAAATAAGAATTTGACTAGAACCAGATTAAAATGTGTCTAGGAAATATTTAACAAAAAAGTAAAAATACAACAGAATATCGATAATGTTAATATGTGGTTTCCTAAGTCAATATGCAGTCCAAAGTAATCTTTATGGATAATTTAGGGGGTTCCTATTTCTGTTTGAGTTTGACACCAGTAGCCTAGAGCACTGATATAAGTGATGTTCCATGAATGTGGCAGGGTTTGACAGTTTCTGTCAGCCTGAGGAGGCTACTGAAGTAAATCCCTGCCAGCCTTCTGAAGCCAACTATCTCATCTCTGCTCTTGCCACCTGCTACTCATCTTGTCAATAAGTTCTCATCCCATCCTCAATCCCACCTCCATAAAATGAGCAAGAGGCAGTAAGAACAGGGACAGGACAAGGGGCTTCAAAAACGTGACAATCATCTTAGGGATGTGGAAACTGAGACCTAGAGAGCTGAACTGACTTGGCCAAGGTCACACAGACATTAAATGATAGTGCTGGGATTTGATCCCAGGTTTTCTGTTTCCATATCCTGCATTGCAAGTTAATATGTTCTACAATGATGATGGTGATGATGGTGCCTTCTTTTATTGCCTAGACTAGAGTCATTCCTTGTCTTAAATAACATCTGTACTTTTACTGGGAAAAATCTTGAATTGCCCCATTTATATGATGTATTTGGTCCTCTCTCTTCCGGTGGCATTTCTCCCCTATTTAGTTCCCTTTCTCAACTATGATCTCGATTCTATTCAACCCAACAACCTTACAACCTTAACTGTAGGAAGAACATTAGGACATTTACTCATTGTATTCCAGATCAGCATATGTGAGATCTCTTGTTTTAACATCCATAAAACAATCTGTAACCTCTATAAAACTTTAGATACACTTTATCTTCTAAATGATAAGCCAGTTGATTAAATTCATTATTTTGTTATGCCTCACCCTTCAACTATAAAATGATGAATAAATCTGAAGTCTGATGAATAAGTGTGACTCATCTTCCTTCTAATCTGAGTGAGTGTCCCCTGAGGCTGAAGGCTGGGCTTTTTGTCTCTCTCAAAATTCTTTTTTTGGTGACCTCTTTAGCTCCCATATTTCTAGCATCTCTGTTACAGATGACTATTCTCAGATATACACAGAGACACAGAAATATACAAACACACTATATATGTGAATATATATCTGTGTATAAATATGACTAAGGTGAGATGGTTGTATACACATTAATAAATACATAAATATAAAATACCTATTGTGTATGTCTGTATATGTGTATCATCTAAACTAAATTTCTATATTATCAGCAAGTTCACCTGGATCTCCGGTTGATATCTCAAACTCAACATAACCAATAAATACATCTCAAATTTCGTTTCTATTTGGCATCATAGGTTCATATAATCATGAATCTAGAGATAGAAAGGACCAAAGTGAGTGCTGTAGTGAGCTTAATATTCACAAAATCTGTATCTGCTAAGGGTTTATTTTCCCCAGAGTCTTTCCCTCCCTGAAGGCTAAAGACTAATCTCCTCTTGGGTAACATCCTTCTCCCTCCCTTTGCAGAGGAATGGTTTCTTCCCCAGAAGAACCCAAACCCTTTGGATTACCATGCTCTAGTCTTCCTTAGTTAGCTCAAGGTAATAAGCAGGGGAGAGACATACATACACATACATATATATTGAAAGAGAAAGACAGAGAGCACAGGGTGAGCTGAATAGGAAGGGATCATATCTAAAAAAATAAAATTATGGGATGAGAGAGGAATATATTGGGAGGAGAAAGGGAGAAATGGAATGGGGCAGATTATCTCTCATAAAAGAGGCAAGAAAAAGACTTTCCAATGGAGGGGAAAAGGGGGAGGTGAAAGGGAAAACATGAAGCTTACTCTCTCATTTTGGTATGAAAACCTATCTTACAATACAAGAAAATGGGGAGAAGGGGATAAGCATAGAGGTGTGGGAGGGGGATGATAGAAGAGAGGGCAATGGGACGAGGGAACAATTAGAAGTCAACAGTCTTGGGGAGGGACAAGGCCAAAAGAGAGAACAGAAGAAATGGGGGGGGCAGGATAGGATAGAGGGAAATATAGTCAGTCTTATACAATATGACTATTATGGAAATCATTTGCAAAACTACACATATATAGCCTATATTAAATTGCTTGCCTTCTCAATGGCAATAGATGGGGAGGGAGGAAGGAAGAGAAGTTGGAACTCAAAGTTTTAGGAACAACTGTTGAGTATTGTTTTTGCATACAAATGGAAAATAAGAAATACAGGTAATGGAGTATAGAAATTTATCTTGCCCTACAGGACAAAATAGAAGATGAGGATAAGGGAAGGGAAGGATGTTAGAAGGGAGGGTGGTAGGGATAATTAGAATGCTTGATGTTTTGGGGTGGGGGGAGGAGAGAGATGGGGAGAAAATTTGGAACTCAAAATTTTGTAGAAATGAATGTTGAAAACTTAAATAATTTTTTAAAAAAAATAAAGTAAAAATTTAAAAAATAAGCAGGAGAGAGAGGGAGGAAGGAAGAGAGGGGAGGAGTGGGGAGGGGGGTGGAGCGGTGAGAGAGAGAGAGATTCTAATCTCATGGGAATCAACATTTCTAAGACTAGATTTCTTTCCAATCTACCCCAGTAAAGAGATAGAGGAATCTGTCCTAGAATACTTTGCTGATATATATTTCTGTATTCCCCTCCTATACCTATCTCCCCTTTTAGTAGTACTCCTCCTATACCCTTCACCAGCATTCCTTAACAAATATAGGCTTTCTCCCATGGAATCAATATGTCTCACGCAAAGAAACCAATTTGTGTAAAACTTACATACGGGAAACCAGAGGCAAGCCTAAGGTCCCCCAAAAAATCATATTCCATGTAGGAGTCCTTGAGTCTTACTCTTCTTACATATATTTTACATTTAACTGTCTAAGTACCTGCTTCACTTTTTAGTTAAAAGAAGTTCCCTGAAGACAAGGAAGGCTTCCTTTTTTTGTTTGTTTTTATATCCCTATACCTAGCATTGAAGCTAGCACAGATTAGATAATTAACAAATGCTTATCGAATTCAATTCAATTTAATTTGAAAGTAAGTTTCTGACAAAGAATAAAGACCAAGTGTCTAGTCTGGGAAGTCTACAATGCTATTTGCCCCCCACAGCTTCCCCAAAAGTTAGACTGGATCCCTATAAGCTTTGGTAACATCCTATATTTTGTTAGACCTAAAACCTCCAATTTCTGCTCATTCTCATTGCCTTGACTGATTTAGAACTGTAGGTGCAGTCTTGGTCTCAAAGTAATTGTCACAAAGGCAAATAGGCTTGTTTGGCTAGGAATAAATATAATTTATTTAAATAAAGACAAATAAATGTTCTTACCCTCCCTTCTCCTCCACCACCCCACCCCAAAAAAAGAAGTTTAATATCAACAATTTAAACTTTGACCCTAACCATTAACCAAAAAATTTTGGTTCCAGGTATTCATGTAAAATGAACTGGTGAAAATTTATTAGTTTTCATGTATGTGCCTTGATAGTCTGCATGGGTATATTCATATGCATGAAACTGGAAATCTTTTCTCTAATGATCATAGATCCTAAAATCTAATTCCTAAAGATTAACTCTATCTCATGTTCAAGTTGGAAACTGCTGAGCATTAAGCAATCAAAACTTGCCTATAAAGTTGAAAGTTATTTTCATTTTTGTTATTTTCATTTTTATTTTCATTATTGCCATTTATGGAAAGCCACATTACAAGAGAGCAAGTCTATGCCCAGAGCTCATAAGCAAATAAAGAAATCACTCTAAAGCACTGGTCCAGCTCAAGTAAAATTGAGCTACATGGGGATGAGAGTAGAGGGACAAAGTGTTGGGGTGAAGAGAAGCGATTTGGGGCAAGTGGGCAAGAGTATAGTTGTCAGGGAAGAACAGTTGACCTGTTCCTTTCTTCTCTTCTAGTCTCTGCCATCAGCAATTCCTTCACCTCTTCCATGGCACAGTCCATTTGGGTACATGAGCTGATGGGAAACTTGAAGTAAAGCATGGGGATGGTAGGCTCTGGACTCTAGCATTAGGGAAGTGAATCACATCACCCCTCACCAGATTTTGACACCTAGGACAAAGCCCCGTCAACACAAAAGAAAACCTGGAATTTAAGAATACCTCAAAGGAACAAGCAAATTTTTGTGTTAACCAATGAGCCTGGTCCTTGTAGTGTTTAATAAAACGTAAACTCTTTGAGATCAAGGGCTCTTTATTTTTGCCTTTGTAGCATCAGACCCTAGCACAGTGCCTGGCTCATAGTGGGACTTAATACAGGCTTGCTCATTGATTGATTGCTGCTCTCTAGCTATAGCTGAGGATATATGTGACAGTCAATCCTGCATGCCAGACTTTGTTCTGATCTTGGGTCACACTGAGGGACACCACCAACTTAAGAACTGATCAGCTTTGCCCAAGACTTCAGATATATTATGACCCATTAATTGATCCATTATCTTCAGAGTTTGTGTTCATTTGTACCTAGGAATATACAAGTTACTCAGACTACAAACATATGAATATTAACTAAACTCAAATGTACAACCAACTGATTTATTTCCTTTACCTCCTTGTGGATGCACTATCATCTGGACTTTTCCTGTCAATGACTCCCCACCCTTCACCATGAATGTGGCAGGGTTTTACAGTTTCTCTCAGTTGAAGGGAAAGTCAAGCCTGAGCAGCTGGCACTATTTTATTCCTGAACTTATAACATATATTATTGGAGAGACTAAAGATCTTTATGGATGCACCTTTTCTTAAACATGTTCCTTGCCCCACAAACAACCAAGACGTAATTATAGGAAATTCCCAGCAAAGTCCAAGAGAAAGGCATATAAAGTACAATTAAGGTACTAACAGAGTAATTTTCTTTACTTCAAAGGTTCTCCACAGAAAGTATGAAGAAAGACTAGTTGCTGTGGTCTTTCTAACACGAATGTCTGGAAGTCCTCTATTTCATTAAAAATGCAGCATTCTACTCATTTGCTAGGTTAGTTATTCTTGACTGTAAACCCATAATCTTTACCCTCTGGAATATCACATTCCAAGTCCACTACTCCTATATAATGATAACTGCTAGGTCATGTATGATTCTGATTGTAGTTCCTTGAACCATGAATTCTTCTTTTCTGGCTGCATGCATATTTCTTCTTTGACTGGGAAGTACTGGATGTGGGCTATAATATTCCTGAGTGTTTGTTTTCATTTCAGGAGAGGATTAGTGGTGGGTTCTTTCTGTTTCCATTTGGCCCTCTGTTTCTAGCAGATCTAAGCAATTGTTATTTTAAAAATATTTCTTAAAATATGATGTATAAGTTCTTGTTTTGGTCACAAGTTTCATAATTCTGAAATTTTTTTCTTCAGTCTGTTCTCCAGATCAGTTCTTTTTGCCAAGATATATCTTGCACTTTCTTCACTGTTTTCAGCCTTTGACTTTGTTTTAATATTTCTTGTTGTCTCATGAAGTAATTGGCTTCTGTTTGGTCAATTCTAATTTTCATGGAATCTCTTGTTTGAGCAAGGTTTAATAACTTGTGCCAAGCTATGAATTTCCTTTCTAATCCTTTGTTCTCTAGCTCTCATTGCTTTTCTAGGTATGGACCCATGCTGGGGCAGAGGGAATGGAGAGGATGAGAAGAACAAGAGATTTTGCAGAGGTGGATTCAACAGGACGTATTAACTAATAGGATATAAGGTGGAAGAGAGTATAATACACTCATTCTAAAGGTAAAGAAACTAAGCCCCGTTTCCCACCCACCCACCAGGAGTATTGCTCAAGTTATAAAGAAAGCAAAGTAGCAGAACCAAAATTCAAACCCAGCTTCTCTGACACCAAATCTGGTGCTCAGG
Organism: Potorous gilbertii; assembly: GCA_028658325.1. Classification (NCBI taxonomy): domain Eukaryota; kingdom Metazoa; phylum Chordata; class Mammalia; order Diprotodontia; family Potoroidae; genus Potorous; species Potorous gilbertii. The sequence goes on from CM053773.1 coordinate 41,999,101, forward strand.
TTAAGCACAATCCCAAATCCTCAGCCAGAGAGATAGGCTGCCTCTGGCCAAAGGTGGAACAGAAAATGACTCTAAATCACACAGTAACTGGAGTTGTGGAATGGTCATCCCTGACACCTCAAGAATAGGAGTTGGTGACTTAATAAATCAATTCTGAAGGGTTGCAAAGTTCAGAGATGGGCAGGGTGTTCCCTCACCAACAGCCTGAGCTATTTCTTCTAAACACATTGAAACAACTGAAATCACACTGAAATTGAATGACTTTTACAAAAGAAAAATCCTTCCAATTATTGACTGAGAGCATGTTTTCAGCAGAATAAAATAATTACAAGTTACAAAAACTATCACTTCTCACAGCTGAAATTTGTTCCTGGGGATCCAGGATGAGGAGACAAAGCATTTTCCAATTTCATTTTCTTGTCCACATTGTTACCGTTTACTGTCTTCAAAAATGTTTTCAGAAAGAGGTGTGCGGCTAAAAGGAGAGAGTAACACATGACACAGTTCATAAATGTGAAAGTTATAACTTGACTGAATCCCCATGAAATTATCTCATTTTTAAATGAAGTCCTTATCAATGGTTTTCTGGAATCATTCCATGATAGCATCTAGCAATACTCAATGCCTCCGAAATTCACCAAATTCCATTGACTAAGTTCAAGGAACATTGCTTAAATCTTACTAGCAAGGCAATGGTGCTAGGTACTGGGGACACAGAGATGGAAAAAATCACCCTGTGTCTACCCTCAAGGGACTTATAATCCAACACAGTATATAGGAAACAAGCATGATGTGAAAGGGTCAAAGAAGAAACAAAGAAAAAGAGCTCTAGGAAAATGCGAGGCAGGAGAGATTGCCCAAATGATTGTTCTGATCTGTTGGGTTCACTTTATATAGATTATGAAACATTATGGTAGGCATAGGTTTTGGCAGATCACTTGAAGGTCTAATCTAATTATTCCTCACTGTTAACAATGGGATGGTATGAATGTTTAAAGATTGGGTAATATTAAAATGGTCCCTCACTTGTAGAAAAATAATTAGGATTAAAATAGATGTACTTCATTTGGCAGGATGGTCCTGGATGTTGGCTTACCATCTCCTATTAAACATCCCTCTGAATCTCTCTCTTTAACACATTTTGTTCTTTCCAGGTCCAATTTCCTCACTAAAATGAGGATATTAGTACTTATATTACCTTTTTTTTCAAGATTATTATGAGAAAAGACCCATGTATACCATAAAGTGTTACATAACTATAAATTACTATCCTTTCCTTTTTAAAAAAAAATTATTTTCACTTTCCCCCTTCTTTTCTACCGTAACTATAAAAAAAGATATAATAATAGCACCTACCTTGGAGACTTATTATGAGGATCAAAATGAGATGCCATTTATCTACCTTAAATAACTATATCAAGTCAACAAGCATTTTATATTAAGTACCTACCAACTATGTGCTGGGCACTGTATTAATTGCTAGTGATACAAAGAAAGACAAAAAAATAGCCCTGCTCTCAAGGAACTAATGTCAAGAAACAAAATGCAAACATATACAAATGAGACAAACGCAAGATAAATTGATGGAAGTCTTGAAGGGAAGGCACTAGCATTAAAGAGAAATGGGAAAGGCTTTTTGTTGAGAAAGGCTTTGTAGTTGACACTTGAAGGAAGCCAGGGAAGCCAGAGACTGAGATGAGGAAGGAGAGTTCCCGGTATTCAGGACAGCCAGTGAAAATGCCAAGCTGGGAATGGAGTGAGTATTTTGTATGAGGAATAGCAAGGAGTTAAGTCACTGGATTATAAAGTCCTGGGAGGGGAGTGAGGTATAATAAGATGGGAAAGGTCAGAAGGGGTCAGTTTATGAAGAGCTTTTAAAGTCAAAGGATATTTTATTTGATCCTAGAGGTAATGAGGAATCATTGAAATTTATTGAATGAAGGCGGTTGTGGGGGGGGGTGTGTGTGTAGGGGTGTGTGTGTGTGTGTGTGTGTGTGTGTGTGACATGGTCAGACCTATGCTTGAGGAAAATCAATTTGACAGCTGGCTAGCATGGGGAGAGACTAAATGCAGGAAACCAACCCAAAGGCTATTACAGTAATCCAAGAGTTAGTTAAGGAGGTCCTTATCCACAGTAGTGGTAATATTAGAGTACAGTAGAAAGTATAGGAAAAATATTACAAAGGTAGAATTTATAGAACCTACAAGGTGAAAGTATATGGAGAGTGAGAGAGTGAGAAGTTTACTTCTCACTAGGAACTAGGTGATAAGCCTGGGTGAAGGGGAGAATAGTGGTCCCCTCCATAGAAACAGGGAAATTATGAAGAGGAGAGTTTAGGAAGAAAGATAATGAGTTAAGTATATATATGCTATAATGGTGGTGGTGATGATGATGATGATGATCTGTTTTATTGTCTAAATTAGAGCCTTTCCATATCTTATGTAATGCTTGAACTTTTACTGGGAAATGCCCTGGCTTGCCCATCTGCATAATGTTAAGTGGTTCTCTCTTATCTCTTCTTTCCTTCCATTCTTCAACCTTGACCTTGACTCCATTTCACCCAACCAACCTTGCAACCTTAGCTGCAGGAAGAAGTTCCAGGACCTTTACCCAGTGGATCTGGTCTTAGCACATATGAAATCTCTTGGCATCAGATTTAACATCAATGAAATAATTTGTAGACTCCATAAAATTTTCAGGTACATTTTTATCTCTAAAGTGATGAGTCTGTTACTAAACTGGTTGTTTTGCTATGCCTTGCTTTTTGATAAGCTTAGAAATATTTTCTGCCATGACTTTAGATAAATCAACAATAAAGTGGAATCTGACAAAGAAATATGACTATCTTTCTGGCCAATGTATAAGCGTCCCCTGAGGTTCAGGGTTGGGCTTTTCTCTCTACGTTCTTTTGATGTAGACTTCTTTAGTTCGCATTGTCTAATTATCATTTCTGTTCAGATGGCTCCAAATATGTAATATGTGTGTGTATATATATGTAAGTGAATGTGTGTGTGTATATATAGATATATATATACACACAATACTCAATAAGGACAGACTGGTTTACCTTTTATACAAGGAAATATAAAATATCTAAATTTGTTATTAGTAATTGGATAATTAATTAGAAAGATTCGGGTAGACCTGAGTATGATATGATTTTAAAAAGTAAAACTGTTTAGAAACAGGGAAAAAGAATAATTATTTTATACAAATGGGATGCTAGAGGAAGAACCATCACAGAAGAATTAGATGGGGGAGGAGAGTTGTTAGTTCTGGAATCTTACTTTCATCAGGAATGAGTTAAAAAGGGAACAATATATAGATACATAGATATTTATGTACACACACACACAAGGTAAAAAAGTCTTCTAAATTCAGAAAAAAATAAAAGGCTAGGGGAATAGGGAGTAGGGAGAGGATAAAGGAGGGATCCTGGTGGGGAGGGGTAGGTTAAGTAATAGGACGGCAAGGTAGCTGGTAGAAGTAAAATAGAGGAATCAGAAGGGATAGGAAATAAGAGATACACACAAACATAAAATAAAGACCAGGAGTAGAATTTACTAGGGAAAAAAAGGCAGGGGTAGTATTCATGATCTCAGACAAAGTTAAAGCTAAAATAGATTTAATCATAAGAGAAAAATCGGGAAGCTACACTTTTTGCCAGTCATATTAATCAATATTATTTTAAACTATTTAAAATATGTAGACAGTATAAAGATGGAATATTGCTGTCATGTAGGAAATGACTCAGTAGAATTAGAAAAAATATGGAAAGATTCAGACTTATGAAGGAAGAGGTTACCCACCCTCAGAGAAACAGAGGACAAATAAGTATGGTAAGGATGCATATGAGTGAATGTGAATGTAAATAGTAACTGTTTCTCTTTTAGCCAACAATCTTGAGGGTCTTCCCCTCCTAGCTTGATTTTTTTTAAAGGGGTTGTCCCTTGACTCACTTCTTAAAGAGGCCTAGTCACTGAATGGGGATTGCCTCACTCAGATTGAGAACCCGAAAAGACCTTAGGCTGAAAGGGCCAGGGTCTCCCATTTCCTCCTGGGCCATCTCCAGTCATCCTGATGAATATCTCATCACTGGACCCAGATGGCTCAGGAGGAGAAAGTGAGGCTGGTGACCTTACACATCCCTGTCATGGTCCTCTTCTAGAACAAAGGACAAACACAACAACAACCTATGCATGAATGTAATTATAGATATCTAAGTATCTATATGTGTCTGTATGCATATATATCTTTGTATGTATATATGAGTATATGAATGTGTGTATATATGTATATGTATATACATGTATATATATATATATATGCTTAATTGTATCTTGAACAGGGGAGAAGTAGAAGGAAAAGGAATAAAGAACAAAGCAAAAGATGCACAGCATAGAACAAAAGAAAACTTACAAGGAAGCAAAGAAAAGATAGACAGCTCTGAACACAATGGGAAGTATTTATTATATAGGCTTTCTTGAAATAGAAATGTATTTCTGCCTATTTTGAATCCTCTCGTGTTCTGCAGTGCACATAGGAATGGTTTTTTCTTTTCTTAGTTTGTATTTAAGTTTTAATATTTGAGCTTATAATATGTTTCTTTTTCTTTTCTTATTGTGCATTTGGGTTTTTTTTATTTAAGTTTAAAATAAGATAAAAATTTTTTTCCTATTCCAAACTTCCCCATTTCTTTTGATGCCACCACCATCCTTCCAAGTCACTGTGACTTGTAACATTGGAACCTTCCTAAACTACACATTGCCTTATGTTCTCATCAGTTGATATGTCTTATTGGTGTTACCTTCATGATATCTCTTGAATGGTTGACTTTCCTTTCTCATTTACATGGCCATCACCTTAATTCAAGCCTTCATCACCATAACAATAAGACAATAAGACCTGGTATATATTATATAGATAGAACTTTAAGGTTTATATTGCTCTTTACAAAGAGGATCTCATTTAATCCTCACAACAACCTTTGGGGGTAGGTGCAATTATTCCCATTTTACTGATGATGAAACTGAGACAGACAGAGATTACATGACTTGCCCAGGGTCATACAACTAGTATGTATACAACTGAGGTCAGATTTGAATTTAGGTCAGTGAAACAATGGATGGAGTAGTTGACCTGGAGTCAGGAAGACTCATCTCTCTGAGTACAAATCGGGCTGTGTTCTCCTAGAGAAGTCGCTTAACTTTTTTTGCCTCAGTTTCTTATCTGTAAATGAACTGGAAAAGGAAATGGCAAACCACTCCAGCACTTTTACCAAGAGAATCCCAAATGGGGTCACAAAGAGTCAGACAGGACCAAAAAATGACAACAGGACTGTATCACCTGTACCACTATAGCCATCTTTCACTGGGACTCTTGCAAGGGCCTCCTAATTACTTGTTTTCATTTTCTTCTCTTTTCAATCCATCTGCCAGGTGGTTTTCAATTCATATTGCTAACAATGAGACTAAAACATGTCATGCTGCCTCTATCCGCTCAAAAATTTCCAATGACTCCCAGTTGTTTTTAGAGAATTTTCAGTAACATAGAGTTGTAGGCTTGAAATCAGGAAGACCCAGGTTCAACTCCAACCTTCGACCCTTGTTCTATAATATGAGCTGGTTTTGTGTCCTTACGAGGCATCTAAGTGGTACAGAGGACAGAACGCTGAGGATAGAGCCGGAAGTCCTCGATTCAAGTACTGCTTCAGATACCTATTAGCTGTGTAACTCTAGACAAGTCACTTAATCTCAGTCTGTCTCATCTCCCTCTTTTGTAAAATAAGTACAATAATATCACCTGCCAAAATTTCTTACACATAGAAGAAAAAAAAGTCTTAGAAGATAGAAAGAAATCCTTGGAGTCCTGTGCTTACAGTCTGTGTCTTTCTTTTTAAAAATAAGTTCCATTTATGTAACCCTCCAAAATGGGACCCTCACTTATAACAAAGAAAAACAATCATATAAAAGCAGACACTATGATGACCACAAGTATTTTCCTGCCTCCATAGTTCCTCACATCTGTGCCAAGAAGAAGGGGCACATATTTCATCAACTATTCTCTGGGACTAAGATTGTACTTTATTATGATGACTCAGCATACAGTTTTCTTTTAGCATTTGTGTTCTTTTACATGATTGCATACTTACATTTTCTAAGGTCATATTCGATGTAGTAGCCTTGCTCCTTTTTCTGTATTTCTTCCTAACACAGTAGACACTCACAAGAGTCACTATCAACATAGCAGCAAATACAGCTACAGTGGATGAAACTGCTATAATGATGGTATCCCTGGTGGAGCCCCTAGTCTCACATTTTTCTCCAACATACCACCAGTCTTTCCCTGATTGACACCTAGAGAATAAGAAATTGGATTCTGAAATATTGTAACACCATATAACTTCAATAGTTACTTGGTTAACATTCAACATGCTCACATTCAAAGTGTTAGTAACTCTATAGCAGGAAAGATCACTGGAAAAAAAAATTTGCTGAGTTGAAATTGTTTGACTGTGTTATGTCTGACTATGATATTGAGAGGTTAAAATACATCCCCAAGAGAAAGAAAGTTATGTTTCATCCCTCCCCTGACTTGTGGAAAGAAGCAACAAGATATAGAATGGTGGCAGAGCAGCCAGCAATAGGGAAAGTGGTGAATAGATCTGAACCCAAGGCATGTCCCAAATTTTCATAACCTGGACTTTATTATGGAAACCATAGAGATGCAACGAGTCAGAGAAAGAAACTGCTCTCCAGCTGGTTCTAAAAAAACTCCAAGACTCAAATGAAATTAGCTAGTGAATGGGACAGCTATCTGTAGCAAACTCAGCAAAGAACATTCCTACACACATGCATACACAAATATGCACATATACACCTATCATGCTGTATATGTTATATAGTTATATAGAGAGAACTATAGTATAGTTCCCTTTAAGTGGTATAGACAGAAGAACTCATTCCATGGGTAGAATCAGAGAATATAGAACTTGTATTTAATATTTGGGGATATATTTTATATTTATTCACTGTATATTTCTGCTATATATATTTTATACATAGAATATAAAATTATTAAGAGCAAGAATTGTTTTATTATGTGCACTTACATACCTAGCGAAGGGCTTGATGCATAGTAATAAATATTTGTTGATTAATTTATTGATCCTGAGCCCTAGAGAATATCTATCACTCTTCTTCCTTTGGGACAAGGAAGTATTCATCTTTCTACAGCTGCCTTAGGGTAATGTTCCCATTATTTTATTAATATTGAATTATATTATTAACATAGTATAAATATGAGGTTTGAGGATATTTTCTAAATATATAATTATACTTTTTAGGACAGGGATAGTAAATAATTTTTTATTTCATTTTATATTTTATTTAAATTTTATTAATAAAAGGTAGTTCCAATAAGATGAAGATCTTTACTGATCCAGGTCAGCACCTTCTCTAGAACTTAAAGACTCAGAGAGTTATCTGTTATCTAGACTCTAGAGCCCTGAGAGGTTAAATAACTTCTCAAGGGTCATATAAACAGTCATCTGAGAGAGAACTTGAAACAATCAAGTCTTCCTGGCTTTAAGAAAAGTTCTTCATCCAAAAGGCATTGAGCTTCTCATTTTCCATTGTACTGTTACAAAAATATATATAAAGACTATAAAATGTTCATTGCTCTGATCTGCCCATTTAACTTTGGGGTGATTGCACTTTAGGAGTCAATAATCATACCATGGCTGAGAGCCTGGATGACTGGGAAGATGATGTTGTCCTTAACAGTAATGTGAAAGTTGGTAAGAGGAGAGAGTTTGGGGGGAAAAAATAATAAGCTCTATTTATTTTAATATGTTGAATTGGAGATGTCTGTCTATGGGACATCCAATTTGAGATATCTCACATTAGTGATGTGAGAGTGGAAGTCAGGACAGAGGACAGGACTATATAATTAGATCTAGTGCCATTGGCATAGGGACTTAATTGAACCCATAAGACCTAATGAAATTACTGATAGAAATAATAAAAAGGGAGAAGAAAAAAGGGCTCAGGATAAAGCCTTGCACAGTCACAGACACCTACAATTAGTGAGCAAGACATAGAGGAAGATCTTGCAAAGATGTCTGAAAAAGTAAAAGGAAGTAACAGTTACTGAACTATACTAACTCACATTTTGTATTCATTTTATTTGAGAATGATAAGTTTTTAAAAGTACTGGGACTATGCTTCCATAACTCTTTTACTACCACCAGCCTCAAAAAAATAAGTAGTTATTTCAATGAGAAGAAATATTTTTTTCAAAACAATATGGTAAAAATGACAATTTTACTTCAATAAAGAATAAATTTTCTTCATAAAGCAAAAAGTAAGAACCCATTTGAATTAAAACCTGGTGGACTATTTTTCATTATTTTATAAGCAATATCATTCTCTTCATTACCAGCCCTTGTAGGACTGTATTGATAATGCATTTTTGCTTATTGTTAATATAAATTTGCTTCTTCATGGGAACATCTTTCCCATCCATTAATAGGCCCATGTGATCTGTTTAAGTCACATGGAAGCCTGAGTCACATGAATCTTATGTCATGTGGACAGGAAGGGTGGAGCAAGAAGGGTGGAACAGGAAGAGGCAGAGCTAGAGCCTAGCTGAGAGGAAGTCAGAGAGCAATCAAAAATGGGAAAGGCAGCCAGCTAGCGTGAGTGAGAGCTTCTTTGTGATTTATTTAAGGGAGCCTGTTTGTGGGAAGTCTAGTGGGGGGAAGGCTTGGTTCTGGTATTGTCCTCTGCATTGTTATTATGTATAGATTTTTGTTACTATGAGGGATTTGGCTTGCTAGTGTCTGAATAAATGTTTTGGTTCTGTCTTCCTTGTGGAGATTCTGTTGTATTTCATGATTCAGAATTGTGCCAATTCATGGTCACCAAAAGTGCTGTGAATATTGAGTTGGTGCTTCAAGGACATAGTATGAATTATGGGGCAAAGGCACCTGCAATAGAAAATACTAAATTCAGAATCAAAGAATTTGGGTTCATATCCTAACTCTGCCTCTTTTACCTGTGTGACCTCTATGGGCCTTAGTTTCCTCATATGTAAAATCAGAGTCTTGGATGTAATGACACCCCCAGTGCTTTCAAACTATAAATCTATGATATTAAGATTCTATAAATATTATGTGGGCTGCACTGTGAGGGAGATAGGCATGGAAACATACCTTTTGTTAACTTCCAAACTTCTTTTTTTTAACAATTGGAGACACTTCACAAAGAAGCAATATAAATCAAAGTATACCTAAAGGTACAAGTTGTCTTTTTACCTGCATTCTGCTTTGTCATTGCGAGTAACACAGATGCCATCATTCTGACAAACGAAGTTTTCACAGGGATTTGTTGGAATGACTGGCTGTTTTGAAGGGTTAGGAGATGGTTCAGTAGAAATGAGATTTGATATATCTAAAGAAGAAAAGGTTTCATGAATAGAGGTTGGTTTTGAAGCGAAATCTTAAGTTTTTGAATTAAGGTTATGGCAGAACACTTTGAGCCACTGAGAAATTGAGACCTAGTCAATTAGTCAACATGCATCTATTAAGTACTTTAATATGTACCAGCCATGGTGCTAAGTGACAGGGAAATAAATAAACACCATCAAGGAATATACATTCTAACAGAAAGAGTAGACAACATGTAAGTAACTAGATAGAGAGAAGATATAAGCAGAATCTATAGGAGGTCATCTGAGAGGTGAGGCACTAGCAGCTGAGTTCCCCAACACTGGAGGTTTTCGAGAGGAGGCTGGATGAGCATTTGATGAGAATGTTGTAGGAGAGATGGACATTCCAATGAAGGAAGTCATACTACACTGTTTCAGGAGATTTCAGAATGGGGAAATTGGTAAAGATATATCTGTGTGTGCTCAGAGCTAATATATTTTACCTGCTTTTAATAATCACAAAGCACCTGTTTCTTAAGTACCTACTATGTGCCAGGCACTGGGGATGCAAAAATAAAGTTACAAATGTGAAATTAATACGTGAGCTGGCAAAATTAGTGAAACTATCACTTTTAGTGCTTATGGCAATATTTATCTCCTTCCAGAAGAATAGAACACTGCTAAGGGATGCATGTCAAGGAATATAATCTGGCTTTGCTTCTATGAAACATACAAAGGTCAAAATCTCCAATACTATGAACTGGACTACTTGCTATCACAAGACCTACTCTTATCAAATCCTTAGTCGGGAAGATCAAAGATTAGAACATGTTAGAGCCAAGACCCTTAAATAACCCCCTTATTGTACAGATGAGGAAACTGAGACCAGAGAGGACTCTTCAAGGTATGGTAGGTAACTTGGTATAAACCTATAGTTTCATTAGTGTGCACAGCTCACAGTGACTCAACTCCCTCTACCAGCACAGATCTACAACTATTCTCTAATTTAATATCTTAGAGAGATCCCTGGAGCACTGACAGGTTAAGTTAGTATGTGCAGGATGCAAGATTTAAATCCAGGTCATCCTGACTCACATGCCAGTTCTCTGTCTTGTATGTTACACTGCTTCTCATAAGTTATACATAACATGAAATAAATTATGGTTCTAATTTAAAACATGAGAACCATTGAAATTGAAATAGGAAATATAATCTGATGCCTCATCATGGTAATCAAAGACAACATCAAGACTACAAGTTCTGGCAGGTCAAATTGTGTCATAAGAGGTGATTGTTAAATTTTCATTTTGAGTATTTATAATTCAGAAACCAGCAAATGATACAAATAAGGACTTGATTTATTGACATGTTAATTATATAGGCTTTTAAAAGGTAAGAGAGAAATGTTAATAATTCAAGTTAAACTTAGAAGCATGTTTTACATACATTTATTTTCTGAAGAGCCAGTTGTTAAACATTTACCCAGCACACCACTGCTCTTACACAGCTAAAAAATGGTTACCAGTGGGTCCACTGCCCAAAGCCCAGCCTAGCTCAACTTGGAGAAGCTCAGCATCAGAAGACCAAGCACCAACTAATGATTTTGTTGGGTACAGAAGTTCATGAAATTACCTAATAAGGCACATAAGAGGTATCTTTTATATCAATGGAGAGAGTGCACCCATCAGGCTGAAATCACAGATCTACATTGATCAACTGTCAGAACTCAGCTATTTTAAGAGGTAAATGGATAATTCTTTTACTTCTAGAAATATAGGCAAAGAAAAATACACCGACATATATGTGAAGACATATTTCGTCTGTGAATTTGGGATTCAATCAAAGGGCCACACTTGAGGCTACATGTTCCCACCCCCAATCTAGTCTAATTTTTTCACATTGTAGATGGGGAAATTGAGACTGAGTGCTGAAAAAGTATATTACTAAGTCACATGAAGAATTAATAGCAGAGCTGAGACTAAAACTCAGGAGTACTGACTCTGAGACCAGGGATCTTTCCTGTATACAGCCTGGTCTCCCAGTTAGCTGTAAGATCTAAGTTGGATATGTTCTTCCTTACTCTAAGAACCTTCACTGTGGTTCTGCTAAATTATTTGATTCACATCATAAACATCTCAAGAGGGTCTGGAAATGTCTCTTGACCTCCCCTTCCCTACCCTAACCTTTTCTCCAAGACCACATTTCATACATATGAACATAGAAACCACACAGTAAGTCGCCTATTGCACATAAAGAAAAACATTCTCTTCAGGAAGGTCACCTTGTATTGACATACCTTCCACAGTCAGAAGCATGTAAACATTATCTCCTTTGATAAAATCTCTGCTTCGCATCCGTTCGTGAGTTATGTAGACACTGGTTCCATATTGTGGACCTCTTCTATATGATGTTCCATTAGGGAAAGTTGCTGTCACTCCTACTTTGGAGGGCTTGTCCCAAATAAAGGTTTCATTATTATCTGAAAAAGCAATTCATATTTATAAGTCATGTCCAGTAGGTCAGGTTTTTGCAAGGTTGTAAAAACAAACAAAAGTTAGGATGGCAATCGAGTAACTAAATAGTGCTTACAGAGGGGGATACATTCTTGGCCAGATCTGTGGAGATTGTTGCTGCAGTGAGGCTAAAGAAAGGCATAGGAAACAGAACTGATCCACACTATCGCTTGAGCTGGTAATCATCAGGGTAGTGTAACTGGAGAGGTGCCAAAAATCCTATCCCAAAGTACCTATTGCACTGACACACCATTGCAACTGATTTTTAGGACTTTTATGGAGACGTGCTCATTTTAACAGGGTTAAGGACTTGTGATAACTTGGTAGGATAACATTAATTTATTTTATTTCATTAATTTATTTTGTTTTATTAAATTAGTCAGATTAATTGATTGTCAGTTCCTAGGGAATAAAGTTCTGAGAGAATCTGACAACAAGAAAAAAGTACCATAGGCAAATGAGATTTGAAAGGAGAGGACCCAAGTTAGCCAGAGGCATTTATAGAATATTGAGTGGAACCCAGAAGGGGCCAGAGATAAAGAGAACAGAAAAAGAGATTATCCAAAAAATGAACTTTGCTTAACTTCACAATTTTGCCTATTCTGGTGCTGAACTCCATTTCCCACAGTATACCCTCAAAAATAAAAAAATTTTAAAAAAACACAGAACCTAGCGAGTTCTATGGAGTCTACTGAAAAGATGAAAATAAACTATTTCATATTTGGTTCCCTGTTTACGATCCATTTGAGGATATTTCAAAATATACCCTGATGCTCAAAAAGGAATTAACAACTTTTTTTATTCTAGTTGGATCTTTTTTTCAAACTAGACTAGGCCCATCTTGTGGAAGTGAATGTTAAGAACTGAAAAGTAAATAAATTATATATCAAAAAAGAAAAGAAAAGAAAAACTGCCCTGATATTCCAGAGTACATAAAAATTAAAAGAATTCTTTGATCACCTCTTGCAAGAGATGCCAAAATAAAAGCTTCCAGGAATATTATAATCAAATCCCAGAGCACCCAGGTCAAAAAAAGTGCTTCAAGCAGCAAGAAAGAAATCATTAAAATATCATGTAACTCTAGTCAGGATCACACAAAATTTAGTAGCTACCATGTTAAAGAAACAGAGGGTGTGGAATATGATATCCTAAAAGGTAAAGAAGTTAGGATTACAAGGAAAATTTAGTATAATCCTTCAGAATGGGAGGATGGATACCTAATGAAATAGAGGACTTTCAAGCATTTGTAATGAATAGAACAAAGAAAAAAAGGAAATACCCGATTCTAGAGAAGCATAAAAAGGCAAATGTAAAAGAGATCTCATAAATGATTCAATAAAGTAAAATCATTTGCATTACTATATGGGAAGATGATACATGTAACTGCTAAGAACTTTACCATTATTAGTACATTTAAAAGAACTCTACACAGACAGAGGACATAGGTATGAGTTGATTATGTTGAAATGATATCCAAAAAAATGAATGGGTGAGAAAAAGGAATGTACTGAGAGAAGTAGGAAAGGAGAGAAAGAATAGGGGAATTATCTAACATAAAAGGGATGCACAAGGAAGGTCTTTTATAGTGGGGGGGAAAATAGTGGGAAGTGAATGGGCAATGTTTAAACTTTACTCTCATCCAAATTGGTTCAAAGGGCAACACATAGTGTGTGTATATATGTGTGTGTATATATATATATGCATATATTTATATATGTATATTTTATATGTATGCATATGTTTATATATACATATATGTATATACATACATATGTACACACATGCATAATGTTGATACATATATTGTATATACACATACATATATATGTACACATTATATATAAACATATATGTATTAGAATGATTACCAAATTGAGGGTCTACAGAGCCCTTGTGCTGACCTCATTGTTACATGCTTGTGAAACATGGACAGTCTACCAGCGCCATGCCAGGAAACTGAATCACTTCCACTTGAACTGTCTTAGGAAGATTCTAAGGATCACCTGGCAGGATAAGGTACCAGACACTGAAGTCCTTGCTCAAGCTGACCTGCCAAGTATTCAAACTATGCTTCACAGAGTGCAACTCCAATGGGCTAGCCACATCGTTTGAATGCAAAATATATGCTTGCCAAAAAGACTATTTTATGGAGAACTTGCATGGGGCAGGCAATCACATGGTGGCCAGAAGAAACAATACAAGGACACTCTCAAGGTCTCTCTCAAGAACTTTGGATTTGACTGTGCAACGTGGAAGACACTGGCACAGGACCGCTCAGTATGCTGTGCCCACATAAGAAAAGGTGCTGTGCTCTTTGAGCAAAGCAGAATTGAGACAGCACAAAGTAAAATCAGAATGCGCAAATTTGCCCAAATATTCATACAGACTACCTGTACCCAACCTGTGGTAGAGCATTCTGACCTCATATTGGTCTAATCAGCCATAGTTGGACACAATGAAATTTCACTTTACAATGGTGATGTCATTTCGAAGACAAAGGACAACAACCAATGTGTGTATATACAAACACACACATACGTGCACGCGCACGCACACACACACACAAATACTCACACAATTGGGTACAGAAATTCATCTTACCCAATAGGGAAGGAGAAGGAAAGGAAAATAAGAGAAAGGCGGGGTTAAAAAGGATAGTAGATTAAGGACAACAGTAGTCCAATGCAAAACAGATTTTTGAGGAGACAAAGTAAAAAGAGAGAAAGATAAATAAGACAAAGGGATGGAGAGAAATATATAGCTACTGATGAAGACTGTGAATGTGAATGAGATGAATTCATCCATTAAATGGCAGCAGATAGCAGAATGGACTAGCTGTTAGAGTTAAACAATAAGTTGCTCATAGGAAACACACTTAAACCAGATACCCATCCAGTCAAAATAAGGGTCTAGGGCAGAATTTATTATGTAGCTGAAGTAAAAAAAAAAAAAAAGGTAGAGGTAGTGCTCATTATCTCAGATAAAATAAAAATAGAACTAATTAAATAAGCAGGGAAACTTCATCTTGTTAAAAGATGCCATAGACAATGAACAAATGTTAATATTAAAAATGTGTTCCAGGGGGCAGAGCCAAGATGGTGGAGTAGAAAGACTCACATATGCTAGCTCCAAACCCACAGCCCATGGATTTCCTCTAAAAAGAATTCACAACAAACTCTAGAACAGTGGAAGCCGTGCAGCAACACAGTGAAGGAGATTTCCGTTCCAGAGAGCCCTGAAAAACCGATCCCAAAGGTCCATCGCACACCGGACGGGAGCAGAGCCCAGCCCTGCCCTGTCCTGGCCACGTGGCACTGAGAGGAGCGAGCAGATCCGAGCAGGCTTCAGGGATGAAATCTCCAGCAGCCACGAAGGTCCCTCCACCCACAGACTCACAGGTCAGTGAGAGAGATGTCTGGATGGGCTGAGAGGGGAGTGGGGTGTCTCCATGACTCAGGCCCCCTCAGGAGGCAGCTGAGGGAGGCAGCAGCAGAGGTAGCAGGCAGCCAGAGGCTCCTGGAGCAGGCAGGAGCTCAGCAGGAGCTCCATTAAGGAAGGTCTCTGCATAAACCCCCTGAGGGAACTGAGCCTGGG
>CM053773.1:42015137-42042412 GCA_028658325.1 Potorous gilbertii
AGGGCAGATTGGTGATAGGGGAAATTAGAATGCTCGGTGTACTGGGGTGGGGGAGGGGACAAAAGGGGAGAAAATTTTGGAACCCAAAATCTTGTGAAAATGAATGT
The DNA here is from genome assembly GCA_028658325.1 of Potorous gilbertii. NCBI lineage: Eukaryota > Metazoa > Chordata > Mammalia > Diprotodontia > Potoroidae > Potorous > Potorous gilbertii. The sequence continues at coordinate 42,015,245 of CM053773.1, forward strand.
AAAAAGTTAAATAAATAAATTTATATTAAAAAAATTTTACTATGTTATGGGAATGTTTGTTTTATTTTTTAAGTTCAGAATAAAATTAATAAAATGAAAAAAATATATAAGAAAAGACAGCCTCGCAGGTTTCTAACTATGTAGCAAAGTAATAGTCATCAATACTATCTGGATTTGGCTAGGAAATAAAGTGGTGGATCAGTAGAATAGATTAGCTACACAAAATACAAAATAGTAAATGGCCACAGTAATCTAGTGTTTAATAAAGCCAAAGATCCAATCTTTGGGAGCAAAAAACACCACTTGACAAAAATTGCTGGGAAAATTGGAAAGCAGTTTGGAAGAAACTAGGCATAGACATCCCACACTGTATGCCAAAATAAAATCAAAATAGATATATAATTTAGACATAAAGGGTGATATCATAAGTAAATTAGGAGAGCATGGAAAAAATTACCTGTAAGATCTTCATATAAGGGAAGAATTTATAAATAAGCAGGAAATATAGAGAATAACTTCAAGTAAAATGAATAATCTTGACTACATGAAATTAAAAGGGGTTTGCATGAAGAAAACCAATGCAGCCAAAATTAGAAGAACCTAAGCAAGAAATAGAGAGAAAAAATTTACAGCAATTTTCCCTGATAAAGGCCTCATTTCTCAAATATATAGGAAACTGATCCAAAAATTATAAAAATTAGAGCCAGTCTCTAACTGATAAATGGTTAAAGGATGTGAACAGACCATTTTCATAAGAATAATGTAAAGCTGCTTATTAGTGGTTATATTAAAAATGTTTTAAATCACTATTGATGAGAGAAATGCAAATTAAAATAATACTGAGATACCAACTCACCTGAAAACAATAAATGCTAGAGGGAATGTGAAAAAATAAGTACACTAAAACACTATTGATAGAGCTATGAATGGGTCCAACCACTCCTGAGAACAATTTGGAATTACGACCACCAAAGGTTATAAAACTATATATACTCTTTGATTTAGCAATACACACACTACTAGGTCTGTATCCCAAATATATTTTTTAAAGAGGGAAAAGGACCTATTTGTACCAAAATATTTATAGCAACCATTTGCGTGCTGGCAAAGCATAGGAAACTGAGGGGATGCCTAATAATTAAAGAACGGCTAAATGAATTGTGGTGTGTGATTGTGATGAAATAGTATTGTGTTGTGAGAAATATTGAGGGAGGTGGTTTCAGAAAAACCTAGGAATACCTTTATGAACTAATGCAGTGAAGTGAGCTATACCAAGACAACATTGTACACAGTAACAACAATATTGTAAAAATGGTCAACTACAGTGGACCTAGCTACTCTGATCAAGATAATCCAAGAAAATTCCAAAAGACCCATGACGTTATCCACTTCCTGATGAAGTATAAGTACATATTGAAGCATACTTTTTTTCCCACTTTACTTACTTTTCACGATTTTTTGGCAACATAGCTAATACAAAAATATGTTTTTCATAACTTCATATGTATAACTGATATCATATCACCTGCCTTCTCAAGGAGTGGAGGAGGAGTGGGATAGAGGGAGATAATTTGACACTCGAAATTTTAAATGAATGTTAAAAATAAATAGATAAAAATATAATTTAAAAAATAATAAAGTCAGAAGATTACCCTCTAAATACTCTTCTGAAGCACGATGACCACAGCATGGAGTGATCCTTAGGAACTTTCCAATCACTAAATTATTCTCCTCACCCCCAATACCATCCTTTCTCCTGTTGCTTAACCCAATTCATTCATTCACTCAACAAACATTTATTAGTCAGGTGTCTTCTATTCTATTTTATATTTTATTGAATTATGTCTATTTTATTGAATTATAATTCAATTCTATTCAAGAATTGAATTATACTACCATCATGTCCATGTAGTAACCATGGTAGTTGGGTGACACCTAGGGGAATCAGGAAACAGGAGAGAGACATCAATCAAAAGTTGAGAATCAGCTGGGGAGAGTAGTTTCCCCTTTGCATCCATTCTTTCCTAATTCATACTTCTCATGTGACCACTCTTCTCATTCCAAGTTTCCCTATTAAAGCTTCTGCTGCCCACCATTCTTGACACTCACATTAGTACAATCACTGCAACACTTGTTCACAAGATCCATTACTCCAAAGACTCTGGAATTTTATACCAAACCAACTGATGGTCCCTATCAACTGATCAGCAAGTAATGCCATTTTCAACCATTCCTTCCTCCTTTCTTTTCTCTTCCCTCCTTAGCTTCCCAGTATAAAGAATATATTGTGTCAAAATATAAAGAAAAAAATTCACAAACCACTTTTCAGAAATGGATCTGTCGTCAAACTCCTCTGGTTGGACATGCGCCGACGAATATCAGGATCTTGATCCAATAGTGTCATTGTGGCTTGTTGCCATGGACATGGCCACTGTAATTGTTCATCATTGGCTCCAGAGATCAGGGAGAAATATACTCCTACATTAGTATTACTCCTAAGATCTAAGAGAACCTCAAAGGCATAGCCTTGAGGAGAATAATATGGAGGGCTAATGATGGCTTTATTTGAGTTAATGAGTTGTGTAAAACTGCTTATCTTCCACACGTGATGAGGACAGCGTGTTTCTGAAAGGTTGATGTCATCAATGGAGAGACCACCAGTTGATGCACCAGTACCTCGAGTTCCTTCAAATACCACCCTGAATTTGGTGGTAACTGCCAATGGTACATGATAGAGTTCCCAGCTCCCAATGGATGCATCTGTAATAGGAGAAAACTGTTGATTTTTCAAAGTTAGACATTTACCTAGTCATATACTAATGAATAAGAATAGTTCATAGCCTCCATGACCAACTGATTGCTCAAAAGTCAACCATGTACTATGTCATGGTTCCATCCACTCCCTGGTTCAAATATTTTACTTCTTGATATTTAGGCCAGATCACGTGACCTGAGAAAATGCTTGAGCACATTTCTAGTGATCTATGAAGTTGCCTACACATTTCTAGGGCTAAGTAAATAAAGTCCAGTATTTGCTAGATCCCTTTCTGTAGGCCCATTTTGTCCAAAGTTAGCTAAACATTCCATGAGACTTTGGGCCTATATAGAACTCTAAGATCCTACTAAGCTGAAAGTTCTAGAAATGTATAAATTCCTAGGAAAAAAATATGGCAAGCTTACTACCAGCTACCCAGTGATAATACACAGATTGATATCAACCCTTAGAAAGATTACTTTCTGAAATCTTGCTCCCTAGAAACTCATTTCAATGTCTTGGTATTTGGGCAATTTACCTGGCCTATTGTCACAAGATAGAAGGGAGCAAGCATTTATGAGGCATCTACTACAAGCCCTGGAAGACAACTACTCTTATCCCCATTTTATAGTTGAGAAAACAATTGAGGCAGATGGAGGTTAAAATATGGGCCCAGGGTCATGTACGTAATAAGTATCTGAGGTTAGATTTAAACTCAAGTCTTCCTAACTCCAGCCTCAGTGCTCTATCCACTGTTCCACCACTCGTTCTAAATTTATCTATACAGAAGTAGGTATCTTGATATAAGATGCATTGAGGTGGTACAGTAGATAGAGTACAGGACCTGAAGTCAGGAAGACTCATCTTCCTGAGTTCAAATCTGGTCTTAGACATTTAAATGACAGTGACCTTGGGTAAATCGCTGAACCCTGAACACTTTGCCTCAGTTTCCTCATCTGTAAAATGAGCTGGAGGAGGAAATGGCAAACCACTCCAGTATCTTTGCCAAAAATACCCTAAATGAGGTCATGAAGAGTCAAACACGACTGAAACAACTGAACAATAACAAAAACCTTGATATAGAATTATAAACAGAGTGAGGAAGGAGATAAGGAATCTTCTGGACCAGAATGGGAGACCTGCAGCCTAGAAGCCACATGTGACCTTCTAGATCCTTGAATGTGGCCTTTTGACTGAGTCCAAGTTTTACAAAACAAATCCTCACTTTAAGTGGATTTGTTCTGTGAAGTTTGGATTCGGTCAAAGAGTCACACTTAAGGACCCAAAAGGCCACATGTGGCCTCAAGGTCACAGGTTCCCTACCCCAGGTCCAAACCAACCCCTGTCCAAATCATTAATTCTAGCTGCAACATCCCCAAAACTGATACTTCAAGATCTGCTTCAAGATCATATGTATATATTTCTTCATTCCCTTTTATCACATCCAAGAGGAGGAAGGGAAGGATATATAGAAAGGTCTCCCAGAAATCCCTAGCCAGTCAAGATCCAAATTAAGGAACTCATCATGCCAATGAAGCATTAAACAGAAATGACCAGCATACAATGAGTGGAAGGGAAAGGCAGCATGGCATTTTATCCACAGAGCTAGCCTTGGAATCAGGAAGACTGGTTTCAAGTTCTGCCTCTAATGTATACTTGCATGTGTGCCCTTGGCAAGTCTTTGAAATGTGCCCAGACAACTCTCTAAGATAAGAAATTCAGTGCAGTGGCTGATTTGAATTAGTGAGAGAGAGGAAGTGTCCTTACCAGAATCCCCTACAAACAGCAAAACCGCAGGTGCAGACCAAAATAAAATCAAGGGGGCATAACTGGTACTCGGTAGGATGCTTGACTAGCAGAACAGATTTCCCTCAACTATAGAAATTACTACCTAGCCACACAGTATACTAGATGAAAGGGGTTTCCAGAGTCCATTAGGTTTCAGTGATCCTGAACACTGAATTATTCAAGAGGCAGCAGTTTGAGATTTAACCTCAAGCCCTCCAAGGAAAAGTTCTAGAAAGACTCCTTTAGCCTCTTGTTAATCGCAAGACCTTTAGGTCAATTGCTTGTTCTCTGATTTGTAAAAAATGGCTGTCAGGCAAAGGAACAGATGCTTGGTATCACAAATCTGAGCAAGGAGAAAAGACGGCAGAATGAAAAAATGAAAATCCTGGACCAGGTAATCACTAGGGTCACTTCCAGCTGAGAATCCCACACGCATCTCAAACTATCAGAAGATCAAAGCACAGGTTATAAAGGACAAAAGGCAGGGACATGTTGGAAAAAGAGAACAAAGAGCTACAGAGGGTCTCAAATCAAAGTCAAGCTTAGTTATCTGAGGACGAGATCTCATACCTTTCACTTCATCCACCAGAATAAGAGAGCCATTGACATTTTCCAAGGTATACTCCCTGACATAGATCTTGAGTTGGTCATCTCTGTTACCGCTGTTGTAGTAAAAAAACTGCAAACACTGAAATTCTCTCTTGGGGTAAAATATGCGACTTTCCAGGATTGCCTTTTCCCCTTCGTTCACAGAGCCACTGTTGAAGTGCATAAAGAAACCTGAGTCTGCAAGAAGGCAAAGAAAAAATTAGACACTTGAAGACCCTGAATTTAGAAGAAAAAAATTTCACAGGCATGTGTACTTAATATGAATGCATGAAGCCATCAAAAGCTCAATTATTTTTTTCATATCCTACAACCTAAGGTACAGTCAAAACTTGGAAAATTACCTCATTGAGTCAATGCTAAATAAAATATTAGTCAGTCACATATATGGGGAGCGGGGAAAGACATTTACAATAACAAAACACTGCTTTTACATGGCTCCATGCCTAACCACATTTGGCAAGAGGGAAACTGAGACAAAAGACAATCACAAGTACCAACACACTAAAAATCTAGTATCATTTTACATGGCAGAGTGTGGCTGGTTCAGATGTGTGCTGGTAAATGTTTGGGGCAATATCCAATACAGATGACGTATTTTTAAGTTTAATTTGCACTAACATTTTTCTCCATTAAATTTCTTAAATCTAGATAATCAGCAAAAAAAAAAAATAGAGTCCTGATTGGCAGTGCTTCTTGATTTCCGAAGCATAAATGTTCACATTGAAAATTAGGCTCCAGAATGAAGTTCCTTCCAAATCTTCACACAAATACACTCTATTCCCTCCACAGCAGGAAAGAAGTGCTCTGTGAATGTGCCCCTAAGGGTACATACACATCAGCAATATGAGGAAAAATGATCAAATCAGGAAGGGGGCTCCAGAAGGGTCCAATCTGCATGAATTGTTTCACTTTCTGGGCTTCCGTTTCCCTATCGGTAAAAATTTTCAGGTTTATAAAACTGCTAGATTTCTCTAAGTTTCTTTCTGCTCTAATGTCCTATCACTATAATTCTAATTCCTCACATGTCTGAGTAAAAGTTACCTCAGGGAGATCATGGGGCTAGTCAGAGTGGGTTATTTGCTTCTTAACTAGCTAAGTATGGATTTCTTCATCGTTCGGCATCTGTTATGTTCGAAATGAAGACTGAGACCTATAAAAACATGATTCCTGCCCTTTATAACTTCGCATCTTTTGTTGGAGACAATATAGATGTAGAAGGTAAAAAATGTCTTATCAAATTATCTCTGATCGCAAAAGATAACAATTCTCAAACAAAAGAATAAAACACCCGAGTTCAGATCCTTGCTTCAGTCTGTCGCCCCTTCCCTAAGCTTTGTTTCCCCACCTTTTCCATGCAAGAGCAATTTGCCCTTTCACTTGTCATATTCTCCTCTAATTACCCAAGATCATTCCCTGAGATTAAGAACAGAAGTACCTAAGAACCTCTCTTTGGATAACTTACAGTTTAGAAAGTAATAATTACTTATGACTTTCCAGTGGAAAGAACATGGTCTCAATAGTCAGAGGACAATGGATTCAAATTCCACCTAAGTCACTGCCCCGTGAGTTTGAGCAAATCAGTTACCTCTCCTGCACCAAAGTTTACTCAAGTGTAAAATGAGGGGGATGAACAAGAGGACCTCTGGATGCCTTCTAGCTCTGAACCTCCAGGCCTAGAATTTTCTCTCTTTTAGTGTCCTGACCTAATCATTTGAACTAATATAACAGCCCTAAGTTTTGGCATCTGGTTTTATGTTTGTTACCAATAACAGAGAAATCAAGTTTGGAACTAGCAAAGTGGTATTTTAACATCATTTTAGCCCAAACCAAACTGCAAAGGGAAACATGAAATAAATAAATGAAGTGTCTTCTGCCAAGGTTTTTCACTTGCTTTGATCATCTGAGGTCAGATTTTTCAAGGACAAAAACTATACACATTTTAATCTCTCTCTCACACACTTTCTTACACATACACACACACACACACACACACACACACACACACACACACACACACACAACTGCTGAACATATCTCTCCTCAGGTTGGAATCCTAAGATCTGAACTATCGATCAAAAATCTAGACCTCTAAGGGCATCAAGTCCATCAAGTCCAACTCCCTGGTTTTAACAGTTAGGAAACTGAGATTCAAAGGGTTTAAGTAACTTATAAATGGATCTTTCAGCAATTGGGATTAAGTAATTTGCCCAAGGTCACATAGCTAGTCAGTGTCAAATATCTGAGGCTAAATAAGAACTCAAGTCCTCCTGACTCTAGGGCCAGTGCTCTATTCAGTGCACCACTTAACTACCTCTAAGTGACTTATAGATAGTAAAATTCATGAGGACTGGAAAGGGGGATGGGAGGGATGAAATTTTGAAATCTCCCAAAAATCAGAGTACCAAGGGCAGGTCACTTGGAATGAGTTCAGGGACTCAAGCATTCTTGAGGTCAAAGTAAAGATTTATTATGCTTTTCAGCAGGCAAGTGCTTTTAGGGAACCTGTGACCTTAGAGTGGTACAGGGAAAGTTTATATAGTATAACATGTGTCAAGTGTCATGATGACTAGGTGATTCAGAGCAGTATTAGGGAGTGGGTAAAGAGTGATTAATTCTTAAAGGAACATGCACTTTTAGTATCTACTGCACAGGTACTTTACCCAGAGTTCATTGGTAAATAGCCCAAGGTGGAAGTACTACATGGAGGTGTGACATCACTAAGTCAACTAACAGTCAGGACTGAATAAGGAATACCAGGTTGCTCTTATCAATGTCTTGTTACACAAGATAAATACATGGGAGTATACGTATGTCTAAGTCTAGGATACATATGATTGGTCAGTGAGTAGTAAATGTTGTTATGACCCAATACACAGCCAGTTCAGCCAGTACACAGCTGGCTAAAATTAATAAATTTTATAGGTGCAGCTTGCTATTGTAGCAGCAAGGGAGATAACGGGTTTTTCTGGGACAGGCTGTGCCCTTGGGCTGGGGAGAAACTGCCTAGGATAGTGTTTTGAGGCTAGGGAGAAATGTGATTGTTAGAGAGAAATGTGATTTTAGAATTGGGGTCCAAGCACATGTACCCAAGCACCCCATCAAAATCACAGGAGGATTTGAACCTAGAACCTTCTAAAGCTAGAACCACTGTTGTTTTTTTTAATCTTACCATAGTCCAAACTCAGGGAAATGTTACATATACAGGAGGATAAGGAAGAAGACCTTAATCATCTTAATTTACCACAGTAACAAGTCACATTCTCAAACTACTCTTAGTGTGCATTTAAAAGTAGATAATAAGTCTCATAACACAAACAGAACTTTGAGATAGGACCCCATTCCTTCTTTAAACAACCTTCAGCCTCTTCGTTTAGGGTAGCAGCCTGGTGTAGAAGACGAACTTTCTGGACTAGGAATCAGGAAGACCCAAGTTCCCATCAGGCTTCAGGCTCTTGGTATCTGTGTGACCCTGAGCATGTCACCCAAAGTTTGTGAACTTTGGTTTTCTTGTCTGTAAAATGAAGAGGTCGAAATGGATGCCCCCTGAGATCACTTCTGGCTCTAACTCACAGATAGGATATCATAACTATGCTGATAAGAGCAAAGACTGAGAGAGCTACTGGAAAGCAAGTTAAGAGTCATTGCGTCCCACCAGTGGTAGTTACCTTTGCACTTGCCCAGGTTTGATTGGTCAGTATCAGGCCCACCAGGCACCTGTGAAACCCTCTGCCAGTCAGTGTTATCTTCAGAATTTTGAATCATGCCACAGATGTTTTCCAGTTCAAAATCGCATGATTCCAAAAAGGTTAAGGAAGAAGCTAGAGAAGATAAAAATCATTGAATAATTCTCTAGTCGGAGAGAATTTTTATTCTGTTTTTAGAATAACTAAAACTATTTTTATTTTTAGTTCATTATATAACTTAAATTGAGGAAGAAGGAAGACAGCCTAGCAAGTCTTGGGTAGTGAGTTTCCTGAGGAGTTCCGATTAATGCCACCCCACATTGCCAAAATAGGAAGGCATCTCACAGCTAGACAGAGCTGCCTTAACTCAGAGCTGTTCGTTAAGGGATGGGTTGAATGAAGGCATACTTCCTTCAGTCCTTCTCAAATTACTGAGCTGGCTGAGGAACAGCCCAACTTCTTTCATTACTCCTCCTGAGGAATCTATACATTTCATTGACATCCAGGTACTATTTGAAAACAGTTTTCAGAGTGTCCTGGAGCAGTCCTTCAGGAACCTGATAGATCCTGATGTCAAATTTACATTTTGCAAGAGCAAATATAAATCTATATGTCCCACAAAGCACAAGATGTGTTTTCTTATCGGAAAGATCCATTCAGAAGAATACCTTTGAGTTTTCCATATAAGCACATAGAGTTTACGGGAGTCAGTGTGGTAGTTGCTAAAGAGCTAGTCTGGAAATCAGGAGTGTCTTTAGTCACATCCTGCATCTGGCATGTAAGACTTGGGTTAGTCAATCATCAATTAGCAATTGATTGCTATTAAGCACCTCTTAAATGTAAGGCACTGTTCTAAGCACTTGGAACACAATGAAAACCAAAAAACCCCAAACGTTCCCTGATCTCAAGTCTAGTAGGAGTCACCCAGGGCAAAGCATTTAACCCCTCAGTACCCCATGACAGCCCTATAAGACTATAAATCAAAGAATAGACATCAAGTTACACTAGTAATTTTTTCACTAGGAGTTCCCTCTGCCAAAGAAATCTCATTCCAATTGAATTGTCCAGTAATAGCTCACAGTTACGTGGTGATTTATAGTTTATACAGTCTTTCTCACAATAAACCTGTGAATTTATGGTACAAATATCTCCATTTTACAGAGGTGGAAACTGAGGTAAATGGCTTCCCAAAATGACATTGTTAATAAATGGCAGAGATGGCAAAGTCACAACTTGGTTCTTGTTTTTCTAACTTCAAGCCCTCTGCCCCAAACTGCCAACCTAAAACACTAGGTAGCTATAACATAGATTTAATTCTAATTATTTTTTCTCCATTTTCTCATTCTGTCTCAACTTTTCCTAATTGCAAGAACCAAGCAAGCTGAAACTTTTTCAAACTGAACTGGGGGCCACAGTCACAGTTCCCTAGGGACCAGAATACTTACAGCAGTTGTAGAGCCGATTCAATTTTTCCAGGTCATAGTCGCTGAAATCCATTCGTTGTCCAATCACATCCAAGAAGTCAGGGATTCTGGTCACAATTGTTGGTTCTGTCCCATTTTGGAAGGCAGTTTTGCTGTAGTGCATCACAGATGTGTAATCATAGGGAACATTCAGAGAGTCTGATACCGTATCATCATAAGTATTGAAATTGTTCTCTCTGCCTAAAATAAAAACAATATAAATTATAAATAATATGAAATTTTTTAAATTTAGAGTTTATGAACCTTAAGTTATCCTATAGCAAATGTGAGGTGCTGTGAATAGTATTATCTTACCTAGTTCTATTTGATACATATCTTTGATTTCATCACTATGAGGTGCTGCCAATGACAAAACTCTTCCCACCACTGCAGATCAGCAGCATAAGTGTAACTTAAGGCCCTAGAGAATTACTTGGGGGTTTGACATGTCCTTGGTCCTAGAGCTAGTATGTATCAAAGGCTGATCTTGAAGTCAGATCTTCCTGACTCCCAGGCCCACACTTTCCCCATTATATTGTGAGGCATGGTACTGTATGGCACAACATTTCAAAGTGTATGGTATGCACACACACTTCTAATGCAATATAATATAAATGTGTTGATTTTTTTTTTTTACTGTACCTCTATGTTACCAAGATAGGGTTTTGATTGAATCTCCTCAAGGACAGAAACTATCTTTTGCCTTTCTTTACTTCCATAGTGCTTGGCACATCATAGATGATCAATAAGTGTTTATAGACTGATGAAGTGTTGTGGAAATAGTAAAAGTCGTGAGGGGGCAATGATAATGACACAGAAAAAAGAAAATCAATGAAATATTTGTTAATATACAGAAGAGAGCAGGAGGAAATTCAGAAAGGGCTATAATCAAGAAGGGCAGAGTTGTTACTACCATGTTAAATAGATTTTTTTATTTTAATTTTTAGATATGAAGATTAAGATAAACTAAGAGACCTGACCATGAACACCTTATTTGTTAGGCTAGCAGTAACCAATAAAATTGGATCAATGGACTCTCTCAATGATCAAACATCCCAAGGTAGGACTTACCAGCTTAATATAGTTTTGGGAAGAACAAATTTGGGTAGGTGGGGAAGGGGTAACAATTAGTTACAGGGTAGATAGCATCCTAGAGGTGAGGACAGCATAACTGGCTATTTTTTAAAAAGTATGTAAGAGGGGTTAGCAACCACTCTTCTCAGCTAATTAAGGAATGTTAATTGCTTTATAGGACCCATCAGCATCTTACAGGCTCTGTTAGCTCACCTGAGTTAGCAGACTCCCTGGCACCTGGAAGGATTTGTTAGAGAGATAAGAATGTGGCAAGAATGGACAATGTATCTTTGAGGGATGACAGCAAGTTAACTTGTAACTAACTCAGAGGAAAAGCTGATTCAGGGGTGGAGAAATGTGGACTGAGCAATTACACAAAATGGGGAAATAATATAAAATAGGACCAGTTATAGAATAGAATAAAGTATTAAATGATACAGAATAATTTTAATTTCTACAACATAGATTTATAGTTTTATATGCAAACCTCTTTTTCTGTCCTTTGCATATAAAAATGTTCTTGTTTCTTGATGATTAAGTTTATAATAAAAATCTATTCTAAAAATAAAGTGTGTGATAAGGATACATTCTGAGACTACTGTGCTTTACAATTCCAAAAGACTTTCAATACATTCTCTCATTTGATCTTCAATGGCCCAGTGGCATATACAGTATAATACCTATTCCCATTTTCTGGATCCTGACACTACAGGTTGGTGAAGTTAAATGACTGCCAGAGATCACAGAATTGGAATGTTGAAAGGGACCTCAGTGACAGTCTGATTCAATCTATGAAAGATTATTCAACCATAAAGTGGCAGAACTAGAATTTAAAATTAAGTCTTTTTGATTCTCTAACCAATGATCTTTCTATACTATCCCTATCACTCTCAGGTCATTTCTAGCTCCAAGGTTTTGTGATTCTTATTACATCCACATACTTGCTGCCGATCCCCAACAATAGAGTGTTGGCTTTGAGATCAGGAAGACTTGAGTTCAAACCCCACCTGACACTGGCTAGTTATGTATCAATGGACAAGTCCGTTAAATTCTCAGAGTCCCCTGCAACCCTCTAAGACAGTAAGTTGTAGACAAGTTACTGATCTGCATTGGTAGATGGATTTCCCCACAATGACAAAATCATAGATCCTGACCCAAAAAAAAATCTTATAATTTTATGTAAAGCCTAAGATCATGGTGTTATAAGGATATCTTGACTTTCATCACACTTAAGCAAAAGTTCTAACCATTATCTTTTGACTCCTAAAAGAAAGTTATATTTGGCCAGTACCATGAATCACTGAGTAACAGCAGAGCTACTTTAAGCTCTGAGATAATCAGGAATGAAGGTAACCCAGCCCTAGAAGCAGTGAAACAGAGGTCCATCCTTTAGCTCCAGACCCTATGGAAATTCTAATATCTCAGTTCTCTCTTTCCCAGGTAGCACCTATCCTGTGAAAGGAAAGTCCAGCAAGACATAATAACGGAAGTATAATCCTTGGAACTTAATGATGAAAGATGCAAAGGGAATTACTAACAACTGGAAAGGAGAATATACTGGAAAAGTTACATTGGAAAAGTTTGGATCATTGGTAGACAAAAATGAATATGAGGAGGCAATGATGGGATATGTAATACAGAGGGGATAAAGAAAGGAGGGTATATGAGTAAGAAATGACAATCAGGAGAATTTTACAGTAAATAACAATTTCCAAAATATGAACTATACAGATATATGTACTTCAATGCTTCAGTGAGGTTTCATTGATTTAGCTTCTCCCGCAACCACTTTGGCTTGCAAACCCACAACTATCTAAGCAAAGAGTCTTCAAGAGTGGCTGTAGTTTCTAAAAACTCACCTGCCAGTGGGAAACCCTCTGATGACACTTAGTTCAAATGCTCCATGGGTAACACAAGTCCATTACCAGGGACCTACTCAAGAACTGTCTAGCTTGATAGCCATTGAATTTTGCCAGAACTTGCGGTCCAGTGACATAGCCATCCAGATCCCGGGGTGAACACCTCACAAAGAAGTATTGAACTCTCATAACTCTCAAAAAATTTAAAATTAACTACATTTGAAGAGGGATCAGATGGTTCAAGATCTTAAATTCTCTAAAAAGTGATTTGTTACTATCAAGTTAAAATCTGACATGCCAAAAAAATTTAATTTTTGAATCAGATTCTTTATGAGGATTTCATGGTATTCATAATCCTTGTAACATCCACATGAAATGACAGAAAGCTTCCTCAAAAATAAACCAGGCAGAGCCCTAAGGCACCAGTCCCCAGCATAAAGTCTAACACTCATCTCACTGAGCGTATTATTTAGAGTCCTAGCTAGCCCTTGTTCTCTGTCATCCAAAGAGTGAATTCCCCCTGACATCTGGGCAAGAAAGACAAGAACATTTTCACACAATGCATGCTCATTATATTTATCTATTTAACATTTACATTGTATATAGGATATTATTATTATATAGAATATAGAATAACTATATTACACAAAACATTATATCAAGATACTATCTACATATGGCAACATGGAATAGTAGAAAGGGCCATAATTAGTTTCTAATTCTGTCTCTGCCCTGGCCAGTGGAGTATGTGACACTAAACATATTAAATTCTCTGAGATTCCGTTTCCTCATCTCTCCATACAGCTGTCAAAGTGAATTTTTTAACCTCCATTCTCTCATTAAACTTCAGTCTCTCCCTGTCAACCAGACAATTCCCTACAACATACAAATACATCTATATCTCACCCTCACATGATCTAACTATCCTCATTAGCTCTTATACCTCTCCTATATCAACTTTATCACTCCTTCCTTTTGTCATTAAATGTCTTATAAATTTTCTCTGTTTTCTTTCCTCTCACTCTCTTCGTAACTCTCTGCAGTCTAGATTCTGACCTCATCATTTAATGGAAACCATTCTCTCCAAAGTTATCAGGGATCTTTTAATTACCAAATCTAATTATTTTTTTCTCAATTTTCATCCTTTTTGACTTCTTCAAAGCCTTTGATGCTGTTGATTATCCTTTTCTCTTTTATACTCTCTCCTCTCTGGAATTCAATGACATTCCTCTCTCTTGGCTCTCCTCCTTCTGGTTTAGCTGATTCTTCTTTGTCTCCTTTTCTGGACTATCTTCCAGATAATGAACACCAACAATGACTGTCCCCAAGGGTCTTATATTGGCCACCTGTATGAACTTGCTTAGTGATCTTATCAGCTCGTAAGGGTTCCGTAATCATAAATAATTCACTAAACAGATGATTCCCATTATCTATTTATCCATCTCCTTATTACTAATGGATCAAATATAAAATCCTTGGTTTGACTTTTAAAGCTCTTCATAATCTGACCTCTTCCTACTTTTACAATTTTCTTATTTTTTATTCCCTTTTCTATACTTGATGATCTAGCACTGATGACCTCCTTGCTGTTTCTTGAACATAGCTCTCCATCTCCTGGCACCATTCCTTTTTACTGGTTATTCCCCATGTCTGAAATGCTCATGTTCTTTATCTCAGCCTCCTGGCTACCCTGGCTGCCTTCAAAACTCAGTTCAAATCTTACCTTCTATAACTGGCCTTTCCCTTCATCGCTAGCATCTTCTCTATGTGAGCACCTCCCGTTTTCACTGTATATACCTTGAATACAAATAGTTGTTTGCATGTTGTCTCCTCCATTAAAATATGAGCTTCTCCAGGGCGGGGACCACCTTTTTGTCTTTCTTTGTATTGCTAATGCTTTGCAAAATGTTTGGCACATAATAAGTGCTTAATAAAAGCTTGTTGATCCACTAATGACTGAAAGGAGGTACCATCCCTTGACTCTAGTCATAAACTCTCTTAAACAAAAACAAGCAAGGAAACCATACCTGACAGAATTCTGTCCTTCACTATTATGACATAGTCATCTCGATCTGAACGGGACTGCTCGTGCCAGAATCCCAAGGCATGGAGGAACTCATGTTGAACTGTCGCTATCCTGTCACAGCCGGATCCTATGGAAAGTGCCTGTTTGCCAATACGTCTATTCCCTACATAAGAATAGCACCTAAAAACAAGGAACAAAGTGGTCATGTTGAGGTTTAGGGGTGCTCAAGATCCCAAAATACCGACACCCTGGGACCCGCCCAAATGCATTGGACTCAAGTCTTCTTTTAGCCAAAGGAAAGCAAAGTTTATTTAAGATCCATCATATTGGGTTGACTCTTGAGAAACCTCACGATTTGTGATGCTTATATTGATAGAATCTGAGCGCCTTCATGGAGACAAGAAGGATGTTACATACAGAAAGACTGTGGGGGGAAGTAGGGGTGGTCTGATAGTCTGGGATGACAGGAGGAGGGGTTTAGGGAGGGTCTTGAGGAGAAGTCTAAGGATGCTTTTGATGGAACTTGGGTGACTAGAAGTCAGAAGCAAAAGAGTGGGATTTTGATGTGATCAAGGGTAGGAAATGGCTGCAAGCAATGGGGGGCAACAAATAAGGGAGGACTAGGGTGGGAAGTAGGCTGGGGTAATTCAGGGGTAATAAAGAGCAGTCTGTAACCATGCCCAAAGGGTTATAAAACAGTGCATACTCTTTGATCCAGCAATGCCAGTACTAAGTCTGTATCCCAAAGAAATCATAAAAAAAATGGAAAAGAGACAAATGTATCAAAATATACCAAAATATTTATAGCAGTTCTTTTTGTGGTGGCAAAGAATTGGAAACTGAGGGGATGGCCTTCAATTGGGGAATGGCTGAACAAGTTGTGGCATATGAATGTAACGGAATGGTATTGTGCTATAAGAAATGATGACCAGGCAGATTTCAGAAAAACCTGGAAAGACTTACATGAACTGATGCTGAATGAAGTGAGCAGAACCAGGAGAACATTGTACACAGTAACAACAATATTATACAATGACCAACTTTGATAGCAATGCAATGATGTAAGGTAATTCCAAATGACTCATGTTGGAAAATGCTATCCACATCCAGAGAAAGATTTATGGAGTCTGAATGCAGATCAAAGCATACTATTTTCTCTCCTTTTTTGTTTTTTTTTCTTGTGGTTTTTCCCTTTTGTTCTGATTTTTCTTTCACAACACGTCTAATACGAAAATATGTGTAATATAATTGTACATGTATAGCCTATAACAGATTGCATGCCAACCATGGGGTAGGTGGGAATTGAATGATCTTATAATCTTATAAGTCTTATAAAACTGAACGTTGTAAAAAAAAAATAGAAAAAAAGAATTACCAGGATGGTTAAGCTCATAACAATCTGAGTCTTTCAAAAATTGCAAAGCAACATAGGAAGTCTGGATGCAGAACAATTAAGAGATGAAAAGGAAAGTGTTCATTTTCTACTTTGCTTCCATTTGTTTTTTTACTCTTAGGGAGGTTAATCTTCTAAATGAAGACAATAGTACAAAAACACTTAAAATAGAAATTAAATCTCAAGATAAGCAAGACTATTATGTGAGATCACTTGGAGCACTGAAAGATTTTACAGCTATGAGTGATCAACAGCTGGGAGTAGCCTTTGAGAAATTCTCATAAGCCAGAAGAGGTGAGGCTAGACTAGAGACAAAACAATGTCTTCTCTTTGTCTGAAGGATGGAGAACAGGTGGTTAAAACTATAGACTAATGAGCTGAACATCAAGATCTACAATGGATGCAGTTCTAAAATGAACTCTTAAATGTGTGGTCGGAGAGAACTTAGAGAAACTTTGATGAATATGGGCCAACATTGGCTTGTTACAACCAAGAAATGCAAGAATAACCTCATTTCCTTTTTGGCCAGACTACTCTCTATTTTCCATCCGCAGCTCTGATTGCTTGAACAAGGCCCCTTATACCCTGTGCAGGCAACCACTCACCCTTTTCCAGTTTCCAGTGTTTCCTTCTCTCATTAGATCATACGTTTATTGAAGGTAGGAACTATCTCTTCTTTTTCTTATTTGAATCCCCAGAACTTAGTACAGTGCCTGGCACATATTGGATTAAATTTTTATTGACTGGTAGATCAGGCAAATAAAATGGACTTAGTATCCTGAATTCCAGCAAGTCATTTGAAAAAGTCTCTCACTATGATTATGGGATAGGGATAGAGACTGGACTCATTTATCCAGGGAACTCCCAAGTGAGGAAATTCTCCACCAGTGTAGGTAGAAACAGAGGCCACTAAATCATACATAAGTATCTCTAAGCACAAACTGACTTACAAAACCACATATCAATATTATCTATCATGTTTTATTATATTTTGATTTATTTTGTTACATATTACCTTCTTACATTTTAATCTGGTTCAGACTGCACTAGGGATGGTCAAAATATTTAATGTTTGAAAACTCTGGGCTAGAGCACTCAGAAGTTAAGTGATTGCCCAGGGTCTCAAACCATATGCAAAACTTGAATTCATGTCTTCCTGGCCTCAAGGTCAGTTCTATATCATACGGACTCTCGTGGACAAAATATGGAAAGATTCTATTTAATTGAACAGGCAATTATTGAATTTAATTGAGGAATTTGGACTGACAGCGTTTTGTGGCATGGAACTGGTTGAATGAGAAGTCCTAAGAGTATTAATTAATGGAATAATGTCAGACTTCATGCATCCTTCCCATATTTAACATGATGTTGTACACACAGTAGTTGCTTAATAAATGGGCAGAATCAGGATATAGTAAAGATCAATGGCAACCAAAGAGATACATATATAACAGAGAGGAGGGAAAATCCCCCTCTTAGTTTCCTTGTTGACAATTTGGGTGTTTGGGGCTGTAGGTATTGGAGACAAGTATATAATAAACTTTCGGGTTCTGTTTGTTTGTTTTGCCTTGTTTTTTGTTTCTTTGTTTAACAAGAACTGTATCACTCCTTCCCTGTCTCCCTATGCCACTTTCCAGATACAAGCCAAAAACTTTTTGATGTTTGTTTATTTTCAATTGTGTCTGACTCTTCATCACCCCTTTTGGATATTTCATAGTAAAGATACCAGAGTATTTGCCATTTCCTTCTCCAGCTCATTTTACAGATGAGAAGCCAAGGCAAACAGGGTCAAGTGACTTGTCCAGAGTCACACAGCTAGTAAGTGTCTGAAGTCAGATTTAAACTCAGGAAGATAAGTCTTCCTGAATCCAGGCCTGGCACTCTATCCACTGCACCACCTAGCCGCCCAAGTCAAATATGGGCAACACATGCCGATAAGGCCCAGGGGGCTGACAGGGAAAGGGATTGCTCTGATTTACAACATGCTAAAGACCCTCAGTTTTCAGAAAGTTCTTAAAATGTCAGATCTTTCTCTTACCCATTTCCTTTGAACACTGAAATATAGTTGTCTTCCCCTTCCCATGGCTTAAAGTCAATGCAGGTTTTTAAACGGTATCGTTCAAGTGCATTCAGGATAACTCCTTTAGCATTGATTTCTGAAGAGAAAGAGGAGACAAAAACAGTGCCTGTTAACCACCAGTAGGATCCTGGATTTAGAGCTGGACTTTCTCCGCTGAGCCAAAACCCTTTCTCTCTTGTTCACAGAAACAGCCACAGTGTGTGATGACTGATTTTGATAGACCTACCCCTTCTCAGAAATGCAAGGATCTAAAACAACTCCAAAGGATTCATAATGGAAAATGCCATCCACATCCACAGAGAGAACCATGGAGACATGACTAATGTGAAGATGTGTTTAATAGGAATGTACTTGTAGAGTCTACATTGGATTGCATGCCATTTTGAGGAGGAGGCGGGAGAGAGGGGGAGAAAATTTAAAATTTACACAAGTGAATGTTGAGAAATAAAAACAAATTGAAAAAGAAAATAAAACCTGTCTCTCGAAGGCCACCAATGATCAAAAGCGAAGGTCCTTTGTCAGGTCTCATCTTTGGATTCTCTACAGCTTTTGACACTATAAATGGCTCCCCTTCGCACTTTTTCTTCCTTGTTTTCAGATTTACCATGCCCTCCTAGTTCTCCTCCTACCTCCAACCTTTCCTTCTCTGTCTTCTTCACTTGCTCTCTACTCTCATCCTAATCCTTTAACCTGAGTATTCCTCAGTGGTCTGTCCTCAGGCCTCTTCTCCTTCTCTGTTTCACAATTCTTTCAGTTCCTTAGCTTCAACTTCTGCTTCTGTGCAGATGAATCCTAAACATCATCATTTTATGCTATGTTTCCTATATACCAAGCACTATGCTAAGCATTTTCACTGTTTTCTCATTTGATTCTCACAACATTATTGAGAGCTGCTGTTCTGCTTCTCCTTTTGCATTTAAGGAAACTGAGGCAAACAGAGGTTAAGTGAGTTGCCCAAGATCACACAGATAGTTTTTGGCGTCAGATTTGAATTCAAGTCTTGAAGCCCACTACTCTATTCATTGAGCCAGAAACTGTTTTAAACCCTTCTTAGTTAAAGACTCATATCTCTGTCTACAGGACATCTCTGTTTGGATGTTTCACCTGCACCTCAGATTCAGGATGTTCAAAAATGAGCTTGTCATCTTCCCTCAAAACCTGTTCCTCCTTCTTACATCATTATATGTCAGCAGTACCATCCTCCACTCGTTTCTCCATTTTATAACCTTGAGGTTATCCTTGACTCTATTTCTTCACCTCTCAACTCTTGTCATTTTTTTCAGTCATTTCTGACTCTTTGCAACCCAGTTTGGGATTTTCTTGGTAAAGATACTGGAGTGGTTTTCCATTTCCTTCTCCAGCTCATTATACAGATGAGGAAAGTGAGGTAAATGCAGATAAGTGACTTGTCCAGGGCCAGGTTTGAACTCAGGGAGATGAGTCTTCCTGACTCCAGGCCCAACACTCTATCCACTGTACCACCTAGCTGCCCTACTCTCAACTCTGATTACTTTGAAAGATAGTGGTCAGTAGTGTCTAGAGAGCTGGCCTCAAAGTCAGGAATACCTGTATTTAAATCCCACCTCAGACATGTATTATTTGAGGGCCCCTGAGCAAGCCACGTAGCCTCTCAGTGGTCTAATCAACTCTCTGAAGCTACAAATTGCACCCAAAAAAATGTATCAGCCTGCATTGATAGTGAGATCTTCATAATTTGGAAATTCTCTGTACTTATGAAAACACAGATCCAGTTCATATCCCTATCCCTATGATGTCAACCTCACTCTTGAAACCTGTCTCAAATCTGTTTACTCTTCTCTCTTACCACTATTACCTCCATAAAAAGGAGGGGAAAAAGTATTTATGAAAGTCTCTGATATGTGTCAGACACTAGAGTAAGCGCTTTTACGAATATCTCATGTGATCCTCAAAAGAACCCTGGGAGGTTGGTGCTGTCATTATTCCCATATTACATCTGAGGAAACTGAGACAGGCGGTGGTTAAATGCCTTGCCCAGGGTCACAAAGCCAGTGTATGTCTGAGGTCAAGTTTGAACTGAGGTATTCCTGACTCTAGACCCAGCACTCTATCCACCAGACCTATGTACCAAGTTACTCTGCAAAAATTCTGGTTAATATGCTATGCATGACAAGAGACTTCTAACAGTTCTCAAACTCTCCATGTGCTGTTCTTTCCAACTCATCCTTCCTTCAGACCAATATTTCTTCTCAGTTTACTTATAAATAATGCTTTGTCACTCCATTATTTTCCTACTTTAGGCAAATAGACAAGGAGCTCTTCCGGTAGACTATAAACACAGTGAGGCCCAGAACACTTAAATAATGGTATAGCAGGAAGCGAATTCAGATTGGACCCAGATGTGTGACACTTAAATTTTCAGGGGATAAGTTTCCTCACCCACAAAATTAGAATGATAACATCGCCACTATTTAAACTGTTGCTATGAGGATCAAATATAAATAAATGGTTTATAGACTTTAACTAGCAACATAAATGCGAGTTATTAGTGCAATAGCCTGTTGCTTGGTCTACCTGCCTCAGTTTCTCCCTGTTCCTATCCATCATCTACGTAACTGCCCAAGTGATTTTCCTACAGCACAGAAGTAACCAGGTTCACTTCCAGTGTCTCTCTTCAAAACCTGGCCTTTCCCACCTCCCCAGTTTTCTCATACTTTACCACCATCTACATTTTCTAAAATTCATCCACACTGGCCTTCTTTCACTCATTTCCTTTTCTCTGTTTCTCCCACACTTTCCCCCCCATCCCTAAACTGAACATAGATTGCTCTCCTTATTCATTTCCATTTCCCAGCTGTGCTGGCTTCCCTAAAGATTCAGTTTTCAAATCCAACATTTGCAATAGCCCTTTCTAAATTCCCCATCCCATCCCAATCCATCCATTACTAGTGCCTTCCCTCTGAGATTGGTTTCCATTTATACTAAAAAAATATTTTGCATGTAGATTTAGTTTGGATATTGTGACTCCTCCCATTGAAATGTGAACTCCTTCTTTGTATCCTCAGAGAATAACACTGTATCCATCTCCTTAATTCTAGTGCCCTACCTCTACTTTAGTAGATTAGTTCAAATTTATGTTACATAGAGCTTAATTGTGCATAGTTCAATTCTCCCCCATTCTACTTTAAGTTCCCTGAGAACAAGAATGGCCATTTTTACCTTTCCTCAGTGTTTGAAACAATGCCTTGTATATAATACGGGTTTAATAAATTTTTCTCACCTTACTGGCACATACTTAGTGTTTAATAAGTACTTATTGACTTATACTTATTATTAAATACTTATTATTAAATTTTTCTTCCCCACAATAGGTGCTGTATAAACATCTTTTCTCAATTAAACATGAATTCTGAGTGATTGTATAACTTTTGTGGATATATATTATAGCTAATCTATTCTATATAACTTTATAGACTCATAATAGTTCTTCTATTTATTATATCTGTTCTATTCCATATAGAAAATAGGTGATAAAATGCATTGCTCTCCTCTTTGTAGGGGGGAAGTATGGCAGATGTAGAATCCTGCATAAACTATTAGACAAGGTCTATGTGTTATTTTGTATAATCAGTTTTTCTTTGAGGGTGGTGCTTATTGTGAATTGTGAGGGAGAAAATCACAGAAATGACAATGATATAAAAAAGGTATCAATAAAATTTTAAAAGGATTTTAATTCCAGTGCAATGCCTTGAATAATAAAAGATTAAAGCCTTTTAAAAACTTATGATTTGGTCTACATAAATGAATATAATTCAATCCATTAGGATCACATAGGGTTAAAGATGCCACGAGTACCGTTCTGCTTAAAGTACCACTTTAGTCTTATCGAATCCTAGTAAGCTCAATTTGCCTCAGTTTCCTCATCTATAAAAATGGAAATAATAGTAAAACCTACCTCCCAAGATTGCTGTGAGGATAAATGAGATGTTATTTGGAAAAAACTTGGCAAACCTTAAAGCACTTTATAAATGCTAACCATTATTGTTGAAATTAAGAAGAATCAGCCACTGATCTGAATGACTAAAAATATGCCGAGAAAGAGAACTCTTCCAAAGTTAAATTCTCATCTCTAGGCTACAGAAAAAGGTTCAGCAAATGCCTCTTCATGACACAGAAGTGGTCCTGAGTTTTTGAAAGATGCAATAATGGAAAATGATGAATAATGGAATACAAGTCTTGGCATGATCTGGCAAGTTAGAAAAATATTTACTATAGTAATGGAAACAAAATATATTTATCTATGGACCAGACTGGCTGGATATAGATAGTTATCACCAACAAGTTAATAACTGGATATGGCACCTCATAAACAAAGAAAAATACAAAGTGGTTATTTATCCTAGTCCAACCTTTTACCTTTCTCTTTTGGTGATGCAAGGGCATAAAAAGAAGGCAGAGGGTGAAAATAAGTCAAAGCTTCTAGATGATCCACAAACAGTTTGGGTCTAAATTATTAGAAGGCTAAAGAGGAAACTTTGTCAATGAGCAGTGAGGTGATAGATTACTAAAGGAACTGAATATCACTGTGAATGAAAATAGAAAATATAAAGAAGTTATAGCTAAATGGAAGGACTGCTCACAGATTCTCCAGAAGCTACCTAGCAAACAGTGGTAATGCAAAATACAACCTTAAAGACTCTCACATTCAAAAATTAAGATAAAAAAATTCCTTGACATACGGATTCAATGAGATCCATAGCTATTCCAAAAAGAAAAGTTATTGATTTTTACACAAGAAAAAATAGGTATTACTCAGATTATGACATGTAGCTAAATTTAAAGCCAAGTGCAAAGGGGAAGTGAGATGGGTCTACAACTGAAGAGAAAAATAATAGCAAACCAGATTGGATTTGGGAGATTATGAAGTACTTACAATTAGCCTAACCCTTTCCCTGACACTAAAATGAATATTTTGGCACCACATTTTTGCAGCATCTCAGTGTTGCTATATGGCTAATAAACATGATGGGTCAAGGTCTCCAACGAATCAAAATTGTGAGTGACCTACACTTCAACAGAGAAATGAAAAGTGGTATAGGCTGCAATATATATCCAATAATAACTTAAAGAAAAGATTTTTGCTTAAGATATTATCACCCAAAAAATGTCCAAGGAGAAAAAGAGGATGACTTACCAGGTATCAAAAGGAAGAGAAACCATATGAACAGCTCAAGGGTTGCACTTACATCTATACAATGTTACAAGATCTAGAGGAAGGCATCTAGTCTCCAGAGGATAGTTTCTTTGGAACTAATGAGAGGCCATGGGCAATAATCCCACAGAATGGGAAGGAATAGTTAGGTTAGTACTCACCATAGTGAACTCATGGAATCCAAACTATGTTATTTCAATCAAAAATGGTATAAATGTACTATCCCTGGATGGATCAAACTTCAACATAAATTCTCCAGAAAAATAAGCTTTTAATTCTTTTGCTTTCTGTTAGCTTCTCTAATTTCCACCGTTATGAGATAATATTTGTAAATCAGTTTGAAAACCTAAATGTAACATATAAATTCTAACAACTATAATTATTGTTGCCCACGGTCACACTAGCAGCAAAAAAGTAGAGGTCAAGATTTGAACTTATGTCTTTGAATTCCTGTGAGTTCAGTGCTCTTTCCATTGTATATACTGATTCCCTAGGAAAGGGGAAATTATTGCGAACTGCTCCAATTTTAGAAAGTTCCATCAATAAGAGTAACAGATGGGATTCCAACAGGCTTTTCTGGTAGTTGTTTTGTGTTAATTTTAAAGAGAAATACATTTGTAGCTGTGCTTCTGGATATTTATATCTAATGTACCTGACCCGGTCATTCTGATGGATATCTGATCACTGGATTCAGATGGCTCTGGAGGAGAAGTGAGGCTAGTGACCTGCACACTCCTCCCTCTCTTAAAACAAAGTCAAGTGCAAGTCATGTCATCATTTCTCAGATGGCATGGTCTTCTTCAGCAATGAAGGATGAACACAATCTGACCCAGTCATATAAATCTTCCACTTAATTGATTCTAAAGAGGGGCCATGTACCTATAGGGTTTAAAGATCTTAGGACTAGGAGAAACTTTGGCGATCATAGCTTCCTTTTATAAAATTGGGTAATAGCGCTAGATCTATCTTTTGTGTGCCTGCCTCCATTTCTCTCTCCAGCCTACCTCCATTCTGGGGTGAAAAAAATAAAAGTATTTCTGTCTTCAATTAAAGAGAGTCAACACTCAACAGCTCCTGTCACCTACAGCCTAGAGTTCGAATGAGGCCAGAGTCTGGGATAGAGGGCGAAAGGAAAATGATATACCTACCTAGATTGTCTTCAAGGACATAAGGGATGATGTGAGGCCATCTATATCGATCACCAATAATGGAATTTCTTTCTCTCTGAAAAGTAAAATAAACACATCTTGGGAAAGGATAGATGTTAGTTCCAGGAAAAAAGGCAATTTAGGAATCTCTCAAACACCAAAGGAAACAAATCATCTGTGCATATATGAGTGTTGTTTTCCAGTAATTGAGTAAGATGTCAGGAGGAGAATAGGGCATCTGTAGCACTGATTTTGGGTAGGACAGTTTGGAAAAGAGGAATGCAAAGCTTATCTAGCAATGATTATGGGGAAAATCCAATCACCATTGGCAAAAAAAAAACTATAATGAAGTTTATTGCACCCAGTATAGCTAAATAATTATATGCAAGTAGCAAAAGCACATTCTTCTAAGCTACCCTATTTCAGAATTCATGATACTCCAGACATATTCTGGGTTAAAGTCTATCACTGCACTATGAAAATGGAGTGTGCTAAATAAATGCAAAAATATTTGAAAGAGAGAGTTATGTGTTGAGGGGTTAAGTAAATAAACTCTACTATAATTATTTTTGTTTTCATAAAACAATATGCCATTACTGATTAGCTGACTATCATATATTACTCATGCCTATTCACTGTAGGATCTGGTAGGATTTCTATGAAGCAACATTTTATTAGCTTACTTGTTGTTATTGTAGGACATAAAATCCGTGAGGGCAGAGAAATTTTCATTTTTGTTTTTGTGTCCCTAATTCCTAGCACAATGAGTTACATATATGGAGACTTAACAAATGATTGTTAATTGACAGACATTATTGAAATTAATGAACTATGCCCTTTAAAAGTATTTTCATATTCAGATTTTTTTAAAAAACTAATTTGAACTGACCTTCCTTTAATTCATCTGAATTGGTAAGTTTTATTGCCTAAGTAAAACCTTCTAGGTTGAAAATCTGATATAAAAAAATCAAGTTTATATATAATTATTATGACCAAGAAGCTTGGTCCTGGATGAGAGTTGAGAAAATATTCCTCTCTCTCCCTTTCTTACACAGATGGAGCACTATCACATAGCATACAACTATAGATTACTTTTGTTGAATTGCTTTCCTCCTTTTTTATTCTTTGCTACAAAAGATGCTTCAATGGGCAAGGGAGAAGGAAAGGTATATTTTGGCTAATAAAAGCAATGTAAAAATACAAGCTATCAATAAAAAAAAAATAAGCCTATCAAGTCTAGATCAATACAGTCCAACTACATATGGCTAATGATGATGCCCTTGGAAATAATTTATAGCCAATCACAATAACAGAAAGATGTTTCCATTAATATGAATATGAATCAAGTCATTTTTCCCAGAACAATTTGTTTGTAAAGTCTTGTGCAAATGCACTACTAAATGATTCCCTTTTATTCTGTGCCACCTCCAATGATTAGGGTTAATATATCCTTGCTTCAGAGAAGTAGTATTTTAGCTTGCATTGGTCAAAAGAATTATTAATATAATTGCATCATGCCAACTCACCCCCTCAAGATTGATGTCTCCCTCAAAAAGTTTCAGTCCCAAAGCTGAGTGGCAAGACAATAACTTACATTAGCAAATGGGTAGAACTCTACACAAGCATGTGGGATTTTCAAAGGAAAGAAATCTACAAACCTTCATTGATGTCAAATATGTCCTTGTCCTTGCCACCATCTACATCTATTACTAAAAAGAGCAAAAAACAAAAGAGGAAATGTTAACTTTGGCTTATGTGTTTAGGGGGAGAGAAAAACTTTAGGTCACCTCATCACAAAATTATAGTTCATCATGTACTCTGTTTTTCTGTTTCCTTTGAACATTGACTAACCTTAGGAATAAATCATTGATTTATTGTATGTATTGTATGTAAATTATTGATTTAGTATATTTTTGTATATTATGTACATATCTATTTAATATATTTATTTATTTTGCTTTTGGATAGCTCTGATTTTTGAAAATGTATCCTTAAATTGAGCTGAAAGATGCCTCTTTGCAGTTTTCCCCTAATGCTCATATTTCTGCTAATTTCATATTGTTGTTATGATTCACATTCTCGAAGAGGACCATGTCATC